>CM065639.1:33875192-34574336 GCA_033220585.1 Dipteronia sinensis | reverse complement strand
AATAAAATGGGATGAAATAGAGTGATGAATGTATGATGATGGAACTACGGAGTTGATGGACTCGTAAGTGAATATTGGGGCAATTGCAACAAACTCTCAACTAAGCACGTTTTAACAAATGTAACCAACCTAGAGTGTATAGTGTTGGTATATACCTCTAGCAAGCGGTCAACCTAGGGTGTATAGCGAAGACCTCCTACTAGCGATTAATCCCTCCTAAGCAACCAACAATGGCTAGTTACTCAATCGGGAATTTTTCCATGAATTCTCATCTATCTAGCTATGGCTCAACCTATTACTAATGTAGCCATCCTAGGGTGTATAGTGATGGCTTCAAATTCCCTCAAAAGTGGCCGACCTAGGGTGTATGTGAAGGCCACCCATTTGAGATTGGATGAGGCTCGAGGTTATCAACCGAATTCTACTCGAAGGTTAGTTCTCATAAAAGCACTAAAGTAGCCAACCTAGGGTGTATAGTGGATGCTTCTAATTCTCTCACAAGTGCTAACTAGAGTGTATAGTGAAAGCCACTAATTCAAGATTAGATTAAGGGCATGGTTGTAGAGCCGGATTTTTGGAAATCCTTCTATTCAATGGAGCATTAGACAACCTAATTACCTACTCAAGTAATCCAAATCAACATGCAAAGAGGGTGTATCCAAGCAAATCAATAATGGAAATCAATTCAAGCAATGGAATAAAATATAGAGATAGAATATGTTAATAGCCAAATTTGGCTAGGGACCAAAGGGAAATTTTCCACCCTTTAAACCTGGCTCCATGCCTGAGGTCATCCACCAGGAGACCATGTTACCCGGAGCCGAGCTACGATACCACCCCACGGGAATAAGGACGGACTCCAGAAACACCTGGAGCAGAGCCCGGCTCGGTCAGATCAAGCCCGTATCACCGAACCTGAAACCAGGAAATCCTCCCGAAGTCAGATTACCTTGCAATCACTCCAGAAGGTCGCTTATACCTCACTAACATAGTGGGGTGTCCGTAGGAGGCCGCACCTAGCTCCAAAAGGTCAAGGGAGGCCAGACCTAGCTCCTGGCTAGACTAAAGTCCTGAATATTGGGGCTAAGACACTGATCGACCTCACTATCTGATTTACCTCTCCATAATATACACCATATTCAACGACCCCTATAGGGGATCATGCTAACCTGAAGACACATAGGATCATATCTTAAGATGTTACATACGTACATAACAAGTAATAGAGTCCGAGTAGGAAACAAATTGATCTCCACCAAGATATCCTCAACTCAGCAATTAACTCAAAGTCAATGACATTTAAATGTAAAATCCCGTCCGATAAGGAGGGAAGGGATGGAGAAAATCAAGGGAGAATCAATTAGTTTAACCTATGAAGACAATGTATAAAAGAAGGACTTCAGCCTTCAGAAAGAGGAGACTACTTTTCGACTGGCATATGACAACAACCCTACCACACCCTAGAGAGATTGAGAGCGATTGGTAAATATTTGTAAACGATACACCATTCATAAGAATAAAGAAACATTTTCATTCTCTTTTGTTCATTCCCTTTTGATGGTATTTATAATAGTATCTTCTTTGTCATTTTTAATTGGCACTGACTAGAATACACTCTACCTTGACCACCACCACCGTGGCAGTGGTTTTAAGGGTGTTAATTGAGATTTCTCACCCGAGTAAAATTTCCGTTAACAGAATAAATATAACACATAAAGTTTATTTACAAATCCAAAATATCCATCAAACAAATAACATCAACCCCATAGTGGGGTATTTTAGTAACTCATGTTCTATTACAAACCAATAAGCTAAGAGAGAGTGTAGAGAGAAAACCCTTGAAGATTGATCTCCTTCCTTGAAGCTGGAATCCAAGTCTCTTAGTTGCCTTTGATTGAGTAGAGATTGTTTGGATGGATATGGAGATGTGTTTCTAGCTTAGACTATGTAAAGAGAACATAAAACAAGTGTTGGGGAGATATGGGAGTGCTTTGGTTCATTCCATGCTTTTTTTATTTATAGGGGATAGAAAAATAGGTCACTTAAGCTGAAAACAGAAGCTGGCCGCATGCAGAGTGTGGGTGGAGTGCTGGTGGATGTCCCGCACTGTAGCCGCACTTTAATCATCAGGTACCGAATCAACTCTGTCTTGACCTGCACTTGACCCGTTATTGGACCCTCACTGGCACCCACCAATTTATCTGTCAGGTACGAATCAGCTTCTCTTTCTTTGGCAACAGTAAGGGTGGAGTGCGGTTGGAGGACCCGCACTGTACTCGCACTTTAACTTCAGGTGCAAATCTAACTCTCTGTCTTGAGCAACAGTGCAGGTGGAGGGTGCGGTGGATAACCCCCCACTTGACCAGCACTTTATCTTTCCTTCATGAATCAGGTCCCGCTGTGGGAAGGAGTGTGTTTGGAGTGCGATTGCGACCCACACGCTTGACCCGCACTATTAGAGTGGTTGATGACCCTTTGTCTTTCTTTCAACCCATATTTTTCCCCTTTTCGGACAAAACTCCCGCAAAACGCTTCTAACACAAGAATTGCAGCTATGCCTGCAATTAGCACCAATGAGCCTATTAGACATAATATATACAGAAAATACACACAACAACGAGACAAGGAATAGGAAATGAGGGCCGAAATATACAACAATTTAGGCACGATCAACACCCCTAAACCAACCCTTGCTCGTCCCGAGCAAACTCAAAACAAAACAAATAGACACAAACTAAAAATGAACGAACTAAGAACTTCTCTAGACACAAAGAAAAACTGTTGCAGAACCAACTAGCAAGAGAAATACGCAAAAGCAAATGGCGAGTGAGGAATGAGCATATGTAAATGTTCTAAACAACTCGAAGGCACCCTAAGGTAAACTGGCACAACACGAATCCCACACTTAAAATGCCCTCGCCACAGAAACTATTCACTCTCACACCTCGAGCAAAATTCGCTTCGACGCTAGGTTCTCACATGGATTCTCTCTCATCTTTCCTCTTAGAAACTAGGTTCACACTCATGCAACATGTATGCCAATGAATTTATGTAACTGAAACAACTTAGTTGCATACATTTAGTGTAGAATAAACGCTGTTTTCAGTGAGTGAGTCTCATGAAAGAATCATATGTCATGAACGTGGAAAGAGCATTCATTAACTAATATTCCCAATCTAGACGTCCCCTAAGATCAACTAGGTCTTTTCCATTTGGTTGTAACGTGGCCACGGTGAATGGTGATTAGAAGAATGAGAAATTTAGGCACAAGCACTAATCAACCAAGTTAAGGAAGTACATTCTACACTTAAGCATTTAATTTCTCGTGCAACTCCACTTCCAAATACAATATGGCGTCTAGGCATACAATTAGACTCTACGTGCAATCTTTAACTACTCATGTTACCCATTTGAGTAGCATTTACAATTTACACAAAGCATTTGAAGCATATTTTATGTTGTTACTTTTTGCTTCTTTTCTTTTCTTTTCTTTCATGCCTTTTTACTATGCACATTTTCACAACTCATTACTCTTGCCTAGGTACACGCCATTATCAAATTAAAGCACAACCTTACATTCCTAAGCCTCAACAAGATCATTAAGAAAAGGTTGGCTAAGTGTTTAGGTTGCTTGGGTTATGGATAGCATGGGTGTAGAATGGAAAAGTCTATATGTGTTTGGCTTCAAAATTGGCTTGGGAGCAGACATATTACGGGAATGGGAAGTATTTAGGCTTTTTGAGTTGCTAAAACACACATTGCCTAATATCACTTCAAAGGATCAATCTACCAAGGGAATAAAAGTTTCCGTCAAGCAGTCCACATATATGATGCATGTTCATTGACAAATGATGATTTTTGATGTAGTGAGACTATGCATGGTGTTTGAATAGTGTTTACATATTTGAAAAAACATTTTCCCTCAAATATACACGCTTTTGGCTTGTGTTTGTGATCTCACAAGGGAAATCTCCACTATTAGAACAAGGCGCTGAGCACCGAGTTCCCTAAACTTGGACACTAAAAGATGAGACTAGCCCATGAAGTGCAAATGAGACCCCTAAAGTGACTACGAGTTATTGAATAAGCACACAAAGCATACACACATTCACCACAAACACTATGCTCTAGGTATCCCACCAAGCTAAATAAGCTCAAAATTTTGGCTAAGCAGCAACTTTTTAAAAAAAAATATGACACAAAAATGACTCAAGACAAAAAAGACGAAAAACTGACTCAAGACACAAAAGACGACTAAAATATGCGTCTGCACCCCCAACTAAAACCCAACATTGTCCTCAATGTTGAAGACAAGAGAATCCGGTCTAGCGGCACACACCTAACATGACTCAAAACAAACCTAGGCACTAATCAACCACAATCAATGCCCCAACAAAATAAAAGTGACTCAAACAAGGCTCACAAATAAAGGCAATTCATGCAATATATCATTGAAGCACAAGTCAAGCTTAACATCAAGCATTTTATCAAAATTGACGGAAGGGGCATGAACAACCCCCAAACCGAATTAAACAATATAAAGCACATGCATTCAAACTTGCACAAGAGCCTCCGCTCTTTAATCCACAAATATAATCAATAAATTCAATGTGCAAATATCCACAAAATATAGCATTCGAACAAAACTATCCCAAACATCACAATTTATTGAATTTAAACAACATAAAAACATAAAACTAACCTACATGCATCAAAATTATTCAATGGGATGCATTCATGGAGAGGCTAGGGCCCTCTAAGGGTGGTTTGACCAAGTTAGGAAATTCCCTATTTTTCACTACCCAAATAAATTTAGGTGACTTCAT
The DNA here is from genome assembly GCA_033220585.1 of Dipteronia sinensis. Taxonomy (NCBI): domain Eukaryota; kingdom Viridiplantae; phylum Streptophyta; class Magnoliopsida; order Sapindales; family Sapindaceae; genus Dipteronia; species Dipteronia sinensis. The sequence goes on along the minus strand of CM065639.1, from coordinate 34,569,510 downwards.
TATCTTTTTCCATTTTCATGTTTCTATATAAGTGCACTTGGTATTTCCTTACCCATATTTGCTTGACCCTAGGTGGACTCCACCTATTCCTAGGACCTCTAGTTTTCCTATGTTGATTTGGCTTGTAATGTTTAGCCTAAAATGCTCTATCCTAGAACATGCATAGCAAAAGATATTAGAGTTAGAGGAACTCCGCTTTGATGCGTGATCTTGATGACGTTTGATTTGTTTCACTTGTAACGCCTTAACCTCCTCATCCTTTTTGCTTAGTGCTACCTTTGCTTCCTCTAAGGCATTGGCTTTTTGATCAACCTCCATTTGCATCTTCATTACCTTGTGAGCTATCTCATCTTCAAAATCTTTTGATAGCCTCACTAAGTTCTCCAAATCCTTCGATGTGGTACTCTTTTCGGCTTCAAATCTCTCAATTCGTTCTTCCAATTCTTTGTTCTTGTCAGAGACTTTTCCATTTGTCTTCTTGAGAGTACCATTCTCAACCTGAGCATCTTCACTTCAAATAAAAGTTTTTTGTTCAACTCTTGGAGATTACTCGCCTTTTGCATTCCCAAGGCTTCTCTCTCTTGAAGTGCTTCATTCTCTTCCTTCAACACACCCCTTTCCAACACTAGCTCTGTGCTCACGCTTATAAGCTCTTGGTTCATCTTGATCATCCTATCCATCTCGTCCATTCTCTTGCTTCACTCCACTTCAATTCTATTCGGAGCTTATACATGTCTTCTTTGGAGAAATTGGAGGAATCCACCGGTTTGGTTGCTTTAACTTGGAAACAACTCTAATTTACCGGGGACAGTTGGGTGGATTCGAAGCATTTGGGTGGTTTTCTCTTCTATGAATGCCTGAGTCTCTTGTTGAGAAGCTATCATCTGCTCAGTCTCCCGCACATGATTCTTTATGAAATTTCGTAGTTGATCTTCAACGGAATTTGACTGGAATGACGAGATGTAGGTATTCTCGTTAGGCTCGTAGCTTGACCCTGAATTTTGCCAAAAGGAATCCATAGAGTCATGAAACAAACAAAAACAAAAACTACCAAAGCAATAAAAAGAAACTAATAAAACTAAAAACAACTAATAAACTAATAGTATTAAAACTAATCTAATCACTACTATGCACACCGATCCCCGGCAGCGGCGCCATTTGATGAGAAGATTTTCGCCATTAGAAAACCGTCCGTCAAAACAATTTATAAAACCTATACGATGCGTTCACAAGTAGAAATACGAGTAAAATGGTAAGCATGGGTGTCGTCCGCTGAGATCGGGGTAGCAGTGATAAGATTAGGATTAATATAACTAGTATGCATAAAAGTAAAAGTGATGGTGAATGAAAATATAATATAAACTAAACTTTGAAAGCAAATAAAATGGGATGAAAATGGAGTGATGAATGTATGATGATGGAACTACGGAGTTGATGGACTCGTAAGTGAATATTGGGGCAATTGCACCAAACTCTCAATTAAGCACGTTTTGATAAATGTAACCAACCTAGGGTGTATAGTGTTGGTATATACCTCTAGCAAGCGGTCAACCTAGGGTGTATAGCGAAGACCTCCTACTAGCGATTAATCCCTCCTAAGCAACCAACAATGGCTAGTTACTTAATCGGGACTTTTTCCATGAATGCTCATCTATCTAGCTATGGCTCAACCTATTACAAATGTAGCCATCCTAGGGTGTATAGTGATGGCTTCCAATTCCCTCACAAGTGACCGACCAAGAGTGTATAGTGAAGGCAACCCGTTTGAGATTGGATGAGGCTCGAGGTTATCAACCGAATTCTACTCGAAGGTTAGTTCTCGTAAAAGCACTAAAGCAACCAACCTAGGGTGTATAGTGGAGGGTTCTAATTCTCTCACAAGTGGCTAACCTAGAGTGTATAGTGAAAGCCACTAATTCAAGAGTAGATTAAGGGCATGGTTGTAGAGCCGGATTTTTGGAAATCCTTCCATTCAATGGAGCATTAGACAACCTAATTGCCTACTCAAGTAATCCAAATCAACTTGCAAAGAGGGTGTATCCAAGAAAATCAATAATGGAAATTAGTTCAAGCAATGGAATAAAATATAGATACGGGCAGCAGTGTAGATTGTAGGGAAAAATTGCTTAAAACCGCAGCGGAAGGCGAAAAGTAGATTTTCGTATAGTTTAAAATTTTTCTAAAGATTTAAACCTTAACCCTTTAATTAATTAAACTCAAATATACAGTTAGAGTTAAATACCTCTTGTCGCATGATCCGATTGACTTACGTCGATGGTAATCCGCAAGATCTTCAATCCTAGCACGTACGTGAATCACCTAGGAAGCGTAGTCTCCCTTTTTCTTTGAATTGCTTAACTTAGAATGGATGTATGGAATTTTTGATCTTGATCTTCAATAGTAAAACACCAAGAGCTTAAAAAAATAGTTCCGGTCACTTTTGAATTCACAATCAATATGATTGAAACTCGCGTAACCCTAAATCGAAAGTGTGCACAAAACCTTTTGATGTTAAAGGCTTGTAAGTACACTATCGAATGAGAACTTATTTTCTTTTTCTTTCTTGGCCGAAAATCTCCTTACTTGAAAAGGAATTATCCTTTTCCCTAATTCCTATCAATTCAAGAATCCTAACCCTTGTAGGACTAGTGATGGCCGAATTCTTTGTATAATAAGGAGTGTATGTGGACTTAATCCTTACCACATTAGGACTCCTATCACTTAAAATAATTCCAACCCTAATCCAACACATAGTATTTAATTTACTGATGAGGAAAAGATTTTGATTTAAACTATTAATTAATTAAATAATTACTTAATTCCCATTTAATCAAAACAATAAAATAAAATAATATCTTGGGCTATTTTATTTAGCCTTGCCGCCCACACCAGTATATATATGGGCCCAATATTATTTTTCTTATTTTATTTAATCCATTAGACTTTAAATAAAAGCCCACATGTGAACCAGACTTATTCTTACTAAAAGAAACAAGCCTACATGTCTCATTTTAATATATTAATATAATAGTGCAGCCCATTAAATAAATAATAGACATATTATATTCTTAATATATTAAATGCAATTCTAGATGGACCTATAAATTGTTCCGGTAGAATATATCAAGTGATCCATGCAAGTACGTGTGGATTGTGGATCTTGGCGGGCTATCTAAATTTAAGCTTCAATAGACATAACCTAATCACAATCAACAAATGATTCACTTAGGTCCGATCTATTAATTTTAACTCATTCCACTAAAGAGCTAAAATTGAACTCTTAAATAAAGATAGAATAAGGAGATTTTTCTCATTCATACCCTAGACAATCTTATAGGAGATGGTGTATCCTCGTGAATAATATCAGTAATTGCCAAGAGCTCATAGACCGCCTATAGCTCTCCAAGTTACCATATTTCCTCATATGACCACATTTTGAACTTGGATATTTTGACTTGTCCAGAAGCCATGTCTTCAATAATCATTATTGAAAACTCAACGTTGAGATTTAATATCCAATACCTCAAAACATCCATATGATGATATTATACTCTCATTTAATAAATGGAGCCACGATGTCCATATCTATAAATGAAGTCCTCTATCGATTAACAAATGAATACCACCAAACTATCGAGGATAGACTATGCTATATAATTGTACTCATTGATAGCTCAAATGATAACACTTGCAACCATAAGTCCATCATTTATCTCAGGATTTAGATAGACTCTCCGATTGTCTTGATAATGAAAAGACTTATATCTAGTGACGGTTCTACATAAAGTATTTCATTGTGATCCAATTCAATGCACCCAGTGCACTAGATTCTTTTACTCGAAAACCTTTCGATGATTTTAGACTCATCATAACTCATTTGATCCCACTCAAATGCTAGTAAAAGAATTCTACAACTTATCAAGATAGAGGTGCTCAACCTTTAACTTAAGTTGTGAACGTTACTCAAGACTAACTAAAGAATTGTGTCTACCTCATACATATCCTCTTCATATCTCATAGTCTTTTGACCTTATGATTATTTACCTTGACAATTATAATTATAAATGCAATAAGATTTTGCAGAATCATAAATCACTTTATTTATATGAAAAGATTGTCAATTACAATATTACACTCTTGCTATTGAGCATAATACTAACATAGATATCCTCTTCAAAGATACCTTGGAAAAACTAAACCTGAAACAATGGTGTTATAATAGCTGTACAACTCCGTTATTTGGATTTACCGAGGATTCGATCATCCCGGTGGGATCGAAGATCCTCCCAATGATCATCGAAACCACACCTCTCCAAAAAAATGTTATGACGGACTTTGTTGTGGTTGACACCACATCGGCCTACAACGCCATCTTGGGAAGACTATTCCTGTCCTCCTTTGAAGGGAGTCTTGTCTATATACCACAATGTTCTGAACTTCCCAGTGGGAACCAAGGTGGGAGAGGTACACGGAGACCAACAAGCACCTAGGAAGTGCTACGCGGTATCCGCCAATCCTACGGCTTTAGCAAAACAGTTTGTACAGGTTGTGACGATCCAAGACATGGAAGCATCCCGGATAGTCTAGGAAGACATGGAGCCCGCAGAGCATCCAGAGAGCAAGCCCATTATACCTTATGAGGAAGAACAGAGCAAGGAATGGGCCAGCGGGTAACCTGTAGATAGACTAGAAGAGATAACCCATCAGAAGTGATGATCCCTCTAAGGTCGTCAAGGTCGGAGCTACCCTCGAACCAGGAGTGAAAGAAGGCTTGATTGGGCTTCTCAGAGAATTCAGCGACATCTTTGCTTGAAGCCACGATGAAATGCCCGGGATCCCGGTATCATTGGCCACCCATCGATTAGCGGTAGATCCAACAGTCAAGCCCGTCAAATAGAAGAGGCAACACTTTAACGCTGAGAGGAACGCTGCGGTGCAGGAAGAAGTAGACAAATTGATCAAGGCAGGGTTTATCAGAGAAGTGCGCTACCCCGAATGGATCACCAACTGTAGTCATGGTTACGAAGGTGAATGGAAAGTGGAGTATGTGTGTCGATTACACCTACCTCAACCGGGCATGTCCAAAAGACAGCTTTCCTTTACCAAAGATCGATCAGCTAGTCAACTCCACGTCCGGAAATAAACTTCTTAGTTTCATGGATGCGTTCTCGGGGTATAACCAGATTAAGATGCACCCAACTGACCAAGATAAGACCAGCTTCAGTTACTGGGCAGGGCTTATATTGCTACAAGGTAATGCTGTTTAGCTTGAAGAATGCGGGGGCTATATACCAGCGGCTGGTTAACAAGATGTTCAAGCCCGAAATTAGAAGAACGATGAAGGTATACATCGATGACATGATCACAAAATCACCAACTGCAGAAGGACATCGGGAAAGACCTTCGTAAGACCTTTCTAATCCTAAGAGAAAACCAGATGCGGTTGAACCCCTCCAAGTGCGCTTTCAGGGTAACAGCGGGGAAGTTTCTAGGTTTCATGGTTCATGAAAGAGTCACAGAGGCCAACCCAGAAAAAATCAAAGCTATCTTGGACTTGGAATCCCCCATTTCACTCAAACAGGTGCAAATTTTGACAAGGTGTGTAGCAGCGCTCAACAGGTGTTAACGGAAATTTTGCTCGAGGTGAGAAATCTCAGTTAACACCCTCAAGACCACTACCACGTAGGTGGTGGCCAAGATTGATCATATATGTTAACAATGTTTTTCAAAATGATAAAGAACAATGATACAATTTAACATCCAAAAGAGAATAAAAATATTTTCTTTATTGAACGTGTACGATATACAAATTTCTCTCTAGGGTATAGTTGAGTGTTTATCGTATGCCTGTCGAATAGTAGTCTCCTCTTTTTCATTTCCTTTCTTTTCTATTTATACATAGTTTGTAGGTCAAACAGACTGATTCTCCCCTTGATTTTCTCAGTCTCTCCCCTCCTTATCGGGCATGATTTCTCGTTTTAATGTCATTGACTTTGCCGAATTGAGAGTATCATGGTAGAGATCAGTTTGTTTCCTTTTTGGATTCGATTACTTGTTCTGCGTATAGGTAACATTTCCAGATATGATTCAGTGTATCCCTCGTATCCTTTCAGCATGATCCTTTATAGAGGTCGTTAAATATGGCATGGTGTGGTGCACCAACCAGTGAGGTTGATTAGTGTTCTGACCTTGATATTTGAGAAGTTTCATCCAGCTTGGAGCCAGATCTGGCTTCCCTTGACCTTTATGAAGCTAGGTGTGGCTTCCCCTGACCTTTCGAAGCTAGGTGTGGCTTTCCCTGACCTTTCGAAGCTAGGTGCGGCCTTCTAGGGACATTCTTCTGTGTCAATCGAGGTACAGGCGAGTCTCTGGAGCATTTACGAGGTGACCTCGACTTCGGGGAGCTTCTAGTTTTGGTGATGCGGGCTAGATCTGATCGTTTCGGGCTCTATCTCGGATTGTTTTCGGAGCCCGTCCTTGTTCCTAGGATGGTATCGTAGTTCGGCTCTAGATAGAGAGGTCTCCTGGTGGAAACTCTCGGGTATGGAACCAGGTCTGGGAGGTGTAAAATTTTCCTTTGGTCCTTAACCAATTTTGGCTATTAACAGAAGTCCCCTCTGATTTGAACACCAGACGTCGAGCTCGGGGTTGGGGTCAGATTTTTACTTTATTTGGGAAATCTTCCTCTTTTTACCATTATCGAAATATTGGGGAAATTTCTTCATTTGAGTGACGTGATGCGAACCCACTAATTTATCTTCGAATTAATCTGATTGGGTTACGGCAGTCCCCGAGATTTTTTACCGTTACCAGAATCTTGGGGAGATCTTCCTCTTAACTGCGTAAGTGATGTGGCGTGAGATGATTAGCCCGCTTTTGAGTTTAATCCGGTTACGTTACTATAGTCCCCGAGATTTTTTACCGTTACCAAATGAGTATCTCGGTAGCTCGTGCTGTTGCCCTCCTGCTTATATATATGTCTATTTCCTCCTCCTCTTCCTCACATCTCTTCGAGCTAAAATTTTTTGCTGAGAAATATTTCCATAGCTTTTCCTCCAAGCTTGCTTTTTTCTTCATTCTTCGTCCTTTTTGGCTTTTACAATGTCGAAAAACAGTCGTGACTCAGCTGATTCCATAATCGACGGCGAGGAGGTCTTCAGTTTTACTCTAGGGATGAGGGCTAAGAGGAGTTATGACGGCGATGATTCCCCGCCCACCTCGCAACGTCGGCGGTCAAGTAGGAATGTATCCATCGGGACTGGGTTCTCCAACCATCCTGACCATCCTCTGGATATCGTCGATGAAGATTCTGACAAAGAAGCGGACGGTTGCACTGCGGGGGAGCATCGGGTCTCGGCTCATGGTCCCCTTATGGAGAGGCTCCCTCCTTACGATTTCCGGGTTGTCCCAGATTACATTGTTGACCCGGTGTCGATTGACCGCTTGAGGTCAAAGTTTTGCATCCCCTACAGCGTATCCATCTCGGTGCCCCCAAAAAATTACGAGTTCTTCAACCCCCCTAAAGGCGTGCTTCCGATTCATGTGGCCGCTCTTGAGAACATGGTCAGGCTTCCCCTCCATCCGACTCTTCGGCGGGCTCTCAACGCCATCCAGCTCACTCCTCTCCAGTTGATGCCTGGCTTCTTGAGGCAGCTAATTGGTTTCCTTGTATTATGGAGGGAACAATGCCAGATGAGTAAGGTGACGAGAGAGCCGCGTGCAGAGGAGCTAGCCTATCTTTTCCAGATTGGGAGCCTGTCTGGGGCTCCTCGAGGCCAGTTCTATGCCAAGGCCAAGAACAAGCTCAACTTCATCATTCCTGGTGCCTCGAAGAAGGACCCCGCTTGGAAAGAAGAATGGATCCTTGCGGGGGATGACTGGGGGAGTTCGATTTTCATCGGAGGGCATGAATTCGAGGTTCCCACGGTTTTCAATGACAAGCCCTCAAGGGACCGGGACTCCCTGCCTTCTGAGTCCGAAGCCATTTTAAAGGCTATTCTAGCCCAAAATTATTTGAATCTGAAGTTCCCCACTGCTGAAGCTTTTGATCCTCGTAGGTCGAACAAATATTTATGGATTTCAGACGCTATTTCTCGTAAGTGTCATTGAGTTGCTTCGCCTTATTACTCAGCTTGGTTCTAACATTTTTTTAATCTGCTTATTCACAGTTTTTGTCATTGAACCGGCCACCCGTCACGTCTCACGCTCTCCTCAAGGTGGAGTTTCTCTTCCCTCCTCTGGGGTCGAACCTGCTCGGGCTTCATCTATCTCTCTGGCTGGGTCTAAGATGGCCACTCTTGCCTCGCAGGTCTTTTCGGGCCTTGGGTAAAGCTCCCAGGTGGTTGGCCCGGCTACTTCTGTCCCTCCGGTCGTGGCCGCTAAAGTTGCTACCCCTTCGACTCAAACACCTGATTCCGCTGCGCTTCCAACAACCAAAGCTTCAGAGGTTTCTAGGAAAGGTCTTGCTTTTAGGAAAGGTGTCGTGGGTTCATTCCAGCCGCTCCCGGCCTCAGTCGAGCTGGACAGGGCGGGATGAGGTCTTGGAGCAATTCATAGCATCCTGTCCGGATGGCGGGATCTCCAAGATGGCTTCCATGCCTGTGGATGTCCTTATAACCAAGGGTTCTGCTATTTTAGCTGAGGTAATTGTATTTCCTTCGTGCTACTCTTGTTAATTCGTTCAGTTTCTAACTCAGGTTCTGTATTTTGTAGGCCTTCAAGTTTAATGTTGCGATGGGCCAGCGGTAGCCCTCCTCCGCGATCGGGCTGCAAAAGCCGAAGCTGAAGTCGAGAAAATCGGGGAACTGCTCAACCAGGCTCGGTCTTTAGTGGAAGAGGTGACTTCTAACCAGGGAAAGGTCGAGGTCGAGATAGCTGAGCTTCGCTGCGATCATGAGAGGATGAAGCAATCTTATGATCAGGAGCGTCTTCAATCTCTCCGGCGGGCTAGGCAGCGGGATTCCTGGAGATCTGAGGCTAAGAAGTTAGACCTCGAGAACCAGTCTCTGATTACTCAAGTGACCAAGCTGCAAGCTGATGCGGAAACCTCCTTTAGCGACGGGTATTTTTATGCTTCCTTTCAGGCCACGGAAGCTCTTCCTCCTCCCTTTGATTTGTCATTCATTGCTGGCTGGGATAGACAGGAAATAATGCTCAAGGCGGCCTAGCTATCTCGCCCTGAAGGTGACAAGGTGGTCCCTTCGAGTCAAGCAGGAGCTGGGAAACAGCCCGCTCAGACAGATCCTTCATTCTCTCTTCCTACCTTTACCACCTCAGGTCCTGGGGAGTCTTCCAGTAAAGTGATGTCCTCTCGATTAGAGGAGGACCATTCGGGAGCTGGTGAAGAGGTTAGGATCCCACACAAGGGTATGATCTCTAATGTTGAACACAGTTGGAGACAAAGATGGGAAAGAAAAGGAAAATGACTTTATTGATGATCGAGATGCAGTACATCTTTGTTAGGGCCTGTAATGAAAACTTAAAATGGGGGTGGTCTGCTTGAGAATTCCCTTCAAGGGTAGAATTTCCTCAAATGATCTGCATTCCAAGTGTGGTCGATGGATCGTCCGTCCATGTCTTCGAGTTTATAAGCTCCATTGCGAACAACTAGCTTTATCAAATATGGCCCTTCCCAATTGGGACTTAAGACTCCATCCGACCTTTTCCGAGTGTTCAGGGTCACCTTCCTAAGTACCAGATCCCCTTCTTTGAATTTCTGGGCTCTGACCTTTCGGTTGAAGTATCTAGCGATCTTGCTCTGGTAGATCGCTACTTTCTCTGCTACCCGGTCTTGTTTTTCTTCTAAGAGGTCAAGATTAGCCCGGAGCTTGACTTCGTTGGTTTTGGGCTCAAAGTGTTGTACCCTGAACGATGTCAACTTATGCTCGGTGGGGAGGACTGCTTCAACTCCGAAAGCTAGGGAATAAGGTGTCTCCCCGGTAGCTGTTCTTTTTGTAGTCCGGTATGCCCAGAGGACTCCTGGTAGCTCTTCGGCCCACTTGCCTTTCTTCTGCTGTAGCTTCTTCTTCAGAAGTTTCTTGATAGTCTTATTGGTGGATTCTACCAGCCTGTTAGTCTGGGGATGAGCAACAGAAGCGAGTCTGAGGTCGATCCCCAATCCCTGGTAGAAGTCTTTGAACTGGGCGTTGTCGAATTGCTTCCCTAGGTCGGCTATAATGATGAGAGGGATCCCAAATCTGCGTACCACGTTAGTCTTGATGAACTTGGTTGTATTCCTTTCTGTTTTTCGAGAAAGAGGCCCTGCCTCGACCTATCTTGTGAAGTAGTCGATAGCCACGATAGCATGTTTCATCTATCCGAGAGCGGTAGGGAGTGGCCTAATTATATCGATTCCCCACATGGCAAAGGGGTAAGGTGAACTGAGGGACGACAGTCGCTCGGGTGGCTGGTGGTTCAAATCTGAAGTTCTTTGACAAGGCTCGCAAGATTGCACAAAACTTTTTGCGTCTTGGTGGATAGTCGGCCAATAGTACCCCATACGAAGCACCCGGTAGGCTAGAGCTTCCCCACCTATATGGTTCCCACAGTCCCCAGAGTGGACCTCTCTTAATGCCCACTTAGCATCATCGGGATGCAAACACCTAAGCAAGGGGAGGGATCTGCCTCTCCTGTAGAGGTATCCGTCCACCATGCAGTATCTGACTGAGAGTCTCTTAATTCTTCGGGCTTGGTCGGTTCCTTCGGGAAGCTCTCCTTCAAGGAGGTAGGCGACAATTGGGTCCATCCAGTAGGGCAGGCGATCCAGGGAGCAAATTTCTCCATTTGTGGCTATGCTTGGTTGGGTGATCACTTGGAGGGGAGCTCCCCATGGTAGGGATTGGCCTCCGTTTGCAGCTAATTTAGCCAGAATAGCTGCGTGATGGTTTTGGTGTCGAGGCACCTGATCGATCTTAAGCCCCTTAAATTTACTTTTTAGCTGCTGAGCTAGCTTTAGGTAGGCAGCCATATTATCTCCCTTTGCCTGGTAGACCCCAGTCACCTGGTTCACAACAAGTAATGAATCGCTCTTGATTTGTAGGTAATCGGCCTTTAGTTCAATGGCTACCTTCATCTCGGCTAGGAGGGCTTCATACTCCGCTTCAATATTGGTAGCTTTAAACTCGAATCTAAAACAGTGACAGAATTCGGTTCCTTCCAGATCTATTAAAACTATGCCAGCTCCTACCCCGGCTTGCCCGGATGCTCCATCTGTAAAGAGGGTCCATGGTTTGCAGCCTTTCGGCCACTTGTCGACCTCGGATATCTTTTCAGGGATCTCTTTTGATACTGAGGGATCATCTTGATCTGGGATCGCTGAAAATTCTGCCACGAAGTCGGCCAAAGCCTGCGCCTTAATCGTAGTTCTGGGCTTATACTTTAGGTCGAACTGAGTGAGCTCTAGGGCCCATAAGACTAACCTTCCAGACACGTCTGGTCTTTGCAAGAATTGGCGGAGGGGTTGGTCCGTCACCACTGCTATTGTGTGAGCTTGAAAATAGGGACGGAGCTTCCTCGTTGAAATCACCAGAGCATAAGTGAGCTTTTCCAGGAGAATGTAATTCTTCTCTGATTTGGTTAAAGCATGACTCACATAGTATATGGGTCTTTGAAAACTGTCGCTACATTCCTTGGCCAAAGCCCCACTTACCACCGTTTCTGATACGGCCATATAGATCTGTAACTCATCTCCGAGGACTGGCTTGACTAATAATGGGAGGCTTGTTAGGTATTCTTTCAAAGCTTGAAAAGCTTGTTCGCTCTCCTGGCCCCACTTCATGTTTTTCCCTTATTTAATGGCTTTGAAGAAAGGGAGACATTTATCGGTGGAGCAAGAAATAAACCTGTTGAGTGCCGCCACCCGTCCAGTCAGAATCTGTACTTGCTTGAGTGAGGTTGGGGATTCTAGGTTTAAGATAGCTTTGATTTTTTCTGGGTTGGCTTATATGCCTCTCTCATGAACCATGAAACCCAGAAACTTCCCCGCTGTTACCCCAAAAGCACATTTGGAGGGGTTCAAACGCATCTGGTTTTCTCTCAATACGAGGAAGGTTTTACGAAGGTCTTCGTGATGTCCTTTTGCGGTCACGGATTTCGTGATCATGTCGTCGATATATACTTCCATCGTCCTTCCTATCTCGAGCTTGAACAGTTTGTTAACCAGTCGCTAGTATGTGGCTCCCGCATTCTTCAAACCAAACGGCATCACCTTGTAGCAGTATAAGCCCTGCCCAGTAATGAAACTGGTCTTATCTTGGTCAGCCGGGTGCATTTTAATCTGGTTGTATCCTGAGAATGCATCCATAAAACTCAAAAGTTTATTTCCGGATGTGGAGTCAACCAGCTGGTCGATCTTTGGTAAAGGAAAACTGTCTTTCAGACAAGCCCGGTTGAGGTCGGTGTAATCGACACACATACGCCACTTCCCATTCGCCTTCGTAACCATGACCACGTTGGTGATCCATTCGGGGTAGCGTACTTCTCTGATGAAACCTGCTTTGATCAATTTATCAACCTCTTCCTGCACCGCAGCGTTCCTATCAGCGTTGAAGTGACACCTCTTCTGCTTGACAAGCTTGACTGTTGGATCTACTGCTAGTTGGTGGGCGGCCAATGATGCCGGGATTCCAGGCATTTCATCATTGTTCCAGGCGAAGATGTCACTGAACTCCCTGAGAAGGTCAATCAATCCTCTTTTTACTTCTGGGTCAAGGGTGGCTCCTACCTTGACGACCTTGGAGGGATCGTCATTCCTAATAGGTATCTCTTCTAGTCTATCTACGGGCTGCCTGCTGGCCCATTCCTTACTCAGTTCTTCCTCGTAGTGCATAATAGGTTCGTTCTCCGGATGCCTAGGATGTTCCGCGGGCTCCTTCTGCTCCTGGATTATCCGGGATGTATCCATGTCCTCCTGGATTAATGTCACCTGTACACACTGTTTTGTTAGGGCTGCAGGATTGGCAGATACTGCGTAGCATTTCCTGGCTGCCTGCTGGTCTCCGTGTACCTTTTCTACTTTGGTTCCAACCGGGAATTTCAGGACGTTGTGGTATATGGATAAGACTCCCTTCAAGGAAGACAGGAAAGGTCTCCCTAGGATGGCGTTATATGCCGACAGGGTGTCCACCACAACAAAGTCGGTCATAACATTCTATTGGAGAGGGGTGATTCCGATGATTACTGGGAGCATCATCGACCCCACTGGTATGATCGAATCTCCAGTGAAACCGTAAAGCGAAGTGGTATAGCTGTTGTAACAACGTTGCTTCAGGTTAAATTTTTCCAGGGTATCTTTGAAGAGGATATCTACACTGCTACCTGTATCCACGAGCACGCGATGGACCAGACAGTTGGTGATCTGTATCGTGATTACCATAGGATCATCATGAGGTTGCATAGTGTTGAAGACATCTGCTTCGGTAAATACGATCTGCGCTGATTGGGAGGGCTCTGTCGAGCTCTGGCTGACTTCGAAGATCCCCCGGCTTTCTCCGATGCGGGGAACCTTTCTTGCGTGGTTTTTTCGGGAGTTATTGGAAACGCCAGCTAGTGTAGGACCTCCGCTGATAGTGTGTATCACCTGGATCTGTTGCATTAAGTCAGCCTATTCCCCTTTCCTCTTTTCTGTGTCTTCACGGATTTCAGCTTGTACCTCCCTTCCAGTCCTGATGTTATCTCTGACCTGTTGTAAGAACTCAATCAAGCATCCTCCCCTTATCAGGGCTTCAATCTGGTTGCGCAAGTTATAGCACTCTGAGGTGTTGTGGCCCACGTCTTCGTGGAAGTCGCAGTACTTGTACCGGTTTCTCCTGTCAGCTGGGGCCTTCATGGGAGCGGGCTTTTGGAGCAACCCTTTATCTCGTATAGCAAGGTAGACTTGTTTCCCTGGAAGCATTCAAATGAGTGTAGTAGTCATACCTTTTTTCCCCTTGCATGACTGGAGCCACAGTCCTGGGAGGCGGCGAAGCCCGGGGAGGGGTTCGTTTTGCTGGATATCTCTCGTGCCTATGTAGAGGAGCAGGGATGCGATAGGTCGACCTGTTGGGAGGTTTACTCTGAGTTTTCTGTACTGGCTCAAATTTGGGGGCTTCTTTCTTCAGACGCTTCACCGTTCTCATGTCGTCAGTGTTCCATCTTGACCTTGAGTTGTTCGACGATCTCGACCTGCTCAAGAGCCCTGGTCGTAGGCCTTCTGGTAAGTCTCGGGAGGTCTCTTGGTGAAGGAACGGAAAAGCTTTCCTGCCCATAGGTTTCGCCTGAAGTTGGCGAGGGTTTCTTTTTCAGTAAACACTCCCATTTGTATGACCTTCTTGTGAAAATGTTCCACGTACGATCAAAGAGTTTCACTTCGTTCCTGGATCACATATTGGAGGTGTATGGGATCTTTCGGACGAGGTTTGACTCATTGGAACTGTGAGCAAAAATCTGTTGATAATTTTGTGAAAGAATCCACGCTGCCAACGGGCAGTTTCCTAGAACCAGGTTTTCGCATAGTCAGTTAGGGTCGTTGGAAACATTCTACCCATAGCTGCTCTGGTAGTGTTCTGGACCTCCATCTGTTGAACGAAGATCTCTAAGTGGCTTAGAGGATCTTCCGTTCCGGAGAACTTATCTGCAGGCATTTTGAATTTTGGGGGGAGCTCTGCTTCCTGGATCCTCCTAGTGAAGGGGGCGTTCATCTCGCTCAGGGGATCCTTTTTATCCTCCTTATTCTTTCCCTTCCTTATCTGCTGGACCTCTTTTTGTAACTTTGCCAACTGATCCCTCAGTCGCTTGTTCCCAGGTCTCTTCGAGTTAACCTCAGATTACTCACTGTCGAGTCTTTCCGATGAATTGGCAATTTCTATCCGGTCCTCCTCCTGGATAGGATCCGCTCGGGGAGTTTGTCTACTTTCCTCCTTTAGGGCCCGGGCAGTTCTCCTGGATGTAGTTGGATGAGATAGCCCTCGTGGCTTCTGAGTAAAAGCATTCACGGCAGACTTAACTAGCCTGGGTTGATATTGTGAAAGTCTTTTCGGAACTGGGGGCATGGGTCCCAGCCTATCCCGGATCGAACGTTGGGGCCCTGATCTATCTCGGGACGGCTCTGGAAGAGGAGGTCCTAGGCGATCGAAAGCAGGTGGCCTAGCTCCGAGCCTACTCGGCTCTCCCTGATCATTCAGGTTGGTTAGCTGGATTGTGATGCCTTCAGCGAGCAGGCGGACGCGGATGGATTCTACAAAGGCCGCCGCTTATTGGTCGAGCGCGGCCTGGCTCACTATAGGGTGGCCAGTAGCCCGCGCATTGGTGGTTTGGACCGGAGCTTGACTATATCCAGACTTTCTCCCTTTTCTCGGGGCCTTTCGTGTTAACCGCGCCGGAGGTTGCTCCGAGACACTATGTTGGCCTTGGGAGAAGCGGAGCCTCATAGTTCCTGTAAAACAACGAGAATGTACATGCAAATAACCGGTTAACAGGGTGTAAGGTTTTTTCTTCCAACAGACGGCGCCAGAAAGTGTTAACGGAAATTTTTCTCGAGGTGAGAAATCTCAGTTAACACCCTTAAGACCACTACCACGTATGTGGTGGCCAAGATTGATCATATATGTTAACAATGTTTTTCGAAATGATAAAGAACAATGATACAATTTAACATCCAAAAGAGAATAAAAATATTTTCTTTATTGAATGTGTACGATATACAAATTTCTCTCTAGGGTATAGTTGAGTGTTTGTCGTATGCTTGTCGAATAGTAGTCTCCTCTTTTTCATTTCCTTTCTTTTCTATTTATACATAGTTTGTAGGTCAAACAGACTGATTCTCCCCTTGATTTTCTCAGTCTCTCCCCTCCTTATCGGGCGGGATTTCTCGTTTTAATGTCATTGACTTTGCCGAATTGAGAGTATCGTGGTGGAGATCAGTTTGTTTCCTTTTTGGATTCTATTACTTGTTCTGCATATAGATAACGTTTCCAGATATGATTTAGTGTATCCCTCGTATCCTTTCAGCATGATCCTTTATAGAGGTCGTTGAATATGGCATGGTGTGGTGCACCAACCAGTGAGGTTGATTAGTGTTCTGACCTTGATATCTGAGAAGTTTCATTCAGCTTGGAGCCAGATCTGGCTTCCCTTGACCTTTTTGAAGCTAGGTGTGGCTTCCCCTGACCTTTCGAAGCTAGGTGTGGCTTTCCCTGACCTTTCGAAGCTAGGTGCGGCCTTCTAGGGACATTCTTCTGTGTCAATCGAGGTACAGTCGAGTCTCAGGAGCATTTGCGAGGTGACCTCGACTTCTGGGAGCTTCTAGTTTTGGTGATACGGGCTAGATCTGATCGTTCCGGGCTCTATCTCGGATGTTTCCGGAGCCCGTCCTTGTTCCTGGGGTGGTATCGTAGTTCGGCTCTGGATAGAGAGGTCTCCTGGTGGAAACTCTCGGGTATGGAACCAGGTCTGGGAGGTGGAAAATTTTCCTTTGGTCCTTAGCCAATTTTGGCTATTAACAACAGGTTCATCTCTCGCTCCACCGATAAGTGCCTCCCGTTCTTCAAAGCCATCAAGCAAGGGAGAAACATGAAATGGAGCCCGAAAAGTGAGCAAGTTTTCCAAGTCTTAAAGAAATACCTAACAAGCCCACCACTATTAGTCAAGCCGGATCCCGGAGCGGAACTGCAAATCTACTTGGTCGTCTCAGAAACTGCAGTAAGCAGAGCTTTGGCCAAGGAGTGTGGTGACGGGTTTCAAAGGCCCATATACTATGTGAGTCATGCTTTAACCAAGTCGGAAAAAAATTATATTTTCCTTGAAATGCTCGCCTATGCTCTGTTGACCTCAGCGAGAAAGCTCCGTCCCTATTTTCAAGCTCATTCAATAGTAATAGTGACGGACCAACCTCTCCGCCAATTCTTACAAAGATCGGACATGTCCGGAAGGCTAGTCTTATGGGCCCTAGAGCTCACTCAGTTCGACTTAAAGTATAAGCCTAGGACCACGATTAAAGCGCAGGCTTTGGCAGACTTCATTACCGAATTTTCAGCGCTGCCCGGCCAAGTGAACCCCGCAGCATCGAATATGGTCCCTGAGAAGATTTCCGATATCGATAATTGGCCAGAAGATTGCAAGCCTTGGACCCTTTATACAGATGGAGCATCTGGGCAAGCTGGGGGAGGAGCTAGTGTGGTCTTAATAGACCCAGAGTGGACTGAATTCTGTCACTGCTTCAGATTCGAATTCAAAGCCACCAATAATGAAGCGGAATATGAAGCCCTCCTAGCCGGGATGAAGGCAGCCATCGAACTGAAGGCAGACTACGTGCAAATCAAGAGCGACTCATTACTTGTAGTCAATCAAGTTTGTGGGGTGTACCAGAAAAATGGAGATAACATGGCCGCTTACTTAAAGCTAGCTCAGTCAATTAAAAATAAATTTAAGGGATTCAAGATCGATCAGGTGCCTCGACACCAAAACCACCGCGCAAATGTTTTAGCCAAGATAGCCGCAAATGGAGGTCAATCCTTACCACGAGGAGTTCCCCTTCAAGTTATCTCCCAACCAAGCATAGCCGCAAGTAAGGAAATCTATTCCCTGGATCGTCAGCCCTGCTAAATGAACCTGATCGTTACCTACCTCCAAGAGGGAAAGCTTCCCGAGGAGCCCGATCAAGCCCGAAGAATTAAAAGGCTCTCTGTCCGATATTGCCTTGTAGATGGGTATCTCTACAGGAGGGGTAGATCCCTCCCCTTACTTCGATGTTTACATCCTGATGACGCTAAATGGGCCCTAAGAGAGGTTCATTCTGGGGATTGCGGGAACCATATCGGTGGAGAAGCTTTAGAGTATCAGGTGCTCTGTATGGGGTACTACTGGCCGACCATCCACCAAGACGTAAGAAGCTTTATACAATCTTGTGAACCATGTCAAAGGACTTCGAACTTGAACCACTTGCCACCAGAGCAACAGTCCTCTCTCAGTTCACCCTATCCTTTTGCCATATGGGGGATCGACCTGATTGGACAGCTTTCCACCGCTCATGGACAAGTTATATATGCTATCGTGGCTATTGATTATTTCACAAGATGGGTTAAGGCAGGGCCTCTTTCTCGAATATAAGAAAAGAATACGACCAAGTTCATCAAAACTAACGTTGTCTGTAGATTCAAGACCCCTCTCATCATTGTAACCGACCTAGGCAAGCAGTTTGACAACGCCCGATTCAAAGACTTCTGCAAAGGATTAGGAATCGACCTCAGGCTCGCTTCAGTAGCCTATCCTCAGACCAACGGGCTGGTGGAATCCACCAACAAGACTATCAAAAAGCATCTGAAGAAGAAACTATAGCAGAAAAAAGGCAAACGGGCAGAAGAACAGCCCGAGATCCTTTAGGGCATATCGAACTACAAAGATGACAGCTACCGGGGAGACACCTTACTCCCTGGCTTTCGGAGTTGAAGCGGTCCTCCCCATTGAGCATAAGTTGACATCACTCAGGGTGCAGCCTTTTGAACCCGAAAGCAACGAAGTCAAGCTCCGAGTTAACCTAGACCTCCTAGAAGAGAAACAAGACCAGGTAGCTGAGAAAGTAGCGATCTACCAGAGCAAGATCGCTAGGCATTTCAACCGAAAAGTTAGAGCCCGGAATTTCAAAGAAAGGGATCTGGTGCTAAGGAAAGTGACCTCAAATACTCGAAAAAAGTCAGATGAAGTCCCATGCCCCAATTGGGAAGGGCCATACTTGATAAAGGTAGTTGCTCGCAACGGAGCCTACAACCTGGAAGACATGAATGGACAACCCATCAACCACACCTGGAACGCAGATCATTTGAGGAAATTCTACCCCTGAGCAGAGAGCTGTCAAGCAGATTAACCCCATTTAGGTTTCAATAAAATCCCTAATAACGATGTACTATATCTTGATCATCAATAAAGTCTGCGTTTTTTCTTTATCTCTGATTATGATCAACCTTAGTATCTACATATTCGACTGGAAAATTCGACATCATCACCTCAAGACCAGAGGTGAGCAGGGGAAACCCCCTCGTTGTCTCTGATGCCTTGGCCGGGCACCACCCCCCGCCAAGAAGGGTGCAAGCGTAAAAGTGATGAGAAGGTTTTTGCCGTCAAAAAACCGTCCGTCAAAACAATTTATAAAACCTATGCGATGCGTTCACAAGTATAAATACAAGCAAAGCGGCAAGCACGGGTGTCATCCACTGAGATCGGGGTAGCGGTGATAAGATTAGGATTAATATAACTAGCAAGCATAAAAGTAAAGTGATAGTGAATGAAGATACAATATAAAATAAACTATGAAAGCAAATAAATGGATGACAATGGAGGGATGAATGAATGATGATTGAACTATGGAGTTGATGAACTCAAAAGTGAATATTGGGGCAATTGCAACAAACTCTCAAGTAAGTACGTTTTAACAAATGTAACCAACCTAGGGTGTATAGTGTTGGCATATATCTCTAGCAAGAGGTCAACCTAGGATGTATAGTAAAGACCTCCTACTAGCGATTAATCCCTCTTAAGCAACCAACAGTGGCTAGTTACTCAATTGGGACTTGTTCCATGAATGCTCATCTATCTAGCTATGGTTCAATCTATTACTAATGTAGCCATCCAAGGATGTATAGTGATGGCTTCCAATTCCCTCACAAGTAGCCGACCTAGGAAGTATAGTGAAGGCCACCCGTTTGGGATTGGATGAGGCTCGAGGTTATCAACCGAATTCTACTCGAAGGTTAGTTCTCGTAAAATCACTAAAGTAGCCAACCTAGGGTGTATAGTGGAGGCTTCTAATTCTCTCACAACTGGCTAACCTAGGATGTATAGTGAAAGCCACTAATTCGAGATTAGATTACTGGCTGGTTATAGAGCCGGATTTCCAGAAATCCTTCCATTCAATGTAGCATTAGACAACCTAAATGACTACTCAAGTAATCCAAATCAATCATGCTAAGATAGTGTATCCAAGCAAGTCAATAATGGAAATCAATACAAGCAATGGAATGAAATATAGAGATAGAATAAATATAACACATAGAGTTTATTTACAAAGCCCAAAATATCCATCAAACAAATAATATCAACCCCATAGTGGGGTATTTTAGCCACTCATGTTCTATTACAAACCAATAAACTAAGAGAGAGAGAGAGTAGAGATAACCCTTGAAGATTAATCTCCTTCCTTGAAGCTTGAATCCAAGTCTCCTAGTTGCCTTTGATTGAGTAGAGATGGTTTGCATGAGAGGGAGATGTGTTTCTAGCTTAGACTACAAGTGTTGGGAGGTATGATTATCCTTTGGTTCGTTCCAATCTTTTTCTATTTATAGAGGATGGGAAAATAGGTCACTTAAGCTTGAAACCAAAAACTGCAGAGTATGGTTGGAGTGCGGGTGAATTACCCGCACTGTACCCGCACTGCAAAGGTTTTCTTCATCTTCAGTTCTCTGATATGAGCAACAGTGCGGGTGGAGTGCGGTTGGATTACCCGCACTTGACTCGCACTTGACCCGCACTGTAGTCGCACTTGAGTCGCACTGTACTATCAGGTGCAAAATCCCTCCTCTGTTTTGAGCAATAGTGCGGGTGAAGTGCTGGTGGATGGCCCGCACTGTACCCGCACTCTAATGTCAGGTGCAACTTCAACTTCTTTGGTTTGGCAATAGTGTGGGTTGAGTGCGATTGGATGACCCGCACTGTACCCGCACTTTAACGTCAGGTGCAACTCAGCTTCTCTGGCTATGGCAACAGTGTGGGTGGAGTGCGGTTGGATGACCCGCACTGGACCCTCACTGTAACTCTTCTCCTGTATCAAATCCCAGCTATGATCATGAGTGTGGTTGGAATGCGGTTGGAGTATTGTTGCGACTTGCACTTGACCCGCACTGTAGAGCTGCTTTATGATCCTTTGTCTTTCCTTTTGCTCCTTTTCTACCAGAATCACTGCAACATGCTTCCAAACCCCGAATTATATCAATTGCCTGCAATTAGCACTAATGAGCCTATTAGACATAAAATATATAGAAAATACACACAAGAACGAGACAAAGGAATAGGAATGAGGGCCGAAATATACAACAATTTAGGCACGATCAAACACCCCCAAACCAAACCTTTGCTCATCCTCGAGCAAACATAAAACGAAACAAATAAGACACAAACTAAAAATGACTCGAACTAAAATCTTTCCTAGAAAAAAAGAAAAAGTTGCAGCAGAACCAACTATCAGAGAGATAAGCAAAAGCAAATGGGAGTGAGGAATGAGCATATGCAAAATGTTCTAAACAACTCGAAGGCACCTC
This sequence comes from Dipteronia sinensis, assembly GCA_033220585.1. Classification (NCBI taxonomy): domain Eukaryota; kingdom Viridiplantae; phylum Streptophyta; class Magnoliopsida; order Sapindales; family Sapindaceae; genus Dipteronia; species Dipteronia sinensis. Next base: position 34,548,229 of record CM065639.1, on the reverse strand, counting down.
AAGGGAAACTGACACAACATGAATCCCACATTTAAAATGCCCGCGCCTCAGAAACTACTCACTCTCACACTTCGAGCATAATTCGCTTCGACGCTAGGTTCTCACATGGATTATCTCTTATCTTTCCTCTCATAACCTAGGTTCACACTCATGCAACATGTATGCCAATGAATTTATGTAACTGAATCAACTTAGTTGCATACATATAGTGTAGAATAAATTTTGTTTTCAGTGAGTGAGTCTCATGAAAGAATCACGTGTCATGAACGTGGAAAGAGCATTCATTAACTAATATTCCCAATCTAGACATCCCCTAAGATCAACTAGGTCTTTTCCATTTGGTTGTAACGTGGCCACGGTGAATGGTGATTAGAAGAATGAGAAATTTAGGCACAAGCACTAATCAACCAAGTTAAGGCAATACATTCTACACTTAAACATTTAATTTCTCGTGCAACTCCACTTCCAAATACAATATGGCGTCCAGGCATACAATTAGACTCTACTTGCAATCTTTAACTACTCATGTTACCCATTTGAGTAGCAATTACAATTGACACAAGGCATTTGAAGCATATTTTTCTTTTGTTACTTTTTGCTTCTTTTCTTTTCTTTCCTTTTCTTTTCTTTCCTTTTCATGGCTTTTTACTATGCACATTTTCACAACTCATTACTCTTGCCTAGGTACACGCCATTTATCAAATTAAAGCACAACTCTACATTCTTAAGCCTCAACAAGATCAATTAAGAGAGGGTTGGCTAAGTGTTTAGGTTGCTTGGGTTATGGATAACGTGGGTGAAGAAAGGAAAAGTCTATATGTGTTTGGCTTCAAAATTGGCTTGGGAGCACACATATTATGGGAATGGGAAGTATTTAGGCTTTCTTTTTGAGTGGCTAAAACACACATTGCCTAATATCACTTCAAAGGATCAATCTACCAAGGGAATAAAAGTTTCCTGTCAACCAATCCACATATATGATGCATGTTCAATGACAAATGATGATTTTTGATGTAGTGAGACTATGCATGGTGTTTAAATAGTGTTTACAGATTTGAAAAACATTTTCCCTCAAATATACACGCTTTTGGCTTGTGTTTGTGATCTCACAAGGGAAATCTCCACTATTAGAACAAGGCGCTTGAGCACCGAGTTCCCTAAACTTGGACACTAGAAGATGAGACTAGCCCATGAAGTGCAAGTGAGACCCCTAAAGTGACTAAGAGTTATTGAATAAGTACACAAAGCATACACACATTCGCCACAAACACTATGCTTCAGGTATCTCACCAAGCTAAATAAGCTCAAAATTCTGGCTAAGCAGCAACTTTTTCAAAAATAAGACACAAAAATGACTCAAGACACAAAAGACGACTCAAAAAGGCGTCAACACCCCAAAACCAAAACCTCACATTGTCCTCAATGTTGAAGACAAGAGAATCTGGCCTAGCGGCACGCACCTAACATGACTTAAACAAACCTAGGCACTAATTAAACATAATCAATGCCCCAACAAAAAAAAAATGACTCAAACAAGGCTCACTAAATAAAGGCAATTCATGCAATATATCATTGAAGAACAAGTCAAGCTTAACATTATGCATTTTATCAAAATTGACGGAATGGGGCATGAACAACCCCCAAACCGAATTAAACATTATAAAGCACATTCATTCATACTTGCACAAGAGCCTCCGGCTCTTTCATCCACAAATATAATCAATAAATTCAATGTGCAAAATATCCACAAAATATAGCATACGAACAAAACTATCCCAACAACATAATTTATTGAATTTAAACAACATAAAACATAAACTAACTACATGCATCAAAATTACTCAATGGGATGCATTCATGGAGAGGCTAGGGTCCTCTAAGAGTGGTTTGACTAAGTTAGGAAATTCCCTATTTTTCACTACCCAAATAAATTTAGGTGACTTCATTATCTTTTCCCTTTTCATGTTTCTATATAAATGCACTTGGTCTTTCCTTACCCATATTTGCTTGACCCTAGGTGGACTCCATCTATTCCTAGGACCTCTAGTTTTCCTATGTTGATCTGGCTTGTAATTTTTAGCCTTAAAGTGATCTATCTTAGAACATGCATAGCAAAAGATATGAGAGTTAGAGAAACTCCCCTTTGATGCGTGGTCTTGAGGACGTTTGATTTGTTTCACTTGTAACGCCTTGACCTCCGCCTCCTTGTTGCTTAGTGCTACCTATGCTTCCTCTAAGGCATTGACGTTTTGATCAACCTCCATTTGCATCTTCATGGACTTGTGAGCTATCTCATCTTCAAAATATTTTGATAGCCTCACTAAGTTCTCCAAATCCTTCGATGCAGTACTCTTTTCGGCTTCAAATCTCTCAATTCGTTCTTCCAATTCTTTGTTCATGTCGGAGACTTCGCCATTTGGCTTCTTGAGAGTACCGTTCTCAACCCTGAGCATCTTCACTTTAGATATTAGTTTCTTGTTCAACTCTTGGAGATTAATCGCCTTTGCCATTCCCAAAGCTTCTCTCTCTTGAAGTGCTTCATTCTCTTCCTTCAACACACCCCTTTCCAACACTAGCTCTGTGCTCACGCTGATAAGCTGCTGGTTCATCTTGATCATCCTATCCATCTCGTCCATTCTCTTGCTTCGCTCCACTTCAAATTCTATTCGGAGCTGATACATGTCTTCTTTTGAGAAATTGGAGGAATCCACCGGTTTGGCTGCTTTAACTTGGAAACAACTCTGATTTACCGGGGTGGACTGCTGGGCAGATTCTAGCATTTGGGTGGTTTTCTCTTCTATGAAGGCTTGAGTCTCTTGTTGAGAAGCTATCATTTGCTCAGTCTCCCGACATGATTCTTCATGAAATTTCAGTAGTTGGTCTTCAACGGAATTTGACTGGAATGATGAGATGTAGGTATTCTCGTTAGGCTCGTAACTTGACCCTGAATTTTACCAAAAGGAATCCATAGAGTCCTAAAACAAAAAAAAAAACTACCAAAGCAATAAAAAGAAACTAACAAAACTAAAAATAACTAATAAACTAATAGTATTAAAACTAATCTAATCACTACTACGCACACCGATCCCCGGCAGCGGCGCCAATTTGATGAGAAGGTTTTTGCCGTCAGAAAACCGTCCGATAAAACAATTTATAAAACCTATGGGATGCGTTCACAAGTATAAATACAAGCAAAGCGGCAAGCACGGGTGTCGTCCACTGAGATCGGGGTAGCGGTGATAAGATTAGGATTATAAAAACTAGCAAGCATAAAAGTAAAGTGATAGTGAATGAAGATACAATATAAAATAAACTATGAAAGCAAATTAATGGATGACAATGGAGGGATGAATGAATGATGATGGAACTATGGAGTTGATGGACTCGTAAGTGAATATTGGGGCAATTGCAACAAACTCTCAAGTAAGTACGTTTTGACAAATGAAACCAACCTAGGGTGTATAATGTTGGCATATATCTCTAGCAAGAGGTCAACCTAGGATGTATAGTGAAGACCTCCTACTAGCGATTAATCCCTCTTAAGCAACCAACAGTGGCTAGTTACTCAATTGGGACTTGTTCCATGAATGCTCATCTATCTAGCTATGGTTCAATCTATTACTAATGTAGCCATCCAAGGATGTATAGTGATGGCTTCCAATTCCCTCACAAGTAGCCGACCTAGGATGTATAGTGAAGGCCACCCGTTTGGGATTGGATGAGGCTCGAGGTTATCAACTGAATTCTACTCGAAGGTTAGTTCTCGTAAAATCACTAAAGTAGCCAACCTAGGGTGTATAGTGGAGGCTTCTAATTCTCTCACAAGTTGCTAACCTAGAGTGTATAGTGAAAGCCACTAATTCGAGATTAGATTACTAGCTGGTTATAGAGCCGGATTTTCCGGAAATCCTTCCATTCAATGGAGCATTAGACAACCTAATTGCCTACTCAAGTAATCCAAATCAATCATGCTAAGAGAGTGTATCCAAGCAAGTCAATAATGGAAATCAATACAAGCAATGGAATGAAATATAGAGATAGAATAAATATAACACATAGAGTTTATTTGCAAAGCCCAAAATATCCATCAAACAAATAACATCAACCCCATAGTGGGGTATTTTAGCTACTCATGTTCTATTACAAACCAATAAACTAAGAGAGAGAGAGAGAGTAGAGATAACCCTTGAAGATTAATCTCCTTCCTTGAAGCTTGAATCCAAGTCTCCTAGTTGCCTTTGATTGAGTAGAGATGGTTTGGATGAGAGGGAGATGTGTTTCTAGCTTAGACTACAAGTGTTGGGAGGTATGGTTATCCTTTGGTTCGTTCCTATCCTTTTCTATTTATAGAGGATGGGAAAATAGGTCACTTAAGCTTGAAACCAGAAACTGTCGCACGCAGAGTGCGGTTGGAGTGCGGGTGAATTACCCGCACTGTACCCGCACTGCAAAGGTTTTCTTCATCTTCAGTTCTCTGATATGGGCAACAGTGCGGGTGGAGTTCTGTTGGATTACCCGCACTTGACTCGTACTTGACCCGCACTGTAGTCGCACTTGAGTCGCACTGTACTATCAGGTGCAAAATCCCTTCCTCTGTTTTGAGCAATAGTGCGGGTGGAGTGCTGGTAGATGACCCGCACTGTACCCGCACTCTAATGTCAGGTGCAACTTCAACTTCTTTGGTTTGGCAATAGTGCGGGTTGAGTGCGATTGGATGACCCGCACTGTACCCGCACTTTAACGTCAGGTGCAACTCAGCTTCTCTGGCTATGGCAACAGTGTGGGTGGAGTGCGGTTGGATGACCCACACTGGACCCTCACTGTAACTCTTCTCCTGTATCAAATCCCAGCTATGATCATGAGTGTGGTTGGAATGCGGTTGGAGTGCGGTTCCGACCCGCAATTGACCCGCACTGTAAGCTGCTTTATGATCCTTTGTCTTTCCTTTTGCCCCTTTTCTACCAGAATCACTGCAACATGCTTCCAAACCCCGAATTACATCAATTGCCTGCAATTAGCACTAATAAGCCTATTAGACATAAAATATATAGAAAATACACAAAAGAACGAGACAAAGGAATAGGAATGAGGGCCAAAATATACAACAATTTAGGCACGATCAAAGAGCATAGTTGCCAGCAGGACCTCGAGACCAGGGACTAGCCGGGGAAGCCCCTCGTTACCCATGTTGCCTTGGTCTGGCTATCACCCCCAAGACGGGTCTGAGTGTAAGAGCATAGTTGCCATCCAGACCTCGAGACTAGGAAATAGCTAAACAACCCTCCTAATGCCTTGGTCGGGCTACCACCCCCAAGAAGGGTCTGAGTGTAAGAGCATAGTTGCCATCCGGACCTCGAGACCAGGAAATAGCTAAACAGCCCTCATGATGCCTTGGCCAGGCTACCACCCCCAAGAAGGGTCTATATAAGAGCATAGTTGCCATCCAGACCTTGAAACTAGGAAATAACTGGACAGCCCCCCTAACGCCTCGATCGGGCTACCTCTCCTGAAACGGATTTAAACACAAATATTTGTGTCGTTTGCAGGATTAAGGTCACCATAATAAGAGTTTCCTATGAAGCCTGATTAAAGTATAACAAAGAGATAGGGCCAATTCACGGTCGGGATCAGAAATAAAGCAAGGAGTTCTACATCAAGATGGAAGCTCGTTATCGGGAATAGTCAAAACATCAATTTCCCCTTACTACTCCTACTCCCTTATACCGATCCCCACCATCGACTCCTCCTTCAGGTGGTTGGCCATCTTGGTTACCCTCACCAGCTGTCACTGCCTCTACAGAGGTTCATCCCGCTGATCAGCTGGGTCCTCCTCCAAGACTTCGTTAATCACTGCCATGACCTCAAGAGGGATAGCCGCATCAAGAAGAGCAGCCATGGACCTCGTCCGGCTCCTGTCAGCCTCTAATTCCATTCCAGATGATCCCTCAAGCAGGCTCATTGTCCCTTCCTCGGCTTTTGGGTGATCTCCTTCGGACTGCGTGGGCAGAACCTTATTTGAAGACTCCCTAATACCTGAAGTAGTAAAGATGGGAGAAGGAAGGGAGGATCTACCTGGACTGGTTACTTTCCATCTTCGGCTTGGTTAAAGGGAACCTTTCCATCATCGTTAGTGCGAGACAACTCAGCAGCCTTAGTCATTATCTCTTATCTATCCCAACCAACTGATGGACGATAGATCAAAGGGAAGGGAGAGAGCCTCTACAACCTGATAGGAAGCATAGAAATATCAATCACTAAAGGATGTCTCTATATCAACCTGTAACTTGGCCACCTGAGCAATCAAATCCTGATTCTCTAGGTCCAACCTCTTAGCTTCGGTTTTCCAAGAGTCACTCTGTTTGGCCGTCTAGGGTAGACTGGAGAATTTCTTGATCAAAGGACAGATTCATCCTCTCATAATCGCAGCGAAGCTCTGCCAGCTCGGTCTCCATTTTTCCTTGGCTGGAGGTCATCTCTTCCACTAATGTTTGAGCCCGCTTAAGTAATCCAATGGCTCTCTCAGCTTCGGCTTCAGCTTTGGCAGCCCGATTATGAAAGAGGGCTACCTGGTGGCCCATAGCCACGTTAAACTTGAAGGCCTATGAGATACAATGCCAAGGTTAGAAACCAGTTAAGTTGGCAGTCTCAGAAGTAGTACAGAGAAAGAACAATTACCTCAGTTAAGACAGCAGACCCCTTGGTGAGCAAAACATCAACGGGTATCGAGGCCATCCCAGAGAGCCCACCACCCGGGCAGGATGCGATGAATTGTTCTAAGATCTCATCCTGCCCCGTCGAGCTCGACTGAGGGCTGAGAGCGGATAGAAAAAATCCATGCGACACCCGCTTCAAAGTTTTCCGGAGCTCGGGGGATTGGAATCGCAGGGGCTTCAGCTATATGGGCAGGTGGGGTAACAGTAGCAGTAGGAGGAGCAGAAAAAGCATGAGCAGTAACACCAGCTACCCGGGAAACGGGAGCCCCTCTGTTTATCGCTTTTAGAATCCCATGACATGAAGGTAGACATCTTGGATTTCACTTGGGAAGGCGATGGAGTGGGAGCAGGTGTAATCCCGGCCGAAACAATCAGCCTCTCTTTCTCCGAGGTAGCAGGGGAAGCCCCCCGCGTTCGTCTGATGGATAGGGGAGGAGTACAAGCTTGCCGGAGCTACTGAGCTTCGCTAGAAGCTGGCTTAACTATTAAAACTATAAGTAAACGAAACAAAAGGGGAACGTCAGAATTGAGCTGGTCAACAAGACAAAGCAAGATGATTCAGTGTTACTTACGAGGAATAGCATTGGAGATCAGCAGGTATTGATTCACCCTACGGGGATCGAAGGCTTTTGTGGTTGGGTACTTCAGGTTCAAGTAGTTCCTGGCCAGAATAGCCTTCAAAACAGCTTCAGACTCAGATGGCAAGGAACCTGATCCCACAATGGTTTGTCGCCGAAAATTGTGAGGACCTCAAACTCATGGCCCCCAATAAAAATCGAGCTCCCCAAGTTGCCCCCTGCCAAGATCCACTTTTCTTTCTAGGCAGGATCTTTCTTCGAAGCCCAGGGAATGATAAAATTGAGCTTGTTCTTGGCTTTTGCATAGAACTGACCCCGGGGAGCCCCGGAGAGGCTCTCGATTTGAAAAAGGTAGGCCAGCTCCTCTGCTCCGGGCTCCCTCGTCACATTGCTAAGCTGGCATTGTTCCCTCCACAGCACGAGGAAGCCAATCAAATGCCTCCAAAAGCCATGCGTCAACTAGAGAGGGGCGAGCTGGATGGCGTTGAGAGCTCGTCGAAGGGTAGGATGAAGAGGAAGCCTGACCCCATTCTCAAGTACTGCCACATGAATCGGAAGCTCACCGTTAGAGGGATTGAAAAACTCATAGCCTTTGGGAGGAACCTAGATAGAAACACTATCAGGAATGTCGTACTTAGACCTCAAACGATCAATCGAGTTCGAATCAACGGTAGAGTCAGAGACAACCCTAAAGTCATAGGGAGGAAGCCTCTCCAAAGGGGGACAAGTAGCCGGGACTAGACGTTCCCCCATGGCGTCGCCACCGACTTCTCTATCAGAATCTTCATCGGCTAACTCCAGAGGAAGGTCGGGATGATTAGAAAACCCTGTCCCAATGGACACGTTCCTGTTAAAACGTCGACGTTGCGGATTTGGTGGAGAATCATCGATATCTAAGCTACTTCGTGCCTGCTTTCCGTGGGCAAGGCTGATGACCTCTTAGCCATCGACAATGGAGTCAATGGAGTCGTGGCTGGCTTTAGACATAATGGAATGAAGTTTGGAAGGATGAAGAACAAGAAAAGAGATATGCTCAAAAGAAGGTTTTTTTTTTCTTGAGAAAATTTGAAATTTGAAAGGTATGAGGAAGGCGTTGGAGTAACCAAGTATAAATAGGCAATAGAGTAGCACCATGGGCCGACAAAATCTTTGGCTAAGATCTCCTCGAATCACGGGAACTGCCGTAATATAGCCGGATTAATTTAGGAATAAACCGGTCAGCTCTTGCCACGTCACTTGTGCAATTAATGGGAAGATTTCCCCTAAGATTCCTGTAACCGTAAAGAAGTAAAAATTCCCCAAATAAAACAGGAAATCTAACTCCAACCCAAAACTCAATCACCGACGTTCAAGTCAGAGGGGACTCTATTAATAGCCAAATTTGGCTAAGGAATGATCGTGCCTAAATTGTTGTATATTTCGGCCCTCATTCATATTCCTTTGTCTCGTTCTTTTGTGTATTTTCTATATATTTTATGTCTAATAGGCTCATTAGTGCTAATTGCAGGCAATAGATGTAATTCTGGGTTTGGAAGCTTATTGCAGTGTTCCAGCAGAAAAGGGGCGAAAGTAAAGGCAAAGGAGTACAAACAGCTCTACAGTGCGGGTCCAGTGCGGGTCAAGTGCGGGTCGCAACCGCACTCTGACCGCACTCCAGCCGCACTCATATTTATAGCCGGGACAGGATGCAAGTGAAGAGATAAAGTGCGGGTACAGTGCAGGTCATCCAACTGCACTTAACCTGCACTAATGCCAAACCAGAGAAGTTGAAGATGCACCTGACATTAGAGTGCGGGTACTGTGCGGGTCATCAAACCGCACTCCACCCGCACTTGCACCAAGAATAGAAGAGCAGAATTGTACCTGACATTAGAGTGCGGGTACTATGCGGGTCACCAAACCGCACTCCACCCGCACTTGCACCAACAACAGAAGGTGGATTTTGCACCTGACAGGGAAGTGCGATTGAAGTGTGATCACAGTACGATTCCAAGTGCGGGTCAAGTGCGGGTAATGCAACCGCATTCCACCCGCACTAATGCCCTGATCCGAGAACTGAAGTTGCAGACAACCCATACAGTGCAGGTACAGTGCGGGTAAATCACCCGCACTCCACCCGCACTCTGCTCGCGACAGCTTCTGGTTTCAAGCTTAAGTGACCTATTTTTCCATCCTCTATAAATAGAAAAGGATGGGAACGAACCAAAACGATCACCATACCTCCCAACACTTGTATCTTTAGCTAGTAACACATCTCCCTATCATCCAAACCATCTCTACTCAATCAAAGGCAACTAGGAGACTTGGATTCAAGCTTCAAGGAAAGAGATCAATCTTCAAGGGTTATCTCTACTCTCTCTCTTAGTTTATTTGTTTGTAATAGAACATGAGTAGCTAAAATACCCCACTATAGGGTTGATGTTATTTGTTTGATGAATATTTTGGGCTTTGTAAATAAACTCTATGTGTTATATTTATTCTATCTCTATATTTCATTCCATTGCTTGTATTGATTTCCATTATTGATTTGCTTGGATACACCCTCTTTGCATGTTGATTTGGATTACTTGAGTATGCAATTAGGTTGTCTAATGCTCAATTGAATGGAAGGATTTCCGGAAATCCGGCTCTAAAACCATGCCCTTAATCTAATCTTGAATTAGTGGCTTTCACTATACATCCTAGGTTAGCCACTTGTGAGAGAATTAGAAGCCTCCACTATACACCCTAGGTTGGCTACTTTAGTGATTCTACGAGAACTAACCTTCGAGTAGAATTCGGTTGATAACCTAAAGCCTCATCCAATCTCAAACGGGTGGCCTTCACTATACATCCTAGGTCGGCCACTTGTGAGGGAATTGGAAGCCATCACTATACATCCTAGGATGGCTACAATAGTAATAGGTTGAGCCATAGCTAGATAGATGAGCATTCATGGAACAAGTCCCAATTGAGTAACTAGCCACTGTTGGTTGCTTAGGAGGGATTAATCTCTAGTAGAAGGTCTTCGCTATACACCCTAGGTTGACCTCTTGCTATAGATATATGCCAACACTATACACCCTAGGTTGGTTACATTTGTCAAAACGTGCTTAATTAAGAGTTTGTTGCAATTGCCCCAATATTCACTTACAAGTCCATTAACTCCGTAGTTCCATCATCATTCATTCATCACTCCGTTGTCATCCCATTTTATTTGCTTTCATAGTTTAGTTTATATTGTATTTTCATTCACCATCATTTTACTTTTATGCATACTAGTTATATTAATCTTAATCTTATCACCGCTACCCCGATCTCAGTGGACGACACCCGTGCTTACCGCTTTACTTGTATTTATACTTGTGAACGCATCGTATAGGTTTTATAAATTGTTTTGAGGGACGGTTTTCTGACGGCAAAAACCTTCTCATCAAATGGCACCAAAGGGAAAATTTTCACCATCCTAGTCTGACTCCAGGCCCGAGGTCTTCCACCAGGAGACCACGCTTCCCAAAGTCGAGCTACGGTACCACCCCACAGAAATAAAGGTGAGCTCTAGAAACACCCGGAATAGAACTCGACGAGATCAGATCGAGCCAGAGTCACCAAACTTGAAATCAGGAAGCTCCCCCGAGGTCGAGATTACCTCGCACCTCTCCAGAAGCTCGCCTAAACCCCGCTGTCATAGAGGAGTATCCGTAGGGGGTCGCATCAAGCTCCGAGAAATCAAGGGAGGTCAGATCGAGCTCCTGGCTAGATTAAGCACCTGAATATCAGAACCAAGAAACTAATCTACCTCGCCATACATACCATATTCAACGACCTCTATGAAGGATCATGCTATGAAGATACAAAGATACACTGGATCATATCTGGAAACATTACGTACGTGCAGAACAAGTATTAGAGTCCAAAGAGGAAACAAACTTATCTCCCCCGAGATATTCTCCATTCAGCTATTAACTCAAAGTCAATGACATTTAAACGAGGAATTCCGCCCAGTAAGGAAGGGAGAGACTAAGAAAATCAAGGGGAGAATCAATTGATTTAACCTATAAAAACTATGTATAAAAGAAAGGGACTACTTTTTGATAGGCATACGACAACAACCCTACTACACCTTAGAGAGATTGAGAGCGATTGAGAAATATTTGTAAACGATACACCATTAATAAGAATAAAGAAAACATTTTCGTTCTCTTTTGTTCATTCTCTTTTGATGGTGTTAATAGCCAAAATTGGCTAAGGACCAAAGGAAAATTTTCCACCTCCCAGACCTGTTTCCATACTCGAGAGTTTCACCAGGAGACCTCTCAATCCGGAGCCGAACTGCGATACCACCCCAGGAACAAGGGCGGGCTCCGGAAACATCCGGGATAGAGCCTGGACCCAAGAGCTTCCACCAGGAGACCTCTCTATCCAGAGCCGAACTGCGATACCACCCCAGGAACAATGACGGGCTCCGAAAACATCTGGGATAGAGCCAGGAACGATCAGATCTAGCCCGCATCACCAAAACTAGAAGCTCCCCGAAGTCGAGGTCACCTCGCAAATGCTCCAGAGACTCGTATGTACCTCGATTGACACAGAAGAATGTCCCTAAAAGGCCACGAGGTCATTCGAAGCTACACCTAGCTTCAAAAGGTTAGTAGAGGCCACACCTAGCTTCGAAAAGGTCAAGGGAAGCCAGATCTGGCTCCAAGCTGGATGAAACTTCTCAGATATCAAGGCGCACCACACCATGTCATATCCAACGACCTCTATAAAGGATCATCTTGAATGGATATGAGGGATACACTGAATCATATCTGAAAACGTTACCTATATGCAGAACGAGTAAAAGAATCCAAAAAGGAAACAAACTGATCTCCTCCATGATACTCTCAATTCGGATGTTAATTCAAAGTCAATAACATTAATACAAGAAATCCCGCCCGATAAGGAGGAGACTGAGAAAATCAAGGGAGAATCAGTCTGTTGACCTACAAAATATGTATAAATAGAAAAGAAAGGAAATGATAAAGAAGAGACTACTATTCGACATGCATACGACAAACAATCAACCATTCCCTAGAGAGAGTTGAGAGCAAAGATAAAAGAATTTCTGTATTTGTATACCATTCACGTTCAATAAAAACATTCTTGCTTTCTTGTCATTTATAGATCATTGCTACACATAGAATAAATCTTGGTCACCACCTACATGGTAGTGGCCTCGAGGGCGTTAACTGAGATTTCTCATCCCGAGCAAAATTTCCGTTAACACTTTCTGGCGCCGTCTGTGGGAATAATCCTACACCCAATTAACCAATCGTTTGCATTTAGATTTTTGTTGTTTTACAAGAACTATGAGGCTCCGCTCCTCCCAAGGCCAACATAGAGTCCCGGAGCAACCTCCGGCGAGGACAACACGAAAAGCCCCAAGAAAGGGGAGAAAGTCTGGATATAGTAGCCCAGCTCCGATCGAGACAACCAATACGCGGGCTACTGGCCACCCTATTGTGAGCCAGGCAGCACTCGACCAACAAGCGGCGGCCTTCGTAGAATCCATCCGCGTCTGCCTTCTCGCTGAAGGCATCACGATCTAGCCAACCAACCTTAATGATCAGGGAGAGCCGAGCAGGCTCGGAGCTAGGCCACCTGCTTTCAATCGCCTAGGACCTCCTCTTCCAGAGCCGACTCGAGATAGATTAGGGCCCCAACGTTCAATCCGGGATAGGCTGAGACCCATGCCCCCAGCTCTGAAAAGACTTTCACAATATCAACCCCGGCTAGTTAAGTCTACCGCGGATGCTTTTACCCGGAAACCGCGAGGGCTATCTCATCCAACTACATCTAGGAGAACTACACGATCCCTAGAAGAGGAAAGTAGACAAACTCCCCGAGTGGATCATGTCCAGGAGGAGGACCGGATTGAAATTGCCAGTTCATCAGAAAGATTCGACAGTAAGGAATATGAGGTTAACTCGAAGAGACCTGGGAACAAGCGACTGAGCGATCAGCTGAAAAAGCTACAAAAAGAGGTCTAGCAGATAAGGAAGGGAAAGAGTAAGGAGGACAAAAAGAATCCCCTGAGTGAGATGAACGCTCCCTTCACTAGGAGGATCCGGGAAGCAGAGCTCCCCCCAAAATTCAAAATGCCAGCAGATAAGTTCTCTGGAATAGAAGATCCTCTAAGCCACCTAGAGAGCTTCGTTCAACAGATGAAGGTCCAGAACACTACCAGAGCAGCTATGTGCAGAATGTTTCCAACGACCTTGACTGACTAAGCGAAAACCTGGTTCAGGAAATTGCCCGTTGGTAGCGTGGATTCTTTCACGAAATTATCAACAGAGTTTTGCTCACAATTCCAAGGAGTCAAACCTCGCCTGAAAGATCCCATACACCTCCAATATGTGATCCAGGAACGGAGTAAAACTCTTCGATCGTACGTGGAGAGGTTCGACAAGGAGGTCATACAAATGAGAGTTTTCACTGAAAAAGAAACCCTCGCCAACTTTAGGTGAAACCTCTGGGCAGGAAAGCTTTTTCGTTCCTTCGCCAAGAGACCTCCCGAGACTTACCAGGAGGCCTATGACCGGGCTCTTGAGCAGGTCAAGATCGATGAACAACTCAAGGTCAAGATAGAACACGACGACATGAGAACGGCAAAGCGTCTGAAGAAAGAAGCTCCCAAATTTGAGCTAGTGCAGAAAACTCAGAATAAACCTCCCAACAGGTCGACCTATCACCTCCATGCTCCTCCGCATAGGCAAGAAAGATATCCAGAAAAACGAACCCCTCCCCGGGCTTCACCGCCTCCCAGGACCGTGGCTCCAGTAATGCAAGGGGAAAAAGGGTATGACTACTACACCCCTTTGAATGCTTCCAGGGAAACAGCCTTCCTTGCCATACGAGACACAGGGTTGCTCCAAAAGCCCGCTCACATGAAGGCCCCAGCTGACAGGAGAAACCGGTACAAATACCGTGACTTCCACGAAGACGTGGGCCACAACACCTCAGAGTGCTATAATTTGCGCAACGAGATTGAAGCCCTGATAAGGGGAGGATGCCTGATTGAGTTCTTACAAAAGTTTAGAGATAATATCAGGACTGGAAGGGAGGTACAAGCTGAAATCCGTGAGGACGCAGAAAGAGGAAAGAGGAAAGAGGAAAGGGGAACAGGCTGACTTGATGCAACAGATCCAGGTGATACATACTATTAGCGAAGGTCCTACATTGGCCGGCGTTTCCAATAACTCCCGGAAAAACCACGCAAGAAAGGTTCCCCGCATTGGAGAGAGCCGAGGGATCTTTGAAGTCAGCCAGAGCCCGACAGAGCCCTCCCAATCAGCTCAGATCGTATTCACTGAAGCAGATGTCTTCAACACTGTGCAACCTCATGATGATCCTATGGTAATCACGATACAGATCGCCAACTGTCTGGTCCATCGCGTGCTCGTGGATACAGGTAGCAGTGTAGATATCCTCTTCAGGGATACCCTGGAGAAATTGAACCTGAAGCAACGTTGTTACGACAGCTGTACCACTCCACTTTACGGTTTCACTGGGGACTCGATCATACCAGTGGGGTCATTGATCCTCCCAATAATCATCGGAATCACCCCGCTCCAACAGAATGTTATGACCGACTTTGTTGTGGTGGACACCTCATCGGCCTACAACGCCATCCTAGGGAGACCTTTCCTGTCCTCCTTGAAGGGAGTCTTGTCCATATACCACAATGTCTTGAAATTCCCGGTTGGAACCAAAGTAGGAGAGGTACGCGGAGACCAGCAGGCAGCCAGGAAATGCTACACGGTATCTGCCAATCCTACAGCCCTAGCGAAGCAGTGTGTACAGGTGACATTAATCCAGGAAGACATGGATACATCCCGGATAATCCAGGAGGAGAAGGAGCCCGCGGAACATCCTAGGCATCAGGAGGATGAACCTATCATGCCCTACGAGGAAGAACGGAGTAAGGAATGGGCCATCGGACAGCCCGTGGACAAACTAGAAGAGATATCTATCAGGAATGACGATCCCTCCAAGGTCATCAAGGTCGGAGCCACCCTTGATCCAGAAGTAAAAAGAGGACGGATTGACCTTCTCAGGGAATTCAGCGACATCTTCACCTGGAACCATGATGAAATGCCTAAAATCCCGGCATCGTTGGCCACCCACCGACTAGCGGTAGATCCAACAGTCAAGCCCATCAAGCAGAAGAGGCGTCACTTCAACGCTGATAGGAACGCGGCGGATACAGGAAGAGGTTGATCCAATTGTCGCCTACCTCCTTGAAGGAGAGCTTCCCGAAGATCCCGACCAAGCCCGAAGAATTAAGAGACTCTCGGTTCGATACTGTATGGTGGACGGATACCTCTACAGGAGGGGCTGATCCCTCCCCTTACTTAGGTGCTTGCATCCCGATGATGCTAAGTGGGCATTGAGAAGAGGTCCATTCTGGGGACTGTGGGAACCACAAAGGTGGGGAAGCTCTAGCCTATCAGGTGCTTCGTATGAGGTACTATTGGCCGACCATCCACCAAGATACAAAGAGTTTTGTGCAATCCTGGGAACCTTGTCAAAGAACTTCAAACTCGAACCACCAGCCACCCGAGCGACTGTCGTCCCTCAGTTCACCTTACCCCTTTGCCATGTGGGGAATCGACCTAATTGGGCCACTTCCTACCGCTCCTGGACAGATGAAACATGCTATCGTGGCTATCGACTACTTCACAAGATGGGTCGAGGCAGGACCTCTTTCTCGAATATCAGAAAAGAATACAACCAACTTCATCAAGACTAACATGGTATGCAGGTTCGGGACCCCTCTCATCATTATAGCCGACCTAGGAAAGCAATTCGACAATGCCTGATTCAAAGACTTCTGTAAGGGATTGGGGATCGACCTCAGGCTCGCTTCAGTGGCTCATCCCCAGACTAACGGGCTGGTAGAATCCACCAACAAGACTATCAAGAAACTTCTGAAAAAATGAAGCTTCAGTAGAAGAGAGGTAAATGGGCCGAAGAGCTACCAGAAGTACTCTTGGCATACCGGACTATAAAAAGAACAGCTAGTGGAGAGACACCTTACTCCCTGGCTTTCAGGGTTGCAGCAGTCCTCTCCATCGAGCATAAATTAACCTCGTTCAGGGTACATCACTTTGAGCCCGAAAGTAACGAAGTCAAGCTCCGGGCTAGTCTAGACCTCTTAGAAGAAAAGCAAGACCGGGTAGCAGAGAAAGTAGCGATCTACCAGAGCAAGATCGCTAGATACTTCAACCAAAAGGTTAGAGCCCAGGAAATTCAAGGAAGGGGATCTGGTACTTAGGAAAGTGACCCTGAACACTCGGAAAAGGTCGGATGGAGTCTTAAGTCAAAATTAGGGAAGGGCCATATTTGATAAAGCTAGTTGTTCGCAATGGAGCTTGTAAACTCGAAGACATGGACGGACGATCCATCAACCACACTTGGAATGCAGATTATTTGAAGAAATTCTACCCTTGAAAGAAGTTCTCAAGCAGACTATCCCCACTTAGTTTTCATTACAGACCCTAATAAAGATGTACTACATCTCGATCATCAATAAAGTCATTTTCCCTTTTCTCTTCCATCTTTGTCTCCAACTATGTTCAACATTAGTGACTATACCCTTGTATGGGAATTCGACATAAACTTCTCAAGACCAAGAAATAGCTCGATAGCCCTTCTGATGCCTTGGTCGGGCTACCACCCCCAAGAAGGATCTGAGTGTAAGAGCATAGTTGCCCTCTAGATCTCGAGACCAGGAAATAGCTCGATAGCCCTCCTGATGCCTTGGTCGGGCTACCACCCCCAAGAAGAATCTCTGTGTAAGAGCATAGTTGCCCTCCAGATCTCAAGACCAAGAAATAGCTCGATACCCCTCCTGATTCCTTGGTCGGGCTACCACCCCCATGAAGGATCTGAGTGTAAGAGCATAGTTGCCCTCCAGATCTCGAGACCAGGAAATAGCTCGATAGACTTCCTGATGCCTTAGTCGGGCTACCACCCCCAGGAAGGATCTGAGTGTAAGAGCATAGTTACCCTCCAGATCTCGAGACCAGGAAATAGCTCGATAGCCCTCCTGATGCCTTGGTCGGGCTACCACCCCCAAGAAGGATCTGAGTGTAAGAGCATAGTTGCCCTCCTAATGCCTTGGTCGGGCCACCACCCCCAAGAAGGATCTGAGTGTAAGAGCATAGTTGCCCTCCAGATCTCGAGACCAGGAAATTGTTAGGATTATGCTCAATGGCAAGAGTGTAATATTGTAATTGACAATCTTCTCATATTAATAAAGTGAATTCTGATTCTTACAACTACTTATAGCATTTATTATTATAATTGTCAAGGTAAATAATCATAAAGTCAAAAGACTATGAGACATGAAGAATTGTTCATACATCCGGATATGTATGAGGTAGACACAATTCTTTAGTTAGTCTTGAATAACGTTCACAACTTAAGTTAAAGGTTGGGCACCTCTATCTTGTTAAAGTTGTAGAATTATTTTACCATCATTTGAGTGGGATCAAATGAATATGATGAGTCTAAAATCATCGAAAGGTTTTTGAGTAAAAGAATCTAGTGCACTAGGTGCATTGAACTGGATCACATTGAAATACTTTATCTAGAACCGTCACTAGATATAAGTCTTTTCATTAAATAGGACAATCGGAGAGTCTATCTTAATCCTGAGATAAATGATGGACTTATGGTTGCAAGTGTTATCATTAAAGCTATCAATGAGTACGATTATATAGCATAGTCTATCCTCGATAGTTTGGTGGTATACATTTGTTAATCGATAGAGGACTTCATTTATAGATATGGACATCATGGCTCCATTTATTAAATGAGAGTATAATATCATCATATGGATGTTTTGAGGTATTGGATATTAAATCTCAACGTTGAGTTTTCAATAATGATTATTGAAAACATGGCTTCTGGACAAGTCAAAGTATCCAAGTTCTAAATGTGGTCATATGAGGAAATATGGTAACTTGGAGCTATAGGCGGTCTATGAGCTCTTGGCGATTACTGATATTATTCATGAGGATACACCATCTCCTATAAGATTGTCTAGGGTATGAATGAGAAACATCTCCTTATTCTATCTTTATTTAAGAGTTCAATTTTATCTCTTTAGTGGAATTAGTTAAAATTAATATATTGGACCTAAGTGAATCATTTGTTGATTGTGATTAGGTTGTGTCTATTGAAGCTTAAATTTAGATAGCCCGCCAAGATCCCCAATCCACACGTAGTTACATGGATCTCTTGATATATTCTACCGGGCCGATTTAAGGGTCCATCTATAATTGTTTTTAATATATCAAGAATATAATATGTCTATTATTTAATTAATGGGCTGCACTATTATATTAATATATTAAAAGGAGATATGTGGCCTTGTTTCTTTTAGAAAGAATGAGTTTGGTTCACATGTGGGCTTTTATTTAAAGTTAAACGGATTAAATGAAATAAGAAAATAATATATGGCCTATTTATATAAGTGGGGCGGCAAGGTGTATATATTAACCTAATATATTATTTTGTTTCATTGTTTTAATTAAATAAGAATTAGTTAATTTATTAATTAAGAAACAAATCTTTTTCTGATCAAGAAATATATTTCCTAAAGTTATACTATTGGTAGTAGTATATTAAAAGTAAAAGATTTGTTTGATAAGAAAATAAATAATTAATTTTATTTATTTAATCAAATAAGAAGTCTTTTTATTTAGTCAATAAAAGAATAAAAATATCTATGAGTTGGATTAGGTTTTGAAGTCTAAAGGTTGATGGAAATTAGGGTGCAACACAAACTCTTTTTGGTATGTGATTTGCGGCAACCCTAGTCCATTTAGAGGAAGATTTCGGCAATCCTAAATAGTAGAGGAAGCAAAATTTCGGCCACCTATATAATACCACATATAGAATTCGGCCACCATAGTTGATTGAATGATTCAATTTTTCTTCTTCTTCTCAATTCATAGAAAAGGATAATTTTTATTCTACTAAACATAAAAGAGAGAAGAGATTATTCTTTGATAGTACACTGATTGCTTGTTCATCAATAAGCTTGTGTGTACAACATCGAATTAGGTTCACGTGAGTTTCAATCATTAGATTGAGAACTCAAAAGTGACCGGAATAATTTTTGTCTTCTTTTGATTGTTTTGTGACTAACAAAAGAAAAAGAAAACTTTGTTCATCCATTCTCAGGTTTGCAATTCAAAGAAAAAGGGAGACCACGCTCCTAGGCGATTCACGTACGTGTTCGGATTGGAAGATCTCGCGGTACTGTTCACGATCACTGTTCACCGAGGGGTACTGTTCACGTGGTACTGTTCACAATCACTGTTCGCACGGGTACTGTTCACGGGCATCGGAAAAGATTTTGTGGATTACCAATCGACGTAAGTCAATCGGATCACGCGTCAAGAGGTATTTAACTCTAACCGTATATATTTGAGTTTAATTAATTAAAAGGTTAAGGTTCAACTTTGAGACAAATTTTAAAACCATACGAAATCTATTTTTCGTTTCTTCCGCTGCGTTTTATATCGATTTTTCCCTACAATTGGTATCAGGGCCTTGGTTGTACCTTTTAATTAATTAACGTATATATACGTGAATCTATTTCTTTTTTATTGTGATTATACATGTTTTAGAAAAAGACGGCACTCTAGGTATTCGCATATATAATTACATGTTGAATGTATGGATTTATATATGTTTTATAAAGTGAATTGTTATTGCTCGATTTTGGTCCTAGAATTTCAATGTAATTTTTGTTTCGGATTTGTAACAAGAAGGGTGGTCTATTATCGCCATAATTCCTTCTTGGTAGTTGCTAGGGTTTTATTTTTTTTTGTATGTAAAATAAGTGCGGTATTTTTTTTTTGTAATCAGGTGCAGTATTTTTTTTTGTAAATCTTACTGCAGTAAAATAAAAAAATAAAAAAATTTGCTGCAGTAATTTATTCGTAATATGATGTAATGTTTTCGGGTATTGAAAATTCGAAGACACGAAGAAAAACGAAGCAACCGGAACAGAGAACGAGCACCGTGCGCACCCTAGGACTGGATTGGGCTGCGCATGGCAAGCCCAATCATTGGTGGGCTGCGCACGGCAGCCTTCTGTGGCCTTATGGGCTGCGCAAGGCAGCCCCTTTGTGGGGTTGTGGGATGTGCACGTCCATGGGAGGAGGCCGAGAGCGACTGGAAGGAACCTTCTCGACACCTTTCCCAGAAGCAACACCTTTCCCAGAAACCTCCGAGGCTTTGGTTGTTGGAAGCGCAGCGGACTCAGGAGTTTGAGTCGAAGCGGTAGCAACTTTAGCGGCCACAGCCGAGGGGGCAGAAGCAGCCGGGCCAACCACCTGGGGAGCTTTACCTAAAGCCCGGAAAGCCCGCGAGGCAAGAGTGGCCATCTTAGACCCAGCCGGAGAGATAGACGAAGCCAGAGCAGTTTCGACCCCAGAGGAGGGAAAAGAAACTCCACCTTGAGGGGAGCGTGAGACGTGACGGGTGGCCGGCTCCACGACAAAAACTGTGAATAAGCAGATTAAAAAAGAAAATGTTAGAACCAAGCTACGTAATAAGGCGAAGCAACTCAAGGAGACTTACGAGGAACGGCGTCTGAAATCCGCAAATACTTGTTCACCCTACGAGGATCAAAAGCTTCAGCAATAGGGAACTTCGGATTCAGATAATTCCGAGCTAGAATAGCCTTTAAGACGGCTTCGGACTCAGAAGGCAGTGAGTCCCGGTCCCAGAAGGGCTTGTCACTGAAAGCCGTAGGAACTTCGAATTCATGCCCTCCAATGAAAATTGAGCTCCCCCAGTCATCCCCTGCCAGGATCCATTCTTCTTTCCACGCGGGGTCCTTCTTCGAAGCATCAGGAACGATGAAGTTGAGTTTGTTCTTGGCTTTGGCATAGAACTGGCCTCAAGGAGCCCCAGACAAGCTCCCAATCTTGAAAAGATAAGCCAGCTCCTCTGTACCTGGCTCCCTCGTCACCTTACTCATCTGGCATTGTTCCCTCCATAATATAAGGAAACCAATCAGATGCCTCCAGAAGCCGGGCGTCAACTGGAGGGGAGCGAGCTGGATGGCGTTGAGAGCCCGTCGAAGGGTCGGATGGAGGGGAAGCCTGACCCCGTTCTCAAGAGCTGCCATATGAATCGGAAGCACGCCTTTAGGGGGATTGAAGAACTCGTAATTTTTGGGAGGCACCGAGATGGATACACTATCGGGGATGCCAAACTTTGACCTCAAGCGATCAATCGACACCGGGTCAACGGTGGAATCTGGGACAACCCGAAAATCGTAAGGAGGGAGCCTCTCAACAAGGGAACCAGGTGCCGAGACCCGACGCTCCCCCGCGATGCCACCGTCCGTTTCTTTATCGGAGTCATCATCGACGATATCCAAAGGGTGGTCGGGATGGTTGGAGAACCCAGTCCCGATGGATACATTCCTACTCGACCGCCGACGTTGCGAAGTGGGCGGAGAATCATCGCCGTCAGAACTCCTTCTAGCCCGCTTCCCCAGAGCAAGACAGACGACCTCCTCGCCATCGAGTATGGAATCAGCTGAGTCGCGACTGTTTTTCGACATTGTAGAAGCCAAAAAGGACGAAGAATGAAGAAAGAAGCAAGCTTGGAGGAAAAGCTATGGAAATATTTCTCAGCAAAAAAAAATTTTTAGCTCGAAGAGGTGTGAGGAAGATGAGGAGGAAAACATACATATATATAGGCAGGAGGAAAACAGCACGAGTTACCGAGATACTCGTTTGGTAACGGTAAAAAATCGACTACAGTAACGTAACCGGATTAAACTCAAAAGCGGGCTAATCATCTCACGCCACATCGCTTACGCAGTTAAGAGGAAGATCTCCCCAAGATTCTGGTAACGGTAAGAAATCTCGGGGACTGCCGTAACGCAATCAGATTAATTCGAAGATAAATTAGTCGGTTCTCATCACGTCACTCAAATGAAGAAATTATCCCAATATTTCGGTAACGGTTAAAAGAGGAAGATTTCCCAAATAAAGTGAAAATCTGACCTCAACCCCGAGCTCGACGTCTGGTGTTCAAGTCAGAGGGGACTTCTGTTAATAGCCAAAATTTGCTAAGGACCAAAGGAAAATTTTCCACCTCCCAGACCTATTTCCATACCCGAGAGTTTCACCAAGAGACCTCTCAATCCAGAGCCGAAACTGCGATACCACCCCAGGAACAAGGGCGGGCTCCGGAAACATCTGGGATAGAGCCCGGACCCGAGAGCTTCCACCATGGAGACCTCTCTATCCAGAGCCGAACTGCGATACCACCCCAGGAACAAGGACGGGCTCCGGAAACATCTGAGATAGAGCCCGGAACGATCAGATCTAGCCCGCATCACCAAAACTAGAAGCTCCCCGAAGTCGAGGTCACCTCGCAAATGCTCCAGAGACTCGTCTGTACCTCGATTGACACAGAAGAATGTCCCTAAAAGGCCGCGAGGTCAGTCGAAGCCACACCTAGCTTCAAAAGGTCAGTCGAGGCCACACCTAGCTTCGAAAAGGTCAAGGGAAGCCAGATCTGGCTCCAAGCTAGATGAAACTTCTCAGATATCAAGGCGCACCACACCATGTCATATCCAAAGACCTCTATAAAGGATCATGCTGAAAGGATACGAGGGATACACTGAATCATATCTGAAAACGTTACCTATATGCAGAACGAGTAACAGAATCCAAAAAGGAAACAAACTGATCTCCTCATGATACTCTCAAATCGGATGTTAATTCAAAGTCAATGACATTAATACAAGAAATCCCACCCGATAAGGAGGAGACTGAGAAAATCAAGGGAGAATCAGTCTGTTGACCTACAAACTATGTATAAATAGAAAAGAAAGGAAATGATAAAGAGGAGACTACTATTCGACAGGCATACGACAAACAATCAACCATTCCCTAGAGAGAGTTTAGAGGAAAGATAAAAGAATTTATGTATTTGTATACCATTCACATTCAATGAAAACATTCTTGCTTTCTTGTCATTTTATAGATCATTGCTACACATACAATAAATCTTGGCCACCACCTACGTGGTAGTGGCCTCGAGGGCGTTAACTGAGATTTCTTTGTCATTTTTCTTTGGCCTCGAGGGCGTTAACTGAGATTTCTTTGGCAAAATTTCCGTTAACAGATGGTATTGAAAATAGTATTTTTCTTTGTCATTTTTAACTAGCACTGACTAGAAAACATTCTACCTTGACCACCACCTCCGTGGTAGTGGTTTTAAGGGTGTTAATTGAGATTTCTCACCCCGAGTAAAATTTCCGTTAACAGATTGGTTGATTAACTAAGCCAGATCATGCATCTGCTTGCTCCTAGTTGGCCTCCTCCTCTGCAGCCCCTACTAAAGCATCATCTCCTAGACCTGTTGGGGCCTCCCCTGCTACCTGGACACCCACCACTAATGAGGGCTCCACTTGAAATGGGTCAGCATGTAGCTCCTCCAGTTGCCACCACATCAGATTGATCCCCTACCTCCTTGCTAGGACCAGAGAAGAGGATAAGCATGTCAGGACTCTCCATCATTAGAAGCAGGTTGGTCCCCTACCTCTTCGACGGATCTGGGCAGGTCAGTAGCTCCCCCTTCAACCTAGACAACTACAACCTCAGGAGTATTCAAACCAGGATCTGTCCTAACATGGCCTGGTAAGAGAAGAGGAGATAGGCCACTGGTTTTCATCATCCACCTTCTCATTAACCCTAGTAACCCGAGAAGGGCTGGCCTCGTCAGACAGAGCAACTTTTGATAACTTTGCAGCTTTGGTCATGATCTCCTCCCTGCTTCACCCATCAATGGTGTTCATGTCAAACGGAGGGGGGAGAGCCAGTGCTACCTGGTAGCCCATAAAGAAGTATCCATCCCCAAAGGATGAATCCACCTGAGCCTTCAGGCTTGCCACGCTATCACGCAGACCTTGAACCTCCTTCTCTAGCCCTGCTGCTTTCTCCTTCATGGCATCCCTTTCTGTCTTACAACGTACAGACCTGAGCTGCTCCAGTGTCCAAAGCAGCGCTTCACTAGCTTCTAATCTAAGCTCGCCTCATCCGCTACCTTCTCAGCCTTCACCAAGGACTGATGCAGAATTACCAGGCCCTAGGCATCTTTGGATGGCTCCTCCTTAGCCTTCTCTAGCTCAGCGTTAGCTTCCTTAACCTATTTCTAAAGGGAGTTAATCATGTGGCTCATTGCTACACTAAACTTGAAGGCCTGCTAAGTATAACAACAAGTTAGTATGCTACTTAAACAAGCAGACAAAATAGAAGATCAAATAAGGATGTCTTACCTCAGCTAGGAGAGCAGGCCCCTTTGGAGATTAAGGTCTTAGTAGGCATAGAGGTCATGACATCCAAGCTTCCACCTAGACAGGAAGCAGCGAACCTAGCCAGGACCTCGTCCTGACTGCTATCCCTTGACCACGATCGGGATCGATCGCAAGGAACAACATGCAGCAGGTGCAGAATCAGAACCCCTCTCGACCCTGGTAGATTGATTAGCCACCACGGCAGGAGAGGGAGAGGGAGTCGGTTGAACAACATCTGTAGAAGTAGGGACAGTAGGCAACCGACCTTGCACCTGGCTTGTAACACCTTTGATCATGTCCATTATGGCTGTAAAAGTCTCCAGATACCTAACCAAGGCAGGATGCGGAGGAGTAGATGTCCCGGGTACCTCGACAGGGATCGAGGCATGCCTACCAGGCCTAGAGGAGGTACCAGCCCCTACCATAGGATCGGGGCAAGATGAAGGCCTTGTAGGGAAGGTCGGTGAAGAATCGTGCTGACCAATAGCCTGATCGGACTCCTCCTCTAGACCTAATGGAAGCACTGAAGAGACTACCAAAGCAACAAGAATTAGCACCTGCATAATTGATGAAGAAATGTTGTCGAGATAAGATCAGAGAGCTTGTGTACCTGGAGATACGTTGGAAACACGGAGGTAGAGGTCTACCCTTCCCACGTTGAAGGCATCCAAGGTGGGATACCTTGTATTAACATAAGATCGATCCATGATGGCTTGCAAAATTTTCTCCGACTCAGCAAAAAGTTTGCATTTTTCCTACGCGGGCTTGCTGCTGAAACTAGTATGGACAGGGAACTCAGATCCTCCAATGTAGACCGAACTACCTCATTCGCCTTTGATGAAGACCCATTCCTCCTTCTATGAGGTATTTTTCTTCGTGTCCATTGGTACCACAAACTTCAAGTTGTTCTTGGCCCGAGCATAAAACAGCTCCCTTGGACCTGGAGAGTTGACAAGGACCTAGAAAACGAACCCTAACTCCTTCTACCCTGGTTCCCGGTTAACTTCGTCCTTCTTACATTGTTCCCACCATAGCATAAGGAACCCAATCAAGTGCCTTCAGAATCCAGGTGTCAGCTGGAGGGGTGCTAGCTACAAGGCATGCAGTGCCCTACGTAAGGTAGGGTGGAGAGGTAGCCTGACTCCATTATCAAAAGCTGCCGTGTGAATCGGAAGCTCGCTAGCAGTGGGGAGTACACATCGTATGCCTGAGGAGGAATAGTGAAGGTGATATCTTTAGAGATCATGAAATTTCTCTGTAAGCGTCTGATGGTGTCTGTTGCTGATAGAATCTGGGATGCATTGGTATTAGTAAGGAAAGACGAGCACCCTCCCTACGGAATCCGTAACCTTACCGGCCTGGTCTCTATCTACCCTGACAGCACCTGATTCCTCGTTCGTCTCCCGATCAACCTCGACCAGAGTACTGGGATCGTTAGAGAAGCCTGTCTCGATTGCAACACTCCAGTTCGAGCGGCAGCGCTGAAGAGCAGGAGCGTCGTCCCCGCTATCACCGTACACGTGAGTCTTTTTGGGTGATCGAGGTCTTCGCTAGTTGTCGCGGCACCCGTAAATAACTACTCAATACTGTCACTATCGGGGGAGGACATGTTAGGATAATCGAAGCTTTTTCTAGAAAGAAGAAAAGATTGAAGGCCGAAGAATGAAGAAAAAGAAATTAGGGTTTGTAAGGGTTTCGATAACTTCGTGAAAACGCGAAAGAGCAACTGGAATGAGTAGTGAAGAAAAGCGAGATGGGTCGAGGTATAAATAGAGAGGGGTAGTGGTTACTTAGCAGTGGGAAGAAAGGGAAATTAATAATACAGGATAATTGGAAAGACAGTTTTGGGAAACCCGCACCCCCAAAATCTTGCCTTTTTGAATTTTGCCTATCTTGATGAGACACTTGGACAACCTGTTTAATCAATGTGTAAATGGAGGATTTAATTCCTGGAAGCAGTTATGAAAAATTCTCCAACCATTTCAAATCCTAACTCCAACCCCAACCTGGTACCAGTGTTAAAGTCAAGGGGGGGCTTCTGTTAACAACTTTTTTTGGCAGGGGTCCAAAGAAGAATTTTTCACCAAGTTACTACTTGGTATGAACCATTCCCAGCTCTAGGTACCTAGCGGCATCAATAACGCGATCTTGAAAGAATCAATACCTGGTGAGACCAGAACCGCAACCGCCCTATCTACCTATCTACCTAGGCGAAGCACCCGAGCTAAGAGCCAAGAAGAACAAGTACCACGCCGAGCTTGCACTCATGACACCAAGTGAAGCCAATACCTGGCATGTACTTGGTACCTCCTACCTGACACCTAGGTACCGCGACATGTGCCTGGTACCTAGGTACCATGATATCGACCTAAAATCGAACCAGGATGGACATCTTACCCGCCTGAAGAGAAGGATGCCACCGTGAAGATACATGCATGATAGAACAAGCCCCATGTTAGTAAGGTACAGAGAAGAACAAGCTCCACGCCAGTAAAGTCAGACCGGTACTCTAGGGTACCGCACCACCAGGATATAGAACCAATATACATCTCCAAGCAACGTAAACAAGGAAAGTTGACTCCTTTGCCAGTTAAAGCGCCATAAATGGGACCAAACGGTCAACCAAATCAAAGTTTAAATACGATACAGATTAATGGGATCAAATCCCGTGTCTTCAGCCTCACTCGACGTCTTTCAACGCTTCAAAAAGGACTTCAAATAATCCTCATTAACACAACCGGATTCTGAGGAAATATTGGGAGTATATATATATGGCCACGAAGGACGAAAAGTGGGGGTATTTGGAGGGAGAACACGAGAAAGAGAGAGAGAGAGAGAGAGAGAGAGAGAGAGAGAGAGAGAGAGAGAGATTTTTACCCCCAGAGAAACTCATTTTTGAGTTCTCTAAAGCTAGTGAGGTTTTTGAGACAATCACTGGGAGAATTTTTGCCACTTATCGACATAAACGAAAGCTCCATCTCCATTCTGTGTAAAAAGTGAGAAAAGAGAAAATGATATTGTAATCTTGTTATCAGTCTCCTTGTGTACAAATATAGTGATCAATAAAACAGTGCTATACATATTATTTCTACATATACCTATCTCTCATCAGGATTTTCCTTGTTTAAAAATATCCTACTACCTTGAGAGGGAAATCCCAGTACCGAAGGTGTAGGGAAAAATCGATATAAAACGCAGCGGAAGAAACGAAAAATAGATTTCGTATGGTTTTTGAAATTTTTCTCAAAGTTGAACCTTAACCTTTTAATTAATTAAACTCAAATATATACGGTTAGAGTTAAATACCTCTTGACGTGTGATCCGATTGACTTACGTCGGTTGGTAATCCGAAAAATCTTTTCCGATGCCCATGAACAGTACCCGCGTGAACAGTGATCGTGAATAGTACCCCCGTGAACAGTGATCGTGAACAGTACCGCGAGATCATCCAATCCGAACACGTACGTGAATCACCTAGGAGCGTGGTCTCCCTTTTTCTTTGAATTGCAAACCAGAGAATGGATGAACAAAGTTTTCTTTTTCTTTTGTTAGTCACAAAACAATCAAAAGAAGACAAAAATTATTCCGGTCACTTTTGAGTTCAAAATCTAATGATCGAAACTCGCGTGAACCTAATTCGATGTTGTACACACAATCTTATTGATAAACAAACAATCGGTGTACTATCAAAGAATAATCTCTTCTCTCTTTTATGTTTAGTAGAATAAAAATTATCCTTTTCTATTAATTGAGAAGAAGAAGAAAAATTGAATCATTCAATCAACTATGGTGGCCGAATTCTATATGTGGAATTATATAGGTGGCCGAAATTTTGCTTCCTCTTCTATTTAGGATTGCCGAAATCTTCTTCTAAATAGACTAGGGTTGCCGCAAATCACATACCAAAAAGAGTTTGTGTTGCACCCTAATTTCCATCAACCTTTAGACTTCAAAACCTAATCCAACTCATAGATATTTTTATTCTTTTATTGACTAAATAAAAAGACTTCTTATTTGATTAAATAAATAAAATTAATTATTTATTTTCTTATCAAACAAGTCTTTTACTTTTAATATACTACTACCAATAGTATAACTTTAGGAAATATATTTCCTGATCAGAAAAAGATTTGTTTCTTAATTAAACAATTAATTAATAAATTAACTAATTCTTATTTAATTAAAACAATGAAACAAAATAATATATTAGGTTAATATATACACCTTGCCACCCCACTTATATAAATGGGCCATATATTATTTTCTTATTTCATTTAATCCATTGGACTTTAAATAAAAGCCCACATGTGAACCAGACCCATTCTTACTAAAAGAAACAAGCCCACATGTCTCCTTTTAATATATTAATATAATAGTGCAGCCCATTAATTTAAATAATAAACATATTATATTCTTGATATATTAAAAACAATTCTAGATGGACCCTTAAATCGGCCCGGTAGAATATATCAAGTGATCCATGCAAATACGTGTGGATTGGGGATCTTGGCGGGCTATCTAAATTTAAGCTTCAATAGACACAACCTAATCACAATCAACAAATGATTCACTTAGGTCCATTCTATTAATTTTAACTCATTCCACTAAAGAGCTAAAATTGAACTCTTAAATAAAGATAGAATAAGGAGATGTTTCTCATTCATACCCTAGACAATCTTATAGGAGATGGTGTATCCTCATGAATAATATCAGTAATCGTAAAGAGCTCATACACCGCCTATAGCTCTCCAAGTTACCATATTTCCTCATATGACCACATTTCGAACTTGGATACTTTGACTTGTCCATAAGCCATGTTTTCAATAATCATTATTGAAAACTCAACGTTGAGATTTAATATCCAATACCTCAAAACATCCATATGATGATATTATACTCTCATTTAATAAATGAAGCCATGATGTCCATATCTATAAATGAAGTCCTCTATCGATTAACAAATGTATACCACCAAACTATCGAGGATAGACTATGCTATATAATCGTACTCACTGATAGCTCTAATGATAACACTTGCAACCATAAGTCCATCATTTATCTCAGGATTAAGATAGACTCTCTGATTGTCCTCTTAAATGAAAAGACTTATATCTAGTGACAGGTTCTAGATAAAGTATTTCATTGTGATCCAGTTCAATGCACCTAGTGCACTAGATTCTTTTACTCGAAAACCTTTCGATGATTTTAGACTCATCATATTCATTTGATCCCACTCAAATGCTAGTAAAAGAATTCTACAACTTTAACAAGATAGAGGTGCCCAACCTTTAACTTAAGTTGTGAACGTTATTCAAGACTAACTAAAGAATTGTGTCTACCTTATACATATCCGGATGTATGAACAATTCTTCATGTCTCATAGTCTTTTGACCTTATGATTATTTACCTTGACAATTATAATAATAAATTCTATAAGTAATTGTAAGAATCAGAATTCACTTTATTAATATGAGAAGATTGTCAATTACAATATTACACTCTTGCCATTGAGCATAATCCTAACAATCTCCCACTTGCTCTATAGCAAGTGTGTCATATCTCTCATTCCCATGTTCTCTAGATGTCCATCAAAGCTCTTCTGAGGTAGAGCCTTTGTGAAAGGATCCGCTAGATTTTCTGCTGACGCGATTTTGGTGATTGTCACGTCTCCCCTATGAACAATTTCCCTCAAAAGGTGATACTTCTTTTCAATATGTTTACCTCTCTTATGACTTCTTGGTTCTTTCGAATTAGCCACTGCACCACTGTTGTCACAGTGTATAGTGATCTACTTATTCGCACTAGGAACCACTTCTAAGTCAATCAAGAATTGGTGGAGCCAAACAGCCTCTTTGGCAGCTTCGCATGCAGCAATATACTCATCTTCCATGGTGGAATCAGCAATACAAGATTGCTTGATACTCCTCCATATGACTGCTCCTCCTCTAATGGTAAACACAGATCCTGATGTGGATTTTCTGGAGTCAGAATCTAACTGGAAATCAGAATCTGTATACCCAATGGGAATTAAATCCCCTCCAGAGTACACAAGCATATAATCTCTAGTTCTCTTGAGATACTTGAAAATATGCTTGACTGCCGTCCAATGATCAGGACCAGGTTTCGATTGAAACCTGCTAACTATGCCAACAGCAAAACAAATATCTAGTCTAGTACAGAGCATTGCATACATGAGACTTCCAACTACCGAGGCATATGGAACTCTACTCATGAATTGCTCTTCATGCACATTCTTAGGTGCTTGACCCTTAGAAAGTTTGATTCCATGTCTAAAAGGTATCATACCTTTCTTGGAATCTTGCATGGTGAATCTAGACAAGATTTTATCAATGTATGAAGCTTTGGATAATGCAATCGTTCTATTCTTTCTTTCCCTTATTACGTGGATACCAAGAATATAACTTGCTTCTCTTAAGTCCTTCATATCAAATTGTTTTGCTAACCATTCTTTCACTGATGTCAATACACCTACATCGTTTCCAATGAGTAGTATATCATCAACATAAAGAATGAGGAAAACCAACTTGTCGCCTTTGATCCTCTTGTATACACAAGGTTCGTCAGGGTTTTGAATAAATCCAAAACCCTTTACAGCTTGATCGAACCTTATGTTCCAGGATCTGGATGCTTGCTTTAGTCCATATATGGACTTTTGCAACTTGCATACTCTTTCTTCTTGGCCTTTTTCAATGAATCCCTCTGGTTGCATCATGTAGATGCTCTCGTCAAGACTTCCATTAAGGAAAGCTGTCTTGACGTCCATTTGCCAAATCTCTAGGTTTAGAGATGCTGCAATGGATAAGAGTATCCTAATGGATTTAAGCATGGCCACAGGTGAGAAGGTTTCCTCGTAATCGATACCTTCTGTCTATGTATAACCTTTAGCTACTAGTCTAGCTTTAAAGGTTTCCACCTTACCATCTATACCTCTTTTCCTCTTGTATACCCACTTGCACCCAATGGGTTTTATCCCTTTAGGCAAGTCTACAAGGGACCAGACTTTGTTATTGAACATCGATTCAATCTCGGATTGCATTGCCTTTTGCCAATGACAACAATCAACATCCTCCATAGCTTCCTTGTACGTGTAGGGATCATCGTCGTCCGGGAGACTCTCAACAGATTCTCCTAGACCGATATATCTTTCGGGTTGTGTTCTAACCCTCCCACTACGACGAGGAATGGTAGGTTGTTGATCTTGTGTTGGAGTGGAACTTACAATTGGGCTGGGTTGTGAAACCTCTTGTGGAATTGTATCTCCTGACATCTCATTCAGGACAATTCTACTTTTGGGCACAAAATTATTCATATAGTCCTTTTCTAGAAACGAAGCATTTGTTGAAACAAATACTTTTAGATCAGAAGGACTATAGAAATAATATCCTTTAGTTCCTTTTGGATACCCCACAAATATACATGTTTCCGAACGGGACTCCATCTTTTCTGTCTTTCCTTTCAACACATGTGCAGGACAACCAAATATCCTTATGTGTTGTAAACTAGGCTTTCGCCCAGTCCACAATTCATGTGGGGTTTTAGGGATAGATTTAGATGGTATATCGTTTAGAATATATATTGCTGTTTGTAGAGCATATCCCCAAAAAGAAATAGGAAGTGTTGAATAACTCAACATTGATCTAACCTATCTCTAAAAGAGTCTTATTTCTCCTTTCTGCTACCCCATTTCGTTAAGGTGTACCTGGTGCAGAAAGCTGAGAAACTATCACATTATCAATAAGATATTGCTGAAACTCTCCAGATAGATATTCTCCACCACGATCAGATCTCAAGATTTTTATATGTTTCTCAAGCTGATTTTCTACTTCAGCTTGAATGCTTTGAACATATCAAATGCATCCGACTTATGTCTCATGAGATACACGTAACCAAATCTTGAGTAATCATCTGTGAAGGTGATGAAGTACTCATAGCCACCTCTAGCTTGAATGCTCATAGGACCACATACATCAGTGTGTACTAGTCCTAAACATTCAGTGGCTCTTGCACCTTTGGTATTGAACGGCCTTTTGGTCATTTTACCTTCCAAACAAGATTCACAAGTTGGTAGATCATCAACCTTTAAGTCACTTAAAGGTCCATCACATACCAATCTTTTAATCCTATTAAGGTTAATGTGACCTAGGCGTAAATGCCAAAGATAGGTTTCAACTTTTGATAATTTTACTCTTTTATGATTAGGTTCCGTTATTTCTGTGTCTAACGAGTGAGAGATATTTCTATGCAAAAAGAATAAACCGTTTTCCAATGTTCCTTTCCAAACAACTTTGTCATTCTTACTAATAATAAAAGTTTTATTAAAAGTAACCGAATATCCAAACTTATTTAAACAAGAAACTGAAATTAAATTCCTCTTGAATTGAGGTACATAATAAACGTCTATTAAATCTAAATGCCTACTAGAATCTAAAATAACTCTAATATCTCCCACTGCACTTGCAGACACTAACGTTCCGTTGCCCAAGCGCAAATTGACTTCATCTTTATTCAACCTTCTCTTTTCCTGAAACCCCTGCAAGGAATAACAAACATGATTAGTGGCTCCAGAGTCTATGATCCAAGAATCAGTAGAATCTGCCAGAAAAGATGTTTCTAGATAATTAACATTACCTTCTTCCTTCTTTTTCTGGGACTTTGGGCAATCTCTTTTCCAATGTCCCTTTTCACCATAAAGGAAGCATTTCCCTTTGATCTTGGTTACTTTCTTGGTTTACTTCTTGGTACGCCCAAGTTGCTTTTTCTTCTGTTGTTTCTTGACCTTCTTACGGGTCTTAACAGTAGCAACTTTACCAACCAAATGGATCTCTTGACCTTTGTTTTTCACAAGGATCTTTTCAGCGCTTTGAACATCTTGCATCATGCCCTGCAAGGTGTATTCCTTTTTGTTCAAGGTGTAGTCCAACTTGAACTGATCAAAGGAATCTGACAGTGAGTTAACTACCATATCAATTTTGGTCTCACCATCAATCTCAGCACCATTTAGTTCAGCAATATTGAGATGTGCTATGACTTTCATCATGTGATCTTTCACAGATTGTCCAGGTTTCATCCTAAGATTCATAAAAGCAGTCACTGCCTCTTGATCATGCCTAAATTGTTGTATATTTCGGCCCTCATTCCTGTTCTTTTGTCTCATTCTCGTGTGTATTTTCTATATATTTTATGTCTTCCACGTCTAATAGGCTTGTTTGTGCTAATTGCAGGCAATAGATGTAATTCGGGTGTTATAAGCGGGTTGCGGTGGTTCTGGCAGAAAAGGGGCAAAAGGAGAGGCAAAGGATCATAAGCAGCACAACAGTGCGGGTCAAGTGAGGGTCGCAACCGCACTCCAGCCGCACTGTTGCCAAAGCCAGAGAAGCTGAGTTGCACCTGACGTTAAAGTGCGGGTACAGTGCGGGTCATCCAACAGCACTCCACCCGCACTGTTGCCAAACCAGAGAAGCTGAAGTCGCACCTGACATTAGAGTGCGGGTACAGTACGGGTCATCCACCAGCACTCCACCCGCACTATTGCTCAAAACAGAGGAGGGATTTTGCACCGGACAGTACAAGGCGACTCAAGTGC
The DNA here is from genome assembly GCA_033220585.1 of Dipteronia sinensis. Taxonomy (NCBI): domain Eukaryota; kingdom Viridiplantae; phylum Streptophyta; class Magnoliopsida; order Sapindales; family Sapindaceae; genus Dipteronia; species Dipteronia sinensis. The sequence goes on along the minus strand of CM065639.1, from coordinate 34,513,969 downwards.
GAATACAGTGCGGGTCAAGTGCGAGTCAAGTGCGGGTAATCCAACCATACTCCACCCGCACTATTGCCCAGATCAGAGACCTGAAGATGAAGAAAGCCCTTACAGTGCGGGTACAGTGCGGGTAATTCAACCGCACTCCACCCGCACTCCGAGCGCGACAACTTCTGGTTTCAAGCTTAAGTGACCTATTTTCCTATCCTCTATAAATAGAAAAGGATGGGAACGAACCAAAACATCACCATACCTCCCAACACTTATATTCTAAGCTAGTAACACATCTCCCTCTCATCCAAACCATCTCTACTCAATCAAAGGCAACTAGGAGACTTGGATTCAAGCTTCAAGGAAGGAGATCAATCTTCAAGGGTTATCTCTACTCTCTCTCTCTTAGTTATTAGTTTGTAATAGAACATGAGTAGCTAAAATACCCCACTATGGGGTTGATGTTATTTGTTTGATGGATATTTTGGGCTTTGTAAATAAACTCTATGTGTTATATTTATTCTATCTCTATATTTCATTCCATTACTTGTATTGATTGCCATTATTGACTTGCTTGGATACACCCTCTTTGCATGTTGATTTGGATTACTTGAGTAGGCAATTAGGTTGTCTAATGCTCCATTGAATGGAAGGATTTCTGGAAATCTGGCTCTATAACCACGCTCTTAATCTAATCTCGAATTAGTGTCTTTCACTATACATCCTAGGTTAGCCACTTGTGAGAGAATTAGAAGCCTCCACTATACACCCTAGGTTGGCTACTTTAGTGATTTTATGAGAACTAACCTTCGAGTAGAATTCGGTTGATAACCTCGAGCCTCATCCAATCCCAACCGGGTGGCATTCACTATACATCCTAGGTCGGCCACTTGTGAGGGAATTGGAAGCCATCACTATACATCCTAGGATGGCTACCTTAGTAATAGGTTGAGCCATAGCTAGATAGATGAGCATTCATGGAACAAGTCCCAATTGAGTAACTAGCCACTGTTAGTTGCTTAAGAAGGATTAATCGCTAGTAGGAGGTCTTCACTATACATCCTAGGTTGACCTCTTGCTATAGATATATACCAACACTATACACCCTAGGTTGGTTACAATGTCAAAACATGCTTAATTGAGAGTTTGTTGCAATTGCCCCAATATTCAATTACGAATCCATCAACTCCATAGTTCCATCATCATTCATTCATCATCCCTCCATTATCATCCTATTTCATTTGCTTTCATAGTTTAGTTTATATTGTATTTCCATTCACCATCATTTTACTTTTATGCATACTACTTATATTAATCCTAATCTTATCACCGCTACCCCGATCTCAGTGGATGACACCCGTGCTTGCCACTTTGCTTGTATTTATACTTGTGAACGCATCGCATAGGTTTTATAAATTGTTTTGACGGACGCTTTTCTGACGGCCAAAAACCTTCTCATTAAAATGGCGCCGCTGCCGGGGATCGGTGTGCGTAGTAATGATTAGATTAGTTTTAATACTATTAGTTTATTAGTTGTTTTTAGTTTTGTTAGTTTCCTTTTATTGCTTTGGTAGTTTTGTTTTTGTTTGTTTCAGGACTCTATAGATTCCTTTTGGCCAAATTCAGGGTCAAGCTACGAGCCTAACGAGAATACCTACATCTCATCATTCCAGTCAAATTCCGTTGAAGATCAACTACAAAATTCATGAAGAATCATGTGCGGGAGACTGAGCAAATGATAGCTTCCCAACAACAGACTCAAGCCTTCATAGAAGAGAAAACCACCCAAATGCTCGAATCCGCCCAGCTGTCCACCCCGGTAAATCAGAGTTGTTTCCAAGTTAAAGCAGCCAAACCGGTGGATTCCTCCACTTTCTTAAAAGAACACATGTATAAGCTCCGAATAGAATTTGAAGTGGAGCGAAGCAAGAGAATGGACGAGATGGACAGAATGGTCAAGATGAACTAGCAGCTTATGAGCGTGACCACAGAGCTAGTGTTGGAAAGGGGTGTGTTGAAGGAAGAGAATGAAGCACTTCAAGCGAGAGACGCCTTGGGAATGGAAAAGGCGAGTAATCTTCAAGAGTTGAACAATAAACTATTATTTGAAGTGAAGATGCTCAGGGTTGAGAATGGTACTCTCAAGAAGACAAATGGCGAAGTCTCCGACAAGAACAAAGAATTGGAAGAACGAATTGAGAGATTTGAAGCCGAAAAGAGTACCGCATCGAAGGATTTGGAGAACTTAGTGAGGCTATCAAAAGATTTTGAAGATGAGATAGCTCATAAGTCCATGAAGATGCAAATGGAGGTTGATCAAAACGTCAATGCCTTAGAGGAAGCAAAGGTAGCACTAAGCAACAAGGAGGCGGAGGTCAAGGCATTACAAGTGAAACAAATCAAACGTCCTCAAGACCACGCATCAAAGGAGAGTTTCTCTAACTCTCATATCTTTTGCTATGCATGTTCTAAGATAGATCACTTTAAGGCTAAAAATTACAAGCCAAATCAACATAGGAAAACTAGAGGTCCTAGGAATAAAAGGAGTCCACCTAGGGTCAAGCAAATATGGGTAAGGAAAGACCAAGTACAATTATATAGAAACATGTTAAAGGAAAAGATAATGAAGTCACCTAAATTTATTTGGGTAGTGAAAAATAGGGAATTTCCTAACTTGGTCAAACAACCCTTAGAGGACCCTAGCCTCTCCATGAATGCATCCCATTGAATAATTTTGATGCATGTACTTAGTTTTATGTTTTATGTTTTATGTTGTTCAATAAATTGTGTTGTTGGGATATTTTTGTTCGAATGTTATATTTTGTGGATAGTTGCACATCGAATTTATTGATTATATTTGTGGATGAAAGAGCCGGAGGCTCTTGTGCAAGTATGAATGCATGTGCTTTATATTATTTAATTCGGTTTGGGGGTTCATGCCCCATTCCGTCATTTTTGATAAAATGCATGATGTTAAGCTTGACTTGTGCTTCAATGATATATTGCATGAATTGCCTTTATTTTGTGAGCCTTGTTTGAGTCATTTTTATTTTGTTGGGGCATTGATTGTGTTTGATTAGTGCCTAGGTTTGTTTGAGTCATGTTAGGTGCGTGCCGCTAGGCCAGATTCTCTTGTCTTCAACATTGAGGACAATGTTGGGTTTTGGTTTGAGGGTGTTGACGCCTTTTTGAGTCGTCTTTTGTGTCTTGAGTCACTTTTGTGTCTTGAGTCATTTTTGTGTCTTAGAGTCGTCTTTTGTGTCTTGAGTCATTTTTGTGTCTTATTTTCGAAAAAGTTGCTGCTTAGCCAGAATTTAAGCTTATTTAGCTTGGTAAGATACTTAAAGCATAGTGTTTATGGCGAATGTGTGTATGCTTTGTGTGCTCATTCAATAACTCTTAGTCACTTTAGGGGTCTCACTTGCATTTCATGGGCTAGTCTCATCTTCTAGTGTCCAAGTTTAGGGAACTCGGTGCTCAAGCACCTTGTTCTAATAGTGGAGATTTCCCTTGTGAGATCACAAACACAAGCCAAAAGCGTGTATATTTGAGGGAAAATGGTTTTCAAATCTGTAAACACTATTCAAACACCATGCATAGTCTCATCACATCAAAAATCATCATTTGTCATTGAACATGCATCATATATGTGGACTGCTTGACAGAAACTTTTATTCCCTTGGTAGATTGATCCTTTGAAGTGATATTAGGCAATGTGTGTTTTAGCCACTCAAAAAGAAAGCCTAAATACTTCCAATTCCCGTAATATGTGTGCTCCCAAGCCAATTTTGAAGCCAAACACATATAGACTGTAAGTTCCTCATATTTTGATTGGCTTATTTCGTTGACAAACCACATTGGGGATTATTCTTTGTAAGGGTAATTTAGGCCTCGTAAGTGTGATCAAGCTTCAAGGATATCATCTCTCTCAAAGAGCACTTCAAAGGTATCTCACAAGTTTAACTTTCTTTGAAGAGATCTAGTTGCACACACTCACTTGCATGCATTATTGTTCTTATCTTCATGTTATTGAATGATGTATTGTATGCCTCTTCTCACACTCCACAATTGCACATGTTGCACATCTCTTAGTGTGTTGAGTTTGCCTAGAAAAGAGAATTTCTTCTCTTAGCGCGGCCTAGACCGCTTGGCAAGACATGCTTGCACTGCGGCATACAGAGCGGTATACCTCAGCAGGGTCATGCTCCCTGTACCGCTTCCTGTGCACTTGCACGCAAAGCGACCCAAGTCGTGGTGTTGTCCAGTAAGCCTCTGTTGCCCATACCGCGGCCTGTGCACCTGCATGCACAGCGCCCTGCACCGCGTTGTTGTCCAGACGGTGCACTGCTGTGTGTACTGCGGTCTGGCACTTGCCTGCGACGCGGTCCATCTAGCGGTATTGACGGGATTTTGTGCCCTAAGTTCAAAACGACGCTGTTTCAACCAGGGCTCCTTTATATATGCTCTATCTTCTTCCTTGCTCGTTTTCATGAGTTCAAGAAGCCATCATTGAGAGGCCAAGCTTCCCTTAGAGAGAGAAACTCCCAAGAACTCATCTTTACTCAACCAAACACAAATCCATGTGCATCTAACCTCTTCAAGCATTATCTCATCATGGATTCTTCTTTCTTTCATTGATTAGGTAACTTGAACATGCCCTAAATCTCTTTGTATTTATTTATGTTCTTGTTTGCCTAGGGTTAGCTCTTTTATGTGACTTTATTGCATATCTTTTATGTTTATTGGCATTTATAACATGATTGAGTTGTTGTGTGTTGGTTGAGAGCCTTGTTAATTAATAGCTAGCATTTAGGACGATTTTACCCTTCTAGCTAAATCTTCATGCATTTGCATTTAGATATTGATATCTAGGATGTACACTTATTGACATCTTTAAATCCTTAGATAAGCATTTATTGTTGCCTAGCATTAATTGCATACTTGAATATCTTTTTCATATTCACTTAGGTTGTTTAACCTCTTCATTGATTGTTAAGCTTTGTGACTAAGTGAGTTAGTTCACAAGCTTGTGGTCAAGAATCACTATTAAAGGCCCATTGGGTAGAGTGAAAGGGTTAGTGACCAAGTAGGTGTGACTTGAGGTCAACCTAGGTTGTAAACTTTCGTTCAAATAGTGGATTTGAGGACCGTTTGTGGCTAGGAGGATAGCCCGTGAGTTTTGCCCAGTTGGAGGGTTTCTCACGTCAATCAATCCTTGTGTTTTTATTGTTTTCCGCATATTTATATTGGATTGATTGATTGTTAATATGGAGTAGGATTATTAAAATTGATTAAGTCAAAAAGTTGGTAATAAATCAACTAAAACCTATTCACCCCCCCCCCCCCCCCCCTCTAGGTTGTATTAGACACACTTTGTGTATTTTCAATTGGTATCAAAGCGGGTTCCTAGATACACTTAGGTGATCCTTGCTCGTTGTGTGTCTTGCATTTTGTTGGTGTTTGTTGCATCATAAACATTCATCTCATTCATACCCAAACACTATGAGTGGGAACGGAAGTGGTAATGAGGGAGCCTCTAGCACAAGACCCCCCTTTGCTCACCGGAATAAACTATGCCTCTTGGAAAGGCAAGATGGAGTCTTACATTTGCCAAATAAATGACCGAGCATGGATGGCAATTGAAGATGGCTACACTCTTCCGGAAAAGACTCTTGAAGACGAAAGTGTAGTTCCAAAGCCAAAGTCGGAATGGTCAACTCAAGAGTTTGAAGCATCCAAGTGGAACAACAAGGCTATGCATGCTATTCTTTGTGCAATGGATGACAATCAGTACAAATTGATCCAAACAACAAGAATTGCAAAAGAGGCATGGGAGATTCTAGAGACGGCCCATGAGGGAACCGAGGTGGTCAAAAACTCCAAGCTTCAAGTCCTCCAAACACAATTCGAGCAAATTATGATGGAGGAGGATGAGTGCTTCAACGACTTTCAAGTGAAGATGATGGACATAGTCAATCAAAGCCATCAACTTGGTGATCCCTATTCGGATAGGAGGATCAAGCAAAAAATTATGAGGTCGCTTCCAGCAAGATTTGAGTCAAAAGTGACGGCTCTTGAGGAGAATAGTGACTACAAGAATATGAAGCCAAGTGAAGTTATTGGAAGGCTTCTAGCATATGAGTCTAGATGGACTTCCACACCTACACCTCAAAAGAAGCAAAAGAGCATTGCTCTGAAAACTTCTAAGGTTGAGAAGGAGGAAGAAGACTCCGATAAAGAAATGACCCTCATGGTGAAGAGATTCAAGAAGTTCATCAATTTTGAGAAGAGGGGATTTGGATCCAAAGGAAAGGAAATAAAGAAGAAGACTCATTTCAAGAAGTTTGAGTCAAGTGAAGACAAGCCCATAAGAAAAGGGATTCAATGCTTCGAATGTGGAGGTTTCGGACACATCTCCACGGATTGTGGAAATTTGAAAAATAAGAAGAAAGGAAAGGCCATGGCCGCCACGTGGAGCGATGGTGATGACTTGGAAGAAGAAGGAGAATCCTCGGATGATGAGGATCATGTGGTAAACTTTATTGCCTTCGCATCTTCTCTCAAGAGTAAGGAAGCAATAGATGATGAAGAGGTAGAGAAACAAAGTGAAGATGACTCTAGCGATGGTGACTCTTCATCCCATTCAACAAATATGGATGTAGGAGGAATGGATCTTGAAGGCTTCATTGAGCATTTTCAAAGCTCAAGATTGAAGATGAAGAAAGAGATTCAAAGGCTAAAAGGAGAGAATCTCAAGCTATCCACCGAAGCTACTCACTTAAATAAAGAAGTGAAAATAGCCAAAAAGAATGAGGAATTGATGGAAAAGGAGCTTGAAGAAGCTAGAGAGATCATTGCTAAGATGACTTCAAGCACGAATAAACTTGTACACATGTTGGGAGTTGGCAAGAGGCCAAGTGATAAGAAAGGTCTTGGCTATGAAGATGACAAGGAAACCTCATCCTCAAGTAAGATTGTGTTTGTTAAGAGTGTGGATAACAAAGAGCCTCCACCCCTACAATATCCTAGGAAGAAGATCGAACTAGGAGAGTGCTCTAAAGATCCTCAAGTCAAGGTAGCACAAGGGAAACAAGCTCAAGCTCAATCAACAAGGGTGCATCAAGCAAGTTTCCCTCAACCGAAATACCATCAAGCCAAAAAGCAATTCATGCAAGGTTAACCAAGGAAGCAATTCATTCCAACTCAACAACAAAGAAGAAGAGAACCAATCCAACACCAAAGACAGGCTCAAATGCGTGGGAAAGCCCCTTTGTACTCACAAGGGCATGGTATGTCTTCTTATTTCATTCCCACTTGTCACTTTTGTGGTGTTGATGGTCACATTAGACCTAATTGCTTCAAATACATTGAAATGTGTAGAATCAAGAGCATGATTGAAAGAAATAGAGCTAGAGCTAAAATTCATGTTCCTAGGAAATCTAGAGCAAATTTGCATGATCCTAGGAAATCTAGAGCCAATGTGACTAATACCACTAGGAATGAGAACATTATACCTAGGTGGATTAGAAGGAATAACTATTCTTGCTATGTGACTCAAATTGCCTTAAAGGCAAATGCCTCTAACACTTGGTATTTGGATAGTGGGTGTTCTAGGCATATGACGGGGAATAAGAGCTTCTTTAAATCCCTTATCTTGGAGGATGGAGAATTTGTCACCTTTGGTGATGGATCTAGAAAGAAAGTCATAGGGAAATGAACCATTTCCATTCCCGATTTACCCTCCATGTCCAATGCTCTACTTGTTGATGGCTTGCAAGCCAATCTTATAAGCATTTCTCATCTTAATGATGATGGACTCTCTGTATTGTTTAACAAAAATGATTGCTCTATTTTAATGCCAAATGGACAAACCTTGCTAAAAGGAAAGAGATCTAGTGACAATTGCTATTGTCTTGAAGCTAGTGCTATCTCTTGCAATATGTTCAAATATGAGGAAATTGAGTTATGGCATCAAAGACTTGGCCACATGAACTATCGAGATTTGAGAATCTTAGATAAGTTTAAGGTCGTGCGTGGCCTCCCTAAGCTTGGGAAGAAAGTCGATGGCGTTTGTGGACCTTGTCAACAAGGGAAACAAACCAAAAGTATGCACAAGAAAGGCAAGTATCTCGCCACCAAGGAGCCATTAGAGCTTCTACATATGGACCTTATGGGTCCCATGCAAACCGAGAGTCTCGGCGGCAAGAGATACATTTTTGTTTGTGTTGATGATTTCTCAAGATTTACATGGACATATTTTCTTAGAGAAAAATCTGAAACATTTGAAAAATTTTAAATGCTTTAGCACTAAAATTCAAAATGAAAAGAACTCACACATTAAAAGCATTAAAAGAATCAGGAGTGACCATGGGAGGGAATTTGAAAACGCTTGTTTTGAAAGCTATTGCAATAGCTTAGGCATTTCCCATGAGTTTTCGGCTCCTAGAACTCCCATGAGTTTTCGGCTCCTAGAACTCCTCAACAAAATGGGGTTGTTGAGAGGAAGAATAGGGTCCTTCAAGAGATGGGCCGTATGATGTTGCTTAGCAACAATGTCCCTAGGAACCTTTGGGCCAAGGCCGTCAATACGGCTTGCTACATAGGAAATAGAGTCTTCCTAAGGCCCGGTACTAGGCAAACCTCCTATGAATTATGGAAGGGTAGGAAGCCAAATATTAGCTACTTCCACTCATTTGGGAGCAAATGCTACATTCTAAATGACCGAGATCAACTTGGCAAGTTTGATGCCATGAGTGATGAGGGGATTTTTATTGGCTATGCCCTTAATAGTAAGGCCTATAGAGTTTTCAATTTAAAAGCTCGGAGTGTCATGGAATCATCTAATGTCGTCATAGATGATTGTAGGCCTAAGACTAGAGACCATGATGAGGAGGTCATTGTGCTTGATGATCCCTTCTTGGAGAAGAATGTTGAGATTTCAATTGATGTGAAGCCAAGTCTTGATGAAAAGGTCATCCAACCTCTTGATAGAGATCCATCTTTGGACTCTAAAGAACCCGCTCCATGGGTTAGACATCTCCACAATAAGAATGACATTCTTGGAGATATGAATGAGGGTGTTAGGACTAGGCGTCAAATAGTTAATCAAATTAGCTATACTTGTTACACCTCTCAAATTGAACCCAAAAAGGTTGATGAAGCCTTGAATGATGAGTTTTGGGTTCTTGCCATGTAAGAAGAGCTAAACCAATTTGAAAGAAATGAGGTTTGGACTCTTGTTCCTAGACCCAAGGATACTAATGTCATAGGCACCAAATGGGTTTATAGGAATAAGTCGGATGAGAATGGCAACATTGTGCGCAACAAGGCTAGACTTGTAGCACAAGGATACTCTCAAATTGAGGGTATTGACTTTGAGGAGACTTTTGCTCCGGTTGCCCGTCTTGAGTCCATAAGGCTTCTTTTGTCCATATCATGTGTGCACAAGTTCAAATTGCATCAAATGGATGTTAAGAGTGCATTCCTAAATGGTCTCTTGCATGAGGAAGTGTTTGTTGAGCAACCCAAGGGGTTTGTGGATCCACACCACCCCAATCATGTCTATAGCCTCAAGAAGGCTTTATATGGGTTGAAACAAACACCTAGGGCTTGGTATGAGCGCCTCACTCAATTTCTTGTTGACAATGACTACACCAGGGGTAGTGTTGACAAAACCTTATTCATCAAGAGGAACAAAGATGAGCTTTTCATAGCTCAAATTTATGTTGATGATATTGTTTTTGGCTCCACCAACAAATCCAAAGTCCAAAAATTTGTTGATGTCATGTCTCATGAGTTTGAGATGAGTCTTGTTTGGGAGCTCAATTACTTCCTAGGTTTGCAAATCAAGCAATTGCATGATGGGATTTTCATATCCCAAGCTAAGTATGCTAAGAACCTAGTGAAGAAGTTGGGCCTTGAGAATGCCAAACATTGTGACACACCCATGAGTACCACCTTGAAACTAAGCAAGGATGCTAATGGCAAGAGTGTGGAACAAAGTCTTTATCGTGGTATGATTGGTAGCTTGCTTTACTTGACCGTAAGTAGACCCGATATAGCCTTTAGTGTGGGTGTATGTGTGTATGTGCTAGGTACCAAGCGGATCCCAAGGAATCCCATCTCTCCTCTGTGAAGAGAATCATTCGATATGTGAATGGGACGTCCAACTATGGGATATGGTACTCTTTTGACACTAATGCTAGCTTAGTTGGCTTTAGTGATGCAGATTGGGCAGGAAATTGTGATGATAGGAAGAGTACATCGGGCGGTTGCTTCTTCCTAGGCAACAACTTGGTCTCATGGTTTTGCAAAAAGAAAATTTTCATCTCTCTATCCACAGCTGAAGCGGAATACATAGCCGCCGGGAGTGCTTGCACACAACTCCTTTGGATGAAACAAATGCTTGTGGATTACGGCTTTGATCAAGGTATTCTTACCCTTTATTGTGATAACATGAGTGCAATTAACATTTCAAAGAATCCAGTTCAGCACTCTAGGACAAAGCATATAGACATTAGGCATCATTTCATTAGGGAACTAGTTGAAAACAAATGCATTGCACTTGAGCATGTGGGCACTAATGATCAACTAGCGGATTTATTTACAAAACCCTTAGACTCAACTAGGTTCAAATCACTTAGTAGGTCTATTGGGATTTGTCATATGCCTTGATGTGTTTTGGTGTTTGACCTCTAATGGGGAACTCAAGCAAAGAGAGCAACCTTGCATGTTGGAATAAGCAAAAACTTGATCAACTTTATGCTTCTTTATTAATTGCTTGAGTATTCTTGGTTGTGCTTATATATATTCTTATATGGCTTTTTATTTAATAAGTGTGCCTTGCTTGATTTGTAATCCATGTCACCTCTATGTTCAAAAATGCATTTTTGGACTAGGAGATTTTGATTGGGAAAGTACTCTTGAATGACCCATAATTTAACTCCATGACATGAGAACTTTTAATGACATGCTTAAAATAGTATGCATGATATGCTTTTGATTGCTCTAGTGCAAAATCTGTGTGAAAGCAAATGAGAAGACTAAACCCAATAAGGATCTAGTATCCTTGCAATAAATACGGGTGTCTCACCCAAATTTAGTCTTCTCTCTCTCTTTATCAGTTGAACAAGACTACTATCATACGGATATCCCACCCGGAAAAATCAAAAAGGGTGCAAAAGTCACTCATGTCTTGTTTTGCTCATAAAGTTTGATATAGTTGCTCTTTAAATTGAAATTCATTTTGATAAACTGTATCTTTGTTTGCTTATAACAAAAGGGTATAAATTGGTTTGAATTCTTTTGGAAACCCTTTTGATGCTTGCTTTGCCAAATACCATTTGCTTGAACCATGATGTTACATGTCTTACATCCAAAGAACCTAAGTCACACATTTTCTTCTAAACAATAAAACCCTCAATGATTCTCTCTCAATTAATTGAGTTGCATAAAGTTGTTGTATATGATTATGCACTTATCTTGCAAATAGCTCTCTTTGCTAAAGTGACTCGGTTGGGGAATACTCATTTGCCTATCTCATGACAAAAAGGGGGAGTAATGTGGTTTTATTTAAGGGGATTGCATATTTGGAGAGATTGTCCCGTTGAGGGGGAGTAACCTATATAGGGGGAGCATTTGCATGTTGGCATGTTGTAGTTTTCTTTTATTATGCAAATTGCTCTTATTTATTTATCTCTCTTGATCGCCTCACATACACTTGTCTTGGAAAGTGTAGTCTCATTGTTTTGTAGGGGTGGCTATTCTACGAGAGCTTGAAGTTTTGAAGACCTAGTATCTAGGTATCTTTTTGTAATGTAGAATATCTCCTTGTTGACCTTTAGTTTTTACTTTTTGTGAGGATGATTTGTGAGTGGTGGTTTTGTCATGAAATAGCCAAAGGGGGAGATTGTAAGTTCCTCATATTTTGATTGGCTTATTTCGTTGACAAACCACATTGGGGATTATTCTTTGTAAGGGTAATTTAGGCCTCGTAAGTGTGATCAAGCTTCAAGGATATCATCTCTCTCAAAGAGCACTTCAAAGGTATCTCACAAGTTTAACTTTCTTTGAAGAGATCTAGTTGCACACACTCACTTGCATGCATTATTGTTCTTATCTTCATGTTATTGAATGATGTATTGTATGCCTCTTCTCACACTCCACACTTGCACATGTTGCACATCTCGTAGTGTGTTGAGTTTGCCTAGAAAAGAGAATTTCTTCTCTTAGCGTGGCCTAGACCGCTTGGCAAGACATGCTTGCACCGCGGCATACAGAGCGGTATACCTCAGCAGGGTCATGCTCCCTGTACCGCTTCCTGTGCACTTGCACGCAAAGCGACCCAAGTCGCGGTGTTATCCAGTAAGCCTCTGTTGCCCATACCGCGGCCTGTGCACCTGCATGCACAGCGCCCTGCACCGCGTTGTTGTCCAGACGGTGCACTGCTGTGTGTACCACGGTCTGGCACTTGCCTGCGACGCGGTCCATCTAGCGGTATTGACGGGATTTTGTGCCCTAAGTTCAAAACGATGCTGTTTCAACTAGGGCTCCCTTATATATGCTCTATCTTCTTCCTTGCTCATTTTCATGAGTTCAAGAAGCCATCATTGAGAGGCCAAGCTTCCCTTAGAGAGAGAAACTCCCAAGAACTCATCTTTACTCAACCAAACACAAATCCATGTGCATCTAACCTCTTCAAGCATTATCTCATCATGGATTCTTCTTTCTTTCATTGATTAGGTAACTTGAACATGCCCTAAATCTCTTTGTATTTATTTATGTTCTTATTTGCCTAGGGTTAGCTCTTTTATGTGACTTTATTGCATATCTTTTATGTTTATTGGCATTTATAACATGATTGAGTTGTTGTGTGTTGGTTGAGAGCCTTGTTAATTAATAGCTAGCATTTAGGACGATTTTACCCTTCCAGCTAAATCTTCATGCATTTGCATTTAGATATTGATATCTGGGATTTACACTTATTGACATCTTTAAATCCTTAGATAAGCATTTATTGTTGCCTAGCATTAATTGCATACTTGAATATCTTTTACATATTCACTTAGGTTGTTTAACCTCTTCATTGATTGTTAAGCTTTGTGACTAAGTGAGTTAGTGCACAAGCTTGTGGTCAAGAATCACTATTAAAGGCCCGTTGGGTAGAGTGAAAGGGTTAGTGACCAAGTAGGTGTGACTTGAGGTCAACCTAGGTAGTAAACTTTCGTTCAAATAGTGGATTTGAGGACCGTTTGTGGCTAGGAGGATAGCCCGTGAGTTTTGCCCAGTTGGAGGGTTTCTCACGTAAATCAATCCTTGTGTTTTTATTGTTTTCCTCATATTTATATTGGATTGATTGATTGTTAATATGGAGTAGGATTATTAAAATTGATTAAGTCGAAAAGTTGGTAATAAATCAACTAAAACCTATTCACCCCCCCTCTAGGTTGTATTAGACACACTTTGTGTATTTTCATAGACTTTTCTATTCTACACACACGTTATCCATAACCCAAGCAACCTAAACACTTAGCCAACCCTCTCTTAATTGATCTTGTTGAGGCTTAGGAATGTAAAGTTGTGCTTTAATTTGATAAATGGCGTGTACCTAGGCAAGAGTAATGAGTTGTGAAAATGTGCTTAGTAAAAAGGCATGAAAAGAAAAGAAAAGAAAAGAAGCAAACGAAAAAAAATATGCTTCAAATGCCTTGTGTAAATTGTAAATGCTACTCAAATGTAACATGAGTAGTTAAAGATTGCACGTAGAGTCTAATTGTATGCCTGGACGCCATATTGTATTTGGAAGTGGGGTTGCACGAGAAATTAAATGCTAAATTGTAGAATGTATTGCCTTAACTTGGTTGATTAGTGTTTGTGCCTAAATTTCTCATTCTTCCAATCACCATTCACCGTGGCCACGTTACAACCAAATGGAAAAGACCTAGTTGATCTTAGGGGATGTCTAGATTGGGAATATTAGTTGATGAATGCTCTTTCCACGATCATGACAAGTGATTCTTTCATGAGACTCACTCACTAAAAACAGCGTTTATTCTACACTAAATGTATGCAAGTAAGTTGATTCAGTTACATAAATTCATTGGCATACATGTTGCATGAGTGTGAACCTAGGTTCTGAGAGGAAAGATAAGAGAAAATCCATGTGAGAACTTAGTGTCGAAGCGAATTATGCTCGAGGTGTGAGAGTGAGTAGTTTCTGAGGCGCGGGCATTTTAAGTGTGGGATTTTTGTTGTGCCAATTTCCCTTGAGGTGTCTTCGAGTTGTTTAGAACATTTTGCATATGCTCATTCCTCACTCCCATATTGCTTTTGCGTATCTCTCTACATTTGGTTCTGCAGCAAGTTTTTCCTTTTGTCTAGGAAGTTCTTAGTTTGAGACATTTTTAGTTTGTGTCTTATTTTGTTTTAGATTATGTTTGCTCGAGGACGAGCAAAGGTTTGGTTTGGGGGTATTTGATCGTGCCTAAATTGTTGTATATTTCGGCCCTCATTCCTGTTCTTTTGTCTCATTCTCGTGTGTATTTTCTACATATTTTATGTCTTTCACGTCTAATAGGCTCGTTTGTGCTAATTGCAGGCAATAGATGTAATTCGGGTGTTATAAGCGGGTTGCGGTGGTTCTGGCAGAAAAGGGGCAAAAGGAGAGGCAAAGGATCATAAGCAGCATAACAGTGCGGGTCAAGTGCGGGTCGCAACCGCACTCCAGCCGCATTGTTGCCAAAGCCAGAGAAGCTGAGTTGCACCTGACGTTAAAGTGCGGGTACAGTGCGGGTCATCCAACCGCACTCCACCCGCACTGTTGCCAAACCAGAGAAGCTGAAGTCGCACCTGACATTAGAGTGCGGGTACAGTGCTGGTCATCCACCAGCACTTCACCCGCCCTATTGCTCAAAACAGAGGAGGGATTTTGCACCTGACAGTACAAGGCGACTCAAGTGCGAATACAGTGCGGGTCAAGTGCGAGTCAAGTGCGGGTAATCCAACCGCACTCCACCCGCACTATTGCCCAGATCAGAGACCTGAAGATGAAGAAAACCCTTACAATGCGGGTACAGTGCGGGTAATTCAACCGCACTCCACCCGCACTCCGAGCGCGACAGCTTCTGGTTTCAAGCTTAAGTGACCTATTTTCCCATCCTCTATAAATAGAAAAGGATGGGAACGAACCAAAACATCACCATACCTCCCAACACTTGTATTCTAAGCTAGTAACACATCTCCCTCTCATCCAAACCATATCTACTCAATCAAAGGCAACTAGGAGACTTGGATTCAAGCTTCAAGGAAGGAGATCAATCTTCAAGGGTTATCTCTACTCTCTCTCTTAGTTATTAGTTTGTAATAGAACATGAGTAGCTAAAATACCCCACTATGGGGTTGATGTTATTTGTTTGATGGATATTTTGGGCTTTGTAAATAAACTCTATGTGTTATATTTATTCTATCTCTATATTTCATTCCATTACTTGTATTGATTGCCATTATTGACTTGCTTGGATACACCCTCTTTGCATGTTGATTTGGATTACTTGAGTAGGCAATTAGGTTGTCTAATGCTCCATTGAATGGAAGGATTTCCGGAAATCCGGCTCTATAACCACGCTCTTAATCTAATCTCGAATTAGTGGCTTTCACTATACATCCTAGGTTAGCCACTTGTGAGAGAATTAGAAGCCTCCACTATACACCCTAGGTTGGCTACTTTAGTGATTTTACGAGAACTAACCTTCGAGTAGAATTCGGTTGATAACCTCGAGCCTTATCCAATCCCAACCGGGTGGCCTTCACTATACATCCTAGGTCGGCCACTTGTGAGGGAATTGGAAGCCATCACTATACATCCTAGGATGGCTACCTTAGTAATAGGTTGAGCCATAGCTAGATAGATGAGCATTCATGGAACAAGTTCCAATTGAGTAACTAGCCACTGTTGGTTGCTTAAGAAGGATTAATCGCTAGTAGGAGGTCTTCCCTATACATCTTAGGTTGACCTCTTGCTAGAGATATATACCAACACTATACACCCTAGGTTGGTTACAGTTGTCAAAACGTGCTTAATTGAGAGTCTATTGTAATTGCCCCAATATTCACTTACGAGTACATCAACTTCGTAGTTCCATCATCATTCATTCATCACTCCATTATCATCCTATTTCATTTGCTTTCATAGTTTAGTTTATATTGTATTTTCATTTACCATCACTTTACTTTTATGAATACTAGTTATATTAATCCTAATCTTATCACCGCTACCCCGATCTCAGTGGACGACACCCGTGCTTACCGCTTTACTTGTATTTCTACTTGTGAACGCATCGCATAGGTTTTATAAATTGTTTTGACGGACGGTTTTCTGACGGAAAAAACCTTCTCATCACCTCTCTCTTAGTCGTCCTAGACCTCATAGCAAACATTTCCTCTAGAGACATCATTATATCAGCAGCGGACTCCATTCCTTCATGTTGCTGTTGCAACACGTCGGAGATAGTGACCATAATGTAACATTTTGCTATATCATCAGAAGTCTTCCACTGCTCATACTCATCTCTTTGCATCACATTAGATTCATTATTAGGAAGGGGTGGTTTAGGAGTGGTCAGAACAAACTTATGTTTTTCACTTTGCAGCAACAACCCAATTTTCCTTTTCCATGTTATGTAGTTATCTCCAGTTAAGGTGTTATCTTTCAGGATGTTCATAAGTGATGGGGTCATGATTTCTGATTAAAACAAAAACATATATAAGTAAATAATCATGATAATAGCACTTTTATAAATTTATCTTGAATTAAAATAAATAATTCAATCATAAAAATTCAACGGTGATCCAACACCCATAAATATTACGCCTCCTTTGGGAGTTTGCACTATTTACTAGTTAGACTAGGTCCCACCTAATTGTTAACATAACAACCAGCGTTTTTAATTTTAGCCTTATAATTTTTATTAACAAGAACTCTTGGGAGGATATTAATAAAATTACATTGAGTATGTTACCAAGATATCGACCCTCAATTTTCTCTCACGAAAATCCCTCCTTGGGGAGTAGATTTCGTTTAAGTCAATTGTCTAGTCTATCCTTGTAAGGAAGTATATTGTTAAATTCCATTTATGGACGCCCCTTGGGGGAATTACCAAAAATAATAAAACTCAACTAATCTTGGAGGCCATAGGCATTCTTGCACACCTTCTCCCACTCAATTATTTAAGGCGTGTGATTAAATCCCAAAGAATGATTTTTACCAAGTTATCTAGATGCCAATTAGATACCTAAATCATTCAATGCATGTTCATACCAAAAGAGATATATGAGTGGCACTCCTATTCTAAAATGTCATGTTATCATACAACAACAAATATTGTAATATTTAAGCAAAAATTAAATAGCAACAATTTTGGCCCATCCTAGAAAAGCAAGTAAATTACAATTGTTAGGAATACAAGATCTTCAGGTGGCCATCAACCATACGCTCATCCCTCGG
Source organism: Dipteronia sinensis (assembly GCA_033220585.1). Taxonomy (NCBI): domain Eukaryota; kingdom Viridiplantae; phylum Streptophyta; class Magnoliopsida; order Sapindales; family Sapindaceae; genus Dipteronia; species Dipteronia sinensis. The sequence continues at coordinate 34,496,487 of CM065639.1, read as the reverse complement.
CCTCCTCCCATGGACGTGCACAGCCCACAACCCCACAAAGGGGCTGCCTTGCGCAGCCCATAAGGCCACACAAGGATGCCGTGCGCAGCCCACCAAGGATTGGGCTTGCCATGCGCAGCCCAATCCAGTCCTAGGGTGCGCACGGTGCTCGTTCTCGGTTCCGGTTGCTTCGTTTTTCTTCGTGTCTTCGAATTTTCAATACCCGATTACATTACATCATATTACGAATAAATTACTGCAGCAAATTTTTTTTTTACTGCAGTAAGATTTACAAAAAAAATACTGCACCTGATTACAAAAAAAAAATACTGCACTTATTTTACATACAAAAAAAAAAATTAAACCCTAGCAACTACCAAGAAAGAATTATGGCGATAATAGACCACCCTTCTTGTTACAAATCCGAAACAAAAATTACATTGAAATTCCAGGACTAAAATCGAGCAATAACAATTCACTTTATAAAACACATATAAATCCATACATTCAACATGTAATTATATATGCGAATACCTAGAGTGTCATCTCTTTCTAAAACATGTATAATCACAATAAAAAAAAGAAATAGATTCACGTATATATACATTAATTATTAAAAGGTACAACCAAGGCTCTGATACCAATTGAAGGGAAAAATCGATATAAAACGCAGCGGAAGAAACGAAAAATAGATTTCGTATGGTTTTAAAATATTTTCTCAAAATTGAACCTTAACCTTTTAATTAATTTATCTCAAATATATAAGGTTAGAGTTCAATACCCCTTGACGCGTGATCCGATTGACTTACGTCGATTGGTAATCCGCAAAATCTTTTCCGATGCGCGTGAACAGTGATAGTGAACAGTACCCCCCGTGAACAGTGATCGTGAACAGTACCCCCGTGAACAGTGATCGTGAACAGTACCGTGAGATCTTCCAATCCGAACACGTACGTGAATCACCTAGGAGCGTTGTCTCCCTTTTTCTTTGAATTGCAAACCTGAGAATGGATGAACAAAGTTTTCTTTTTCTTTTGTTAGTCACAAAACAATCAAAAGAAGACAAAAATTATTCCGGTCACTTTTGAGTTCTCAATCTAATGATCGAAACTCGCGTGAACCTAATTCGATGTTGTACACACAAGCTTTTCGATGTTGTACACACAAGCTTATTGATGAACAAGCAATCAGTGTACTATCAAAGAATAATCTCTTCTCTCTTTTATGTTTAGTAGAATAAAAATTATCATTTTCTATGAATTGAGAAAAAAAGAAAAATTGAATCATTCAATCAACTATAGTGGCCGAATTCTATATGTGGTATTATATAGGTGGCCGAAATTTTGCTTCCTCTTCTAATTAGGATTGCCGAAATCTTCCTCTAAATGGACTAGGGTTGCCGCAAATCACATACCAAAAAGAGTTTGTGTTACACCCTAATTTCCATCAACCTTTAGACTTCAAAACCTAATCCAACTCATAGATATTTTTATTCTTTTATTGACTAAATAAAAAGACTTCTTATTTGATTAACTAAATAAATTTAATTATTTATTTTCTTATCGAACAAGTCTATTACTTTTAATATACTACTACCAATAGTATAACTTTAGGAAATATATTTCCTGATCAGAAAAAGATTTGTTTCTTAATTAAACAATTAATTAATAAATTAACTAATTCTTATTTAATTAAAACAATGAAACAAAATAATATATTAGGTTAATATAGACACCTTGCCGCCCAACTTATATAAATGGGCCATATATTATTTTCTTATTTCATTTAATCCATTGGACTTTAAATAAAAGCCCACATGTGAACCAGACCCATTCTTACTAAAAGAAACAAGCCCACATGTCTCCTTTTAATATATTAATATAATAATGCAGCCCATTAATTTAAATAATAGACATATTATATTCTTGATATATTTAAAACAATTCTAGATGGACCCTTAAATCGGCCCGGTAGAATATATCAAGTGATCCATGCAAATACGTGTAGATTGGGGATCTTAGGCAGGCTATCTAAATTTAAGCTTCAATAGACACAACCTAATCACAATCAACAAATGATTCACTTAGGTCCAATCTATTAATTTTAACTCATTCCACTAAAGAGCTAAAATTGAACACTTAAATAAAGATAGAATAAGGAGATGTTTCTCATTCATACCCTAGACAATCTTATAGGAGATGATGTATCCTCGTGAATAATATCAGTAATCGCCAAGAGCTCATAGACCGCCTATAGCTCTCCAAGTTACCATATTTCCTCATATGACCACATTTCGAACTTGGATACTTTGACTTGTCCAGAAGCCATGTTTTCAATAATCATTATTGAAAACTCAACGTTGAGATTTAATATCCAATACCTCAAAACATCCATATGATGATATTATACTCTCATTTAATAAATGGAGCCACGATGTCCATATCTATAAATGAAGTCCTCTATCGATTAACAAATGTATACCACCAAACTATCGAGGATAGACTATGCTATATAATCGTACTCATTGATAGCTCTAATGATAACTCTTGCAACCATAAGTCCATCATTTATCTCAGGATTAAGATAGACTCTCCGATTGTCCTCTTTAATGAAAAGACTTATATCTAGTGACGGTTCTAGATAAAGTATTTCATTGTGATCCAGTTCAATGCACCTAGTGCACTAGATTCTTTTACTCGAAAACCTTTCGATGATTTAGACTCATCATATTCATTTGATCCCACTCAAATGCTAGTAAAAGAATTCTACAACTTTAACAAGATAGAGGTGCCCAACCTTTAACTTAAGTTGTGAACATTATTCAAGACTAACTAAAGAATTGTGTCTACCTCATACATATCCGGATGTATGAACAATTCTTCATGTCTCATAGTCTTTTGACCTTATGATTATTTACCTTGACAATTATAATAATAAATGCTATAAGTAATTGTAAGAATCAGAATTCACTTTATTAATATGAGAAGATTGTCAATTACAATATTACACTCTTGCCATTGAGCGTAATCCATACAGAAGGTACCTACCCCTTTGCCACCTACCGGTAGCGGTCAGGGTGTTAACGGGAATTCTGCTCCATGAGTGGATTTTCTTGTTAACAACTATTTTTATGTGCATTGCCTATTAGAGCTTTGTACCTACACATTTTAAACTTAATAGAAATGCAATTTAATTAGAAGATTCTTTACCCCCTTTTCTTTTTAGAATGCCAGATCGCTGACAGTGGTTTATTTGCACCCAGTCAGTTCTTTGGTTAACAGTGCTTATTTGCACCCAGTCAGTTTTTCTTTTCGGCCGATCTTTCTGATAGGTTTTGTATACCTGCACACTCATGAACGTGTAAATAATAAATATATTAAAGCATTTTGTTCTTACCGAATGTATCATTAGTTTCTTTGTTTAAGCTGAATGCCTCATTTAACTTAATTTAGCCAAGTATCTTATTAACTAGCATTAAGTTTGAGTAATCGATTAGCTTAATTGGGTCAAATTTTTAAGTCTGCTTGGGGCTTTCTCATGATGAAGACTTGGTTAGGTATTGACTGGATGTGTGGTTGACTTTTGGTGATGTGGCATACCTAGTTACCGATATTTCGTAACGATGTTGGCTTGTCAGCCAACCAATCTTTACCAATAATAATACCCTCTTTGAAAATACACACAAGTGTGTGTCTAAACAACCTAGAGGGGGGTGAATGGGTTGTTAATTGATTGTTACCGATTTTTTGATTAGTCAATATTAATCACAAATAACCAAACACAATCAACGTAATTAAAGTGTGGAAAACAATAAATGACACGTTGATTGATTTACGTGAGAAACCCACCAACTGAGCAAAACTTACGGGCTATCCTTTTAGCCACACTTGGTCCTCAAATCCATTATTGTAAGATGTTTACAACCTAGGTTGATCTCTAGTCACACCATTCTCGGTTACTAACCCACCACTACTACCCGCAGGCCATTATAGTGATTCTTGACCACTTAACTTGTGCACTACACTCTCGTAGTCACAAGACTTAACTCTCAAGAAGAGATTAACAACCTATTTGAATATATAGTATATTCTAAATGCAATTAATGCTAGGCAACACTAAATGCTTATCTAGAGATTTAAAGATGTCAATAAGTATAAATCATAGATATCAATGTCTATATGAAAGCATAAAGACTTAACTAGATGAAGATATGCAGATATAAACTCTAGTTATCAATCAAAACCACACTAACACAAGTTGTCACACAAAGTGGCAAGGACAATAAATGAAATCATCAAATGCAATCAATAAGTCCTAAACAACAATGTCTAAATGCAAAACATAGAGACTTAGCTAGAGGGCAAAATGGACTTAAATTCTAGCTATCAATTAGTGGGCAATCTCAACCAATAAACAAGAACACAAACATACTCAAAAGCATCCTTAATCAAAGAGACATGCAATTAATCAATAAAGTAATTGCTAATCCTAAGCAAAGATGAACAAATATGCAAACAATAGGTTCTAAGACATGTTCAACTTACAAGGATGTGAAAGCATGAAGACCCATGAGTAGATGATGCTTCAAAGATGTTAGATGCACATGGGGTTTGTGTTTAGTTGAGTAAAGATGGAGTCTTGGAGCTTCTCTCACTTAAAGAACATTTTCTCACTCTAAGATATCAATTTCTTAGCTTAAGGTTGGCCAAGAGAAAGAGAAGGAGAATATATAAGAAGCCCTAGACAAAGCGGTGTCGTTTTGGCAAAGACGCTGTAAAAACGTGTCAGACTGTGGTGCGTAACCGCAGTTTGGGCAAGTGTCCAGACCGCGGTATACACCGCGTCACACACACTGGACTTCCACGCGATAGCGGACAGGCAAGGAAACCAACTGCGGTGCTCAACGCGTGAAACACACTGGAACCAACAGATGTTAGGACCGCAGTATGTGCAGGTGCAAACCAAGCAGTCTTAGCCGCGGTCAAGGGAAAAAGTCTCTTTCCAACACAACAAAAAAACATCTAACTTATATGAAGGTTGTGCAAGTGTGAAGTGAGTGAAATGTACACAAAAGAAAGTATAATTAACATGCAAAACATGTTATCAATTTAGACACAATGCAAGATATAATATCTAATGCAAGCTAGTGAGTGTGTGCTACTAAATCTCTTCAAAAAAGTCAAGTCAAGTAAACTACCTCTCTTGAAGCACATAGGGATCTTGGAAGCTTGTTGAAGATGAGTCACAATGAAGACCTAAGCTACCTATTACAAAGTAATCCCAATGATGTTTGTCATGAAATAAGCCAGTCAAAAATAGAGGTCCTTACATTGTTAAATACTTGAGTTGGGCATCTTGATCTACTTTCTCAAAGGATCTGTTCGGCGATCTGTTGAGCATATTATCGATTCTTTTTTCAAGCTGAGCATCTCACTTAACTTAATTTAACCAAGTACTTAACTGGTCTTAAGTATGAGTAACCCATAGGCTTAGTCAATTTGTAAGTTTTATTAGACCTAATCGGTTGGTCAAAGTATCTTGTGACAAACTGAATTTTTAGGCCAGTACTTCTTCAATTAGTTTCCTATTGAGTATCTCATTACCTCTAGTCTGATCAAGTGTCTCATTAAACTCATTATCTGACCATGTATCCTATTAAACCCGATCATATGGACTGATCAGTTATCTTATTAAACTGATCACTTTGAGACTGATCAATTATCTTATTAAACTGATCGCTTTGAGACTGATCATCTATCTTATCAACTGATTATGTTTGATTTGATCATTTATCTTATTAACCGATCATTTTAGATCTAACCAGTTATCTTATTGACCGATCATATTTGATCTGATCAGTTATCTTATTATATGACCATATTTGATCTGACCAGTTATCTTTGATATGATCAGTTATCTTATTAATTGATCATATTTAATTTAATTAGTGATCAATCTTTGGGCTTGCCCACCTGGACTGCTTTCGATCAATCTCGATTCTTGCCAAGTAGTGCTCTTTTTATGCCATTTACATAGTATCTAATTTATAGACTCTTGTCTTTTATCTGGCAACTAAGTCACTAGAATGTCTCTCAGTAGTCTATTACTCAAGACTCGTTGAACGAGGATGTTCTATATCTCATTTGACCTAACTCAACCAAGTATCTCTTCAACTGGCATTTAAGTCTAAGTAATTTATTGCCTGATTCAACTTCACGCATTCCATCGGGTTTTAATACCTAAAGGGATGCTAACAATGCTTCTTATGCAACCAGTTAATTTCAGTGAGTATGCATTGTCTTTAAACTTTTGCTTTCTGCCCCCTTACTTGGCCCCTCGAGCACCCTTTTGGCCTTGGCAGTCTTTGGTGCTACAAGCTTGTCTTTGTAATGGAAGACAATTTTTCGAACACTTTTCTTGGCCATTGAAGAATTTTGGGACGTTTAGCTGGATTGGGTCTGATCTTTAACGTTTCTTTGGGCCTTTAGCCGGACTAGGTTCGATCTTTAACACTTCTTTGAGTGCATATGCTTGTTTAAGTAGGCTTTGTCTATTTGTGCTAAGCATGTTAATAACATTTGCACAAATAATAAACATATATAAATGTTGAACATGAATAGTTAGATTCATGCATTGTATTGCCTACAATTGTTGTTCGGGATACAGTACCATGAATTCTTCATGAAGGGTGCTTTGTATAAAAAACATGAGGTATGCATTTTGTAAAATATGTGCGTTGTAATATCTATTATGTAATAGATAATCACACTATGATAGCATATGTATTCATGGTCTAATATTAGGAAAATTATGTAAAAACTACATGTGTGCATATTACGTTAGAAGCATAGTAAAGAGTCTCGATGAATAAGGGTGAAGAAAGTGTTTCCCAATCTTTTACCTCCTCGTTATCGTTATTCGGTTGTGTAGTATATAGAATTTTAACTCATCCTCCGAACATCAAATAATTAGGCAATAAACTAGATTTTGCCTTTAACTTCACTTGATAGGAGATTCGAAATTGATAACAATTTTTTTTTTTTAGGGAATGACCGGATTTTGTGGCTGCAAGCAATCCTTTGATCAAACCGCCTAGATTGAGATGGTCTGTTGTTATTCGACTTTTTGCATGTTCTGAAAGGTGGTGACCGATCCACTAGGTTTAGTCTTGTACTCCAACTTCCGTTCTTGTTCATCTTATATATATATATATATATATACATATATCATCCGAATCACCGGGATGGAGATGTGACTTCGCTAAAAGTGCTTTGCAACTGCATATTTTTTTGTCACATCCCCTGCTTCATTTGCTATATATGCTACCCCCTAGCCCCCCAGCAGTTGTTAAAGTAGGTTTTATTATAACTGAGTGTTTTTAACATCGCGTCCTTTTTTCTTCCTCTTTTTTTAATGCTTTACTGAGTAGCCGGTCGGGGTATTTGACAAAATGGTGAGATGAAATATCTGCAATGGCTGAATACCTCTAGTGAACCGTGTAGTTGTGATAAGCTGAGTAATTTCACCAAACTGAATAGCTATGGCGAACCAAATAGGCTAACACTCAGGTTTTGCTGCTTCGTTCGCCAGTTGAATGTGGCTGAGTTCCTTCTAAATAATCATGGTGAGGCAGGTGGACGTGAAATACAAATTGAAATGCCTCGGGGGTAACCCCATATGGTAAGTTAATGGGGGAACTATGGTATGGCTGCTTATAGTTGGGATACCCAAATTCAATCCTCCTCAAGAGGCATCGGCGATTACCCTTAACCCAATGGTGTTATCTACATCGCGTGGAGATTGACTTCCACCATGAACTGAAACATCTCAATCTTGGTTGTTTGGTATGTGAACCTGTCACAAATTCCTAAATGGTTTATACTATAGCCCACTCCTTCTAGCGCCAATTGTTGACAATGACTTTTCGATAGTAGAAAAGTCAACAACAATTTTGGTCTTAATGTGAACAATTTGTTTATAGTGATGAAAGGGAAAACATGCAAGAATAAAAGCACAAGATTTTACGCTGTAAAACCCTAAATTAGGGAAACATCCATAGTTGCCAGAGACGGCGAGAAAAAGGATTCCAATATGTTCGATTAAATGACTACACACTCAATCTTACGTTCACTCTTGATGCTAGGGTTTCATGCTTGCGTATACCATGGTATGTGTATGGAACCCTAATTCTTGTTGTATAAGGAAATTGACAAAGCTAATTAAAACTCTTGCTGGTTTTAGATATGTTTTACTTCTTTCCTATTTTGTAGATTCTGCACAATTAATGTAGTAGATTCATAGCCTGATTTGGACTCTGCTACCTCTAAGGCAATCAATTTGTTTCCTGATTGAAGTGTGCTTCTAGACTTTAGCATTGAAGTGAAACTCCCCTCCTTTACTGTCGCATCACATGTGTTATGGAATTACAAGTCTTGGTTGAACGCTCATGACACCGATCGCTAGCTAAAGCTGACCGGGTTTATCTTATTGAGGTTATCTAGGGTCGATCGACTTATCTAGCCGAACGCAACATATATCAGCAGTTATCACCATTTCCTGATTTGTTTCCCCGATCATAAATCAAGTGCATTTGGTAGATTTTTAATGATGTGGCACCTTAAATTCCCGATATTTCACCAAACATGATGACGTGTTTGTCTGGTCAAAATTTACCAATAACAAGCTTATATAAGCAAGGCACTACCTCCTAGGAAGCTTGGGCTCTCAACCTACAAGAAAGAACTCATTGTTATCGTCTAATGCAATCCAAAAATAGAAATCCTATCAATATGACAACAAATTTACCAATAAAACAAACATACACAGCCTAAAATTCTTTTTAGAGCAGAAAATGACCACATTACAACAATGAAAGTGGTTTTCTAAGCTGCTAGGGTTGAGCGTGCTCAATTGTGCTACATTTTGGCCCTCACTTCAGTGACTTTTGTCTCTTTTTCAAGCATATTTTTCGTGTATCATAGGCTCTTTTATTGTGATTACAGGCATTTGATACAATTCAAGGTTTGGAGATAGGAAGCGGGATATTCGTGCATGAAATGGGTCAAATAGAGAAAAAGATAAGTACACTGCGCGGGTACTACGCGAGTGACCATACCTGCATTTCCAAGCTTCAGAGACTGCACTGGTCTATACTAACGCATGAGGCCGCACACTGATACCCTGAGAGTACCATATGTCCATTGGGCTAGTTAGTGCACAAGTCCATACCCTTGTAGTGCACCAGTGCACCGAGGATCAGCAAAGTCCAGAAATTGCCCATTGCACGGGTCCGCAATCACGCATGAACCATTGCAGTTTCAAGCGAAAGCACATGACTTCCATTACGCAGGTCCCAACCCATGCATATCGGGGTATCAAGTCCGCCACATCAACATTTCAGACCTATTTTTGGGAACCCTAAATATAAAGATCCTTATCTGAGATCAGCCACATGCCCACACACATATCATACATCATTTTTACTCTTTTTAGATATAGGAATTAACTCTCCAACCATATCCAAAAAGCCACATTCCATTTCTTGATTTCTACTCAACAAAGAGACTTGGAGATTGAATTGGAGCTTGAAGAAAGAAGATTCTCTCATGGGTTTTCTTTTATTCCCTTCTCTTAGTCTTTATCTTATATTAGACATGAGTAGCTAAGTATCCCACTAAGGGATTGATGTGAAACACTTGCAAATGTTAGGCATGTAATTAACTCTCCTTTTTTTATTAATCAATCATTTATGTTCCATTCAATGGATTAATTGTTTTCTCATATTAGTTTGTCCTTGATTGTACACCACTCTCTTTGCAAATTGATTGCGGAATTTATTTGAGTTGATTAACTTGGTATACACCCTACTTGGTTTTCTAAGGACTCTATGAATATAGGTACACCCCTCATGTGAAAGCCGGTCTTATTAATCTCAATCTCTGTCTAATCTTGATTGAGTGGCCATTACTATACACCTTAGAGTGGTCATTTATGAGAAGTTAAGAATCAACACTATACACCCTAGGTTGATTACATTTTAAAGAGATTAGACCCATAATTGTGAGATGTTACGACCTATAGCTTGGCCATTTTCCCACCCATGATTACATTTCTAAGGACGATTCATATAATCATGAGTGGGAAAATGGCAAGGAATTCCAATATGGCTACAATGAGGGGAGTGAAAATACTACAAACGTGTGTCCATTAACCTAGATGGTGAATAGGTTATAGTTGATATATTACCAACTTTTCGACTTAGTCAATTTTAATAAGGCTACCCCATATTAGCAATCAATCAATCCAAAAATAAAATGCGGAAAACAATAAAAACACAAGGATTGATTTACGTGAGAAACCCTCCAACTGGGCAAAACTCACGGGCTATCCTTTTAGCCACACACGGTCCTCAAATCCACTATTTGAATGAAAGTTTACAACCTAGGTTGACCTCTCGTCACACCATTCTTGGTCACTAACCCTTTCACTCTACCCAACGGGCCTTTAATAGTGATTCTAGACCAAAAGCTTGTGCATTAATCCACTTAGTCACAAAGCTTAACAATCAATGTAGAGATATTGCAACCTATGTGAATATATATATATATATATATGAATATTCTAATATGCAATTAATGCTAGGCTACACTAAATGCCTATCTAGGAATTTAAAGATGACAATAAGTGCAAATCCTAGATATCAATATCTAAATGCAAAGCAAGTAGATAGCTAGAAGGGTAAAATGGTTATAAATGCTAGCTATCAATGAACATATGTTCTCAACCACTAAACAACAACTTAAGCATGTTATAAATACCATTAAGCACAAAAACATGCATTAAATCAACATATAAAGCTAAACCTAGGCACATAAGAACACAAAGAGATGCAATGGAGATTTAGGGCTTGTTCAAAATACCTACTCAATAGATGCAAGAAGAATCCATGATGAGATGATGCTTGTGAGATGCTAGATGCTCATGGATTGATGTTTGGTTGATTATGTTAGGATTATGCTCAATGGCAAGAGTGTAATATTGTAATTGACAATCTTCTCATATTAATAAAGTGAATTCTGATTCTTACAATTACTTATAGCATTTATTATTATAATTGTCAAGGTAAATAATCATAAGGTCAAAAGACTATGAGACATGAAGAATTGTTCATACATCCGGATATGTATGAGGTAGACACAATTCTTTAGTTAGTCTTGAATAACGTTCACAACTTAAGTTACAGGTTGGGCACCTCTATCTTGTTAAAGTTGTAGAATTCTTTTACTAGCATTTGAGTGGGATCAAATGAATATGATGAGTCTAAAATCATCGAAAGGTTTTCGAGTAAAAGAATCTAGTGCACTAGGTGCATTAAACTGGATCACAATGAAATACTTTATCTAGAACCGTCACTAGATATAAGTCTTTTCATTAAAGAGGACAATCGGAGAGTCTATCTTAATCCTGAGATAAATGATGGACTTATGGTTGCAAGTGTTATCATTAGAGCTATCAATGAGTACGATTATATAGCATAGTCTATCCTCGATAGTTTGGTGGTATACATTTGTTAATCGATAGAGGACTTCATTTATAGATATGGACATCGTGGCTCCATTTATTAAATGAGAGTATAATATCATCATATGGATGTTTTGAGGTATTGGATATTAAATCTCAACGTTGAGTTTTCAATAATGATTATTGAAAACATGGCTTATGGACAAGTCAAAGTATCCAAGTTCGAAATGTGGTTATATGAGGAAATATGGTAACTTGGAGAGCTATAGGCGGTCTATGAGCTCTTGGCGATTACTGATATTATTCACGAGGATACACCATCTCCTATAAGATTGTGTAGGGTATGAATGAGAAACATCTCATTATTCCTAAATCTGGGTGATCTGCACTGGCCGAAGTGCAGAACACTTTTCGGATCACAATTCCGATATTCCTAAAAGAGGTTATGCCCAATTTAGTAACCGAAGGTCGAGCTGGAGAAGCTGACCGCAGGCCAGACCGCGATTCGTGCAATTTCCTACCTAGCAGTCTATGTGGTGGTACATATCAGTACAGCACTGCGGTGCTGACCGCGGGCAACCTGCGGAGCGACCTAGGCAGCGGTTTTGACATACTTTTGGCGGATTCCATTTTGAATTGGTCCAGAACTGTTCCAAAACTTTCCAAATCAAATTCTAATGATTTTAGAAGATCAAAACATGTTTGGAAAACTTCCTAAACTCAAATTATGAGACAATTATCAAGAAAGAAAATCTAATTTAGGAAAGGATTCCAATTCCTTCTCTCATTCTACTTTCCTACTTTGTGAGTTTCCTACAACAAAGCAAATTGGGAGTTCACAAGGAATTACCACCTATAAATATCATGAGTTTCTTGAAGAAGAGAAAAGAGAGAAGCTAAGGGAGGTCCCAAGCCACCAAGGGGGCCGTCCCCCATCACTCCACCACCATACATCACCACACACTCATCCATCTTTACACATTGAAGATTTGAAGACGAAGAAGATTACAATTGAAGACTTGAAGAACTCATTAAAGGCCAATATGGGTTTTTTCTTTTCTTTCTCTTCTCTGTTTATTTTCATGATGTGTAACTAATCCCACAACTAGGGAATCAATGTGAACCTTTTGTGAATGCTCATATATGGATTAATTATTATTTAATCAATTCAATTCTTGATTTATTCATTGTTCTTAATTGCTTGATCCTCATTAGTTTTAATAATTATTCACACCTTGACAATAGGGAGAACAATTGTTTGGCATGATTTTAGGGTTAAGACTATCTGAGAATTAGGGTTACTGTTGACCAAACTTAATCTTAATTAATGATCTTTTGAATAAATGAATTTTATCTTTAGTCTGACCAAGACAAAGTAGTAGAATTTGGTTCTTATTTCTTGCACTTAATGGGTTTCCGATTATTATTCACACCTTGACCATAGGGTGAATAACGGTTGGAAGCACGTGACTTAGCCCGCGACCGAACGGTAATAGTCACATTAAAGACAAAGAATGAACCCTAGAATTGATTGATTCTTGTTTACAAATTAATTCCATACATTGAGTGTTCATAATTGGGGATCATTGATGACCTAATGTTTCTTTTCCATTGATCACAAACACCATTCTTTTTAATTGCTTTCTTAATTTAGTTTAGTTTAATTCAAATCTTAAACAAATCTTTGGTTACTTTTAGTTTAACTTTAATTAAAATTAGTTTTAATTAATAAATCTCTTTTCCTCGTGGGAACGATCCTTATTTGCCGCTGTACTAATCTTCATGATTCGTGCACTTGCGAGTGAGTATTTTATAACACGATTTTACACATCACAAAGCTACATAAGGGAGAATGACAGAAGATATAGTGGGATAGATGCTTCCATCCTTATGCTCGAGATGCAGATAGAGCAATTGGCAGAAGTTCTGCAAGCAAAAGAGAAAGGAAGGTTTCCAAGCCAACCCGAGCAAGCAAAGGCAATAGCGGTTCTTCCAAGTGGAAGAGTATTGGGGAATGGTAACAATGAGACTACTACCGAGGACAAGGAAAGAGCACAAGTGGAAGAAAACGGTGAGAATAAGTTAGAAAAGGAAGAATAGATTGAGGTAACAAATCTGGAACCGAGGTCACACCTTCACAAGTCACATAATCCCTATATTTCACCCATACCTTATCCGGAAAGGTTAAAGAATACCAAACTCGAGCAACCATTTCAAGATATTTATGATGTCCTTTTTAAGGTAAGCGTCAATCTACCATTATTAGATGTCATTCAGAGGATGCCAACTTATGGGAAGTTTTTCAAAGAGCTGAGCAAGGACAATGAGAGATTCAGGTCGAGACAACACGAGAGCTTGAATGAGAATGTAAGTGCAGTAATTCAAAATATCTTGTCTCAAAAGATGAAGGACCCATGGAGCTTTATCATAGATATCACCATTGGAGGAGTGAATCATGAGAGAGCGATGTTGGATTCAGGTGCTAGCATCTACCTCATGTCGTTCTCTATCTACAAGAAGCTTGGTCTTAATGATCTCAGACCTACCATGATGTCTCTTATGCTAGCTGACTCGTCTGTAAGGAATGTGAAGGGCATTGTGGAGAATGTTTTGATACATATCAAGAGGTTGATCATCCCAGCGGACTTTGTAGTTATTAATATGGATGAAGGTCGGGATAAGAAGGCCGCCAAGCTCCTTATAGGTAGTCCGTTCATGGCAACAGCTAGGGTGGTGATCGACATGCATGAAAGAAAGTTGACTATGAAGGTGTTAGATGAAACAGTGGAATTCAACATTTTCAACTCTCTCTCCTATCCAATTGGGTCTCATGACTGTTACACGATGGATATGCTAGAAGAAGAAGAAGTAGAAGAGGTAGTGGAAAAAGAGTTTAGTAGGGTTGAGAGTGATGAGGATATGACTTTAGAAGACAGAGACGAAAGTTCGGAACATGAAGAATGAGATTTGGGAGACAGTTCTTATAGGTTGAGTGGAGAAGACACTACACCATGAAAGAAGACCTCTCAGAAGCTTGAGTTGAAGCCACTTTTGTTCGATTTAAAGTACATAATTTTGGATGAGGAGAAGAAGAACCCAGTAATTATTGCTGCCGACTTGGATGACAATTAAGAAAATGAGCTACTAGAGGTTTAGAGAGAGCAAAAGGGCGCCATTGGGTGGACTACAAAGGACATAAAGGGGATCAGCCCTACCATCTATATGTATAGAATTCTATTAGAGGAAGATACAAAGCCATCAAGGAAGGCACAGAGGAGACTGAACTCAATAATGCAAGAAGTAGTCAAAAAAGAGATCCTGAAGCTACTAGATGTGGGAATCATTTAACCCATCTCAGATAGCAAATGGGTGAGTCCCATTCATGTGGTACCAAAAAAGTATGGGGTGACAGTAGTGAAGAATGAGAGGAATAAGTTGGTGGCTCAGAGACTTCAGACTGGGTGGTGTGTTTGTATAGATTACGGAAAGTTAAATTCGGTGACTAAAAATGACTACTTCTCATTGCCTTTTATAGATCAAGTGTAGGAACAATTGGCAGAGAACAACTTCTATTGTTTTCTGGACGGGTACTCGGGCTACTAGTCAAATAGCGATTGACCTGAAAGATCAGGAGAATACCACTTTCACGTGCCCATTCGGGACATACGCATACAAGAGGATGCCATTTGGACTTTGCAACGCCCTAGGGACTTTTCAGAGGTGCACGGTCTTTATCTTCTTAGATATAGTTATGGAAATTATCAAAGTCTTTATGGATGAATTCTCGGTCTTCAGGGACTCTTTCAGTAGATGCCTTCATAACTTGTCCTTGGTGCTCAAGAGGTGTAGAGAGAACAACTTGGTTCTGAACTGGGAGAAGTGCCATTTTATTGTACAACAGAGGATTATCCTTGGCCACATTATCTACAACAGGGGGGATTGAGGTGGATAAAGCAAAGGTTGAATTCATCAAGAGTTTGCCTCCATCTCGGACTGTTAAGGACATTAGGTCCTTCATTGGACATGCCGGGTTTTACAGGAGATTCATTAGAGACTTCTCCAAGATTTCAAGACCTCTCTATGTGCTACTCCAAAAGGATAGAGAATTTGAATTTGATGTAAAGTGTTTGGCAGTGTTTGAGACCCTGAAGAAGGCCTTAACAACAACGTCGGTAATAGCACAACTGAATTGGGAGATGCCATTTGAGCTGATGTGCGATACGTCGGACTCTGTAGTAGGTGTGATTTTGGGGCAGAGGATAGATAGGGTCCCATATGTGATATATTACTCATCACGGACCTTGAATGACGCCCAACTCAACTATTCTACAATAGAGAATGAGCTGTTAGCTGTCATATTCGCACTTGAGAAGTTCATACAGTACTTGGTGGGCGCCAAAGTCAAAGTGTACTCAGACCATGCCACACTTAGGTACCTGCTCCAGAAGAAAGATGCAAAGCTAAGGTTGATTAGATTGGTCCTACTGCTACAAGAATTTGATTTAGAGACTGGAGACAAGAAGGGTTATGAGAATGTGGTAACAGACCACCTCAGCAGACTGGTTTAGGAGTGTCCAACATAAAAGGATGAGATTCCCTTAAGAGAGAACTTCCTAGATGAGCAGTTATGGGATGTATGGGATGAGGAGCCATGGTATGCAGACTTGGCGAATTATCTGACTCACAGAGTGATTCCCTTAGAGCTGAATTCACATGGAAGGAAGAGGTTCATCAAAAAGGCTAAACAATTTTTATGGGGTGAGCCATATATTTTTAAGCATGGTCCATATCAGGTAATCCGGATATGTGTGCCTAGATTCAGAGGAAAGGGACATCCTGAAGTTCTGTCACGAGTTGTAGTGCGAGGGACACTTTAGTGAAAGGAAGACTACGCTTAAAGTGCTTCCGTCGGGTTTTTATTAGGACTCCTTTTTCAGAGATGCCTTCTAATTTTATGCAGCTTGATAGGTGCCAGTGTATCAGGAACATCGGGAAGAGAAATGAAATGCCACATAGAGGAACCCTGATAGTTGAGATATTTGATACATGGGGGATCGACCTCATGGGACCCTTTCCACCATCATGTGGGAATAACTACATCCTAGTGGGGATTGATTATGTCTCGAAGCGGATGGAAGCAATTGCTTCAAAGACTAATAAAAGCAGTGTGGTGGTGAAATTTGTAAAGGAAAATATATGTGCTAGGTTTGGCACTCTAAGGGTTATAATCAGTGACGGTGGGAGTCACTTCTGTAACAGGACGTTCGACAGCCTCATGAAAAAGTATGGAGTCCACCACAAGGTCGACATATCGTACCACCCACAGACTTCTAGGCAGGGTTAAAGTAAGCAACAGGCATATGAAGCAAATTTTGGAAAAGATAGTGAATTCCAAAAGGAAGGATTGGGCATTGAAATTGAACAACGACTTATGGGCATATTGGACAGCCTACAAGACTCCAATTGGAATGAGTCCCTATAGGTTGGTGTTTGGCAAAGCATGCCACCTTCCCGTGGAACTGGAACATCAAGCTTAGGTGGGCAATTAAGAAGCTGAACTTGGAATATGATACGGTCGGGGAAGAAAGGAGTCTCCAATTGAATGAGCTTGAGGAGTTTAGGTTGCAAGCCTATGAGAATGCTAGGATCTATAAAGAGAAGACCACGCTAATCCATGACAAGAGGCTAGTGAATAAAGAGTTCCACCCGAGGATGCTTCTGCTACTTTATGAAACTCGTTTGAAGCTTTTTCCAAAGAAGCTTAAATTATATGGTCGGGACCATACCGAGTGATTAATGTCTCACCCAACAGGGAAACTAAAGTTCAGAGCTTGAAAGATGATAGAACCTTTATGGTGAATGGTCATGGATTGAAGCCATACATTAAAGTTGAACATGGCAAGGAAGAAGTCGGCTTATTGGAGCTCGGAGAGTCTTATCACCACACACCGTCTTGCCACTCGGTTTTGAATTTCTAAACTCATGCTTTTCAAATTTCTGCACTTTAACTTTAGCTTTTATTTGTTTTAGTTCAATAAATTGTGGATACTTCGTAGTCATTTTGGGTATGAGATGGTTCATTTGGATTTTGGATATTTTTTATTGTGTAATGATTTCATTTGTTGAGATATTTTTAGTGGTGGTTGTGTTGATCTATTTTGGTAGATGTTGTGCTTAAAGCAAGGCTTTTCATCTCTTGGGAAGAAACAACAACTTGCAAGTCTTGGAGGGACAAGCAAACCAAGAGTGCACCAAAAAATAGCAAAGAGCCTTATCTTCATTAATGGAGTTCTTACCTTTCATTTATTTGTCTGGTTAATTCTTTCATTTGTGAATGAAGGGTATTTTATTGTGTGGATTCATCTTCTGGATATACTTCTGAATGATGTTAGTTGGTGCATACTGATGAAATTTTTTATTTGGATTTGGCATTTATTGATTTATTCATTTTTGATGGATGGATGAGCCGAAGGCAATTTTGAATTACATGTGAGTGTACATGTTCATTTTGCATATATAGCCTCACTCGGTTTGGGGGTTCTCATTACTTGCATTTTTGTATATGTCCTGATGCATATAGTTAGATTCGGTTTGGGGGTCGTTATGCCCTTATCCCATCAATTTTTGTAAAATGAATGCTTGATGTTGGTTTTCAGAAAGAATTTAGGTGCTTGTGCTTAATGTCAATATTGCATCGTATTGCCTTCATATTTTAAGCCTAGTTTGGTCTTTTTGTTTTGTTGGGCATTGATTGTGTTTGACTAGTGCCTAGGTTTGTTTGGTTTTGTGTCAGTTAGGTGCACGCCGCTAGGCCGGGCTCTATTGTTTCTAATATTAGGGACAATGTTGAGTTTTGGTTTAGGGGTGTGGACACCTTGTTGAGTCGTCTTTTTGTATCTTGAGTCTTTTTGGTGTCAAAACTTTTTCTAATTGTCTCATTGCCAAAATTTTCGAGCTTTAAATAGGTTGGGTGTGATGCCTTAAGCATGTGCTTTTGGCAAGTGCATTTATGCTTGATGAGCTTGTGTAGTAGCTTATTGTCACTCTAGGGTCTCACTTGCACTACGTGGGCTAGTCCATTCCTTTTAGTGTTCAA
The DNA here is from genome assembly GCA_033220585.1 of Dipteronia sinensis. Lineage (NCBI taxonomy): Eukaryota > Viridiplantae > Streptophyta > Magnoliopsida > Sapindales > Sapindaceae > Dipteronia > Dipteronia sinensis. Next base: position 34,477,892 of record CM065639.1, on the reverse strand, counting down.
GTTAATGGGACTAGGTGCTAAAACACCTTGTTCTAATAGTGGAGACCACCTAGAGAGTTCACAAACACAGCTTTTAAAAAGCGGATTTGAGTGTTTTCATTTCAAATCTTAAACCCTTTTCTCATCTCACGCACCATTTGCCATAGGACATTGCATTATATTTTGTGGGCTGCTTGACGAATGCTTTCATTCCCTTGATATATGGAATTGTGGAAATGATCTTAGACAGTGTGTGTGATTGTAACCACTTAAATTTGCCTAAACACATTCTAAGGCCCTAATTGTGTGCTCCAAAGCCAAATTTGAGGGCAAACACATATCCTTTCATTTGGAACCACATACAACCATATAGCAAAGGCCTAAACACATGCCTACCTCTTATTGCCAATCATGTTCTGGTGTGTAATTTTGTGGTTGAAAGATGAAATGCTCTAATATATTAAATACAATGTAGTTAGGCAATATTGTAAATGTGCAAGAAAAGGCTCAAAAAGCAAAAGTGACAAAAAATTTGCACTTAAGAGCCTAATTGTCAAATGTAGAGTGTGCAAAAAGCAAAAGTAAAGAAAAAAAAACAATGCAAAGGAAGAAAAATAAAAAGAGAAAATAGAGAAAAGAAAGAGCTTTGTATGCGAATATGAAGTACTCAACAAAGTGAGTACACTTGTGAAAGCACAATGTACGTGAAAGTGAAGCCTAGACGCTAGTGTTAAAGTTGCTTATAAGTAGAGCTAAGTATGGGGTGTGAGTAATGTAATTGAGTCTTATCACGATTGGTGATCTTTGAATCCAAAATATTTCCTATTTCTTTCTATCACCATATTTCACCCCATGACCCCATTACAACCAAAGGGAAAGACCTTTTTGATCCTCAATGAAATCTAGATTGGGAATGTTTGTTGAAGTATGATCTTCCACGTCCATGGCATATTGATTCCTTCCTAGGCTAGTTCACCGAAAAAATAATGGTCTTTCAATGTTCATTGTATGCAATGCATTAGACTCCTATGCATAAATAGGAGTCATAAATTCTATCTTTGCATACCTTGCATGAGTGTGGACTTTGGACTCCGAGCAAAAAGAAAAGAGAGACTCCACGTGAGGTTTAGAGTCGAAGAGAATTGCGCTCGAGGTGTGAGAGTGAGTAGTTCCTGATATTAGAGCACTCTTAGATGTGGGATTCATGATTGTGCGAGTGCCCTTGTAGTTCCATCGAGTTGCTTTAGAACATTGTGCATGTGTCTACTCTTCTATATCGCACATCCTTACATCTTACTACAGATTGGAAATGCGGCTGTTTGAATTGTTTGTTTTGTATCTAGGAAAATTTTAGATAGAGTCATGTTTGTTGTGTCTTATTTGTTTTTTCTTGAGTTTGCTCGAGGACGAGCAAAGGTTTGGTTTGGGGGTGTTTGATCGTGCCAAAATTGTGCTATATTTTGGCCCTCACATCCATGTCATTTTCCTCGTTTTCGAGCGTATTTCCATGTCTCATAGGCTCTTTTATTGTGATTGCAGGCATTTGATGAGTTTCAATGTTTGGAGATAGGAAGCGGGAAGTTCGTGTGCGAAACGAGTCAAATAGAGTAAAAGAAGAGTGCACTGCACGGGTGACCATACCGGCGTATTTCCAAGCTTTAGAGATTGGCTGGTCCATACCAGCGCATGCATCCACGCACTGAGACCCGAGAGTACCAGATGTCCATTGCCCTGGTCAGTGCTTGGGTCCATACCAGTGCACCGAGGATTAGTAAAGTCCAGAAATTGCCCAGTGTGCGGGTCTACAACAGCGCACCAACCAGCACAGTTTCACCCTGAGAGCACATGACTTGCAATTCGCGGGTCACTAAGCGAGTCCCTGCCCGCGCATAACAGGGTATTAGGTCCGCCACATCAGCATTTTAGACCTATTTTTGGGAACACTATATATAGATCCTTATCTGAGATCAGCCACACGCCCACACACATATCTTACATCATTTTTACTCTTTTTAGATCTAGGAATTAACTTTCCCACCATATCCAAAAACCCACATTCCATTTCTTGATTCTACTTAACAAAGAGACTTGGAGATTGAATTGGAGCTTGAAGAAAGAAGATTCTCTCATGGGTTTTCTTATATTCCCTTTTCTTAGTCTTTATCTTGTATTAGAATAGAGTAGCTAAGTATCCTACTAAGGGATTGATGTGAAACACTTGTTGATGTTAGGCATGTAATTAACTTTTTTTTTATTAATCTATCATTTATGTTTCATTCAATGGATTAATTGTTTTCTCAAATTAGTTTGTCTTTGATTGTACACCACTCTCTTTGCAAATTGATTGAGGAATTTATTTGAGTTGATTAACTTGGTATACACCTTACTTAGGTTTTCTAAAGACTCTATTGAATGGAACGGTTAAATATGGGTACACCCCTCAAGTGAAACCTGGTCTTATTAATCTCAATCTTTATCTAATATTGATTGAGTGGCCATTACTATACACCCTAGAGTGGTAATTTAAAAGAGGTTAAAAATCAACAGTATACACCATAGGTTGATTACATTTTAAAGGGATTAGACCCATAATTGATAGATGAGCATTCATGTAAAATCTCAAGTGTGTGGCTAATACTATACACCTTAGGTTGGTCACTCATGAGAGATATACAACCAATACTATACACCCTAGGTTGGTTGTAAAAGATTTATGAACTTCATGTGAATGAGTTGCATGCCCATTGTTTACTTGTTGGATCCATCAATTCCTTAGTCCTCACTATAATACTTTACAGATCCATTACTTTCTAACTTAGTTGCATTTAGTTCCAATGCGCTGGTCCCTGCTCGAGCATATCGAGGTATCAGGTCCGCCACATCAATATTTCAGACCTATTTTTAGGGAACCCTAAATATAAAGATCCTATTCTGAGATTAGCCACATGCCCACACATATATCATACATCATTTTTACTATTTTAGATATAGGAATTAACTCTCCCACCATATCCAAAAAGCCACATTCCATTTCTTGATTTCTATTCAACAAAGAGACTTGGAGATTATATTGGAGCTTGAAGAAAGAAGATTCTCTCATGGGTTTTCTTCTATTCCCTTCTCTTAGTCTTTATCTTGTATTAGACATGAGTAGCTAAGTATCCCACTAAGGGATTGATGTGAAACACTTGCAAATGTTGGGCATGTAATTAACTCTTCTTTTTTTATTAATCAATCATTTATGTTTTATTCAATGGATTAATTGTTTTCTCATATTAGTTTGTCTTTGATTGTACACCACTCTCTTTGCAAATTGAATGCGGAAATTATTTGAGTTGATTAACTTGGTATACACCATACTTGGTTTTCTAAGAACTCTATGAATATAGGTACACCCCTCATGTGAAAGCCGGTCTTATTAATCTCAATCTTTGTCTAATCTAGATTGAGTGGCCATTACTATACACCTTAGAGTGGTCATTTATGAGAAGTTAAGAATCAACACTATACACCCTAGGTTGATTACATTTTAAAGAGATTAGACCCATAATTGATAGATGTGCATTCATGGATAATCTCAAGTGTGTGGCTAATACTATACACCCTAGGTTGGTCACTCATGAGAGATATACAACCAATACTATACACACTAGGTTGGTTGCAAAAGATTTATGAACTTCATGTGAATGAGTTGCATGCCCATTGTTTACTTGTTGGATCCATCAATTCCTTAGTTGCATTTAGTTTAACTTAGTTTAATTAGTATAATTGTGGGCTTAACTCTTAGATAATCAGTTTTCTAAACCAATCACATACTTTACTTTTATCCCATAACTAGTACTAGAGCTTTCGATTTGATCATTACTATCCACCAATCTCTATGGACGATTGATGTGTAAAATCGTGTTATAAATACTCACTCGCAAGTGCACGAATCGTTAAGATAAGTACTGTTGCAAGTAAGGATCGTTTCCACGAGGAAAATTTATTTATTGATTGAAAACTAATTTTAATTCTAATTAAACTAAAAGTAACCAATAGATTAATGAGTTTGATTTAAAACTAAAAACTAAATTAAATTAATCTAAGAAAAACAATTTAAAAGAATTGGTTGTGATCAATGGAAAGAAAGCACTAGGTCATCAATGATCCCCAGTTATGAACACTCAATGTATAGAATTAATTTATAAACAAGATTCAATCGATTCTAGGGTTCATTCTTTGTCTTTAATTTGACTATTACCGTTCGGTCGCGGGTTGAGTCACGTGTTCCCAACAGTTATTCACCCTATGGTCAAGGTGTGAACAATAATCGGAAACCCATTAAGTGCAAGAAATAAGAACCAAATTCTACTATTTTGCCTTAGTCAGACTACAAATAAAATTCATTCATTCAAAAGATCATTAATTAAGATTAAGTTTGGTCTGCACTAACCCTAATTCACAGATAGTCTTAACCCTAAAATCATGCCAAATAATCATTCACCATTTGGTCAATGTGTGAATAAATATTAAAACTAACGAGGATTAAGCAGTTAAGAACAATGAATAAATCAAGAATTGAATTGATGAATTAATAATTAACCACACTTGAGCATTCACAAAAGGTTCACATTGATTCCCTAGTTATGGGATTAGTTACACATCATGAATTTAAAAAAAGAAGCGAAAGAAAAGATAAAACTTATCTTGGCCTTCAATGGGTTCTTCAAGTCTTCAATGATGAATCTTCTTCGTCTTCAAATCTTCAATGTGTAAAGATGGATGAAAGAATATTGTGTTAGGATTATGCTCAATAGCAAGAGTGTAATATTGTAATTGACAATCTTTTCATATAAATAAAGTGATTTATGATTCTGCAAAATCTTATAGCATTTATAATTATAATTGTCAAGGTAAATAATCATAAGGTCAAAAGACTATGAGATATGAAGAATTGTTTGTACATCCGGATATGTATGAGGTATACACAATTCTTTAGTTAGTCTTGAATAACGTTCACAACTTAAGTTAAAGGTTGGGCACCTCTATCTTGATAAAGTTGTAGAATTCTTTTACTAGCATTTGAGTGGGATCAAATGAGTTATGATGAGTCTAAAATCATCGAAAGGTTTTCGAGTAAAAGAATCTAGTGCACTGGGTGCATTGAACTGGATCACAATGAAATACTTTATCTAGAACCGTCACTAGATATAAGTCTTTTCATTATCAGGACAATCGGAGAGTCTATCTAAATCCTGAGATAAATGATGGACTTATGGTTTCAAGTGTTATCATTTGAGATATCAATGAGTATGATTATATAGCATAGTCTATCCTCGATAGTTTTGTGGTATTCATTTGTTAATCGATAGAGGACTTCATTTATAGATATGTACATCGTGGCTCCATTTATTAAATGAGAGTATAATATCATCATATGGATGTTTTGAGGTATTGGATATTAAATCTCAACGTTGAGTTTTCAATAATGATTATTGAAGACATGGCTTCTGGACAAGTCAAAATATCCAAGTTCAAAATGTGGTCATATGAGGAAATATGGTAACTTGGAGAGCTATAGGCGGTCTATGAGCTCTTGGCGATTACTGATATTATTGACGAGGATACACCATCTCCTATAAGATTGTCTAGGGTATGAATGAGAAACATCTCCTTATTCTATCTTTATTTAAGAGTTCAATTTTAGCCCTTTAGTGGAATGAGTTAAAATTAATAGATCGGACTTAAGTGAATCATTTGTTGATTGTGATTAGGTTATGTCTATTGAAGCTTAAATTTAGATAGCCCGCCAAGATCCACAATCCACACGTACTTGCATGGATCACTTGATATATTCTACCGGACCAATTTATGGGTCCATCTAGAATTGTATTTAATATATTAAGAATATAATATGTCTATTATTTATTTAATGGGCTGCACTATTATATTAATATATTAAAAGGAGACATGTAGGCTTGTTTCTTTTAGTAAGAATAAGTCTGGTTCACATGTGGGCTTTTATTTAAAGTCTAATGGATTAAATAAAATAAGAAAAATAATATTGGGCTCATATATACATGGTGTGGGCGGCAAGGCTAAATAAAATAGCCCAAGGTATTATTTTATTTTATTGTTTTGATTAAATGGGAATTAATTAATTATTTAATTAATTAATAGTTTAAATCAAAATCTTTTCCTGATCAGTAAATTAAATACTATGTGTTGGATTAGGGTTGGAATTCTTTTAAGTGATAGGAGTCCTAATGTGGTAAGGATTAAGTCCACATACACTCCTTATTATACAAAGAATTCGGCCACCACTAGTTCTACAAGGGTTAGGATTCTTGAATTGATAGGAATTAGGGAAAAGGACAATTCCTTTTCAAGTAAGGAAATTAACCAACCCTAAATTTTCTATTCAATGAATTCGGCCAACCCTACTTGGTGAAGGAGAAAATTCGGCCAACCTATAAATATAAGGTTATGAATTTTCGGCCACCAAGAAGCAAAATAGAGAGAGATTTTTGTTTGTTTTGAAAATAAAAAATCCTACTCTATACACATAGATTTTCGGCCAGGAGAGAAAAAGAAAATAAGTTCTCATTCGATAGTGCACTTACAAGCCTTTAACATCAAAAGGTTTTGTACACACTTTCGATTTAGGGTTACGCGAGTTTCAATCATATTGATTGTGAATTCAAAAGTGACCGGAACTATTCTTTTAGGCTCTTGGTGTTTTACTATTGAAGATCAAGATCAGAAATTCCATACATCCATTCTAAGGTAAACAATTCAAAGAAAAAGGGAGACCACGCTCCTAGGTGATTCACGTACGTGCTAGGATTGAAGATCTTGCGAATTACCATCGACGTAAGTCAATCGGATCACGCGACAAGAGGTATTTAACTCTAACCGTATATTTGAGTTTAATTAATTAAAGGGTTAAGGTTCAAATCTTTAAAAAACTTTTAAACTATACGAAAATTATTTTTTCGCCTTCCGCTGCGGTTTTAAGCAATTTTTCCCTACATATTGTATGTGTGAAAAGCTATGGAGAAGTGGTCTAAAAAGTTGTGTAGAGGTCAGATCCCGACATTAGGTTCAAAAGAGGTTTAAATAGGTGTAGATGCTTAGCCATGTCCTTAAACAATAAGGAAATCAATTCCCTTTTAGAACTCTACCTTTTTGGGATTTTATTTCTTTCCTAAACCAATACAATTAATTATTTATTGAAGGAAGATAAGGATTAGGTGACAAATTGCTTCCCAAGACTCCCACTCATGTCCAAGAAGGTAATATTTCCCGTTCCGACAACTTACAAAATAAATCCTGTCAATATTCCCGGATTTTATGACTGACTGATCTGCGCGACAGGTACTAAAATGGGTATAACTTCTTTTAAAAATTTGGATCGACAAGCCGTAAATTGGGTTGGAAAATAGACTTCTAGGGTTTCAAATCCATAGGTGGCCGGACACACAGTTCAATTGGAGCTAAGAGATATGGCCTTCGCAACACAAATGACCTGCACTGTCTCGGAAACCGTTGTGACAAGCCACAGCGGTGTGACAAGCCACAGCGGTGTGACAGCATTTTGGAAGTGTTTATTCTGCCTTTTTAAGTGCCGTTGATACCGCTGTCATAATTTACAGCGGTCTTGACAGCGATTAAGGAAAATTGCATATTAGTCCCTCAATTCTTCAATAATTGTCCTTTTTGTCTAAAATTCTCCAAACACATCACTTATATCCAACCTGAAAATGCTCAAACACACAAATTAAATACCTAAATTACTCAAGAAACAAGCAATTGATTGGAGGAATGGGGATCCAAAACATATACAAATAATGACCGATCAAATACCCCCAAACCTATCTTTTGCTAGTCCTCGAGCAAAACTAAGAAAATAAAAAATTAGAAACTAAACCTAGAAATAAAAATCCTAACTAAGCCACTTTCGTAGGGAACACGATAGCATTGAGCATATGCTACAAGCCTTTAAACCTCTAGGTGTCCCTAGTAGGAGGAGTTTTGTCTCCTGAGGGTTTACAGCTACGACGCCCATAAATGTATCCTGTAAATATCAATCATCCAAAATACATTCGAAATGTGCCTATATTGAAACAATGCATGCAAAATCCAATAAGTAAAAACTGAAGTTAAGTCACAAAATTGAATGCATTGCTCAATTTAAATGAAAAGCCCACACTCAAAATGTTCAAGTTTCAAAGTTACCCTCACTAAATACCATAGATGTAATTCGCCTCGACTCTAATTTTCACAGGATATAACTCATTAATTTACACAGAACCTAGGCAACTACACTCATCAAGCATATGCGATAGAAGTTATACATAAGAAATTTTCAAGTCTTGATCGCATATGATTTTATAATTGAAAGAACGCTCAAATGTATGCAAAAGATCTCATGAAAAGAATCAATCATTATGAACAAGATAATCACATGATTTACTTCTACTTTCATAGCAAGGATAACTAGAAGATCAGTTAGACTTTTATTAAGGTTGTAATGGGGCCATTTGGTAAAGGTTAAGAAAGAATGGGAAAATTTGGAATTCAAAAACCTAGGACCATACCATGAGAGTCTTCAATTTACCTTTACGACTTCGCACCAATCTCTTGGTCTTCATCAATTTCATTTTAAGTGAAACATTGCCACTTATTTCTGTCCAAATCTTCAAAATCCACCATTCTCCTTTTTGCTAAACTCCTCTTGAGTTGAAACAACTTTACAATCTATTTGATTTAATTGCACCCATTAAATTCTATTCTCTAATTCTCTTCACACACCATTTATTTTGGTGTGCAACTTCTTCTTTTTTTCTCTTTTTTAATGAAATAACTTGAGAATCAGAGAATTTACATATAAATTAAAACTTTAAGACTTACATATTTGAATTGAATGCAGCTCTTCCTTCAATGGCTTTCGATCATAATATTCACAAAATTCACGTGCAGAACCATCACATCTTCTTCACATTCTCAAAGCATGATCCCAAGTTATAAGGTATGACTATAATATAGGCTACATGGGTTACAGTTAATGTGGTGAAAAGAAAATAAGTCGTATTCAGTGTTTGGCTTCAAACAGGGTGAAAATACTACTATGTGTGTGCCTAATACAACCTAGAGGGGGGATGGATAGGTTTTAGTTGATTTATTACCAACTTTTTGACTTAATTAATTACAATAACGCTACCCCATATTTGCAATCAATCAATCCAAAATAAGCATGCATAAAACAATAAAAACACAATGATTGATTTACGTGAGAAACCCTCCAACTGGGCAAAAACTCACGGGCTATCCTTCTAGCCACACAGGGTCCTCAAATCCACTATTTGAATGAAAGTTTACAACCTAGGTTGACCTCAATTCACACCATTCTTTGTCACTAACCCTTTCACTCTACCCAACGGGCCTTTAATAGTGATCCTAGACCAACAAGCTTGCGCACTAATCCACTTAGTCGCAAAGCTTAACAATCAATGAAGAGATTAAGCAACCTATGTGAATATATGACAATATTCTATCATGCAATTAATGCTAGGCTACATTATATGCTTATCTAGGATTAAATGATGACACTAAGCACAAATCCTAGATATGAATATCTAAATGCAAGTGCAAGAAGAATTAGCTGGAGGGCAAAATGGTCCTAAAAACTAGCTATCAATGAACATGCATTCTCAACCAACAAACAAGGCCACAAAGATGCTAAATTCATGCTAAACAAAATAAACATGCAATTAATCAACCAATAATTGCTAACCCTAGGTAAATAAGAACACAAAGATGAAACAAGAAGTTCTCAGTCATGTTTAATTACCTAGTCAAGAAGAGCATGAAGACCCATGAAGAATAGATGCAAGAATAGAGCTAGATGCACATGGGTATGAGTTTGGTTGAGTAACAATGGCTTCTTGGAGCTTCTCTCTCAATTGAATACTTTCTCTCACTAAAAAGGGGTTTTAAAGCTCTAAAAAACAAGTTGGGAGAGAAAGGAAAATATATATAAAAGCCCCAAATGAAACTACGTCGTTTTGGCAAAAACAGGCACAAAACAGACTAAGTGCACGGGTAACTGCACGGGTAGGAGACCCGTGCAACACCCATGCAAAAGGCTCACCAGAGAGCATCTTACCTCAGTGCACGGGTAACTACACGGGTAGACGACCCGTCCACAACCCGTGCAGTCAAACAAACCCAAAGCAATCAACCTCAGTGCACGGGTAACTGCACGGGAAGGAGACCCGTGAACAACCTGTGCAGTTTCTCAAACCCAAAGCACTATCCTCAGTGCACGGGTAACTGCACGAATAAGACTCGTGCACAACCAGTGCAAAATGAGAATCTGAAGGAACCCATCTTTAATGCATGGGTAACTGGACGGGTAGGTAACTCGTGCACTACCCGTGCAAAAGAGCCATTCTACAAGGAATGTCACTCGTCGCGCCAAGAAAAAGCACACCAACATGCGGGCACAGATGTTTTTGAAAATACATTGGAAAACGATATGCAAAGACCACAACCACACCTAGAACTAACACAAAAGTGCATATGTGAGAAGTGTAATGAAGAACACACACAACAAACGATTGAAACACAAATGCAAGATATGTAAGGCATGCATGCTAATGTGTGTGTGCTACTAATCTCTTTAAAGAGAGTTAAGCAAGAGATATACCTTTGAAGTGCTCTTGAGCTTGAGGATGACATCGATTCTTGATTACGAACAATGAGACCTAACTACCCTTACACTCAAGACCCCATGTGGTTTATCAACGAAATAAGCCAATCAAAAAGCGAGGAACTTACACAGGGCAATTGCGCACACATACAAAGGTAGGAAATATTTAAGACATTTTAAGTGGTTCAAACACACATAGTCTAATCATCACTTCCACTGGTTCGACTTACTCAAGATCAAAATAAACATGTGAAATCTTTTAATGATGAATGTTCTATAATGCTTAATGTACAACCTATAGAGATCAAATCTAAAGCTAAGAACCTACTGAGTGTTTAGGAGTAGTGTTAATGGAAATTTTCCTCAGGATGAGAAATATCAGTTAACACCCTAGAGACCACTCCACGGAGGTGATGGTCGGGGGTTGATTGTTTAAATGATTTGCTCGAACGATGACTACTCTCATACAAGATGAAGAAGAACAAAATGGCTTTATTATCTATAGTGTGTAACGTACAAAAATCTCTCAAAATACTCTCGATCTCTCTGGGGTACAGTAGAGTGGTATTCTCATGCCTATCGAAAAGTAGTCCTCTTCTTAAAGACCAAAATCCTCTATTTGTACATAGTCTTGATTGGTTAAATTCACGATTCTCCTGCCTTGATTCTCTCAATCCTTCCCCTCCTTATCGGGCGGGATCTTTTCTTTAAAGATCATTGACTTTGGATTAATAACAGATTCGAGAATATCTTAGACGGAGATGAGTTTGTTTCCTATCTGGATTCAATCACTTGTTCTACACGTAATGTTTCAATGTTACAGATGTGATCTTGTGTACCTTCATGGTGCTACTCCTCATAGAGGTCGTTGAGTAGAGCGTTTAAGGTTTCTTGGATCGAGGTGGATTCATGCCATGGTCTGGGTACAGGGAACTCGGTCTTGCTTTCCCAAGTTCCTTGTCGCTTTAAATGTCCTATTTAGGAGTTTTTCGGTAGCAACGGACTTCGACGAGCTTCCTCTTACTTATCCAAATAGGCCCGAAACTTCCCTTGGTGAGATGGAGAAATATTACAGTGTGGGTTTGATGCCTAATAGGTTCTTTCCTGAACTTGGAGGGAATGGCGGGCTTCTGGGGAAGTTACGAGGCAGTCTTGGCTTCGGGGAGCCTAGATCGTCATGCATCTGGCTTTCCCCAAATTCTTGTTTTAGTGCTACAGGCTCGACCTGATCGTGTCGGGCTTCATCTCGGGCTTTTCCCGAGCTTGACGCTCTTTCCTTGCTTCTGTGGGGTGGCTCCACCGTTCTACCCCGGGACCCGTGGTTCCATGAAGGGTAATCCTGAGCTTGGACTTCGGGCTAGGAAGGTGGAGAATTTCCCTTTAGTCCCAAGCCAAATTTGGCTATTAACAGAAGTCCCCTCAGACTTGAACACCGGTGATAGTGTTTCAGGGTTGGAGTTAGATTCCCTTTTCTAATTGGGAAATTTTCCCTCCATTACCGTTACCCAGAATCTTGGTGGAAATCTTCTCATTAATTGCCCAAATGACATGGCGAGTGCAGACGGGTGTATTCCCAAAATAATTTGGCTGCGTTACGGCCATTCCGCGATTCGAGGCGATCCCGCCGAAGATTTCGCTTTTGTGTTGCCGACGTCATTACTCTATCCATTCCTATTTAAACTCGGCTTGTGTTATCTCCTTCCACATACTTCTTCTTTCTTTCAAATTTCAAATTTCCTGTAGAGAGAAAGTTCCTCTTCCTTTCGTTGGCTTTGAGAACCTTACCCTATCATGTCGAAAAATAGCCATGACTCCGTCGATTCCATTATCGATGGTGAAGAGGTCGCCAGTCTCGCCCTCAGAAAATTGGCACGAAAGAACTTTGAAAGCAGTGTTTCTCCTTCGAATCAGCAACGACGGCGATCGAATAGAAACATAGCAATTGGAACCGGGTTCTCCAACAGACCTGACAGCCCTCTGGATTTGGTCGACGAAGACTCTGACGGAGAGAACAGGGTCGACGCTGCAGGGAGGGGCCAGGCTACGGTGGCCGGTCCTCCTCTGGAGAGGCTTCCTCCCTACGACTTCAGGGTTATTCCCGATTCTTCTGTTGACCCGTCTTCAATCGATCATCTGAGGTCCAAGTACGGCATCCCTGATAGTATTTCTATCTCTGTTCCTCCCAAAGATTATGACGTCTTTAGTCCTCCCAATGGTGTGCTTTCAATTCATGTGGCAGCTCTCGAGAATGGGGTCAAGCTTCCCCTCCATCCTACCCTCCAACGGGCTCTCAATGCCCTTCAACTGGCTCATCTCCAGCTGACGCCCAGCTTTTGGAGGCATTTGATCGGCTTTCTGGTGCTATGGAAGGGACAATGCGAGCTGAGTAAGGTGACCAAGGAGCCTGGAGGAGTGGAGTTGGCTTACTTCTTTCAGATTGGAAGCCTATCTGGTGCTCCTCGAGGTCAGTTCTATGCGGAAGCTAAGAACAAGCTCAACCTCATCATTCCTAGTGCCTCGAGGAAGGATCCAGCCTAGAAGGAAGAGTGGATCTTGGCAGGGGGTGATTGGGGAAGCTCAATCTTCATTGGCGGGCATGAGTTAGCGATCCCTACCATTTTCAGTGATAAACCATCGTGCAATAGGGATTCCCTACCAACCGAGTCTAAAACTGTTTTGAAGGCTATCCTTTCGAGGAATTACTTGAACCTAAAATTCCCAACCTTCGATTCCTTCGATTCCTACAGGGTGAACAAATATCTGCTGATTTCTAATGCTACTCGTCGTGAGTAACACTAAGTTGTCTTATTTTTTTTAGCTCCGTTCTGACGTTTTAACAGTTTATGTTGTTGAACCAGCTTCTCGCGCAGCCCAGCAACCCCGGCAAGCTCGCACCCCTCTCCTCTCTGCCAGATTGACGCGAGGGATTTCTTTTGTTACTTCGGAGAGGGAAGAGCTGGCTGTTTATGCTAGAACCGCGCCTTTTTCTGCTCTGTCCCTTTCCCCAGCTGGGTCTAAGATAGCTAATCTCGCATCGCGGGCTTCCAGGGCATTATATAAGGGAACTTCTGCTTCACGGGTTATTGATACATCTGTCTCTGCTCCCTCTACTGTCGTTGCCACTACTACTGCTGCTGCTGCTCCCACGGTTAACCCACCCGATGTTTCCGAGCTTCCAAATCTTTGAGCTTCATAGGACCCCAAGGCGGGCATTGCAAAGGTTCCTTCTGCCCGCTCCCGTCATCAGTAGAGCTTGGCAGGGCAAGACGAAGTCTTGGAGCAATTCATAGCGTCTTGTCCTGGTGGTGGGCTCTCTGGAATGGCTTCAATGCCCGTTGATATTTTGCTCACTAAGGGGTCAGCTGTCTTGGCTGAGGTGATTATTTTTCCTTTATACTTTTTCTGTAACTACTCGTTTGATTGTTTCCTAACCTTGACTTTGCTTCTTGTAGGCCTTCAAATTAAATGTAGCCATGGGTCATCAGGTAGCCCTCCTCTGTGATCGGGCCATGAAGGCTGAGGCCAAAGCTGAGAAGGCCATGGGATTACTTGCGCGAGCTCAAACGCTAGTACATGAGATGACCTCGAGTCAAAAGGGGATGGAGGATGAGCTATCTGAGCTCCGCTGTGATTATGAGAGGATGAAGCTATCCTTTGACTAGGAAATCCTTCACTCCAAACGATGGGCTGGGCAGAGGGATTCCTAGAAAGTCGAGGCCAAAAATTTGGACCTCGAGAACCAGGACCTGCATGCTCAGATGGCAAAGTTTCAAGCTGAGGCGGATGCCTCTTTCATGATGGGTATTTCTATGCCTCCTTCCTAGGTTGCAGAAGCTCTCCCTCCTTCCTTCGACCTATCGACTATCACAGGTTGGGATAAAGAGGAGATATTGGCCGGGGCCGTAGAAATGTGCCGCCATGATGGTGATGAAGTGGTCCCTTCTAGCCAGGCTGGAGATAAGAGGCAACATGTCGAGGTAGACCCTTCCCTTCCTCCACCTATCTTTTCTGTCTCAATTCCTGAGGAATCCTCAAGTGGGGTTCTACCCGCGCAATCCGAGGGAGGACAACCAGAATCCCAGGAAGGGGCAAGAGACCTTCTGGAAGAACCCTCTAGAGTAGAGTTGGGGGTTGAACGAAGCAGACTGGAATCCATGGCTGCCCTTGTTGATGCGGCCATCCTTCCCGAGGTTATGGTAGTGGTCAACGAGGTCTTGGAAGAGGACCCTAACTGCGCAACAGGCAATCGAGGAACCTCTAGAGGAGAGGTAGCTGGCGAGGGTGACCAAAACGGGCAACCACCTGATGGAGGAGCTATAGGCGAGGATCATCATGGAGGAGGAGGAGTAGCAAGGGGAAATTAGGAGGACTCCAAAGCTTGAAGCGACCTATTCATGACTGGCTTTGATTGCCTGGAAAAGGAGGTGGGCACCCCGCTTTACTCATGATTAGTTTAGTCAGTCTTTTTCTCTTTTTTATAGCCCAGATCCCGGGGTTAGGCTCCCTGCTTGATAGATGTAGCCTTACTGGTGGATAGGCTCCCTCGTTATTAATAAGAATCTGCTACAACTTCCTTCATATTTGTTTTGACCAATCTTGACTATGAGCTTCCAACTTGACTGAGAACTCCTTGCTTCATTCCCCATTTACCTAACTTTAACTTAATGAAATTAGGTAAGGAGAAACTAAGGATTCACTAAATGTAAGCCTGCTAGATGGGTAGTCACTCAGAACTTAGCAGAAAGTCATATCTCTGATGATCCATCGTTCAAATTTTAAATCAGCAATGTAGGACATGTTTATCGGGGTGACCTCAGTCCCAGTGAATGAAACAATTATTCATGTTTGAACCGTTTCTGGAGGAGATAGCCCGATCGAATCATCAAGATGGCTATCTAGCTATTTCCTGGTCTTGAGATCTAGATGGCAATTATGCTCTTACATTCAGACCATTCTTGGGGGTGATAGCCTGACCAAGGCATCAGAAGGGCTGTCTAACTATTTCCTAGGTCTCGAGGTCTGGATGGCAACTATGCTCTTACATTCAGACCCTTCTTGGGGGTGATAGCCCGACCAAGGCATCAGAAGGGTTGTCTAGCTATTTCCTGGTCTTGAGGTCTGGATGGCAACTATGCTCTTACATTCAGATCCTTCTTAGGGGTGATAGCCCGACCAAGGCATCAGAAGAGCTGTCTAGCTATTTCCTGGTCTCGAGATCTGGATGGAAACTCTTACACTCAGACCCTCTTGGGGGTGATAGCCTGACCAAGGCATCAGGGGTAGCGAGGGGGCTTCCCCGGCTAATCCCTGGTCTCGAGATCTGGATGGCAACTATGCTCTTACACTCATACCCTTCTTGGCGGGGGGTGGTGCCCGGCCAAGGCATCAGAGACAGCAAGGGGGCCTCCCCGGCTAGTCCCTGATCTTGAGGCAATTATGTTGAACTAATTTATGGAGAACCTAGTCGTATATGGAGAAATAAATGTAGAACAGAGTCGGTAA
Source organism: Dipteronia sinensis (assembly GCA_033220585.1). Lineage (NCBI taxonomy): Eukaryota > Viridiplantae > Streptophyta > Magnoliopsida > Sapindales > Sapindaceae > Dipteronia > Dipteronia sinensis. Next base: position 34,461,715 of record CM065639.1, on the reverse strand, counting down.
TTGAGGAATAGCAGACTTTATTGATGATCGAAATGTAGCACATTGTTGTTGGGAATTTTATTGAATGCTGAAACCTAAATGGGGGTAATTTGCTCAAGAGTCCCCTGCTAAGGGATAAAACTTCCTCAAGTGATCTGCATTCCAGGTGTGGTCAATGGGTCAACTGTCCATGTCTTCGCGCTTGTATGCCCCATTGTGAGCCACTAACTTCACCAAGTATGGCCCTTCCCAGTTGGGTCCTAGGACTCCATCCGATCTTGAGCACCAAATCCCCTTCCTTGAAGTTCCGGGCTCTGACCTTTCTTTTGAAATACCTAGCGATCTTACTCTAGTAAATTGCCACTTTCTCGGCTACCCGATCTTGTTTCTCTTCCAAGAGATCTAGATTAGCTCAGAGCTTGAACTCGTTGCTTTTGGGTTCAAAGTGCTGGACCCTGAATGAGGTCAATTTATGCTCGATGGGAAGGATCAATTCAACTCCGAAGGCTAGAGAGTAGGGTGTTTCCCTAGTAGCTGTCCTCTTTGTAGTCTGGTATGCCCAGAGGACCTCGGGCAATTTCCTCGGCCCATTTGCCTTTCTTCTGCCGTAATTTCTTCTTCAGCAGTTTCTTGATAGTCTTGTTGGTGGATTCCACCAGCCCGTTGGTCTGAGGATAGGCTACTGAAGCGAACCTGAGGTCGATCCCCAAACCTTCACAGAAGTCTTTGAATCGGGAGTTATCGAACTGTTAGCCTAGGTCGGCTACAATGATGAGTGGAGTTCTGAATCTGCAAACCACGTTGGTTTTGATGAACTTAGTAGTATTCTTCTCTGATATTCATAAAAGAGGCCCTGCCTCGACCCATCTTGTGAAATAATCGATGGCCACAATAGCATACTTAGCTTGCCCATGAGCGGTGGGAAACAGTCCAATTAGGTCGATTCCCCACATGGCAAAGGTGTAAGGTGAACTGAGAGACGACAGCCGCTCTGGTGGGAGGTGACTCAAGTTCGAGGTCATTTGGCACGGTTCACAAGATTGTACAAAGCTTCTTACTTCTTGATGGATAGTTGGCCAATAGTACCCCATATGAAGCACTTGATAAGCTAAAGCTTCACCATCGATGTGATTCCCGCAGTTCCCAGAATGAACATCTCTTAATGCCCATTTGGCATCATTAGGATGCAAACACTGAAGCAAAGGGAGGGACCTTCCCCTCCTGTAAAGGTATCTGTCTATCAGGCAATATCGGACAGAGAGCCTTCTAATTCTTCAGGCTTGGTCGGGCTCCTCGAGAAGCTTTTCCTCTTAGAGATAGGCAACGATTGGATCCATCAAGCAAGGTTGACGATCTAGGGGGCAGATTTCCTTGCCCACGGTTATGCTTGGTTGGGAGATCACTTGGAGGTGAATTCAACGTGGTAAGGTTTGGCCTCCATTTGCAGCTATCTTTGCTAGGACATCTGCACGATGGTTATGGTGTCGAGGTACCTGCTCGATCTTGAGTCCCTTAAATTTATTCTTAAGCGACTGAACTAACTTCAGGTAGGCGACCATGTTATCCCATTTTGCCTGGAAAATCCTGGAAACCTGATTGACTACGTGCAATGAGTCACTCTTGATCTTTAGGTAGTAGGCCCTAAGCTCAGCGGTGTAGGGAAAAATTAACTAAAACTGCAGCGGAAGGCGAAAAGTAGATTTTCGTATAGTTTAAAATTTTTCTAAAGATTTGAACCTTAACCCTTTAATTAATTAAACACAAATATACTGTTAGAATTAAATACCTCTTGTCGCGTGATCCGATTGACTTACGTCGATGGTAATCCGCAAGATCTTCAATCCTAGCATGTACGTGAATCACCTAGGAGCGTGGTCTCCCTTTTTTCTTTGAATTGCTTACCTGATAATGGATGTATGGAACTTCTGATCCTGATCTTCAATCCCAAAACACCAAGAGCCTAGAAAAATAGTTCCGGTTACTTTTGAATTCACAATCGATATGATTGGAACTCATGTAACCCTAAATCGAAAGTGTGCACAAAACCTTTTGATGTTAAAGGCTTGCAAGTGCACTATCGAATGAGAACTTATTTTTCTTTTTCTCTCTTGGCCGAAATTCTATGTGTATTGAGTAAGATTTTTATTTTTCAAAGCAAACAAAAATCTCTCTCACTCAATCTTCTTAGTGGCCGAAATTTATCACCTTATATTTATAAGGTGACCGAAATTTCTCCTTCTCAAAATAGGGTTGGCCGAATTCTTTGTGTAGGAAATCTAGGGTTGGCCAATTTCCTTACTTGAAAAGGAATTGTGCTTTTCCCATATTCCTATCAATTTAAGAATCCTAACCCTTATAGGACTAGGGTAGCCGAATTCTTTGTGTGGTATGGAGTGTATGTGGACTTAATCCTTACCACATTAGGACTCCTATCACTTAAAAAAATTCTAACCCTAATCCAACACATAGTATTTTATTTACTGATCAGGAAAAGATTTTGATTTAAACTATTAATTAATTAATTAATTAATTAATTTCCATTTAATCAAAACAATAAAATAATATAATATCTTGGGCTATTTTATTAGCCTTGCCGCCCACACCATATATATATATATATATATATATATATATATATGGGCCTAATATTATTTTTCTTATTTTATTTAATCCATTAGACTTTAAATAAAAGCACACATGTGAACCAGACTTATTCTTACTAAAAGAAACAAGTCCACATGTCTCCTTTTAATATATTAATATAATAGAGCAGCCCATTAAATAAATAATAGACATATTATATTCTTAATATATTAAATGCAATTCTAGATGGACCCATAAATTGGTCCGGTAGAATATATCAAGTGATCCATGCAAGTACGTGTGGAATGTGGATCTTGGCGGGCTATCTAAATTTAAGCTTCAATAGACATAACCTAATCACAATCAACAAATGATTCACTTAGGTCCGATCTATTAATTTTAACTCATTCCACTAAAGAGCTAAAATTGAACTCTTAAATAAAGATAGAATAATGAGATGTTTCTCATTCATACCCTACACAATCTTATAGGAGATGGTGTATCCTCGTCAATAATATCAGTAATCGCCAAGAGCTCATAGACCGCCTATAGCTCTCCAAGTTACCATATTTCCTCATATGACCACATTTTGAACTTGGATATTTTGACTTGTCCATAAGCCATGTCTTCAATAATCATTATTGAAAACTCAACGTTGAGATTTAATATCCAATACCTCAAAACATCCATATGATGATATTATACTCTTATTTAATAAATGGAGCCACGATGTCCATATCTATAAATGAAGTCCTCTATCGATTAACAAATGTATACCACCAAACTATCGAGGATAGACTATGCTATATAATCGTACTCATTGATAGCTCAAATGATAACACTTGCAACCATAAGTCCATCATTTATCTCAGGAATTAAGATAGACTCTCTGATTGTCCTAATAATGAAAAGACTTATATCTAGTGACGGTTCTAGATAAAGTATTTCATTGTGATCCTGTTGAATGAACCAAGTGCACTAGATTCTTTTACTGGAAAACCTTTCGATGATTTTAGACTCATCATAACTCATTTGATCCCACTCAAATGCTAGTAAAATAATTCTACAACTTTATCAAGATAGAGGTGCCCAACCTTTAACTTAAGTTGTGAACGTTATTCAAGACTAACTAAAGAATTGTGTCTACCTCACACATATCCGGATGTATGAACAATTCTTCATTTCTCATAGTCTTTTTACCTTATGATTATTTACCTTGACAATTATAATAATAAATGCTATAAGTATTTGTAAGAATCAGAAAACACTTTATTAATATGAAAAGATTGTCAATTACAATATTACACTCTTGCTATTGAGCATAATCCTAACAAGCGGCTGCCTTCATCCCGGCTAGGAGGGCTTCATACTTTGCTTCATTGTTAGTAGCCTTAAACTCGAATCTGAAGCGGTGACAGAATTTGGTCCCCTCTAGGTCTATTAAAACAACACCAGCTCCTCCCCCAGCTTGTCCGGACGCTACATCTGTGTAGAGGATCCAGGACTTGCAACCTTCTGACCAGCTGTTGATCTTTGAAATCTTCTCAAGAGCTATATGTGTCGCTGATGAGGTAACTTACCCTAGGGAGCGATGAGAATTCTGCCACAAAGTCCGCCAAAGCTTGGACCTTGATTGTGGTCCTAGGTTTATACTTTAAGTCAAACTGGGTGAGTTCTAGGGCCCACAGAACTAGCCTTCCGGATACGACCGGCCTCTGTAAAAATTGACGGAGAGGTTGATCCGTCACTACTGATATCTAGTGAGCCTGGAAGTAAGGACGAAGCTTTCTAGCTGAGGTCACCAGAGCATAGGCAAGCTTCTCTAGGAAGGTATAATTTTTCTCTGGCTTGGTTAGAGCATGACTCACGTAGTATATGGGTCGTTGAACCCTGTCTCTACATTCCTTGATCAAGGCTCCACTTACTGCAGTTTCTGAGACAGCTAAGTAGATTTGTAGTTTCTCACCGAAAACTGGCTTAACTAACAATGGAGGGCTTGTGAGGTACTTCTTCAAGGCTTGAAATGCTTGCTTGCTTTCTTGGTTCCATTTCATGTTTTTCCCTTGCTTGATAGCTTTGAAGAAAGGGAGACATTTATCGATGGAGCGAGAAATGAATATGTTGAGCGCCGCTACTCGCCCTGTCAAGACTTGTACCTGTTGAAGTGATGTAGGGATTCTAGGTCTAAGATAGCCTTGATCTTTTCTGGGTTGGCCTCTATGCCTCTCACATGAACCATGAAACCTAGAAACTTCCCCGTGGTTACCCCAAAAGCACATTTGGAGGGGTTCAATCGCATCTGGTTTTCCCTTAGGATCAGAAAAGTCCTGCGAAGGTCGTCCTGATGTCCTTCTGCGGTTGTTGATTTTGTGATCATGTCGTTGATGTATACCTCCATCGACCTTCAAATCTCGGGCCTGAACAGTTTGTTAACTAGTCGCTGGTATGTAGCCCCCTGCATTTTTAAGGCCAAACGGCATCTTTTTGTAGCAGTACAGACCCTATCAGGTAATAAAGCTGGTCTTATCCTGGTCTGCTAGGTGCATTTTAATCTGGTTGTACCCCGAGAAGGCATCCATAAAGCTCAAGACCTTGTTCCTGGATATGGAGTCGACCAACTGATCGATCTTTGGTAGAGGAAAACTGTCTTTTGGACATGCCCGGTTAAGGTCGGTGTAGTCGACGCACATACGCCATTTCCCATTCGCCTTCGTGACCATGACCACGTTGGCGATCCATTTAGGGTAACGCACATCTCTGATGAAACCTGCTTTGATCAATTTGTCCACTTCCTCCTGAACCGCAGCGTTTCTTTCGGCATTAAAGTGACGCCTTCTTTGCTTGAAGGGCTTGAAGGTTGGATCCACTGCTAATCGATGAGCAGCCAATGAGATTGGGATCTCGGGCATCTCGTCGTGACTCCAAGTGAAGATGTCGCTAAATTCTCTGAGAGGCCCAATCAAAACTTCTTTTACTTCCGGTTCGAGGGTAGCTCTGACCTTGACAACCTTGGAGGGATCGTCATTTCTGATAGGTATCTCCTCTGGTCTATCCACGGGTTGCCCGCTGGCCCATTCCTTGCTCTGTTCTTCCTCATTTGGCATTATGGGTTCATTTTCAGGATGATCAGCGAGCTTAATATCGTCCAGGGTCATCCCTTGCACTTCCGCATCCTAGATCGTTGCAACTTGTACCAACTGTTTGGCTAAAGCTGTCAGATTGGAAGACACTGCGTAGCACTTCCCGGCTGCTTGCTGGTCTCCATGTATCTCTCCTACCTTGGCTCCTACTGGGAATTTCAGGACATTATGGTATATAGACAAGACTCTTTCAAGGAAGATAGAAATGGTCTCCCTAAAATGGCGTTGTAGGCTGATAGGGTGTCAATCACAACAAAATTCGTCATAATATTTTGTTGGAGAGGTGTGGTTCCAACAATCACTGGAAGGATCTTAGATCCTACTGGTATGATAGAATCCCTAGTGAATCCATAGAAAGGGGTTGTGTAGCTATTGTAACACCATTGCTTCAAATTCAACTTTTCCAAGGTATCCTTGAAGAGGATATCTACACTGCTGCCCGTGTCAATGAGCACGCGATGGACCATGCAGTTGGCAATCTGTATCGTGATCACCATGGGATTATCATGAGGCTGCATGGTGTTGAAGTCATCTGCCTCGGTGAAAACAATCTGTGCCGACTGGGAGGGTCCAGCCGGGCTTTGGCTGACCTTGAAGATACCTCGACCTTCATCTACCCGAGGAATCTTCCTTGCATGGTTTTTTCTAGAATTGTTGGAGGTACCCGCCAGTGTGAGTCCTTCACTGATGGTATATATCACCTGAATTTTCTGCATCAAATCAGCATGTTCCCCCTTTCTCTTCTCAGCATGCTCGCGGATCTCGGCTTGTACTTCCCTTCCGGTCTGAATATTATCTATGACCTGCTGTAAGAGCTCTATCAAACATCTTCCCCTTATTAGCGCCTCGATCTGGTTGCGCAGGTTATAACACTCTGAAGTGTTATGGCCCACGTCATCATGGAAGTCACAGTACTTGTACCGGTTCCTCCTATCGACTGGGGCTTTTAAGGGTGCTGGCTTCTGGAGTAGCTGATCGGTCTATTTCTATACATATTTTAGGTCCCAATTTCCTAATATTTGTGCTTTGTTCTTGAGTGAAATTAGATATTTTATGTGTTTGTTGAGCATTTGTAGGTCACATTCCATATAAGAGGTGTTGGATGTTATTTTGGAGAAAAGAAGCAAAAAGATGAATTTTGGCTGTGCAGATCACTCATAATGCGGGCCCCATATCTCTCTCCTTAGTTTTAATTTTGTGTCCTACCACCTATGGATTGAAAGCTCCGAAATTCTAGTTTCAGGTGCATCTTTCGGATCACAATTCTGATATTCCTAGAAGAAGTTATGTCCAATTTAGTAACCAAAGGTCAGAGCTGGAGAAGTCTACCGCGGGCTAGACCGCGGTTTGTGCAATTTCCTATGTAGCGATCTACGTAGCGGTACATATCAGTACAGAACTGCGGTGTTGACCGCGGGCAACCTGCGGAGTGACCTAGGCCACGGTTTTGACGTTCTTTTGGCGGATTCCACTCCAAATTGGTCCAGAACTGTTCCAAAACTTCCCAAATCAAATTCTAATAACTTTAGAAGATCAAAACATGTTTGGGAAACTTCCTAAACTCAAATTATGAGTTCATTAACAAGAGGAAATCCAATTTAGGAAAGGATTCCAATTCCTTGTTTCATTCTACTTTTCCCACTTAATGGATTTCCTAAACCAAAGCAAATTGGGAGTCCATAATGAATTATCACCTATAAATACTTTCTATTCTTTACAATTTGAGGAGGATAGAGAAGCCAAGGGAGGTCCCAAGCCACCAAGGGGGCCGTTACCCACCATTCCATCACCATACATCACCTCACAACTTTCATCCATCTTTACACATAGAAGATTCGAAGACGAAGAAGAATACATCATTGAAGACTTGAAGAACTCATTGAAGGCCAATATGAGTTTTATCTTATCTTTGTCTTCTCTTCTTATTTTTGTCATGTGTAACTTAATCCATTCTAGGGAATCAATGTAAACCTCTATGAATGCTCTTTGTTAGAATTGATTATATTCTAATTAATTCAAGTTTTGATTCATTCAATTCATTCTATGTCTTAATTCTTTATTTGTGTTAACGCATGATTATACGCTGGCATGAATTTAGGGTTATGATAATTTAACAATTGAGTTTGGAGTGTTGATTTACACGCAATCTTAATTAATATTCAATTGAATGAGTAAAACTGATCTTAGCATTGATTTATGCAAGTAGATTTTGGTTCATTAGTTCTTGCACTTAATGGGTTCTTGGTTGTAGTTTGTGCCATTGATTTATGGGTAAATTATGATTGAGAACACTTGATTCATCCCATGATCATACGGTAACAATCATACTTATGATAAGAACGAATCCTTAACTTGATTAATATCTTTTCACATGTCCATTCGAAACATTGAGTACACATAGTAGGGGAGCATTGATAACCTAGTTTTCCATCCATTAATCACATCTCAACTTTCTTTCAATTGTTTTCTTTAGTTTAATTTAATTTAGTTTAGTTTAATTAATTCACCAACAATTTATGGTTACTTTTAGTTTAATTAGAATTAGAATTAGTTTTCAATCAATAAATCACTTTTCGTCGTGGGAACGATCCTTACTTGTCACTGTGCTAATCTTCACGATTTGTGCACTTGCGAGTGAGTATTTTATAACACAATTTTACACATCAGTAGCCCCTTGTCCCGTATGGCGAGGTAGATTGTTTCGCTAGAAGCATTTAAATGAGTGTAGTAATCATATCCTTTTTCATCTCGTATTATGGTGGCTACTGTTCTGGGAGGTAGCGAAACTCGCTGGGGGGTTTGCCTTGCCGGATACCTCTCTTGCCTGAGCTGAGAAGCGGGGAAACGGTATGTCGATCTATTGGGAGGTTTGTTCTGATTTTTCTGAGTGGACTCAAGCTTGGGAGCTTTTTTTTCTGACGTTTTGCCATTCTCATATCATTATGCTCCATCTTCACCTTAAGCTGTTCATCAATTTCGACCTGCTCAAGAGCTCAGTCATAAGCCTCATAATAAGTCTCTGGAGGTCACTTGGCAAAGGATCAGAAAAGTTTTCCCGCCCACAGGTTCCGCCTGAAGTTGGCGAGGGTCTCTTTCTCGGCGAAGACTCCCATCTAGATGACTTCCTTATGAAAGCGTTCCACGTATGACCGGAGTGTCTCACCTCCCTCCTAAACCACATACTGAAGATGTATGGGATCCTTTGGACGGGGCTTGACCCCTTGGAATTGTGAGCAGAAATCTGTCGATAACTTTGTGAAAGAGTCCAAGTTAACAGCGGGCAACTTCTTGAACCAAGTTTTCACGTAGTCAGTTAAGGTTGTATGGAACATCTTGCACATGGCAGCCCTGGTGGTACTTTGGACTTCCATTTGCTGTACGAAGCTCTCCATGTGGCTCAAAGGGTCTTCTTTTTCGGAGAACTTATCTGTCAGCATTTTAAATTTCGAAGGGAGCTCCGCTTCCTGGATTCTTTTGGTGAAAGGAGCATTCATCTCGCTCAAAGGATCTTTCTTGTCCTCTTTCTGATATCCCTTTTTTATCTATTGGATCTCTTTCTGTAGCTTTGCCAGCTGATCTCTCATTCGCTTGTTCGCGGGCTTCCTCGAGTTGACCTTAGATTCTTTGCTATTGGATCCCTCCGATGAACTGGCGACCTCTATCCGACCTTCTTTATGAGCGGGATCTGCCCTGGGGATTTGCTGGCCACTCTCCTCTCTAGCCCGGGCTTTCTTTCTCGAAGCCGCCGGGTGAGGAGCCTCTTGGGCTCCCGGGTCAGGGCATCAGCTGCAGATTTAACTCGCTTGAGCTGGTAGTGTGATGGTCTCCCAGGAATTGGGAGCATGGGCCCTAGCCTATCCTGGATTGAAGGTTGAGGCCCGGTCCTATCACAGGCTGGCTCCGGAGGAGGAGGCCCCAGGCGATCAAAAATGGGTTGCCTAGCTCCGGGCCTGCTCGGCTTTCCCTGAGTGTTGGGATTTGTTGGTTGGACCGTGATGCCCTCAGCGATCAAGTGGAGGCGGACATTTTCTACGAAGGCCGCCGCTTGTTGGTGTAGGGAAAAATCGATATAAAACGCAGCGGAAGAAACGAAAAATAGATTTCGTATGGTATTAAAAATTTTCTCAAAGTTAAACCTTAACCTTTTAATTAATTAAACTCAAATATATACGGTTAGAATTAAATACCTCTTGACGCGTGATCCGATTGACTTACGTCGATTGGTAATCCGCAAAATCTTTTCCGATGCCCGTAAACAGTACCCGCGTGAACAGTACCTGCGTGAACAGTACCCTGCGTGAACAGTACCGCGTGAACAGTGATCGTTAACAGTACCCCCGCCGTGAACAGTATGCGAGATCTTCCAATCCGAACACGTACGTGAATCACCTAGGAGTGTGGTCTCCCTTTTTCTTTGAATTGCAAACCTGAGAATGGATGAACAAAGTTTTCGTTTTCTTTTGTTAGTCACAAAACAATCAAAAGAATACAAAAATTATTCCGGTCACTTTTGAGTTCTCAATCTAATGATCGAAACTCGCGTGAACCTAATTCGATGTTGTACACACAAGCTTAATGATGAACAAGCAATCAGTGTACTAACAAAGAATAATCTCTTCTCTCTTTTATGTTTAGCAGAATAAAAATTATCCTTTTCTATGAATTGAGAAGAAGGAGGAAAATTGAATCATTCAATCAACTATGGTGGCCGAATTCTATATGTGGTATTATATAGGTAGCCGAAATTTTGCTTCCTCTTCTATTTAGGATTGCCGAAATCTTCCTCTAAATGGACTAGGGTTGCCGCAAATCACATACCAAAAAGAGTTTGTGTTGCACCCTAATTTCCATCAACCTTTAGACTTCAAAACCTAATCCAACTCATAGATATTTTTATTCTTTTATTGACTAAATAAAAAGACTTCTTATTTGATTAAATAAATAAAATTAATTATTTATTTTCTTATCAAACAAGTCTTTTACTTTTAATATACTACTACCAATAGTATAACTTTAGGAAATATATTTCTTGATCAGAAAAAGATTTGTTTATTAATTAAACAATTAATTAATAAATTAACTAATTCTTATTTAATTAAAACAATGAAACAAAATAATATATTAGGTTAATATATACACCTTGCCGCCCCACTTATATAAATGGGCCATATATTATTTTCTTATTTCATTTAATCCATTAGACTTTAAATAAAAGCCCACATGTGAACTAAACTCATTCTTACTAAAAGAAACAAGCTCACATGTCTCCTTTTAATATATTAATATAATAGTGCAGCCCATTAATTAAATAATAGACATATTATATTCTTGATATATTAAAAACAATTCTAGATGGACCCTTAAATCGGCCCGGTAGAATATATCAAGTGATCCATGCAAATACGTGTGGATTGGGGATCTTGGCGGGCTATCTAAATTTAAGCTTCAATAGACACAACCTAATCACAATCAACAAATGATTCACTTAGGTCCAATCTATTAATTTTAACTTATTCCACTAAAGAGCTAAAATTGAACTCTTAAATAAAGATAGAATAATGAGATGTTTCTCATTCATACCCTACACAATCTTATAGGAGATGGTGTATCCTCGTGAATAATATCAGTAATCGCCAAGAGCTCATAGACCGCCTATAGCTCTCCAAGTTACCATATTTCCTCATATGACCACATTTCGAACTTGGATACTTTGACTTGTCTAGAAGCCATGTTTTCAATAATCATTATTGAAAACTCAACGTTGAGATTTAATATCCAATACCTCAAAACATCCATATGATGATATTATACTCTTATTTAATAAATGGAGCCACGATATCCATATCTATAAATGAAGTCATCTATCGATTAACAAATGTATACCACCAAACTATCGAGGATAGACTATGCTATATAATCGTACTCATTGATAGCTCTAATGATAACACTTGCAACCATAAGTCCATCATTTATCTCAGGATTAAGATAGACTATCCGATTGTCCTCTTTAATAAAAAGACTTATATCTAGTGACGGTTCTAGATAAAGTATTTCATTGTGATCAAGTTCAATGCACCTAGTGCACTAGATTCTTTTACTCGAAAACCTTTCGATGATTTTAGACTCATCATATTCATTTGATCCCACTCAAATGCTAGTAAAAGAATTCTACAACTTTAACAAGATAGAGGTGCCCAACCTTTAACTTAAGTTGTGAACGTTATTCAAGACTAACTAAAGAATTGTGTCTACCTCATACATATCCGGATGTATGAACAATTCTTCATGTCTCATAGTCTTTTGACCTTATGATTATTTACCTTGACAATTATAATAATAAATGCTATAAGTAATTGTAAGAATCAGAATTGACACTTTATTAATATGAGAAGATTGTCAATTACAATATTACACTCTTGCCATTGAGCATAATCCTAACAGTTGGTCGAGCGTGGCCTGGCTTATCATAGGAGAGACAGTGGCCCACGCAGTGGTTGTCTTGATCGGAACTTGGCTGCAGTGCCCGGATTTTCTCCCCTTCCTTGGGGCCTTTCACGTTGATGCAGCCGAGGGTTGTTCCAAAGCCTCGGGCTTTCCTTGGGATAGCGGAGCCTCATGATTCCTACAAAACAGAAAAAATGTAAACTGGGTGTGGATATGTTCCAACAGACGGCGCCAGAAAGTGTTAACGGAAAATTTACTCAGGATGAGAAATATCAGTTAACACCCTTGAGACCACTACCACGGAGGTGATGGCCGGGGGTTGATTGTTTATATGATTTGCTCGAACGACAACTACTTATATAAGATGAAGAAGAACAAAATGGCTTTGTTATCTATAGTGTGTAACGTACAAAAATCTCTCAAAATACTCTCGATCTCTCTAGGGTACAGTAGGGTGGTAGTCTCATGGCTGTCGAAAAGTAGTCCTCTTCTTGAAGACCGAAATCCTCTATTTATGCATAGTCTTGATTGGTTAAATTCACGATTCTCCCGCCTTGATTCTCTCAATCCTTCCCCTCCTTATCGGGTGGGATCTTTTCTTTAAAGGTCATTGACTTTGGATTAATAACGGATTCGAGAATATCTTAGGCGGAGATGAGTTTGTTTCCTTTCTGGATTCAATCACTTGTTCTACACCTAATGTTTCGAATGTTGCAGATGTAATCTTGTGTACCTTCATGGTGCTACTCCTCATAAAGGTCGTCGAGTAGGGCATTTATGGTTTCTTGGAGCGAGGTGGATTCATGCCATGGTCTGGGTACTAGGAGCTTGGTCCTGCTTTCCCTGGTTCCTTGTCGCTTTAAATGCCCCATTTGGGCGTTCTTCAATAGCAACGGACTTTGACGAGCTTCCTCCTACTTATCCAAATAGGCCAGAAACTTCCCTTGTTGAGATGGAGAAATATTGCAGTGTGGGTTTGATGCCTAATAGGTTCTTCCCTGAACTTGGAGGGAATGGCAGGCTTCTGAGGAAGCTACGAGACAGTCTTGGCTATGGGGAGCCTGGATCGTCATGCATCCGGCTCTCCCGAAATTCTTGTTTTAGTGTTACGGGCTCGACCTGACTGTGTCGGGCTTCATATCAACCATTTCCCAAGCTCGACGTCCTTTCCTTACTTTTGCGGGGTGGCTCCTCGGTTCGACCTCCGAGACCCGCGGTTCTATGGAGGGTAATCTTGTGCCTGAACTTCGGGCTAGGAAGGTGAAAAATTTCCCTTTGGTCCCAAGCCAAATTTGGCTATTAACAAGTAGAAACAAAATAATCCCTCATAATGTTATTTATGTAACACTTTTTGGCTTAGTGCACTCACAGGGATAATCTCCACTATTAATCATGGCAATCCAACTGAGCATCCTATCCACTATCACATCAAGAACATATCATAAATTTTGAAAAATGCAATGCAATACTCTAAGTGGCAAGAAGTGAGTGTAAACTCAGTGATTAAAGCATATTATCTTAGGGGCACAAATCAAAGTATCTCATTAGGGTTTCACAAGAAAAACATACTCTAAAACAATTTTTTAATTTTAATTTTGAAAATTTTTGACAGACTCAAAAAGACAATATAACACCCACAAACCTAAACCCAACATTGTCCTCAATATTGAAATTGAAGTGCACGAAAAATAGGGAAAGATTCGGCCAAAAACAACACAAAACATAAACATTTAAATGGAAAATAGAAAGAGAATCATACATTGGATTTGAGGAGCTTGAGTTGAGAGAGAAGAGAAAAGAAAGGAATAAATAATTGCAGAGAAAACAAAAACTAATGTGTTACGTGAAGAAGCAACGAAAATACTCGACAACCACTATGTGTACCGCTGTGGGAGATACAGAGGTGTCACAGCACTTTGCCCAGTATTAACCTCTGTAAAGATCGCTATGAATTATGGAAGCATAACCCACATCGGTCGAATTCCAGTAGGTGCACGCTGTGATTGCCGCTGTGGATTATGACAGCGCCACACACAGCGGTCGAATTCCAGTAGGTGCACGCTTTGATGGGCGCTGTGGATTGCTGAAGCGGGAATGACAGCGGTAACGGCCTCTTTTTTTTTAAAATCTATACTAGAGACACTAAACACTTAGAACTTCCCCTAAACCTGATATCAAGTTAGGAGGCTCCAAAAATAAAATAATAAAAAAAATAAACTAGGGAAAGAAAAATATCTGGGTAGGTTGCCTCCCACTAAGCGCTTTATTTAACGTCTAGTCGAGACGTATGAGAGCACTCTTCTGCTGAAAGTGAGATAATGACATATTTGTCACCAATCTTCTTTAATCTAACATTTCCACCCCGCTCAACTTCTCTGAGATCATCTTTTCTGATCCATACCTTCCTCACATTATTTTGATCCATTCTCTCTCGATTGCATTGTTTGGTCTAATGTGACCCTTCATGTTACAAAAATGTCAAACTGGAACAAATCTATGAAAATTACCTTCCTGATGGCTGTAATTCATTGGTAGAGCTTGCTTCCTTCTGTTTCTCTACTTCCATCTCAAAATTGGATAGAATTTTTGGGTAGGTGAATCATTGAACTCATCTTTACTCTCCTTATTGATCTTGACCTCCGCCGGTTGCTTTTTCACATCTGTGGCCAATGATTTGATCTCTTGCTCAGCCTTTGCAAGCTTTGCAATGTTTTCAAGCTCCTTATTCTTCATGATCTCTAAGGTTTTATCCCTTTGTTCGATCTCGGCCTTCATTAGCCTTATCCATTGACCAAACTCATTTTTTAGCTCTTCCACCTCCTGGGAAAATTCTGCAGACTTCCGTAACGAACACTCTTTTTCTTCCATTAGCTCATTGATCTTGGTTGTCAAGTCAGAATTGAGAGCGACAACCATCTGTTTGTCTTCTTTCAGTTGCTCGATCATGTTCTCATAACTGGAGCGATCATGTTGGAGAGGTGAGATCTTACTTCTTTTGCCTTCTTAAATTTTTGTGAGAGCGGGGGTTGATTCTGGACAAACTGCTGTTGGAACCCCGTTCACTGGTAACGCAACGTAAATAGGTTTTTAAAAATTTTATACATATCATAAACGATCTGGAACCAGTGAACTTAGGATCGTAATTATTTTTTCAGAACTAATTCATACAATATGTAAACACAGGAAATTGTAATCAATATATTAAAAGAAAATTAAAACCTTACCAACGTTTAGAGGCTCCTTCACTTTACGATATGCTCCTGATCTGTACCACTGATCTTCCTCGCTATATCCCAGGACTGATAACTATGTGTGGACGTGTCACGGTCTCAGGAACTTGAATGGAGGATTCAGAGAGAATGAAGAAGAAGAAACAATTTCTCTTTGTTCAATGTGCAACCCTTGCACCACACACACGTGCACAACTTTTAAATTTTGCGTTGATCAATATAAATCTATCATGCACTTGATTTGCGTTGACCAATATATACCTGCGTTGAACAAAAAAAAAATTATATATCAGCCTTGATCAATATTTTT
The DNA here is from genome assembly GCA_033220585.1 of Dipteronia sinensis. NCBI lineage: Eukaryota > Viridiplantae > Streptophyta > Magnoliopsida > Sapindales > Sapindaceae > Dipteronia > Dipteronia sinensis. Next base: position 34,446,029 of record CM065639.1, on the reverse strand, counting down.
TTTATGCACATACTTATTGAATCTGATGCAATATTTTACTTCACAGAGCAAAAGCAAACTTTTTTGTCTTTTTCACCTTTGGTGTGTTTTACTTGTGCGCACCTTGCATGCATATTCTTCTCTCTTTTTTGTTTTGTTTGTTTTCGAAATTGATTCATGCACAAACATAGTATTTGTATCCTATACCAACACTAATATATGTGCATGCATATCAGGTTAAGGTTTTTCAAAAATATAAAACTCTTTTATATCTTTTTCAAATAACCACACCTTATCTTTAAAAATAAAATCTATATTTTATTTATCAAAAAAGATAATATGTATATTTAAATTTAAACAATTTGTTAATAGTCAAATTTGGCTAAGGACCAAAGGAAAATTTTTCACCCTCCAAACCGGGCTCCATGCCTAAGGTCATCCACCAGGAGACCATGTTGCCCAAAGCCGAGCTACGATACCGCCCCACAGGAATAAAGACGGGCTTCAGAAACACCCGGAGTAGAGCCCGGCTCAATCAGATCGAGCCCGCGTCATCGAACCTAAAACCAGGAGATCCCCCCGAAGTAGGGATTATCTCGCAATTTCTCCAGAAGCTCGCCTATACCTCGCTAACACAAGGGGATGTCCGTAGGAGGCCGCACCTAGATTCAAAAGGTCAAAAGGTCAAGGGAGGCTAGACCTAGCTCCTAGCTAGACGAGACTCCTTAATATCGAAGCCAGGACACTGATCAACCTCACCATGATACATACCATATTCAACGATCCCAATGGGGGACCACGGTAGACCCGAAGACACACAGGATTACATCTACAGACGTTACATACGTACAGAACAAGTAATAGAGTCTAAGTAGGAAACAAATTGATCTCCACCAAGATATCCTCAATTTAGCAATTAATTCAAAGTCAATGACATTAAAAAGTAAAAATCTCATCCGATAAGGAGAGGAGGGACGGAGAAAATCAAGGGGAGAATCAATTAGTTTAACCTAGGAAGACATTGTATAAAGGAAGGAGGCCCGGCCTCTAAAAAAAAAAGACTACTATTCGACAGGCATACGACAAGTACCCGACTACACCCTAGAGAGAATTGAGAGCAATTTGAGAGAGATTTGTATACCATACATGATCAATAAAGAGAATATTTTTCTTTATGTTGGGTGGTGAATTGTATCATTATTCCTTGTCATTTTATAAAGCACTTTTACACATATGATCAACCTTGGCCACCACCTACGTGGTAGTGGACTCGAGGGTGCTAACTGAGATTTCTCGTCTTGAGCAAAATTTCCGTTAACACTTTCTGGCACCGTCTGTGGGAAATACCCTACACCCAGTTAATCAAGTCAACTATTTACATTTACATTTTCGTTGTTTACAAGAACCATGAGGCTCCGCTCTTCCCAAGGCCAACATGGAATTTCAGAACAACCATCGGCGAGGCCTACGCGAAAGGCACCAAGAAAGGGGAGGAAGTCTGGATATGGCAATCAAGCTCCGGTCCAAACAACTAATGCGCGGGCTTCTGGCCACCCTACATTCAGCCAGGCTGCGCTCGACTAACAAGCGGCAGCCTTCGTGGAAACCGTCCGCATCCGCCTGCTCCCCGAAGGCATCACAGTCCAGCCAACGAACCCGAATGATCAGGGAGAACCGAGCAGGTTCGGAGCTAGGCAGCCTGCCTTTGATCGCCTGGGACCTCCTCTTCCAGAGCCAGCTCGAGGCAGGATTGGGTCCTAACTTTCGATCCGGGATAGGCTGGGGCCCATGCCCCTAGTTCCGAAAAGACCTTCACAATATCAACCCAAACGAGTTAAATCTGCCGCAGATGCCTTGACCCGGGAGCAACGAGAGGTACCTCGCCCAACGGCATCAAAGAGGAACGCCCGGGCCCAAGAGGAGGAGAGTAGAAAAACTTCCCAAATGGATTCTGTCCATGAAGGGGACCAGATAGAGGTTGCAAGTTCATCCGAGAGACTCGGCAGTGAAGAATCCGAGGTCAATTCAGAGAAACCTGGGAACAAGCCACTAAGGGATCAGCTGGCAAAGCTACAGAAGGAGGTCCAGCAGATAAGAAAAGGAAAGAATAAGGAGGATAAAAAGGATCCCCTGAGCGAGATGAACGTTCCCTTCATTAGGAGGATTCGGGAAGCGGAGCTCCCACCAAAATTTAAAATGCCAGGAGATAAGTTTTCCGAAACAGAAGATCCTCTAAGCCACCTAGAGAGCTTCGTTCTATAGATGGAGGTCCAGAACACTACCTAGAGCAGCTATGTGTAGGATGTTTCCAACGACCCTAATCGACTACTCTAAAAACTTGGTTCAGGAAGCTGCCTACTGGTAGCGTGGATTCTTTCACAAAGTTATCAACAGATTTTTGCTTGTAGTTCCAAGGGGTCAAACCTCATCCGAAGGATCCCATACACCTCTAATATGTAATTCAGGAACGAAGTGAGACACTTCGATCGTACATGGAACGTTTTCACAAAGAGGTCATACAAATCAGAGTTTTCACCGAGAAAGAAACTCTCGCCAACTTCAGGTGGAACCTATGGGCGGGAAAGCTTTTCTGTTCCTTTGCCAAGAGACCTCCTGAGACTTACCAGGAGGCCTACGATCGGGCTCTTAAGCAAGGTCGAGATCGACAAGCAACTCAAAGTCAAGATGGAACACGATGACATGAGAACAGCAAAGCGTCTGAAAAAGAAGCCCCCAAATTTGAGCCAGTTCAGAAAACTGAGAATAAACCTCCCAATAGGTTGACCTATGGCATCCCCGCTCCTCAGCACAGGCAAGAAAAATATCCAGCAAGACGAACCCCTCACCGGGCTTCGCCACCTCCCAGGACCATGGCCCCCGTAATATAAGGGGAGAAAGGGTATGACTACTACACTCCTTTGAACGCTTCCAGGGATACGGTCTACCTTGCTATACAAGACAAAGGGCTACTCCAAAAGCCCGCACCCATGAAAGCCCCTAGCTGACAGGAGGAACAGGTACAAGTACTGCGACTTCCACAAAAACGTGGGCCACAACACTTCAGAGTGCTATAATTTGCACAACCAGATTGAAGCCCTAATAATGGGGGATGCTTGATTGAATTCTTATAACAGATCAGAGATAACATTTGGACTGGAAGGGAGGTACAAGCCGAGATCCGTGAGGACGCAGAGAAAAGAAAGGGGGAACAGACTGACTTAATGCAACAAATCCAAGTGATACACACCATCAGCGGAGGTCCCACACTAGGCTGGCACTTCCAATAATTCTCGAAAAAACCACACAAGGAAGATTCCCCGCATCGAAGAAAGCCGAGGAGTCTTCAAGGTCAGCCAGAGCCCGATGGAGCCCTCCCAGTCAGCACAGATCGTTTTCACTGAAGCAGAAATCTTCAACACCGTGCAACCTCATGATAATCCCATGGTAATCACAATACAGATTGCCAACTGTCTGGTCCATCGCGTGCTCGTAGATATGGGTAGCAGTGTAGATATCCTCTTCAAGGATAATTTGGAAAAATTAAATCTGAAGCAATGGTGTTACAATAGCTGTACAACTCCACTTTATGGGTTCACTGGAGATTCGATCATACCTAGTGGGGTCAATGATCCTCCCAGTAATTATCAGAACCACCCCTCTCTAACAGAATATTATGACCGACTTTGTTGTGGTTGACACCCCATAGGCCTACAACGCCATCCTAGGGAGACCATTCATATCCTCCTTGAAGGGAGTCTTGTCCATATACCACAACGTCCTAAAATTCCCGGTTGGAACCAAGGTGGGGGAGGTACGCGGAGACCAGCAGGCAGCTAGGAAGTGCTACGCAGTGTCTGCCAATCCTACAGCTTTAGCAAAACAGTGCGTACATGTGGCAGTAGTCTAGGAGGACATGGAAACATCCCGAATAATTCAGGAAGAGATGGAGACCGCGGAGCATCCTGAGCATCCAGAGAGCAAACCTATTATGCCTTATAAGGAGGAACGGAGCAAGAAGTGGACCAGCGGGCAGCCCGTAGATAGACTAGAGGAGATACCCATCAGAAATAACAATCCCTCCAATGTTGTCAAGGTCGGGGCCACCCTTGAACCAGAAGTGAAAGAAGGTTTAGTTAATCTTCTTAAAGAATTCAGCGACATCTTCGCTTAGAGCCATGATGAAATGCCTAGGATCCTGGCATCATTGGCCGCCCATCGACTAGCGATAGATCAAACAGTCAAGCCCGTCAAACAGAAGAGGCGTCATTTCAACGCTGATAGGAACGCTGCGGTGTAGGAAGAGGTAGATAAATTGATCAAGGCAGGGTTAATCAGAGAAGTGCGCTATCCCGAATGGATCGCCAACGTGGTCATGGTTACGAAGGCGAATGGGAAATTGCGTATGTGTGTCGATTACACCGACCTTAACCGGGCCTGTCCAAAGGACAGTTTTTCTTTACCAAAGATCGACCAGCTGGTTGACTCTACGTCCAGAAATAAACTCTTGAGTTTTATGGACGCGTTTTCAGGATACAACCAAATTAAAATGCACCCGGCTGACCAAGATAAAACCAGTTTCATTACTGGGCAGGGCTTGTACTGCTACAAGGTGATGCCGTTTGGTTTGAAGAATGCAGGGGCTACATACCAGCGGTTGGTTAACAAGTTGTTCAAGTCTGAGATAGGAAGGACGATAGAGGTATATATCGACGACATGATCACAAAATCACCAACCGCAGAAGGACATCGGGAAGACCTTCGCAAGACTTTTCTCATACTGAGAGAAAACCAGATGCGATTGAACCCCTCCAAGTGTGCCTTCGGGGTAACAGCGGGGAAGTTTCTAGGCTTCATGGTTCATGAGAGAGGCATAGAGACCAACCTAGAAAAAATCAAAGCTATCTTGGACCTGGAATCCCCAACATCACTCAAACAGGTACAAATTCTGACTAGACGTGTAGCGGCGCTCAACAGGTTTATCTCTCACTCCACCGATAAATGTCTCCCATTCTTCAAAGCCATCAAACAAGGGAAAAACATGAAATGGAGCTAGAAGAGCGAGCAAGCCTTCCAAGCCTTGAAAGAATACCTAACAAGCCCACCGTTATTAGTTAAGCCAGTTCTCGAAGACGAGCTGCAGATCTACCTGGCCGTCTTAGAAACTATAGTAAGTGGGGCTTTGGCCCAGGAGTGTGGCGACGGGTTTCAAGATCTATTGGAAGTGCTAGCCAGTATGGGCCCTCCGCTGATGGTGTGTATCACCTGGATTGGTTGCATTAAATCAGTCTATTCCCCATTTCTCTTCTTTGTATCCTTACAGATCTCGGCTTGTACCTCCTTTCCAGTCGTAATGTTATCTCTAATCTGCTGTAAGAAATCAATCAAGCATCCCCCCCTTATCAGGGCTACAATCTGGTTGTGCAAGTTATAACACTCTGAAGTGTTGTGGCCCACGTCTTCATGGAAGTCGCAGTACTTGTACCTGTTCCTCCTGTCGACTGGGGCTTTCATAGGAGCAAGCTTTTGGAGTAGCCCCTTGTCTCGTATAGAAAGGTTGACCGTTTCCCTGGAAGCGTTCAAGGGAGTGTAGTAGTCATACCCTTTCTCCCCTCGTATTACGGGGGCTACGGTCCTGGGAGGTGGTGAAGCCCGATGAGGGGTTTGTCTTGCTGGATATTTTTCTTGCCTGTGCTAAGGAGTGGGGATGCGATAGGTCGACCTATTGGGAGGTTTATTCTGAGTTTTCTGAGCTGGCTCAGATTTAGGGGCTTCTATTTTCTGACGCTTCGCCGTTCTCATATCGTCAGTGTTGCATCTTGACTTTGAGTTGCTCGTCAATCTCGACCTACTCAAGAGCCCAATCATAGGCCTCCTGGTAAGTCTTGGGAGGTCTCTTGGTGAAGAAACAGAAAAGTTTTCCCACCCACAAGTTCCGCTTGAAATTGGCGAGAGTTTCTTTCTCGGTAAAAACTTTCATTTGTATGACCTCTCTGTGAAAACGTTCCAGGTACGATCGAAGTGTCTCACTTCGATCCTGAATCACATATTGGAGGTGTATGGGATCTTTCGGATGAGGTCAAACCTTGGAACTGCGAGCAAAAATCTGTTGATAACTTCGTGAAAGAATCCAAGCTACCAGCATGCAGCTTCCTGAACCAAGTTTTCACGTAGTCGGTTAGGGTCATTGGAAACATCCTACACATAGCTGCTCTGGTAGTGTTCTAGGACCTCCATCTGTTGGATGAAGCTCTCCAGGTGGCTTAGAGGATCTTCTGTTCAGGAGAACTTATCTGCTGGCATTTTAAATTTTGGTGGGAGTTCCGCTTCCCGGATCCTCCTAGTAAAGGGAGCGTTCTTCTCGCTCAATGGATCCTTTTTATCCTTCCTTGTTATTTCCTTTTCTTATCTGCTGGACCTCCTTCAGTAGCTTTACCAGCTGATCCCTCAGTCGCTTGTTCCCAGGTTTCTTTGAATTGACCTCGGATTCTTCATTGTTGAGTCATTCAGATGAACTGACGACCTCTATCCGGTCCCCTTCATGGTCAGGATTCACTCGGGAAGTTTGTCGATTCTCTTCCTCTTGGGCCCGGGCGTTCCTCCTTGATGCCATTGGGCGAGGTACCTCACATTGCTCCCGGGTCAAGGCATCTGCGGCAGACTTAACTCGCTTGGGCTGATATTGTGAATGTCTTTTTGAAACTGGGGGCATGGGTCCCTACCTATCCCGGATCGAAAGTTGAGGCCCAGTCCTATCTCGAGCTGGCTTTGGAAGAGGAGGTCCTAGGCGGTTGAAGGCAGGCTGCCTAGCTCCAAACCTGCTCGGTTCTTGATGAGAAGGTTTTTCCGTCAGAAAACCGTCCGTCAAAATAATTTATAAAACCTATGCGATGCGTTCACAAGTATAAATACAAGTAAAGCAGCAAGCACGGGTGTCGTCCACTGAGATAGGGGTAGCGGTGATAAGATTATGATTAATATAACTAGCAAGCATAAAAGTAAAGTGATAGCGAATGAAGATACAATATAAAATAAACTATGAAAGCAAATAAATGGATGACAATGGAGGGATGAATGAATGATGATGGACTTGTAAGTGAATATTGGGGCAATTGCAACAAACTCTCAAGTAAGTACGTTTTGACAAATGTAACCAACCTAGGGTGTATAGTGTTGGCATATATCTCTAGCAAGAGGTCAACCTAGGATGTATAGTGAAAACCTCCAACTAGCGATTAATCCCTCTTAAGCAACCAACAGTGGCTAGTTACTCAATTGGGACTTGTTCGATGAATTCTCATATATCTAGCAATGGCTCAACCTATTACTAATGTAGCCATCCTAGGATGTATAGTGATGGCTTCCAATTCCCTCACAAGTTGCCGACCTAGGATGTATAGTGAAGGCCACCCGTTTGGGATTGGATGAGGCTCGAGGTTATCAACCAAATTTTACTCGAAGGTTAGTTCTCGTAAAATCACTAAAGTAGCCAACCTAGGGTGTATAGTGGAGGCTTCTAATTCTCTCACAAGTGGCTAACCTAGGATGTATAGTGAAAGCCACTAATTCGAGATTAGATTAAGAGCATGGTATAGAGCCGGATTTTCAGAAATCCTTCCATTCAAATGAGCATTAGACAACCTAATTGCCTACTCAAGTAATCCAAATCAATCATGCTAAGAGAGTGTATCCAAGCAAGTCAATAATGGAAATCAATACAAGTAATGGAATGAAATATAGAGATAGAATAAATATAACACATAGAGTTTATTTACAAAGCCCAAAATATCCATTAAACAAATAACATCAACCCCATAGTGGGGTATTTTAGCTACTCATGTTCTATTACAAATAAATAAACTAAGAGAGAGAGTAGAGATAACCCTAGAAGAGTGATCTCCTTCCTTGAAGCTTGAATCCAAGTCTCCTAGTTGCCTTTGATTGAGTAGAGATGGTTTGGATGAGAGGGAGATGTGTTACTAGCTTAGAATACAAGTGTTGGGAGGTATGGTGTTCTTTTGGTTCGTTCCCATCCTTTTCTATTTATAGAGGATGGAAAAATAGGGCACTTAAGCTTGAAACCAGAAGCTGTCGCGCGCAGAGTGCGGGTGGAGTACGGGTGAATTACCCGCACTGTACCCGCACTGCAAAGGTTTTCTTCATCTTCAGTTCTCTGATCTGGCAACAGTGCGGGTGGAGTGCGGTTGGATTACCCACACTTTACCCGCACTTTACTCGCACTGTACTCGCACTCTGGTGTTAGGTGTAAATCCACTCCTCTGTCTTGAGGAACAGTGCGGGTGGAGTGCGGTTGGATTACCCGCACTTTACCCGCACTTTAGTGTCAGTTGGAGCTGTTTTGAGCAATAGTACGGGTGGAGTGCGGGTGGAGTGCGGATGGATGACCCGCACTTTAATGAATTAAACTCTGTCTTGACCCGCACTTGACCCGCACTTAACCCGCACTTTATCTGTCAGGTACGAATCAGCTCCTCTGTCTTGAGCAATAGTGCGGGTGGAGTGCGGTTGGATGACCCGCACTTTACACGCACTTTCTATTTCCTTCATGCTTCGGGTCCCAGCTATGGGAAGGAGTGCGGTTGGAGTAGCGGTTACGACCCGCACTTGACCCGCACTTTTGAGCTGCTTATGATCCTTGTCTTCCCTTTTGCCCCTTTTCTGTCGGAACCACTGCAATTAACTTCTAACACCAGAATTACATCTATTGCCTGCAATTAACACTAATGAGCCTATTAGACATAAAAGACATAATATATATAGAAAATACACACGAGAATGAGACAAAAGAATAGGAATGAGGGCCGAAATATACAACAATTTAAGCACGATCAGTTCTCCCTGATCATTCGGGTTTGTCGGCTAAACTGTGATGCCTTCAGGGGAGCAGGCGGATGCGGACGGTTTCCACGAAGGCTACCGCTTGTTGGTCGAGCGCGGCCTGGCTCACTATAACATGGCCAGAAGCCCGCACATTAGTTGTTTGGACTGGAGCTTGATTGTTGTGTTAGGATTATGCTCAATGGCAAGAGTGTAATATTGTAATTGACAATCTTCTCATATTAATAAAGTGAATTCTGATTCTTACAATTACTTATAGCATTTATTATTATAATTGTCAAGGTAAATAATCATAAGGTCAAAAGACTATGAGACATGAAGAATTGTTCATACATCCGGATATGTATGAGGTAGACACAATTCTTTAGTTAGTCTTGAATAACGTTCACAACTTAAGTTAAAGGTTGGGCACCTCTATCTTGATTAAAGTTGTAGAATTCTTTTACTAGCATTTGAGTGGGATCAAATGAATATGATGAGTCTAAAATCATCGAAAGGTTTTCGAGTAAAAGAATCTAGTGCACTAGGTGCATTGAACTGGATCACAATGAAATACTTTATCTAGAACCGTCACTAGATATAAGTCTTTTCATTAAAGAGGACAATCGGAGAGTCTATCTTAATCCTGAGATAAATGATGGACTTATGGTTGCAAGTGTTATCATTAGAGCTATCAATGAGTACGATTATATAGCATAGTCTATCCTCGATAGTTTGGTGGTATACATTTGTTAATCGATAGAGGACTTCATTTATAGATATGGACATCGTGGCTCCATTTATTAAATGAGAGTATAATATCATCATATGGATGTTTTGAGGTATTGGATATTAATCTCAACATTGAGTTTTCAATAATGATTATTGAAAACATGGCTTCTGGACAAGTCAAAGTATCCAAGTTCGAAATGTGGTCATATGAGGAAATATGGTAACTTGGAGAGCTATAGGTGGTCTGTGAGCTCTTGGCGATTACTGATATTATTCACGAGGATACACCATCTCCTATAAGATTGTCTAGGGTATGAATGAGAAACATCTCCTTATTCTATCTTTATTTAAGAGTTCAATTTTAGCTCTTTAGTGGAATGAGTTAAAATTAATAGATTGGACCTAAGTGAATCATTTGTTGATTGTGATTAGGTTGTGTCTATTGAAGCTTAAATTTAGATAGCTCGCCAAGATCCCCAATCCACACGTATTTGCATGGATCACTTGATATATTCTACCGGGCCGATTTAAGGGTCTATCTAGAATTGTTTTTAATATATCAAGAATACAATATGTCTATTATTTAATTAATGGGCTGCAATATTATATTAATATATTAAAAGGAGACATGTGGGCTTGTTTCTTTTAGTAAGAGTGGGTCTGGTTCACATGTGGACTTTTATTTAAAGTCCAATGGATTAAATGAAATAAGAAAATATATATGGCCCATTTATATAAGTGAGGCGGCAAGGTGTATATATTAAACTAATACATTATTTTGTTTCATTGTTTTAGTTAAATAAGAATCAGTTAATTTATTAATTAATTGTTTAATTAAGAAACAAATCTTTTTCTGATCAGGAAATATATTTCCTAAAGTTATACTATTGGTAGTAGTATATTAAAAGTAAAAGACTTGTTTGATAAGAAAAGAAATAATTAATTTTATTTATTTAATCAAATAAGAAGTCTTTTTATTTAGTCTATAAAAGAATAAAAATATCTATGAGTTGGATTAGGTTTTGAAGTCTAAAGGTTGATGGAAATTAGGATGCAACACAAACTCTTTTTGGTATGTGATTTGCGGCAACCCTAGTCCATTTAGAGGAAGATTTCGGCAATCCTAAATAGAAGAGGAAGCAAAATTTTGGCCACCTATATAATACCACATAGAATTCGGCCACGGTGGTTGATTGAATGATTCAATTTTTCTTCTTCTTCTCAATTCATAGAAAAGGATAATTTTTATTCTACTAAACATAAAAGAGAGAAGAGATTATTCTTTGATAGTACACTGATTGCTTGTTCATCAATAAGCTTGTGTGTACGACATCGAATTAGGTTCACGCGAGTTTCGATCATTAGATTGAGAACTCAAAAGTGACCGGAATAATTTTTGTCCTCTTTTGATTGTTTTGTAACTAACAAAAGAAAAAGAAAACTTTGTTCATCCATTCTCAGGTTTGCAATTCAAAGAAAAAGGGAGACCACGCTCCTAGGTGATTCACGTACGTGTTCGGATTGGAAGATCTCGCGGTAATGTTCACGATCACTGTTCACCGGGGGGGGATACTGTTCACGATCACTGTTCACGCGGGTACTGTTCACGGGCATCGGAAAAGATTTTACGGATTACCAATCGACGTAAGTCAATCGGATCACACGTCAAGAGGTATTTAACTCTAACCGTATATATTTGAGTTTAATTAATTAAAAGGTTAAGGTTCAACTTTGAGAAAAATTTTAAAACCATACGAAATCTATTTTTCGTTTCTTCCGCTGCGTTTTATATCGATTTTTCCCTACAATTGGTATCAGAGCCTGGTTGTACCTTTTAATTAATTAATGTATATATACGTGAATCTATTTCTTTTTTATTGTGATTATACATGTTTTAGAAAGAGATGACACTCTAGGTATTCGCATATATAATTACATGTTGAATGTATGGATTTATATATGTTTTATAAAGTGAATTGTGATTGCTCGATTTTGGTCCTAGAATTTCAATGTAATTTTTGTTTCGGATTTGTAACAAGAAGGGTGGTCTATTATCGCCATAATTCCTTCTTGGTAGTTGCCAGGGTTTTATTTTATTTTTTGTATGTAAAATAAGTGTAGTATTTTTTTTTGTAATTAGGTGCAGTATTTTTTTTTGTAAATCTTACTGCAGTAAAATAAAAAAAAAATTTGCTGCAGTAATTTATTCGTAATATGATGTAATGTGTTCGGGTATTGAAAATTTGAAGACACGAAGAAAAACGAAGCAACCGGAACCGAGAACGAGCACCGTGCGCACCCTAGGACTGGATTGGGTTGCGCATGGCAAGCCCAATCCTTGGTGGGCTGCGCACGGCAGCCTTGTGTGGCCTTATGGGCTGCGCAAGGCAGCCCCTTTGTAGGGTTGTGGGCTGTTCACGTCCATGGGAGGAGGCCGAGGGATGAGCGTATGGTTGATGGCCACCTGAAGATCTTGTATTCCTAACAATTGTAATTTACTTGCTTTTCTAGGATGGGCCAAAATTGTTGCTATTTAATTTTTGCTTAAATATTACAATATTTGTTGTTGTGTGATAAGATGGCATTTTAGAATAGGAGTGCCACTCATATATCTCTTTTGGTATGAACATGCATTGAATGATTTAGGTATCTAATTGGCATCTAGATAACTTGGTAAAAATCATTCTTTGGGATTTAATCACACGCCTTAAATAATTGAGTGGGAGAAGGTCTGCAAGAACACCTATGGCCTCCAAGATTAGTTGAGTTTTATTATTTTTGGTAATCCCCCCAAGGGGCGTCCATAAATGGAATTTAACAATATACTTCCTTACAAGGATAGACTAGACAATTGACTTAAACGAAATCTACTCCCCAAGGAGGGATTTTCGTGAGAGAAAATTGAGGGTCGATATCTTGGTAACACACTCAATGTAATTTTATTAATATCCTCCCAAGAGTTCTTGTTAATAAAAATTACAAAGCTAAAATTAAAAACGCTGGTTGTTATGTTAACAATTAGGTGGGACCTAGTCTAACTAGTAAATAGTGCGAACTCCCAAAGGAGGCGTAATATTTATGGATGTTGGATCACCGTTGAATTTTTATGATTGAATTATTTATTTTAATTCAAGATAAATTTTTAATAGTGCTATTATCATGATTATTTACTTATATATGTTTTTGTTTAAATCAGAAATCATGAGCCCATCACTTATGAACATCCTGAAAGATAACACATTAACTGGAGATAACTACGTAACATGGAAAAGGAAAATTGGGTTGTTGCTGCAAAGTGAAAAACATAAGTTTGTTCTGACCACTCCTAAACCACCCCTTCCTAATAATGAATCTAATATGATGCAAAGAGATGAGTATGAGCAGTGGAAGACTTCTAATGATATGGCAAAATGTTACATTATGGCCACTATCTCCGACGTGTTGCAACAGCAACATGAAGGAATGGAGTCCGCTGCTGATATAATGATGTCTCAAGAGGAAATGTTTGTTATGAGGTCTAGGACGACTAAGAGAGAGGCAGTGACTGCTTTTATGAATCTTAGGATGAAACATGGACAATCTGTGAAAGATCACATGATGAAAGTCATAGCACATCTCAATATTGCTGAACTAAATGGTGCTGAGATTGATGGTGAGACCAAAATTGATATGGTAGTTAACTCACTGTCAGATTCCTTTGATCAGTTCAAGTTGGACTACACCTTGAACAAAAAGGAATACACCTTGCAGGGCCTGATGCAAGATGTTCAAAGCGCTGAAAAGATCCTTGTGAAAAATAAAGGTCAAGAGATTCATTTGGTTGGTAAAGTTACTACTGTTAAGACCTGTAAGAAGGTCAAAAAACAACAGAAGAAAAAGCAACTTGGGCGTACCAAGAAGGAAACCAAGAAAGTAACCAAGATCAAAGGGAAATGCTTCCTTTGTGGTGAAAATGGACATTGGAAAAGAGATTGCCCAAAGTCCCAGAAAAAGAAGGAAGAAGGTAATGTTAATTATCTAGAAACATGTTTTCTGGCAGATTTTACTGATTCTTGGATCATAGACTCTGGAGCCACTAATCATGTTTGTTATTCCTTGCAGGGGTTTCAGGAAAAGAGAAGGTTGAATGAAGATGAAGTCAATTTGCGCTTGGGCAACAGAACGTTAGTGTCTGCAAGTGCAGTGGGAGATATTAGAGTTATTTTAGATTCTAGTAGGCATTTAGATTTAATAGACGTTTATTATGTACCTCAATTCAACAGGAATTTAATTTCAGTTTCTTGTTTAAATAAGTTTGGATATTCGGTTACTTTTAATAAAACTTTTATTATTAGTAAGAATGACAAAGTTGTTTGCAAAGGTACATTGGAAAACGGTTTATTCTTTTTGCATAGAAATATCTCTCACTCGTTAGACATAGAAATAACGGAACATAATCATAAAAGAGTAAAATTATCAAAAGATGAAACCTATCTTTGGCATTTACGCCTAGGTTACATTAACCTTAATAGGATTAAAAGATTGGTATGTGACGGACCTTTAAGTGACTTAAAGGTTGATGATCTACCAACTTGTGAATCTTGTTTGGAAGGTAAAATGACCAAAAGGCCGTTCAATACCAAAGGTGCAAGAGCCACTGAATGTTTAGGACTAGTACACATTGATGTATGTGGTCCTATGAGCATTCAAGCTAGAGGTGGATATGAGTACTTCATCACCTTCACAGATGATTACTCAAGATTTGGTTACGTGTATCTCATGAGACATAAGTCGGATGCATTTGATATGTTCAAAGCATTCAAAGCTGAAGTAGAAAATCAGCTTGAGAAACATATAAAAATCTTGAGATCTGATCGTGGTGGAGAATATCTATCTGGAGAGTTTCAGCAATATCTTATTGATAATGGGATAGTTTCTCAGCTTTCTGCACCAGGTACACCTTAACAAAATGGGGTAGCAGAAAGGAGAAATAAGACTCTTTTAGAGATGGTTAGATCAATGTTGAGTTATTCAACACTTCCTATTTCTTTTTGGGGATATGCTCTACAAACAGCAATATATATTCTAAACGATGTACCATCTAAATCTGTCCCTAAAACCCCACATGAATTGTGGACTGGGCGAAAGCCTAGTTTACAACACATAAGGATATTTGGTTGTCCTGCACATGTGTTGAAAGGAAAGACAGAAAAGATGGAGTCCCGTTCGGAAACATGTATATTTGTGGGGTATCCAAAAGGAACAAAAGGATATTATTTCTATAGTCCTTCTGATCTAAAAGTATTTGTTTCAATAATTGCTTCATTTCTAGAAAAGGACTATATGAATAATTTTGTGCCCAAAAGTAGAATTGTCCTGAATGAGATGTCAGGAGATACAATTCCACAAGAGGTTTCACAACCCAGCCCAATTGTAAGTTCCACTCCAACACAAGATCAACAACCTACCATTCCTCGTCGTAGTGGGAGGGTTAGAACACAACCCGAAAGATATATCGGTCTAGGAGAATCTGTTGAGAATCTCCCAGACGACGATGATCCCTACACGTATAAGGAAGCTATGGAGGATGTTAAATGTCGTCATTGGCAAAAGGCAATGCAATCCGAGATTGAATCGATGTTCAATAACAAAGTCTGGTCCCTTGTAGACTTGCCTAAAGGGATAAAATCCATTGGGTGCAAGTGGGTATACAAGAGGAAAAGAGGTATGGATGGTAAGGTGGAAACCTTTAAAGCTAGACTAGTAGCTAAAGGTTATACACAGAAAGAAGGTATCGATTACGAGGAAACCTTCTCACCTTTGGCCATGCTTAAATCCATTAGGATACTCTTATCCATTGCAGCATCTCTAGACCTAGAGATTTGGCAAATGGACGTCAAGACAGCTTTCCTTAATGGAAGTCTTGACGAGAGCATCTACATGATGCAACCAGAGGGATTCATTGAAAAAGGCCAAGAAGAAAGAGTATGCAAGTTGCAAAAGTCCATATATGGACTAAAGCAAGCATCCAGATCCTGGAACATAAGGTTCGATCAAGCTGTAAAGGGTTTTGGATTTATTCAAAACCCTGACGAACCTTGTGTATACAAGAGGATCAAAGGCGACAAGTTGGTTTTCCTTATTCTTTATGTTGATGATATACTACTCATTGGAAACGATGTAGGTGTATTGACATCAGTGAAAGAATGGTTAGCAAAACAATTTGATATGAAGGACTTAGGAGAAGCAAGTTATATTCTTGGTATCCAAGTAATAAGGGATAGAAAGAATAGAACGATTGCATTATCCCAAGCTTCATACATTGATAAAATCTTGTCTAGATTCACCTTGCAAGATTCCAAGAAAGGTATGTTACCTTTTAGACATGGAATCAAACTTTCTAAGGATCAAGCACTTAAGAATGTGCATGAAGAGCAATTCATGAGTAGAGTTCCATATGCCTCGGCAGTTGGAAGTCTCATGTATGCAATGCTCTGTACTAGACCAGATATTTGTTTTGTTGTTGGCATAGTTAGCAGGTTTCAATCGAAACCTGGTCCTGATCATTGGACGGCTTGTCAAGCATATTTTCAAGTATCTCAAGAGAACTAGAGATTATATGCTTGTATACTCTGTAGGGGATTTAATTCCCGTTGGGTATACAGATTCTGATTTCTAGTCGGATTCTGACTCTAGAAAATCCACATCAGGATATGTGTTTACCATTGGAGGAGGAGCAGTCATATGAAGGAGTATCAAGCAATCTTGTATTGCTGATTCCACCAAGGAAGCTGAGTATGTTGCTGCATGCGAAGCTGCCAAAGAGGCTTGTTTGGCTCCGCCAATTCTTGATTGACTTAGAAGTGGTTCCTAGTGCGAATAAGCAGATCACTATACACTGTGACAACAGTGGTGCAGTGGCTAATTCGAAAGAACCAAGAAGTCATAAGAGATGTAAACACATTGAAAGGAAGTATCACCTTTTGAGGGAAATTGTTCATAGGGGAGACGTGACGATCACCAAAATCGCGTTAGCAGAAAATCTAGCGGATCCTTTCACAAAGGCTCTACCTCAGAAGAGCTTCGATGGACATCTAGAGAACATGGGAATGAGAGATATGACACACTTGCTATAGAGCAAGTGGGAGATTGTTAGGATTATGCTCAATGGCAAGAGTGTAATATTGTAATTGACAATCTTCTCATATTAATAAAGTGAATTCTGATTCTTACAATTACTTATAGCATTTATTATTATAATTGTCAAGGTAAATAATCATAAGGTCAAAAGACTATGAGACATGAAGAATTGTTCATACATCCGGATATGTATGAGGTAGACACAATTCTTTAGTTAGTCTTGAATAACGTTCACAACTTAAGTTAAAGGTTGGGCACCTCTATCTTGTTAAAGTTGTAGAATTCTTTCACTAGCATTTGAGTGGGATCAAATGAATATGATGAGTCTAAAATCATCGAAAGGTTTTCGAGTAAAAGAATCTAGTGCACTAGGTGCATTGAACTGGATCACAATGAAATACTTTATCTAGAACCGTCACTAGATATAAGTCTTTTCATTAAAGAGGACAATCAGAGAGTCTATCTTAATCCTGAGATAAATGATGGACTTATGGTTGCAAGTGTTATCATTAGAGCTATCAATGAGTACGATTATATAGCATAGTCTATCTTCGATAGTTTGGTGGTATACATTTATTAATCGATAGAGGACTTCATTTATAGATATGGACATCGTAGCTCCATTTATTAAATGAGAGTATAATATCATCATATGGATGTTTTGAGGTATTGGATATTAAATCTCAACGTTGAGTTTTCAATAATGATTATTGAAAACATGGCTTCTGGACAAGTCAAAGTATCCAAGTTCGAAATGTGGTCATATGAGGAAATATGGTAACTTGGAGAGCTATAGGCGGTCTATGAGCTCTTGGCGATTACTGATATTATTCACGAGGATACACCATCTCCTATAAGATTGTCTAGGGTATGAACGAGAAACATCTCCTTAATCTATCTTTATTTAAGAGTTCAATTTTAGCTCTTTAGTGGAATGAGTTAAAATTAATAGATTGGACCTAAGTGAATCATTTGTTGATTGTGATTAGGTTGTGTCTATTGAAGCTTAAATTTAGATAGCCCGCCAAGATCCCCAATCCACACGTATTTGCATGGATCACTTGATATATTCTACAGGGCCGATTTAAGGGTCCATCTAGAATTGTTTTTAATATATCAAGAATATAATATGTCTATTATTTAATTAATGGGCTGCATTATTATATTAATATATTAAAAGGAGACATGTGGGCTTGTTTCTTTTAGTAAGAATGGGTCTGGTTCACATGTGGGCTTTTATTTAAAGTCCAATGGATTAAATGAAATAAGAAAATAATATATGTCCCATTTATATAAGTGAGGCGGAAAATAATATATGGTCACCTGAGTAATCAAAACCCGATTCTCGAGGTCCAGCTTCTTAGCCTCAGCTTTCCAAGAATCCCTCTGCCTGGCCCGCCAGGTAGATTGAAGACGCTCTTGATCATAAGACGGCTTCTTCCTTTCATGATCACAACGAAGTTCGGCCAGCTCGTTCTCAATTCTTCCTTGATTGGAGGTCATCTCCTCAACTAAGGCATGAGCCTGCTTGAGCAATCCCATGGCTTTCTCGGCTTCGGTTTTGGCCTTGGTAGCCCGGTCACGAAGGAGGGTTACCTGGTGGCCCATGGCAACATTAAACTTGAAGGCCTATAAAATACAAAGTCAGGGTTTAGAGATTGAACAAGTTGGCAGAAGCAATACGAATGAAATATAATTACCTCAACTAAGACAGCAGACCTCTTGGTGAGCAAGACGTCCATGGGCATTGGAGCCATCCTGGAAATCCCACCTCCTGGACAAGATGCAATGAATTGTTTCAGGACTTCATCCTGCCCCGTCGAGCTCGACTGAGGGTGGGAACGGCTAGGAGGAATCCGTGCGACACCCTTTTCAAAGTCCTCTGAAGCTCGGGGGGTTGGGAGCGCAGCGGAATCAGAAGGGCGAATCGATGGAGCAGCAACTTTAGCGACTATAATGGAAGGGACAGAAGCAGTCAGATCAACAGCCTGTAGAGCTTTACCCAAAGCCTGGAAAGCTTGCGACGCAAGGTTTACCATCTTGGATCCAGCTGGGGAGGTAGATTGAGCAAGAGGCAGTGCGACCCCAGCAAAGGGAAGAGGAGTTCTGGCTTGAGGAGAACGTTGGACGTCGTGGGAAGCTGGTTCAACGACGAAAACTGTGAGTAAACAAATCAAAAAGGAAAATGTCAGAACCAAGCTAATCAACAAGATAAGGCAAGGCAATTCAATGACACTTACAAGAAGTAGCGTCTGAGATCCGCAGGTATTGATTCACCGTATGGGGATCGAAGGCTTCAGCGGTTGGGAACTTCAGGTTCAAGTAGTTCCTGGCTAGAATAGCCTTCAAAATAGTTTCAGATTAAGAAGGCAGAGAGTCTCGGTCCCACGAGGGTTTGTCACTGAAAGCTGTGGGAACCTCAAACTCATGCCCCCCAATGAAAATCGAGCTCCCCCAATCATCCCCCTGCGAGGATCCATTTCTTCCTTCCAGGCAGGGTCCTTATTCGAAGCGCCAGGAATAACAAAGTTGAGCTTGTTCTTGGCCTTAGCATAAAACTGGCCTCGAGGAGCGCCAGACAGGCTCTCGATCTGGAAAAGATAGGCCAGCTCCTCTGCTCCCGGTTATCTCGTCACCTTACTCAGCTGACATTGTTCCATCCATAGCATGAAGAAGCCAATTAGATGCCTCCAGAAGCCAGGCGTTAATTGGAGGGGAGCAAGCTGGATGGCGTTAAGAGCTGGCCGAAGAGTCGGATGAAGGGGAAGCCTAACCCCATTCTCGAGAGCCGCCACATGAAATGGAAGTGAAAATACACTCTTAACGTGTGTCTACAACCTAGAGGGGGGGTGAATGGGTTGTTAATCGATTATTACCAATTTTTCGATTAGTCAGTATTAAACAAATAACCCAATTAAATCAAACATACAAAATCAAGTGTAAAGTGCGGAATAATAAATAACACTTGATTTTTACGTGGAAACCCTTAAACAAAGGGAAAAACCACGAGCTATCCTTCTAGCCACACACGATCCTCAAATCCACTATATGAGTAAAATGTTACACCCTCAAGTGATGCTCGGACTCTCACTCTAGATAACCTCAGGCTATGGACACTACCACTCGCCACTCTTGGTTCAATCCCTAGTGATATCCACTGATACACTACTATTGGCGTGAGCACCTCCTACTCTACTCGCAGGCCTTTTACAATGGATTCTTGACCAATGCTTGCCAACCACAGCTTGGTTGCAAGACTACAATGCTTGTGCAACTTCACCCCGAAGCCACAAGACTTTGACTCAATGAAGAGTATAGGGTCTAAGTGAACAATCAATGAATGCTCAACACAATATATGTTAGACCAAACATACAATGCTTAACTAGATGTAGATAATGCAATACAACATCCTAGTTATCAAATAATGCCTACATGTACACACATGAGGTCTCAATTAGTTGTAGAGAAATTCTAACAACCTAATTGTCAATTAAATTCACATAAACATTCATAAACTTGACTAGATGCACAAAGTCAACCTAATCATCAATTAAGCATACATGAATATTTATGGATTAGCTATTTAGGCATATATGACCTAATAATGCAAGCTATCACAAACAAACACAATCAAATATTCATGAACATTAACTAGTTGATTAAAACACAATTTCTCAACCTAGTTATCAATTAATCACACATGAATATTTATGACCTAGCTTTTAGGCAAAAATGACCTAATCAATTAAGCTATCAAAATACAAACCCAATCATGTTATCAAGACTCATAAATATGCAATAGAGTAGAGTCTAGGTATTTAATCATGCAATAAATACCTAATCTAGAGTAAGAAGAACAATAAATGATATTCAAAGAAGTTCTTGCTTACCTAGTCATGAAACAATGAAGACCCATGCTCAAATGATGTTGAATGATGCAAGATGGAGATGGGTTTTGGGTTTGGAGAGTCAAAGAAGCTTTCTTGAAGCTTTCTCTCTCTAGGAGCTCTAACCTCTCTCTAGAAATGAATTTTTGAGCTCTTGGTCGGCCAAGAAGAGAAAAGGAAGAATATATATGAAGCCCTAGATCAAACTACATCGTTTTGAACTTGGGAACCAGAATCCCGTCAAAACCGCTTGCTAGACCGCGGCACAGGTAAGTGTCCAGACCGCGGTACATACAGCAGTGCACCGTCTGGACTACACCGCGGTTGGGACCGCTGTGCGTGCAAGTGCACAGGTCACGGTCCACGTCTCGCATGATGCACTGGAGAATACCGCTCCGTGCGCCGCGGTGCAAGCAAAGCCTGCCGAGCGGTCTAGGCCGCACCAAAGCGAAAAATCCCTTTTTAACACTCAAGACAAAAGTCAATCTTACATGAATGTTGTGCAAGTGTGAAGAGAGTGGGATGCACACAATGAAGCACAATTAACATGTCAAACATGTTATCAACTAAGATACAATGCAAGATATGATATCTAATGTAAGCTAGTGAGTGTTTTAGAAAAGGATGCACACTTATACAAACAATAAAGAACACAAATGCAAGATAAACAAAACATGCATGAAGTGTGTGTGTGCACCTAAACTCTTCAAGAGACAAAGTCAAGTGAATATACCTTTTGCTCTTGAAGTCATGGAGATGCTTGGAAGCTTGCCAATACGGACCTAAGCTACCCATTACACAATCATCCCCAATGTGGTGGTTTGTCATGAAATAAGCCAATCATAAAATCGAGGTCCTTACAGGAAACACGCCTTTGGGGGGGTTAAAGAACTCGTAACCCTTGGGGGGCACCAAGATGGAAACGCTGTAGGGGATGCCGTACTTTGACCTCAAACGATCAATCACAACTGGATCAACGATGGAATTAGAGACAACCCTGAAGTCATAGGGAGGGAGCCTCTCCAAAGGGGGGTCGGAAGCCGGGACTCGATGCTCTCCCGCGGAGTCACCGCCCACTTCTTTGTCGGAGTCTTCATCGGCTATATTCAAAGGATGGTCAGGGTGGTTGGAAAACCCGGTCCCAATGGACACATTCCTGTTCGACCGCCTGTTAGGATTATGCTCAATAGCAAGAGTGTAATATTGTAATTGACAATCTTTTCATATAAATAAAGTGATTTCTGATTCTGCAAAATCTTATAGCATTTATAATTTTAATTGTCAAGGTAAATAATCATAAGGTCAAAAGACGATAAGATATGAAGAATTGTTTGTACATCCGGATATGTATGAGGTAGACACAATTCTTTAGTTAGTCTTGAACAACGTTCACAACTTAAGTTAAAGGTTGGGCATCTCTATCTTGATAAAGTTGTAGAATTCTTTTACTAGCATTTGAGTGGGATCAAATGAGTTATGATGAGTCTAAAATCATCGAAAGGTTTTCGAGTAAAAGAATCTAGTGCACTGGGTGCATTGAACTGGATCACAATGAAATACTTTATCTAGAACCGTCACTAGATATAAGTCTTTTCATTATCAGGACAATCGGAGAGTCTATCTAAATCCTGAGATAAATGATGGACTTATGGTTGCAAGTGTTATCATTTGAGCTATCAATGAGTACGATTATATAGCATAGTCTATCTTCGATAGTTTGGTGGTATTCATTTGTTAATCGATAGAGGACTTCATTTATAGATATGGACATCGTGGCTCCACTTATTAAATGAGAGTATAATATCATCATATGGTTGTTTTGAGGTATTGGATATTAAATCTCAACGTTGAGTTTTCAATAATGATTATTGAAGACATGGCTTCTGGACAAGTCAAAATATTCAAGTTCAAAATGTGGTCATATGAGAAAATATGGTAACTTGGAGAGCTATAGGCGGTCTATGAGCTCTTGGCGATTACTGATATTATTCACGAGGATACACCATCTCCTATAAGATTGTCTAGGGTATGAATGAGAAACATCTCCATATTCTATCTTTATTTAAGAGTTCAATTTTAGCTCTTTAGTGGAATGAGTTAAAATTAATAGATCGGACCTAAGTGATTCATTTGTTGATTGTGATTAGGTTATGTCTATTGAAGCTTAAATTTAGATAGCTCGCCAAGATCCACAATCCACACGTACTTGCATGGATCACTTGATATATTCTACCGGACCAATTTATGGGTCCATCTAGAATTGCATTTAATATATTAAGAATATAATATGTCTATTATTTATTTAATGGACTGCACTATTATATTAATATATTAAAAGGAGACATGTAGGCTTGTTTCTTTTAGTAAGAATAAGTCTGGTTCACATGTGGGCTTTTATTTAAAGTCTAATGGATTAAATAAAATAAGAAAAATAATATTGGGCCCATATATACATGGTGTGGGCGGCAAGGCTAAATAAAATAGCCCAAGATATTATTTTATTTTATTGTTTTGATTAAATGAGAATTAATTAATTATTTAATTAATTAATAGTTTAAATCAAAAATTTTTCCTGATCAGTAAATTAAATACTATGTGTTGGATTAGGGTTGGAATTCTTTGAAGTGATAGGAGTCCTAATGTGGTAAGGATTAAGTCCACATACACTCCTTATTATACAAAGAATTCGGCTACCACTAGTCCTACAAGGGTTATGATTCTTGAATTGATAGGAATTAGGGAAAAAGACAATTCCTTTTCAAGTAAGGAAATTAATCAACCCTAGATTTCCTATTCAATGAATTCGGCCAACCCTACTTGGTGAAGGAGAAAATTCGGCCAACCTATAAATATAAGGTTATGAATTTTCGGCCACCAAGAGGAAGCAAAATAGAGAGAGATTTTTGTTTGTTTTGAAAATAAAAAATCCTACTCTATACACATAGATTTTCGGCCAAAAGAGAAAAAGAAAATAAGTTCTCATTCGATAGTGCACTTACAAGCCTTTAACATCAAAAGGTTTTGTGTACACTTTCGATTTAGGGTTACGCGAGTTTCAATCATATTGATTGTGAATTCAAAAGTGACCGGAACTATTTTTTTAGGCTCTTGGTGTTTTACTATTGAAGATCAAGATCAGAAATTCCATACATCCATTCTAAGGTAAGCAATTCAAAGAAAAAGGGAGACCACGCTCCTAGGTGATTCACGTACGTGCTAAGATTGAAGATCCTGCGGATTACCATCGACGTAAGTCAATCGGATCACGCGACAAGAGGTATTTAACTCTAACCGTATATTTGAGTTTAATTAATTAAAGGGTTAAGGTTCAAATCTTTAGAAACATTTTAAACTATACGAAAATTATTTTTTCACCTTCCGCTGCGGTTTTAAGCAATTTTTCCCTACACCGCCGAAGTTACGGATTGGGCGGAGAATCATCGCTGCCTATGCTCCTCCTTGCCCATTTCCCAGTAGCAAGACTAAGGACCTCCTCGCCGTCCACCAGGGAATCAACGGAATCGTGACTGGTTTTCGACATGATGAAGTCAGTGAGAATGAGGAATGAAGAGAAAGATAGGTTTAGGAGAAAGTCTACGAGAGAAAGTTTATCTTGGAAAAAAATTTTAAATTTGAGAGATGTGAGGAAGATGTTGAGATAAACAAGTATATATATAGGCAGGAGGGCAGCAGCACGAGCTGTCGAGATCTTCGGTTGAGATCACAAAGAATCTCGGGATGACTCGGAAATGGGTCAGTCAGCTCAGGCCACATCACTTGCGCAGTTAATGAGGAGATTTCCCCAAGATTCTAGTAACGGTAAAGAATCTCGGGGACTGCCGCAACGCAACCGGATTAATTCGGAAACGAATCAGTCAGTTCATGCCACATCATTTACACAGTTAATGAGAAGATTTCCCCAATATTCTGGTAACGGTAAAGAAGGAAAGATTTCTTAAATAAAATAAAAAATCTGACCCCAACCCCAAGCTCGACAACCGGTGTTCAAGTCAGAGTGGACTTCTGTTAATAGTCAAATTTGGCTAAGGACCAAAGGGAAATTTTCCACCCTCCAAACCGGGCTCCATGCCTGAGGTCATCTACCAGGAGACCATGTTGCCCAAAGCCGAGCTACGATACCGCCCCACAAGAATAAGGACGGGCTTCAGAAACACCCGGAGTAGAGCCCGGCTAGGTCAGATCGAGCCCGTGTCATCGAACCTAAAACCAGGAGATCCCCCCGAAGTCGGATTACCTCGCAATTTCTCCAGAAGCTCGCCTATACCTCGCTAACACAGGGGGATGTCCGTAGGAGGCCGCACCTAGATTCAAAAGGTCAAATGGGCAAGGGAGGCTAGACCTAGCTCCTAGCTAGACGAGACTCCTTAATATCGGAGACAGGACACTGATCAACCACACCATGATACATACCATATTCAACGATCCCAATGGGGGACCATGGTAGACCCGAAGACACACAAGATTACATCTATAGATGTTACATATGTACAGAACAAGTAATAGAGTCTAAGTAGGAAACAAATTGATCTTCACCAAGATATTCTCAATTTAGCAATTAATTCAAAGTCAATGACATTTAAAAAGTAAAAATCCCGTCTGATAAGGAGGGGAGGTGAAAATACACAAAGTGTGTCTAATACAACCTAGAGGGGGGGGGGGTGAATAGGTTTTAGTTGATTTATTGCCAACTTTTCGACTTAATCAATTTTAATAATCCTGCCCCATATTAGCAATCAATCAATCCAATATAAATATGCGGAAAACAATAAAAACACAAGGATTGATTTACGTGAGAAACCCTCCAACAGGGCAAAAACTCACGATCTATCCTTCTAGCCACATACGGTCCTCAAATCCACTATTTGAACGAAAGTTTACAACCTAGGTTGACCTCAAGTCACACCTACTTGGTCACTAACCCTTTCACTCTACCCAACGGGCCTTTAATAGTGATTCTAGACCACAAGCTTGTGCACTAACCCACTTAGTCACAAAGCTTAACAATCAATGAAGAGGTTAAACAACCTATGTGAATATGTAAAAGATATTCAAGCATGCAATTAATGCTAGGCAACACTAAATGCTTATCTAAGGATTTAAGGATGTCAATAAATGCAAATCCTAGATATCAATATCTAAATGTAAATGCATGAAGATTTAGCTAGAAGGGTAAAATCGCCCTAAATGCTAGCTATTAATGAACAATGCTCTCAACCAACAAACATCAACTCAAACATGTTATAAATTCCAATAAACATAAAGATATGCAATAAAATCATATAAAAGAGCTAACCCTAGGCAAACAAGAACATAAATAAATATAATGAGATTTAGGGCATGTTCAAGTTACCTAGTCAATGAAAGCAAGAAGAATCCATGATGAGATGATGCTTGAAGATGTTAGATGCACATGGATTTGTGTTTGGTTGAGTAAAGATGAGTTCTTGGGAGTTTCTCTCTCTAAGGGAAGCTTGGCCTCTCAAAAATGGCTTCTTGAACTCATGAAAACGAGCAAGGAAGAAGATAGAGTATATATAAGTGAGCCCTAGTCAAAACAGCATCGTTTTGAACTTAGGGCACAAAATCTCGTCAATACCGCTAGATGGACCGCTTCTCAGGCAAGTGTCCAGACCGCGGTATACACAGCAGTGCACCGTCTGGACAACACCGCGGTGTAGGGTGCTATGCATGCAGGTGCACAGGCCGCGGTATGGGCAACAGAGGCCCACTGGACAACACCGCGACTTGGGTTGCTATGCGTGCAAGTGTACAGGAAGCGGTACAGGAAGCATGACCCTGCTGAGATATACCGCTCTGTATGCCGCGGTGCAGACATGTCTTACCAAGCTGTCTAGGCCGCGCTAAGAGAAGAATTTCTCTTTTCGAGGCAAACTCAACACACTAAGTGATGAGCAATCAGTGCAAATGTGGAGTATGAAAAGAGGCATACAATACATCATTCAATAACATGAAGATAAGAACATAATGCATGCAAGTGAGTGTGTGCAACTAGATCTCTTCAAAGAAAGTTAAACTAGTGAGATACCTTTGAAGTGCTCTTAAGAGAGATGATGTCCTTGAAGCTTGATCACACCTAATGAGGCCTAAATTACCCTTACAAAGAATAATCCCCAATGTGGTTTGTCAACGAAATAAGCCAATCAAAATATGAGGAACTTACAATCTGCCCCTTTGGCTATTTCGTGACAAAACCATCTCTCACAAATCATCCTCACAAAAGAATAAAACTAGAGGTCAACAAGGAAATTCTACATTACAAAAAGATACCTAGAAGCTAGGTCTTCAAATCTTCAAGCTCTTGTAGAATAGCCATCCCTATATAACATTGAGACTACACTTTCCAAGACAAGTGTATGTGAGGTGATCAAGAGAGATAAATAAATAAGAGCAATTTGCATAATAAAAGAAAACTACAACATGCAACATGCAAATGCTCCCCCTATATAGGTTACTCCTCCTCAACTGGGACAATCTCTCCAAATATGCAATCCCCTTAAATAAAACCACATTACTCCCCCTTTTTGTCATGAGATAGGCAAATGAGTATTCCCTAACCGGGTCACTTTAGCAAAGAGAGCTATTTGCAAGATAATGTGCATAATCATATACAACAACTTTATGCAACATAATTAATTGAGAGAGAATCATTGAGGGTTTTATTGTTTAGAAGAAAATTTATGACTTAGTTGCTCTGGATGTAAGACATGTAGCATCATGGTTCAAGCAAATGGTATTTGGCAAGGAGAACATCAAAAAGGGTTCCAAAAGAATTCAAACCAATTTGCACCCTTTTGCCATAAAGAAACATGATATAGTATTTTGAAAAGAAATTTCAACGCACACAAAACTATATCAATTCTTAAAAGCAAATCAAGACATTGGATCAAGAGATCCTTTTAGATTTTTCCGGATAATTATCCGTATGATAGTAGTCTTGATTAATAATTAAGAAGAGAGAGAAGACTAATTTGGATATAAAATCCTTATTGATTACATGGATACAAGATCCTTATTGATTAGTCTTCTCATTTGCATTCACACACATTTGCATTAAAGCAATCAGGACATATTTCATGCATATCATTTTGAGCATGTCATAATCAAGTTCACATATCATGGAGATAAATTATAGGTCATTCAATCGTACTTCCCAATCAATTCTCCTAATCCAAAATGCATGTTTGAACATAGAGGTGACATGGATTACAAACCCAGCAAGGCACACTTATTAAATAAAAAGCCATATAAGAATATATATAAGCACAACCAAGAATACTCAAGCAATTAATAAAGAAGCATAAAGTTGATCAAGTTTTTTGCTTATTCCAACATGCAAGGTTGCTCTCTTTGCTTGAGTTCCCCATAAAGGGTCAATCACCAAAACACATCAAGGCATATGACAAATCCCAATAGACCTACTAAGTGACTTGAACCTAGTTGAGTCTAAGGGCTTTGTAAATAAATCCGCTAGTTGATCATTTGTGCCCACATGCTCAAGTGCAATGCATTTGTTTTCAACTAGTTCTCTAATGAAATGATGCCTAATATCTATATGCTTTGTCCTAGAGTGCTGAACCGGATTCTTTGAAATGTTAATTGCACTCATGTTATCACAATAAAGGGTAAGAATACCTTGATCAAAACCGTAATCCACAAGCATTTGTTTCATCCAAAGGAGTTGTGTGCAAGCACTCCTGGCGGCTATGTATTCCGCTTCAGCTGTGGATAGAGAGATGGAATTTTGCTTCTTGCAAAACCATGAGACCAAGTTGTTACCTAGGAAGAAGCAACCGCCCGATGTACTTTTCCTATCATCACAATTTCCCGCCCAATCTGCATCACTAAAGCCAACTAAGCTAACATTAGTGTCAAAAGAGTACCATATCCCATAGTTGGATGTCCCATTCACATATCGAATGATTCTCTTCACGGAGGAGAGATGGGATTCCTTGGGATCCGCTTGATACCTAGCACACACACCCACACTAAAGGCTATATCGGGCCTACTTGCGGTCAAGTAAAGCAAGCTACCAATCATGCCACGATAAAGACTTTGTTCCACACTCTTGCCACTAGCATCCTTGCTTAGTTTCAAGGTGGTACTCATGGGTGTGTCACAATGTTTGGCATTCTCAAGGCCAAACTTCTTCACTAGGTTCTTAGCATACTTAGCTTGGGATATGAAAATCCCATCATGCAATTGCTTGATTTGCAAACCTAGGAAGTAATTGAGCTCCCCAACAAGACTCATTTCAAACTCATGAGACATGACATCAACGAATTTTTGGACTTTGGATTTGTTGGTGGAGCCAAAAACAATATCATCAATATAAATTTGAGCTATGAAAAGCTCATCTTTGTTCCTCTTGATGAATGAAGTTTTGTCAACACTACCCCTTGTGTAGTCATTGTCAACAAGAAATTGAGTGAGGCGTTCATACCAAGCCCTAGGTGCTTGTTTCAACCCATATAAAGCCTTCTTGAGGCTATAGACATGATTGGGGTGGTGTGGATCCACAAACCCCTTGGGTTGCTCAACAAACACCTCATCATGCAAGAAACCATTGAGGAAGGCACTCTTAACATCCATTTGATGCAATTTGAACTTGTGCACACATGATATGGACAAAAGAAGCCTTATGGACTCAAGACGGGCAACCGGAGCAAAAGTCTCCTCAAAGTCAATACCCTCAATTTGAGAGTATCCTTGTGCTACAAGTCTAGCCTTGTTGCGCAGAATGTTGCCATTTTCATCCGACTTGTTCCTACATACCCATTTGGTGCCTATGACATTAGTATCATTGGGTCTAGGAACAAGAGTCCAAACCTCATTTCTTTCAAATTGGTTTAGCTCTTCTTGCATGGCAAGAACCCAAAACTCATCATTCAAGGCTTCATCAACCTTTTTGGGTTCAATTTGAGAGGTGTAACAAGTATAGCTAATTTGATTAGCTATTTGACGCCTAGTCCTAACACCCTCATTCATATCTCCAAGAATGTCATTCTTATTGTGGAGATGCCTAACCCATGGAGCGGGTTCTTTAGAGTCCAAAGATGGATCTCTATCAAGAGGTTGGATGACCTCTTCATCAAGATTTGACTTCACATCAATTGACGTCTCACCATTCTTCTCCAAGAAAGGATCATCAAACACAATGACCTCCTCATCATGGTCTCTAGTCTTAGGCATACAATCATCTATGACAACATTAGATGATTCCATGACACTCCGAGTTTTTAAATTGAAAACTCTATAGGCCTTACTATTAAGGGCATAGCCAATAAAAATCCACCCATCACTCTTGGCATCAAACTTGCCAAGTTGATCTCGATCATTTAGAATGTAGCATTTGCTCCCAAATGAGTGGAAGTAGCTAACATTTGGCTTCCTACCCTTCCATAATTCATAGGAGGTTTGCCTAGTACCGCGCCTTAGGAAGACTCTATTTCCTATGTAGCAAGCCGTATTGACGGCCTCGGCCCAAAGGTTCCTAGGGACATTGTTGCTAAGCAACATCACACGGCCCATCTCTTGAAGGACCCTATTCTTCCTCTCAACAACCCCGATTTGTTGAGGAGTTCTAGGAGCCGAAAACTCATGGGAAATGCCTAAGCTATTGCAATAGCTTTCAAAACAAGCATTTTCAAATTCCCTCCCATGGTCACTCCTAATTCTTTTAATGCTTTTAATGTGTGAGTTCTTTTCATTTTGAATTTTAGTGCAAAGCATTTTAAATTTTTCGAATGTTTCAGATTTTTCTCTAAGAAAATATGTCCATGTAAATCTAGAAAAATCATCAACACAAACAAAAATGTATCTCTTGCCACCGAGACTCTCGGTTTGCATGGGACCCATAAGGTCCATATGTAGAAGCTCTAATGGCTCCTTGGTGGCGATATACTTGCGGTTTGTTTCCCTTGTTGACAAGATCCACAAACGCCATAGACTTTCTTCCCAAGCTTAGGGAGGCCACTGCACAACCTTGAACTTATCTAAGATCCTCAAATCTCATTAGTTCATGTGGCCAAGTCTTTGATGCCATAACTCAATTTCCTCACATTTGGACATATTGCAAGAGATAGCACTAGCTTCAAGACAATAGCAATTGTCACTAGATCTCTTTCCTTTTAGCAACGTTTGTCCATTTGGCATTAAAATAGAGCAATCATTTTTGTTAAACAAGACAGATAGTCCATCATCATTAAGATGAGAAATGCTTATAAGATTGGCATGCAAGCCATCAACAAGTAAAGCATTGGACAAGGATGGTAAATCGGGAATGGAAATGGTTCATTTCCCTATGACTTTCTTTCTAGATCCATCACCAAAGGTGACAAATCCTTCATCCTCCAAGACAAGGGATTTAAAGAAGCTCTTATTCCCCGTCATATGCCTAGAACACCCACTATCCAAATACCAAGTGTTAGAGGCATTTGCCTTCAAGGCAATTTGAGCCACATAGCAAGAATAGTTATCCCTTCTAATCCACCTAGGTGTAATGTTCTCATTCCTAGTGGTATTAGTCACATTGGCTCTAGATTTCCTAGGATCATGCAAATTTGCTCTAGATTTCCTAGGAACATGCATTTTAGCTCTAGCTCTATTTCTTTCAATCATGCTCTTGATTCTACACATTTCAATGTATTTGAAGCAATTAGGTCTAATGTGACCATCAACACCACAAAAGTGACAAGTGGGAATAAAATAAGAAGACATACCATGTCCTTAGTGAGTACAAAGGGGCTTTTCCACGCATTTGAGCTTGTCTTTGGTGTTGGATTGGTTCTCTCCTTCTTTGTTGTTGAGTTGGAATGAATTGCTTCCTTGATTTACCTTGCATGAATTGCTTCTTGGCTTGATGGTATTTGGGTTGAGGGAAACTTGCTTGATGCACCCTTG
This sequence comes from Dipteronia sinensis, assembly GCA_033220585.1. NCBI lineage: Eukaryota > Viridiplantae > Streptophyta > Magnoliopsida > Sapindales > Sapindaceae > Dipteronia > Dipteronia sinensis. The sequence continues at coordinate 34,414,534 of CM065639.1, read as the reverse complement.
TTGATTGAGCTTGAGCTTGTTTCCCTTGTGCTATCTTGACTTAAGAATCTTTAGAGCACTCTCCTAGTTCAATCTTTTTCCTAGGATGTTGTAGGGGTGGAGGCTCTTTGTTATCCAAACTCTTGACAAACACAATCTTGCTTGAGGATGAGGTCTCCTTGTCATCTTCATAGCCAAGGCCTTTCTTATCACTTGGCCTCTTGCCAACTCCCAACATGTGGTCAAGTTTATTCATGCTTGAAGTCATCTTAGCAATGATCTCTCTGGCTTCTTCAAGCTCCTTTTCCATCAATTCCTCATTCCTTTTGGCTATCTTCACTTCTTTATTTAAGTGAGTAGCTTCGGTGGATAGCTTGAGATTCTCTCCTTTTAGCCTTTGAATCTCTTTCTTCATCTTCAACCTTGAGCTTTGAAAATGCTCAATGAAGCCTTCAAGATCCATTCCTCCTACATCCATATTTGTTGAATGGGATGAAGAGTCACCATCGCTAGAGTCATCTTCACTTTGTTTCTCTACCTCTTCATCATCTATTGCTTCCTTATTCTTGAGAGAAGATGTGAAGGCAATAAAGTTTGCCACATGATCCTCATCAGCTGAGGATTCTCCTTCTTCTTCCAAGTCATCACCATCGCTCCACGTGGCAGCCATGGCCTTTCCTTTCTTCTTGTTTTTCAAATTTCCACAATCTGTGGAGATGTGTCCGAAACCTCCACATTTGAAGCATTGAATCCCTTTTCTTGTGGGCTTGTCTTCACTTGACTCAAACTTCTTGAAATGAGTCTTCTTCTTTATTTCCTTTCCTTTGGATCCAAATCCCCTCTTCTCAAAATTGATGAACTTCTTGAATCTTTTCACCATGAGGGCCATTTCTTCATCTGAGTCTTCTTCCCCCTTCTCAACCTTAGAAGTCTTCAGAGCAATACTCTTTTGCTTCTTTTGTGGTGTAGGTGTGGGAGTCCATCTAAACTCATATGCTAGAAGCCTTCCAATAACTTCACTTGGCTTCATATTCTTGTAGTCACTATTCTCCTCAAGAGCCGTCACTTTTGACTCAAATCTTGCTGGAAGTGACCTCATAATTTTTTGCTTGATCCTCCTATCCGAATAGGGATCACCAAGTTGATGGCTCTGATTGACTATATCCATCAACTTCACTTGAAAGTCGTTGAAGCACTCATCCTCCTCCATCCTAATTTGCTCGAATTGTGTTTGGAGGACTTGAAGCTTGGAGTCCTTGACCACCTCGGTTCCCTCATGGGCCGTCTCTAGAATCTCCCATGCCTCTTTTACAATTCTTGTTGTTTGGATCAATTTGTACTGATTGTCATCCATTGCACAAAGAATAGCATGCATAGCCTTGTTGTTCCACTTGGATGCTTCAAACTCTTGAGTTGACCATTCCGACTTTGGCTTGGGAACTGCACTTTCGTCTTCAAGAGTCTTTTCCGGAAGAGTGTAGCCATCTTCAATTGCCATCCATGCTCGGTCATTTATTTGGCAAATGTAAGACTCCATCTTGCCTTTCCAAGAGGCATAGTTTACTCCGGTGAGCAAAGGGGGTCTTGTGCTAGAGGCTCCCTCATTACCACTTCTGTTCCCACTCATAGTGTTTGGGTATGAATGAGATGAATGTTTATGATGCAACAAACACAAACAAAATGCAAGACACACAAAGAGCAAGGATCACCTAAGTGTATCTAGGAACCCGCTCTGATACCAATTGAAAATACACAAAGTGTGTCTAATACAACCTAGAGGGGGGGGGGGGGGGGGTGAATAGGTTTTAGTTGATTTATTGCCAACTTTTTGACTTAATCAATTTTAATAATCCTGCCCCATATTAGCAATCAATCAATCCAATATAAATATATGGAAAACAATAAAAACACAAGGATTTATTTACGTGAGAAACCCTCCAACTGGGCAAAAACTCACGATCTATCCTTCTAGCCACATACGGTCCTCAAATCCACTATTTGAACGAAAGTTTACAACCTAGGTTGACCTCAAGTCACACCTACTTGGTCACTAACCCTTTCACTCTACCCAATGGGCCTTTAATAGTGATTCTAGACCACAAGCTTGTGCACTAACCCACTTAGTCACAAAGCTTAACAATCAATGAAAAGGTTAAACAACCTATGTGAATATGTAAAAGATATTCAAGCATGCAATTAATGCTAGGCAACACTAAATGCTTATCTAAGGATTTAAGGATGTCAATAAATGCAAATCCTAGATATCAATATCTAAATGCAAATGCATGAAGATTTAGCTAGAAGGGTAAGATCGTCCTAAATGCTAGCTATTAATGAACAATGCTCTCAACCAACAAACATCAACTCAAACATGTTATGAATGCCAATAAACATAAAGATATGCAATAAAATCATATAAAAGAGCTAACCCTAGGCAAACAAGAACATAAATAAATATAATGAGATTTAGGGCATGTTCAAGTTACCTAGTCAATGAAAGCAAGAAGAATCCATGATGAGATGATGCTTGAAGATGTTAGATGCACATGGATTTGTGTTTGGTTGAGTAAAGATGAGTTCTTGGGAGTTTCTCCCTCTAAGGGAAGCTTAGCCTCTCAAAAATGGCTTCTTAAACTCATGAAAATGAGCAAGGAAGAAGATAGAGTATATATAAGGAGCCCTAGTCAAAACAGCATCGTTTTGAACTTAGGGCACAAAATCCCGTCAATACCGCTAGATGGACCGCGTCTCAGGCAAGTGTCCAGACCGCGGTAAACACAGCAATGCACCGTCTGGACAACACCACGGTGTAGGGCGCTGTGCATGCAGGTGCACAGGCCGCAGTATGGGCAACAGAGGCCCACTGGATAACACCGTGACTTGGGTCGCTATGCGTGCAAGTGTACAGGAAGCGGTAAAGGAAGCATGACCCTGCTGAGATATACCGCTCTGTATGCCGCGGTGCAGACATGTCTTGCCAAGCGGTCTAGGCCGCGCTAAGAGAAGAATTTCTCTTTTCGAGGCAAACTCAACACACTAAGTGATGTGCAATCAGTGCAAATGTGGAGTGTGAAAAGAGGCATACAATACATCATTCAATAACATGAAGATAAGAACATAATGCATGCAAGTGAGTGTGTGCAACTAGATCTCTTCAAAGAAAGTTAAACTAGTGAGATACCTTTGAAGTGCTCTTAAGAGAGATGATGTCCTTGAAGCTTGATCACACCTAATGAGGCCCAAATTACCCTTACAAAGAATAATCCCCAATGTGGTTTGTCAACGAAATAAGCCAATCAAAATATGAGGAACTTACAGGAGGGACGGAGAAAATCAAGGGGAGAATCAATTAGTTTAACCTAGGAAGACTTTGTATAAAGGAATGAGGCCTAGCCTCTGAAAAAAAAGAGACTACTATTCGTCAGGCATACGACACGTACCCGACTACAGCCTAGAGAGAATTGAGAGCAATTTGAGAGAGATTTGTATACCATACATGATCAATAAAGAGAATATTTTTCTTTCTGTTGGATGGTGAATTGTATCATTATTCCTTGTCATTTTATAAAGCACTGTTACACATATGATCAACCTTGGCCACCACCTACGTGGTAGTGGACTCGAGGGTGCTAACTGAGATTTCTCGTCTTGAGCAAAATTTCCGTTAAGACAATTTAAATTCAAATATATTTCAATTTATTTTATTTAATAAATGAGATAATCTCATTATCTCACTATTCAAAAATAAATAACAAATGAAACCCTCCATTTAGTGATTAATAACATAATTAAATAATCTTATTATTTAATTTATTTAATCATCATTATTCATTAATTAAATAATCTCATTATTCAATTAGTTCCCGAATAAACACGTGTCACTTTCGTAACACAATTAATTGGACAATCCAATTAATTAATCGTGACCCTTGTTACCTAATTCGATCGGGCTAGCAAGGGGACCTAATGGACCTACAGTATTTTGAGCTCCAATAATCCTCGGAATTATTAATTGAACTCTTTAATTAATATTCCTTGATTATTAACTCCGGTGTTATTCCACTAAAAACCCGAAGCTGCACTCTCTCAACTGCAGACATTTTTACACAAACCGATACAACTCGGTGTCCATCGATATAGCTATTACACATGGTGTGATCCTCCACAGTAGTTCATAATTAGAGCTGGATCATAATGTCCGTTATCCCCCTCTAATTACATATATCCTTTAAGTACCATTGATTCTCTAATGAACAATAAATCCTATTTCCTCAAGGAATTAGGAGAGTGCTCATATTGTCCAAGCCCCGAATCAACCCTTAAGGGAACTGCCATCTACTTCTCACAAGAAGGAGTGGATTCCACTATTGTGTACATACCTTCCCAGCCACAAGCCAAACCGCAATCCCAATATACGGAGTATATTGATCAGGAATTGTATCTGACCTCACCCATGGTATATCAAAGACCACGATCTAACCTGAAGGAGTCGATAAGACACTCAGGATTAAGATCACCCACATATAGCCATCATTAGTTGATATATATGAATCTTATCAGTAAACAGATCTTGGTGAGAGATTCATATAGATCATGGCTCAGTCCTATACGATCACATCATACAAGGTGCCTCCATTCCCATATCTCATATGAATGATTCAGGATAGAACCACCGTACATTACGGAATGGACCGCAGCTATAGATTAATCACAAATAAAGTGCCCAGCTTTATTTGCTATCTATGGACTCTTTAGATTGCACGTCTCTTACTGTATCCATCCATATATGACACTCATATGCACAGTTCGAGATTACATCCGGTAATCTAGGATGTTAATACATGCACAAGTTATAAAATAAACAACACAACAAGAATGAATTGAACTTTTCTTTTTATTTATTTCATAAATCCATTTACAAATTACATCTTTAGGGCATAAACCCCAAAAATTGCAGGATCCACTACTTATACATTGAAGCAGTCAAGAGCCCCTACAGGATGTCGCATGGATTCAAAAATATCAACATCGATTGTCTCATCAAATACTGTCATGGACACCTTGCCATTATGTACATCTATGATAGCCTTTGTGGTTGACATGAACGGTCTTCCGAGCAAAATAGGTAAGTCATTTGCACTAGTACCTTCTTCTTCCATATCCAATACAATAAAATCTGTAGGTATGATAAGCTTGTGGACTTGGATTAAAACATCTTTCACAATTCCGCGAGGATACCTTATGGATCGATCGGCAAGTAAAAACTCCATGTTGATTGGTTTAAGGTCACTCAACCTTATCTCTTTGTACACAGCATAAGGCATCAAATTAATGCTTGCCTCTAGATCTAGTGTGGATCTCTCCTTTCTTGTTTCTCCTACCGTGATACTGATATTGAAACTTCCGGGATCCTTGAGTTTCTAAGGCAATCTTTTTTGGAGTACTGCACTAACTTCATCTAGAACTAGCACCATCTCATGAGAATCAGTCTTCCTATTTCTTGAATTGAGCTCCTTGAAATACTTTGCATATGCTGGCATCCTCTGGATTACTTCCATGGTTTGTAAACTGACATTGTCCTTTGACAAGATATTGTTGATCTCTTTGAATGATTGGTTGAGTTTGTTCCTTTGAACTCTAGCTGGAAAAGGAACTGGGGCACATAAGAATTTGGAGATTTGTGAATTTTAGATATATCTTTGGACTTTTCCACCTTGAACTCTTCATCTTCTACTGGTACACTTTTTTCTTTGGAGAAACCTGAAACATTAATAGAAGTATTAAAAAGTTCAGCAGGTTTTTCATTATTTAAAGTCTTACCGTTCCAGAGAACTGTGATAGCCTTTGCTTGCTCAGTATGGCTTGTGAATTTTCCTTGTTCTCTCTTTTGATTAGCTTTAGCTAATTGCCCGATTTGCAATTCCATCTTTCTCATTGAAGCATTGAGGTTTTGAATTAGCACATTAGTATCCTCGAAATTTTGCTGAGAAAATTGCATGAAATTATTCAATGTGTCTTCTAGTGATGGCTTCTTGGGTCGGTACGCAAGATCTTGCTAGACACCGGCATTATATTGTTTCTTATTGTTTGCGATGTTTCCCTATTGGTTCCCATTGCCCTGATTGTTGGTCCACGATAAGTTAAGATTTCTCCAACCCTAATTGTAATTGTTCAATGCTTGTGCTTCTTCCAAGTTACTAGGTTCAAGACCTCCCATTTGAAAATCTATATCATACCCTGGTTGTTGACATCCCTTGTATTGTGTTCCTCTTAGTTGTCCCACTTGATTGACAAGTAACTCGATGGACTTTTGCATTTTTGATATTTGCATTGAGTTCCCGGCATTAGCATCTACTTCATAAATCTCATTCCTTCTCATAGAACTCTTCTGATGAGAATTATTGGCAAGTTTTTTAAAGATCGAATGCAACTCTTCCGGAGTCTTGTCAGTCATGGACCCTCCACATGCATTATTCACCAAAACTGTTGAGACGTCATTTAGTCCATCATAAAACCATTGACAAAGTTGTTGTGTTTGATACCCGTGCTGAGACAATCAAAGAGAAGCATCTTGTAATGCTCCCAGGCTTCATAGAATGTTTCTTGTTCCTCTTGGAAGAAATTAGTAATCTTGGACCTGATCTCACTGGTTTTCTGGGGAGAATATAATTTGTCAGTAAGCTTCTCTACTACCTCATCACATGTTGTCAGTGAAGCTAGAGGCAAAGTCAAGAGCCAGGTCTTTACCTTTTCCTTCAGAGCATGTGGAATACATCTCATACGCAGCTGGTTTTCTGTCACCCTATTGTTTGGACAAGCTTGAATTGCTGCATAGAATTCTCTGAGAAATTTAAGCACATCTTCATTCGGTAGCCAATGGAAAACAGGTAGCAAATTGTAGTGGAAACTCTTTAGCTCATAATTCCTTGGCTGCCTCATCTAGTGCAATGCATAAAGGATGATTGTTAACAATAGGCCTGCTATAATCCTTCATGGTTTTGATAGATACTGTTGGTACGGCTGGTGGATCTGGAACTTGTTGAATGTTGCGATTTCTATCGTCTGCCATTGCTTTTTGTCCAATACGAGCAATGTTGTCGCTCAATGGTAGTAATTCTCCTTGCAGTGATCTTCTACCTTGCATTCACCATTGAAACCTGTAACAAAAACAAACACACACAGTAAACAACGAAAAGAAAAATAAACAAAATAAAAACAAAAAATCTAAAATTAATGACTCGACTACCTAAACTAGATTAGATTTATTAACTAAAACTAAAACTAGAATTAACCAATAAATTCAACTAATCCCCGGCAGCAGCGCTAAAATCTTGATATGTAAATTCGTGTTATAAAATACTCACTCGCAAGTGCACGAATCGTGAAGATAAGTACTGTAGCAAGTAAGGATCGTTCCCACAATGAAAATCGATTTATTGATTGAAAACTAATTTTAATTCCAATTAAACTAAAAGTAACCAAAAGATTAATGAGTTTGATTTAAAACTAAAAACTAAATTAAATTAATCTAAGAAAAAAAAAAGAATTGGTTGTGATCAACGGAAAGAAAGCACTAGGTTATCAATGATACCCAGTTATGAACACTCAATGTATGGAATTAATTTATAAACAAGATTCAATCAATTCTAGGGTTCATTCTTTGTCTTTAATGTGACTATTACCGTTCGGTCGCGGGTTGAGTCACGTGTTCCCAACCGTAATTCACCCTATGGTTAAGGTGTGAACAATAATCGGAAACCCATTAAGTGCAAGAAATAAGAACCAAATTCTACTACTTTGCCTTGATTAGACTAAAAATAAAATTCGTTCATTCAAAAGATCATTAATTAAGATTATGTTTGGTCTACACTAACAATAATTCTCAGATAGTCTTAACCCTAAAATCATGCCAAATAATCATTCACCCTTTGGTTAATGTGTGAATAAATATTAAAACTAATGAGGATTAAGCAGTTAAAAACAATGAATAAATCAAGAATTGAATTGATAAATTAATAATTAACCACACTTGAGCATTCACAAAAGGTTTACATTGATTCCCTAGTTATGAGATTAGTTACACATCATGATAATAGAAAGAGAAGAGAAAGAAAAGATAACACCCATCTTGGCCTTCAATGAGTTCTTCAAGTCTTTAATGATGAATCTTCTTCGTCTTCAAATCTTCAATGTGTAAAGATTGATGAAGAATATTGTGTGTGAAGAGTTATAGAGAAGTGGTCTAAAAGTTGTGTAGAGGTCAGATCTCGAAATTAGGTTCAAAAGAGGTTTAAATAGGTGTAGATGCTTAGTCATGTCCTTAAACAATAAGGAAATCAATTCCCTTTTAGAACTCTACCTTTTTGGGATTTTATTTCTTTCCTAAACCATTAAAATTAATTACTTATTGAAGGAAGATAAGGATTAGGTGACAACTTGCTACCCAAGACTGCCACTCATGTCCAAGAAGGTAATATTTCCCGTTCCAACAACTTGCAAAATAAATCCTGTCACTATTCACCGATTTTATGACTGACTGATCTGCGCAATAGGTACTCAAATGGGTATAACTACTTCTAAAAATTTGGATTGATAGGCCGTAAATTGGGTTGGAAAATAGACTTTCGGGGCTTCAAATCCATAGGTGGCAGGACACACAGTTCAATCGGAGCTAAGAGATAGACTTTAAAACACGCTTTTGTTGTTTTCTACCCTAATATTATTATAATTTATAAAGGTTAAAATCGATTTTTTCTGTTAAACAACTATATTTAAAAGGGAAATTATCATTTTCCCCCTGAGGTTTGCCATATTAGATAAACTGGTCCCTATAGTTTCAATAATGGCCAGTCAACCCCCTAAAAACCAAACTATTAGTCATTTTGCCCCTTCTGTCAAGTTTGCTATCCTAAAAGCATTTGACCGTTAATTGAAAAAATAAAATGTTCACATCAAGTATTGAACACTTGACCTTGTAGTTTAAAACTACACAATCTAACCAGCTAAGCTACTCCAATTCATTGTTGGAGTTATGTTGATTTAAATGTATATATCTAGTTATCTAATTTATTTAAAATAATTTAAATCTGTTTGTATAATTTAAAATAAACTCATATATATAATTTAAAATAAACTTATATTTAATAATAATATATAAAAATCGATTTATGAAAAAGAAAAAAACTAAGAAAACAAAAGGAAACCCAGAAAATCAAAGCCCGTAAATTCCCGTAATTTTTTTTTGAATTCCTTTTCAAAAAATATATTATTTCAATTTCATAAAAAAACCCATAAAAATCAAAGACCATAAATTGAAAAGAGAAAAAATTCAAAAAAGAAAAAGAGAGAAAGAAAGAAAAAAATAAATTCTTTTTAAGTATATGAGTTTATGTATAATTTAAAATAAGCTCATATATTAATAGGAATTTTGAAAAGAGAAAGAAAAAAATTTATAGGCTTTGATTTTCTGGATATTCTGAGTTTCCTTTTGTTTTTGTTTTTGTTTTTTTTTTTCATAAATCCGTTTTATATATTTTTATTACATATAAGTTTATTTTAAATTATATATATGAGTTTATTTTAAATTATACAAACAGATTTAAATTATTTTAAACAAATTAGATAACTATATATATATATATATATATATATATACACACATTTAAATCAACATAACTCCAACAATGAGTTGGAGTAGCTCGGCCGGTTAGATTTTGTGGTTTTTAACTACAAGGTCAAATGTTCAATACATGATGGGAACATTTTATTAGCAAAATAACTAATAGTTTGGGTTTCAGGGGGTTGACTGAACATTACTGAAACTAGAGAAATCAGTTTATCTAATATGACAAACCTCATGGGGGAAAATGATAATTTCCCTATTTAAAAAACACCCAACTAATTGTTTTGACTATTTAATAAAAAACGGAAAACGGAAAATAGATTTGAAAAACAATAACGAAAGCATCCTCATATCTCCCATTATGAAAACAAAATCATGTTCGCTTTCGCATATAATAAAGAACGTGAAGTCAGAGAGCATTAGGACATATTTCATATGAAAGCAAAACATCGTCCGCTAAACAAATTTCATTTACATTTGTGGACATATTTAAGAATTCTCACCTCCCATATCAAAATCTACATTAAACAAACTAATTAAAACTTAAAAAAAAAAAATCAAAGTCAGAAGATGAAGAGCTTTGTGTAGTAAGCCATGACAATTCCAAACCAGAAGAGATAAAGGTCCGTTCTGTAAGCGTTTGTCGTTTTTCGAAAAGAAAAATGAAAATAGTATTTTTGGTTTCAGTTTTGAAATCCGAAAACGAGTCTGGTAGCATATACCGAAAGCTGTATTTTAAAAATGAAAACGGAAAAAACATATCTGGTAGATTATCCGAAAACTATCAAAAATTGAAATATCAGTATTTACATTTTGTTTAATATTATAACAATTATAAATTGATTGATTAAATAATTAACCAATATGATTTTTGTATTGTAGTTTATAAATTAAATAAACGTATCACTTCACAAATTATTTCAAAAAAAAACATATCAAAAAATCAATTAATCAAAACTAAACTCTTAAATCATAAATAAGTATTTGTTTTTTTTTTTCAAAAAAAAGTTATATATTTATTTAAAAACAATTAAAAAAACGGTATCTTAGTCTTCATTTCAACGTCAATTTCTGAAACTCTTCTTCATCTTCAACATCAATTTATAACTTAAAAACAAAAAATGGAATTTATAGCTTCAAAAAAATAAATAAAAAACTTCATCTTTATCTTTCTCTTCATCTTCAACAGCATCAACTTCATCCTTATCTTCATCTTCACCTTCAACATAATCACAAATCCATCAATTTCTTCTAAACTTTGTCTTCATCACAACCGATCAACACAAAACCCAAATCGGAGAAGAAGAAGAAGTCTTCCGGCGTAGAAGAGCAGATCGGCGGTGAAGAGAAGAAGAAGAAGACAACCAGACAACCAGTTCGACAGCAAAGAAGACCAGATCGGCGGTGAAGAGCAGATCGGAGGTCCTCCGTCGTTGGAGCCAGGTCGGTGTCGCTCAACTCCTCCGGCGTCGGGTGCTCCAAGAAGAAGAAGAAGTCTGGATTCTGGAAGAAGAAAAAGCAGAAGAAGAAGAGAAGTAGAAGAAGTGACCAGGACAATCGTCCAAGAAGGAGAAAAGTAAAGAAAAAAAAGTGATTTTTTTATATAAAAAAAAAAGTGAAAAAGAAAATGAAAAACAAAAACAAAAACGAAAAACAAGTATTGTTTTTCAAATACTTCATTGTTAACACTAGTTTTGTTTTTCATTTTGGACGGAGCCCTAAGTCACCCACCAATGGAACAACTTGGAGTACTGTATAGACTTTAATCTATCTTGGGGTAGGTTCATTTTTAGTTGTTTATTGATTAAATTTGACAACTTAGTCTCCAAACAAGCGATTTGGGTTATGCACTCAAGGCGTTTGATAAAATTCCCCACTCATACTCTTTCATTCACAATGCTGTTATGAGATGCTATTTGCAGGGAGGTCAAAAGGTTGATTTGGTGGCGATTTGCAGAGGGGTGAGGAGACGCGAACCAACTTTCCTTCTCGTTCTAACCAGATATTACCAGGTTCGTTTACTTTGTTAAACTCTCCATTAAAGCCTTTTTTCATCTTCTTGTTTTTACCTCCTATTTATTTTTATATATACATTTTTTAAATGTGGGTTCTGAGCAGGGTTGTGACCAAATTCTTTGAGAATCAATGCAGTTTCTCTGGATATGAGAACCCACCAAGGTATATTTATTTATTTTTCTGTTTTACATTACCTGAGTGTTTGAATTTTGCTGTTGTGAGCAAAGTTAAATCTTTTTATTGTAAAGATGGGTTTTTATGCTAATATTAAAGTACTAAATTTGGGTTTGTTTTAGGTTGTTCCTCAAGCTGATAGATTCTTGGTTCGTCTTGAGGATTTGCCAGAGGTTTGCTTATTTCCTCACTCATTTATTTGTCATTAACATTAAATAATGTTTAGTTATGTATGACTTGCTTGGTTTGATATTGAATCTTTGATGTTATATTTATTTGGTTATGGAACTTGTTTGTGTAATATAAGGGTGTCTCTATTGCCACCCATAAAAATTCTTGCTGAGTTTCATTTAAATTTTAGGGACCACGAGCACTAAAAACAAACACGGTTAAAAGCTTGATATTTCAAAAAAAGCGTAGAAACTAAATTAATAATCGCCCTTCTTTTAGTGATAGAATAGGAAAATCATAAGAGAGCAAGAATGGGGATGGCGAAATGGTGGATAATTGGGATGTTGACGGTGATACACATAGTAGGCATACTCATATTCATTCGAGGCTTCCTTCTCACTCGAACCGAGCTCCCCTATTACAGCAATTGCTCTGATGTTTCTCAATCCCCTTGCTCATCTCCCAATCCTCCACAATGTTGGACTAGGCCTGCCGTTGATCGTCTCGTCATCATTGTTTTGGACGCCCTCCGCTTTGATTTCGTTGCTCCCGCTACATTCTTCAAAGGTAACATGTTATTTCATCCCATGACTATGTCTCTACTTTTAATTTTCTCTATCTTTTAATTGATACTTTCAACTGCCATAACTACTTTTTTGTTTGCAGAATCAAAACCTTGGATGGACAGATTACCAATACTTCAGAGATTGGCTTCCATCAACGGATCATCATCTGCTCGTATCTTTAAAGCTATTGCAGATCCACCTACTACTAGCTTGCAGCGTTTGAAGGTTAGTTTTATTGCTTTCTTTTCTCTTATTTCTCAAGGCCTGATATTTAACACCACTATTTCACTTTTAATGTTTTAGGGCTTGACTACTGGTGGGCTGCCAACTTTTGTAGATGTTGGGAATAGCTTTGGTGCTCCTGCAATTGTTGAGGATAACTTGATACATCAGGTTTGCTTCCTCTTCTCTTTTTCCTACTCTGGTAAACAAATATAATCTGTGGATTTCACTTGCAGTTAGCTTCAAATGGAAAACGAGTAGTGGTGATGGGGGATGACACGTGGGTGCAGTTGTTTCCTCATCATTTCAAAAAAGCTTATCCCTACCCCTCTTTCAATGTTAAAGATCTTCATACAGTAAGAAATTGAAGGGTTTTGTTGCATTTAATCTAAATTAAACCTTTATTTCTATAGTGAAATTTTTTATGGCATTTCTATTTTAGGTAGACAATGGATGCATTGAGCATCTTCTGCCGTCTTTGTATGAAGAAGATTGGGATGTTCTTATTGCACATTTTCTCGGTGTGGTATGATTGATATGCTTTATTTGTAAAATATATCTTGTTATTTATGACTTATGAGTTATACCTGGAATTTTTATCATTTTTTTTTATGATAGCAATACCAATAAGAAAAAATATATATGGGAATATGCCACGGAAGCAGTTTATAAAGTGAAGATTCCAGGGCTTGAATTGCTTGCTCATTTATAATGTTTGAAAATCTTCTACATAGCGTGAGGGAAGTTTTGGTTATTTTATGAAATTTGGACTTGGGTCAGGTTAACTTTCCTTTTTTAGGCTTGTTAGTCAAGTAGTCAATTGGGAGTCAAATAGTCAAGTACAGTAATACACATGGGAACCAAGTATCTCCATATATGAGAATATGAGATTACCCGAGTGTAAGACAGATATTGATGAATTTCATAAATTTGTTTTCCTATTTTTATCTTTGGGTAAGGGTTCATGTTCTAAACCTTATAAGCCAATTTTTGTGTTTTCTCTCAATCTTCGTTGTTTTTTTTCTCTTGTTAGAGTCTAGAGATGAGAACTCAAATTAGATAGAAAGGTCTGGCCTTGATTAGTTGATCCGCACTTTTTTGGGTCCATCTATGTTTTCTAGCATTTTGTTTTTCACCTTAGGTTATATTGCGTATGGTGCAAATTGATGATTGCTGTAACTTAGGAGTGATACCAATGTTTTGACTCAGAAAACATTTCTACATTTTGTAAAAAGCTGGTGAATGCCAATTAGCTGGTCACTATTGAATAGACATATGTAAAATGGAAGGCAATTGTTGCTGCGTTCTTTGGTGGTTTTGTTGGAACCCACATACATGTTCGTCTATTGTCTAGTTATCTGCTTTCCATGAAAGTTATTAAGTGTTGCTATACTGCCTTCTCATACTCTTAACTATGATATTTAAGTGTTCCAGGTTGTGAGGGTGTTATGAATTTTTTCAAGGTCTCATAAAACAATTATTATGTTTGTAATTATTGTTCGATTGTTGTTCTTCTGCGTGCAACAAAAGTAAAAAAAAAAAACTAGAATACTGAACAAATTCTAGAAATGCAAGAACTCTGGTAGATGGGTGCATAGAAACTAATTTTATGATCTTCTATGCGGTTCAGGATCATGCTGGACACATACTTGGTGTTGATTCCCTTCCAATGATAGAAAAGTTGGAGCAGTACAATGGCATTTTAGAAGTAAGCTTCCTACTATTATATATTTTTGTAAGAACTTTAATATATACTTGAACATTCGGCTTACATGAATTCTAGTCTATGGTGGTTGATTTATTGATTAGCACATTTGCCTGACTGTGATAAAGTGGTCATATTTTGTAATTTACTACTCCCCCCCCATACTGTTGGAAAATTGGTACTAGTTCCAATTCATGAAGATGTTTATTTAAATGCCCTTTTTTGATGCACTAAGTATTATCCATTTTACCCACATTTGGTGGTGTTGTTCTTATAAAGCACCATATCAGTATGTTGTTGCATAGAAGTCAATTTTATCTGTATATCTTTTGTTGTCTTATATTAATGTCTGAACTGATGACATATTTTGCTACAGAAAGTAATTGATGTGTTGGGTAGCCAATCTGGACAAGGTGGCTTACATGAGAACACTTTCCTTCTTGTGATGGGCGATCATGGGCAAACTATCAATGGTGATCATGGTGGAGGGAGTGCTGAAGAGGTTTAATGCTTATCTTGTTTCTGATTGGAAACTTGACTTAGCTGATTCTCAGTCATGCTAACTTGAATTGCATGTTGCAGGTTGAAACGTCGATTTTTGCCATGGGTTTTAAAAAGTCTCCAACCTCCATACCATCTGAATTTGATACTTCATCTTGTGAAATAAATTTGGTAGTGTCTCTTTTCCAGTTACATATATACTAGCAGCACTTAATATTTCTTAAAGATCCCTTCAAATGAGGTTGATCCCTTGTTAAATCTCTAGAAAGAAAATTTCTTCTTAAGTGTATTGGCATGGTCTTTTGAGTTGGAGTTCATGGTATTTTTTTATTTTATTTTTAAATCAATAACATGTTTCATCTTCCAATTTCAGGATCAAAAAAATACATGCATCAGCACCATCCAACAGGTTTGAATGGATTCAGATTATTTAAGAATTAGATTATGTATTCATCTTACTACGTGTATTTAGTAAAGTTTCTGTCTGTCTGCAGCTTGATTTTGCAGTAACCGTGTCAGCCTTGCTTGGTGTCCCCTTTCCTTTTGGAAGGTGCCGTATAAGCATTCTCTCAATGTTATTATAGTCATGTTATTTTGTTGAAACTGGTATGATGAAGTTTACTTGCTTTTTGCAGTCTGACTTAAATTTTTGATCTTTCATTTAGAGTCCTCCACTCCTCCCTAATATGCTGGGGTTTGTCCATGGAAAACATGTAGATAAGTCTCAATATTTCTATTTAATTAGAATTTCTAGTCAAAATTGATTTGTTTTACATCACTAAGCTTAATATTTTGTCCTTATCTTGAATGAGCCTCTATTTTTTTTTTTTTTTTTTTTTTGAGAGAGAATTCAAATTTTGTGATTTTAAAAATGTCCCCCAGAAATTTCAGAAGAAGAAATGCAATAGCCCAGCCACAGTATTTTAATTCTGAAGATCATCAAAGGATTCTTGAGTACTTATTTTATTGGAAGTTTCAGAAGTAAATATACTAATGAAAGTGACATAAATTTAGCAAATTCAGGGTTAAGAAATGAAAATGACAGATCTAGCTGATTTACTTATCGCATGATACACCGTGCATGTCATATGTTATGGTATGCGTCACATATCTTATATTTACCTGTCTGATCATTATATTTGAGCTATAAACATTGAAAACATTGGCATTTAATCATGCCATGAATGCATTGTGTATTGTACTATTGTGGAATTGGTGCAAAACATATTTTGGGTTGATTTTGTCAGTGATTTGTGGTTGGACGGTTGCCTTAATGGTTGCGAACAGTATTTTAAGATTAGGTAAAACAAGACTATTGACCGAACCCAAACTTGAACAGTAAATCATACATAAACAGTACGTCGTACATACTTAAACAGTGCTTCATGCATAAATATAGGATTGGAAATACAGCCTAAATGGACTTCTTAAAACAATAAATATACTTTCGAAAAATAGGTTCTTGTATATTTACTAAGAAAGAGATACAATATTTATAGGGTACAAGCTAACATGAAATAGGAAACTAAAACTATTATGTTTAAGGAAACTTAATTTCCTAATTTTGTCAGGAATTACAGCGCTCCCCCTAAAGTTGGTGAGTAGATATTATCCATTCCTAGCTTGCTAGTAATATCTTGAAAAAAATGACTTGATAGACCCTTGGTCAAAATATCAGCAGGTTGCTCATAAGTTCCCCATTTGTTGAAATATAAGGAGTACATATTAATCCATTGTCAAGCTCCTTTTTAATAAAGCGTCGGTCCACTTCAACATGCTTTGTATGATCATGCTGGGCTATGATCAATGTTGATCACTGACTTGTTATCACAATACAACTTCATAGTTTCTTCTCACTTTACTCTTAAATCATCAAGAATTATTTTAACCATAGTAACTCGTAAATTCCATGTGTCATGGCTCTGAATTATGCTTCTGCACTAGATCTAGCAACCACTGATTGCGTTTTACTCCTCCATGTCACCAAATTTTCTCCTAAAATAGTGCAATAGCCTGAAGTTGATCTACGGTAAACTACTGATCCAGCCCAATAGCCTAAAGGTTGCTGCTTGTTTTCACAATAATTTTGACTGTTATCATTGTTATCATTGCAGACAGTGTGTGTTCAAGAGAAGATGGTATTTATCTTTTGAAAATTACCCTTGCTTTGCTAATAACTTTTGGGATTTTAATAAACAAGATGTGTTATTTTAAAAGTTTTTATTCCCAAATCATTTGTTGGTTCTTTTCCTATACCTCACAACAAATTAAGGTTATAATTGACTTTGAGCTCCTATTCCAGTATTCCTATATCAGTCCTTTTGTGCTTTCATGTTGTTCTACAAATCCTTTTGTCAGACATGACACTGATAATGTTGATTTGTTCTCAGTATAGGGCGTGTTAGCCCTGAGCTATATGCTTTAGGCGCTGGTACATGGAATCTGGAAAGCACTAATGGGGATAATTCCCAAAATCATTCAAAAGAAGAAGAATGGATGCAGAACTATTGCAATGTACTCTGCATCAACTCTTGGCAGGTATATAAATATATATATATATATATATATATATTTTTGTGTGAGATCAGGTGATTATAAACAACCAATGTTGAACCTTTAGCCAATGTTTATTGTATTTTACAATCTTTGCGGGCTTAAAATACAAGAACTTCTAGAATTAGATAGTTAATAACTTCTATATAGAATTTTTCAGTTTTAAACAATAATCTCATTGTGGACATAGGGTATGTAATTATGTATGCTGTATGCAGTATGAGACATAATTTTATTTTACCAAGAGATAATTCTAGATAAAAGTTATTTAAAAAGATTAAAGCATACTAGTTTTGAAAAAGCAAGTATCTTTTAAAATGCATAATGTACACGTGTCAAGTGACAGCAACTACTCTTAGCTTTCAAACAATTAGCAGGCTGCAGCTTTTGATTTGAGCCACTCTCTTTTGGCTGACTATTTTTTTCACTGGTTATGGATTATTGTTGTAGGTGAAAAGATACATCGATGTCTATTCGGCTTCATCTGTCATTGGTTTTTCCTTGAAAGATTTGTCATACATATCAGATATTTATGCTCAAGCAGAGGAGATTGGTTCATGTAGCTTCAAGAATTCATTATTGTATAATGAAAGCTCCAATTCACTGTTACCTGCTCTTAGAAGGCAAATTGATACTTATTTTAATTTTCTACTAAGTGTTGCTGAGTTGGCACGCTCCAAATGGACTGAGTTTAACTTGCAGATGATGGCAGTTGGTCTTGGGATATTATTCTTCTCATTATTAATACACTTCCTTGCTATAAAGAGGATTACAAATCCGTATGGTATTTCTCTTTTTCCATCTGGAGATTCTGAGGTTTCTATTAGGTTGATTATTGCTTATTCTGTTGTGGTGATACGTGCATGCAGCTTCCTTTCAAATAGTTATATTTGTAAGTTCTCCGTCTGGCTTATCATGGCTTCAAGAATATACATTCATTTTATTTTTCTTTTCCATAATGTTGATATTCCTTTTATCCAAGTATTATGTTCTTAAACCTTGAGTTTCAGTGGGTGAAGGAAAAGTGGCAATTTTTCTATTAGCAACAACTGCCATTTTCAAGTTGCGGTACTCAGTTAAGAGAAAGATGATGCTAATAGAAGTAGGCCCCGACAACCTTTTATTCCTTTTCCTTAATTTATTCTTATTTATATTTATATAGGAAACTTTTCACTTCGGTGCGCATTGATTTTTATGTGGACCATTAGATTCAATTGCTTTGACTCAGTCTGTATGCATACACTTGCCAATGTTTATCTATAATCTATGGCTCACATGCAATGCACTGATGTATTTATGTATATATATATATATATATATATGAGAGAGTAGTTATCAAGTCAGGAATCCGGACGAATTATTTTCGTCACTGATTATCAATCTGTGTAAATTTTTATACACTAATTATCACCTCCAATAATCAGTGACCCTGCACGAATTTTGACCTGATAATTTGTGTATATAATGAGTGTGTATGTGTTGAGTAAGTTTCAAATGCGGGATCCTGTAGTGCGGGATCCCACACGTTTTTTCGTGCGGGATCCCACACGTTTTTTCGTGCGGGATCACTATTATCTAAGGAGATAATCGGTGTAAGGTTTATCTTCTCCGATAATCAATGATCCCGTTCGAAAAATTTGTACGGGACCCCTAACTTGATAACTTTCCTATATAAAGCTGTTTAACTTGCTATTATGATGCTAATTTTTTTCAGGCATATATTTACAGGCAATCATTTTTCTTTTGTTGATTATCATTCTACGATTTACTATTGAAGTTGGGCTGTCAAAGCAGGCCATGACTTCTCAATTTATGAGTGCCCATTCTTCTTGGATGCTTGAAATTGCCCTGGGCCATCCTATATGGATACACATTGCTGAAATTATTCCAATTTTAGCTCTAATGTTGTTGGCATACTTGCTGTACATGACCATGATTAGCAGCTCTTCTTGGGGCATTTGCAAGTATGCTGTCTTGGGTACCAGTTTATGCTACATCCTCATAGCTGTGCATTGGGCTTCAGAAAGTACCATATGGAGTTCAGTTCCGATGCTTCAAGGAATTGGGAAGAATTCCATTCCTCGAATAGTCCCTCGAATAATATATGTCATGGGACTTGGACAACTTTTGTTACTGGTATTTGGTCAATTGTTTAATAAAGAGAGAGCTTTGAATAGTAAAAAGAGCTTGGTCATTAAAACCGTGGCCATGTTATCTGCTTACAGTTCAACAGTCATTATTCTGTCTGGAAAACAAGGGCCCTTGATCGCTTTAGCATCAATAACTGGAGGTGCTTTCTCTTTATCCGTGTTATATTGGAACTTGATAGCTAGCATTTGTTTCTCTTTAGTCATTTGACTTTCTACTAGATGTTATAGAATATTCGTTTACTAATTGGTAAGCCTTTGGTTTTTTTGATTCCAAGAGGATATAAGTTGTGCTTGCTTTCTGAAAAGGATTTGATTTATGTCTTTCCTGATAGGTTATTGCATAATGAGGTTGGACAACATAGAACAAGATCCCAAGGATAATACTGCTGGAGCTTTAACTTTCGACCCTCTTTCTGTGACACAATGGAGTCTCTTGGCCACATGTCTTTTCTTCTCCACTGGTCACTGGTAAAATGCATGTTATATATGTTTTATCTTGTGGATGATTCTACTACTATTATGGTTCCGGAACTTAATTTTAACTATTCATTTATATGCTAAATCTTGATTGTAGTATATCTGTTGTCAGTGTATAAACAAATCTTTTTATTACATAGAAACTTTAGTCATCTGTGTGCTCATATAGTCCCATAACCTGTACTAACTTTCTGTTCAGGTGTGCTTTTGATGGCGTTCGATATGGTGCTGCTTTTATTGGGTGAGTCTTACATTTGCATCGTAGTCTAATTTTTACTTTAACTCTCTTAAAGCATAAATTTCTTTAGAACTTGAATTCCTTACAGGTGATGCATCCCCTTTCACCATGTCACATGGTGGGGCTAATGTCCATTGTTCTCTGGGTGACTAATTTTGACCTTTTATTACTTTCAGGTTTGATGAGTTTGTCCTTGTTCGCCAAGCGTTTCTCCTGACAATTGAGACATTTGGATTCTCTCATATCCTTCCGGTATTTGGACTACCATTTCTGGCGGCACGCCAATATTTAATGGGTCAGACTGAGCAGGATGGCAAGCTTCTTTTCTTGCAGTTATCCCAAGTTAGTTTATTTTCAGAATGTGTATCATCCCTGGAAAATGTTGTCCTTGGAAGTTGGATTATGTTATGATTGACCTTTTCCTCCATTCAGATCTATCTGATGTACGGATTTATTACTGCAACCACGGTTACAGCCACTATAATTTGTGTTACCGTTCATAGGAGGCATCTTATGGTAACAATGATAACTTCTTACCTATCTACCATCTGGCTTCTGCACATATCTGACAAGCTTGCCCTTTTTTTCTTTCAGGTATGGGGCTTATTTGCTCCCAAGTTTGTTTTTGATGTAGCGGGGTCTGTTCTCACTGATATCCTAATTTGTTTGGCGTGGCTTTACTATTTGGGTCGAGAAGATGGTACAAAACTCAGTACTCAGTAACAACACAAGTAATTAACATGAAATTAATTTTGTTTAGTTTTTTTTTTTTTTTTTTTTTTTTTTTTTTTTTTTTGAAAGTAGTTGTAGACAAAATTCCTTAATTTTGTTTTTCGTCCTTTTATTTTTATACTGTGAAGATGTTCGAAACAAAAATGAGGAAGCCCAATCAAGATTGTGCTAAAAGATTGATACCACTGCTTTTATCTTGATTTTAATATCAGTAAGGTAAAAAAGAAATTATAAAAAAATATTTTTGAAACTATGTATTTTCCACACTAAAAGATTTATTTATTTATTTTTTAAAGATAATTTTTATATTTCTGTGTTTTATGAACATGCAACACTTATTTCCTTCAAACAAAAAACAAAAAATATGCAACACTTCACTAAACTTGTTTTTCAGGTCTAAACAAAAATTGGGTGGATGATAATGTAATACTAATTTAATAATTAAATTGATTTTTTAAAAACAAAAAATTTAATAAATAAATTGAATTGTAGTTAGACTGGGGCATAATCATGAACCCGGCCCATGAAATTGAGACATGTGACCCGACCCATTTAAAAAGAAACCCGTTGATTCCCTCAGGGCTCAGACTGAATGAGAAATCCACGAAAACACACTTTGCAATAGTTTTGAAAAGCCCTGCTCAGTCCTCATCCATTTTACATTAGATAGTTATTATTATAATGATAATTATTTGATTGTTATTATCATCTTACTTCATCAGCTACTAAAAAGCTGATCACATTTCATCCATCATATCAAGTTGAACACGTTCTTCAATATCTCTTGTGTGAGGTTCTACAACATTTAAAGTGACAACACCTTCAAAACTATTTCTTCTACAAAAAGGAGTAAAACATAATTTAAAAGAATAATGATAGGTTGACTAAATCATTTGTTCAAAATCATACTGAGATGATATACAAGTTGTAACCACAATATAAATCAACCTATTTCCCCTTATAAGTACATTTTGATCAAAATCCAAGATGGGAAATAATTTCAATAAAGACGGTTCTGTAAGTGTTTTTTATTTACTGTTTTTCGAAAATAAAAACAAAAATGAAAACAACTTCTTTTGTTTTAGTTTGGAAATCTGAAAACGCGTCTGGTAGAATGTACGGAGAACAGTATTCTGAAAATAAAAACACTAAAAACACGTATAATAGATTAACTGAAAATATATAAATTATGTGATATCAACACAGTAATAACAACTAATTAAGTTAAAATAAATTTCATTATGAAATAATTAATAATATATTATTATATTAATAAATAATATAATAGAATATAATAAAGTGCAAGTGTTCTGCCATGGCATCATAGATTGACCACAAGAAATCAACAAATCCTCACCGGTTCTTTCAAATCCCAAACATTCATTATGCACGCAACCTATTCAACCAAATTCTCCATCCAATTATCTTATTAGGAGTAGAAGTAGAAGTAAAAGGAGAAGAAAAGATAAATGAAAAAAAATCTGTTTTTTTTTTATTTTTTTTCAATTTGAAGAAGAGTTAAAAAATATGTGTTTTTGTTCTTTCTAATTTGAAGACGGAAGAAGGAAGAAGGAAGAAGGAAGAAGGAAGAAAGAAGGAAGAGGAAGAAGATGAAAGAAGGCGGAGGAAAAAAAAGTTTTATTAAAATAAAATATATGTTAATTATATGTGGTCCACTTATTTAATGATATGGGGACCACTTCACATGGAAAACAAAAATAAATTCAAGAAAAACAACTTTTGGTGTTTTTCAATGTAACTTACTAAAGTAAAAAACAGTTTTTTTATATTATTTTAATTGCTTTTAAAAAACAAGTATTTTAAAATGTTTTTAAAAATTAAAAACGAAAATGACTGTCAAAATAGGTATCGGGCAGCCCCTAAGTATTTTCATCTCTTTGACAAGATACTAGTTTTAGCTACCTCTTTTTTAGTAATGTGGTGAGTAATAAAATCATGCAACTTTGAAATTATATCCCTTAGGATCTTAGATGATTCCTGTCACTCATTATCTTCAAATCGGCTGTAACATTCATATCCCCTGATGTTGCAATTCACTTGAAAAACCCTAGCCGCTCTTCTTTCTAGGTTTTAGGACTTCCGTCATGGCGGCACTGTTGCCGGTAGGATCTCTTCCTAACATGGTGGCTCATCTTATCTCCATACTCCAACTTTTGCATTCATACCCTTCGTCTCAATTGCCTCCGCTGCACAGCTTTTTGCCGAAGACACCATCAACATCTGCAGCCACTAATGTACCATGCATGCTACCCTCTGATCCACTTCTTATGTCGGCTCAGATCCCCATATCACTTTCTACTGTGCCTGTCTTGTCTCAACCACTGTCGCTTGCCTTAGCTTCCTTTGGTATCATGATGCAGCAATCTGTTGAAGCGCCAATTGATTCGCTTCCGTTAGCGTCCATTACAGTTGCTTCCAACGTCTCTAACTTGCCGGGGAAGCCTTCCTTTACGGACGTGCTCAAAAATCATCTCATTCAATCTCTTCTTCCATGCACTCTTCTCCCAACATGCCAACTAAGAAAGTAGAATTTGTAGCTATTGGCATTAATGAATCGATATACTTGAAATGTGTTGCAATGTGCAAATAAACAGTAATTGGTGGAATTATTTTATCTAAAGAGGATACTCCTTAGAAAATCCACGATTGGAAATTGAAACTAGAGCAACTTTGGTCGATCTTTTCCCTATGGTGACTGATATCTATGGGTAGAGGATATTATAAATATTGTTTTCTAATGTTCATGATAAAAAGAAAGTCTGATCTTATGGCTCGATTATGTTGAAGACAAGAATTCTAAGATTGCAGCAATGACAACCTGCTTTTAATACTTATAAGCAAAAGGCAACAAATTCTCAAGTTTGGTTTCGTTTTTATGAATATGATTGGAAATCTTGGCACCCCCAAATTTTGACTGACATTGCTCGGGGTATAGGAGTGCCATTAAAAATTGATAAGACAACCCTTGAAGGAGACCCTGTGTCATTACGTTAGGGTGTTTGTAGTTATGGACCTTTCTTCCAACTTGCGAGATTCTCTTATACTCGAACGAGACGGTGCTTGTTTGTTTATTTCTATTCATTGAGAATTTGCCTAATTTTTGTAATTCGTGTAGCTCTATTGGGCATACACATGCCAACTGTTGTTGGAATAGACCACATCCCGAATAATTCTGATCACAAAAAATGGGAATCTTCACAGCAATCTCGCGGTCGCTCAAAGGTTAGGCAAGAATATCGTTCTAACGTTGATGTGACGAGCTCTCTTCCCGATCTAAATATTTCCGTTCAAGATTCGGTTATAGTTCATTCTTCTATTGATTATATGTTAGTTGGGGGGACGAGTTCTATTCCTAGAACAAATACAATTGATAAGCGGGACTTGAATGACTAGGGGTTTTGATTGATGGATCTATTTCTAGATCAGTTAGTTCCTCAGTGCAGGTTACTTTTGATTTCCCTACAGCTACTACGGTCACTTCTCTTCTCCAGGATATAATTGATCATCATGGTTTGATTGATCAGAAGGTTTTGATTGATAGTTCTAGGTCCCATACTCATTCTTCTGTGTCGGTTGATAGGATGAGTTATGTTCCTAATATTACTGTCACCACTGCAATCCCTTCTGCTCAACGAGGTTTCACTAATATTACCTCTTATTTGACTTTTGTCGTGGTTGTGTCAGAGCCCAATGTCAGATTCTAGATTCCACTTTCCAAGCCTTAGGCTAAACTTCGCTTTGTTGCCAATTCTTCCACCCCTTTGGTGGGATTGGATACTCCTCTCCCTGTAGCGCAGATTAAGATTCACCTTGATTCTGCGGCTTTCGCTGCCCAAGTAGTATTGAGCTTTGTTGTTAATTAGGCCGCTCAGATTGATGCAGAAGGGAAGGATTTAGAGAACATCACTTAAGTCCTCTCTCTCTCTAATGTTTATCTATGACAATGTTTTTTGGTATCTGTTGGTCTGGATAGATTGATTAATTAGTTTAGTTCATATTTCTTTGCCTCCGGTTGAGGCCTGCGTGCCTTTTAAGATTAATGTTTTATGGCCTACACACCCCTTTGCTCTTGATTTTCTTTTCCCTCTATTGTTCTTACTTTTGTTTTCTCTCTCCCTCTCTCTCTCCACATATATATATATATCTATAAATATATGGCTCTGCCTAGAAGTTTTTCAATATATAATTGTATGTGATGCTTTTACCCTCTAGGTTAGTCCGATTTAAAAAAATTAGAGTATTCAGTCATTTTTAAGGCTCCAACACATTCATGAATGTCCATAAAATTTTACAAAATACTAGTAACATATAAAAGAATAAAAATACTAGAATAAATAATAATTAGAATCGAGAACTCTAAAACATATAAACACTGACATAAACTGTACAATCTTTTCCTTGAATATTCAAAAGAAAATTCATTTTCTAAGCCTTAAAAAGTAGTAGTCAATTAATTTTAAATTAATAAGCTTAGCCACCATATACATTAAATAGGCATTAATGTCACAAAGATGAGAGAAAATTACTGTTAATTATAACAATCAAGAATCTTAATTCAATTGTAAAAGAAGCAATATTATAATTAAATTACCAAATTAAAAACAATACGGAAACCGCAAACAAAACCCTTACATGTGGAGACAAAATGAGATCGGTCTGGTAGTATGTCTCTTACACCTACATCAAAAGATTGTGGGTTTAAGTTGTGTCCCTTTCTCCAAATCTTAAATTATTGTAATATTTCAAACGAAAAAAAACCCCTATATATGGAAAGGATATTCTACCACGAAGATTAGCATAAAATTGTAAATTTCATACAGAAAATGTCATGTAATTAAAAAAAAGGATATTATCATTTTCTTCCCTATGGTTTGACCTATTAGTAACTTTGCCCCATCTAGTTTCGGAAATGGTTAGTCTTCCCCTTGTAAACCAAATTATTCTAAGTTTTGCCCCTTACCGTCAGGATTTTCGTTAAATCCTCCATTGACCGTTAAAATGGAAGGGTAATATGGTAAAAGGTAAATCAAAATTAATTTTGATACCAAGAAAATATTAATAGAAATAAAAAAAAAGAATATTAAAAATAAAATAAAATGGTAAAAAAAAATTCAAACCCTAATCGTTCTCTTCTCTCTCCTTGAATCTCTTCTTCTCAACACCAAACACAAATCAACATCAGAAAAAAAAATCCATATCAACACCAGATCAACATCTCAAACACTAGATCAAAACACAAACCCTAATTCTCTCTCCTATTTTCTGTCGATTATCTTCTCTCCCTGCCAACTCTCCTCTTCTCCTTCTCTCTTCCCACCGTTCTCTTCTCTCTCCCCACCACCTCTTCTTCTCTTTCTCTGTTTCTCTAATGTAAGAACTTCTATTTATGATTGGCTTATTTCATGACAAACCACATTGGGATCACTTTGTAATGGGTAGTTTAGGTCTTCAATTGTGACTCATCTTCAACAAACTTCCAAGATACCAAAGTGCTTCAAGAGAGGTAGTTTACTTGACTTGACTCTTAATTGAAGAGACTTATTTGCACACACTCACTAGCTTGCATTATATATCATATCTTGCATTGTATCTAAAATTGATAACATGTTCTGCATGTTAATTGTGCTTCGTTTTGTGTGCATTTCACTCACTTCACACTTGCACATCATTCATCTAAGATAGGCATTTTTCTTGAGTGTTAAAAATGAATTTTTCCCTTTAGCGTGGCCTAGACCGCTTGGCAAGCACTGCTTGCGCTGCGGCACACAGAGAGGTATTCTTTAAATGTGTCATACGTAGTGTGGACCGCGGTTGGTGTACTTGCCTGCACAGCGGTCCATACAAACGGTCCATTCCAGAAGACCATTTCTTCTGTTGCGCGGTATGTACCGTGATCTGGACATCTGCCTGTACCGCTGTACAGATAGCGGTTTTGACGGGATTTTGTTTCCCAAGTTCTAAACAACGTAGTTTTGTCTAGGGCTTATATATATATGTTCTTTTCTCTCCCATTTCATTTTTAGAGCTTTAAGAATCAATTTTTAGTGAGAGGAAATATACTTTAGAGAGAGAAGCTCCAAGACTTGTTCTTTACCTCTCTAAACCCAAAACCTATCATTCATTCATGAATCAAACATCTTCTAGCTTCATCTAGGATGTTTTCTTGCATGGGCCTTCATCATTAAATTGACTTGGTATGTTAAACAAAAAATCCTATCTTTGTTATTTGTTTATACTTTCCAAGATGATGTTTTTATTGTATTTATTAGTTGATCAAATGCTAGGACTTAGTTTATTGCATCTACTTATGAGTTCCTTTGCGTGATTGGGTTTGTATTGTGATAGCTTGCATTTAGGACATATTTTCCCTTCTAGCTAAATCTATATGCTTTGCATCTAGATATTATTGTTTAGGACTTATTGATTGCATTTGTTAATTGCATGTTGTGTCCTTGCCTTGATTAATGACAACTTGTGTTGATATGGCTTTGTTTGATGACTAGATTGTAGACTTCCATATCTATATCTAGTTAAATCTTTATGTGCATTCATATAGACATTGATATCTAGGATTTATACTTATTGACATCTTTAAATCTCTAGATAAGCATTTAGTGTTGCCTAGCATTAATTGCATTTATGATATATTTATATATTCACATAGGTTGTTAATCTCTTCTTTGAGAGTTAAGTCTTGTGACTACAAGGTGTAGTGCACAAGCAAGTGAAGTCTTGCAACCAAGGTGTGGTTGGCAAGCAATTTGATCAAGAATCACTATAAAGGTCCGTTGGGTAGTAATATTGGGTTAGTGACCGAGAATGGTGTGACTAGAGGTCAACCTAGGTTGTAAACATCATTACAATAGTGGATTTGAGGATTGATATGGCTAGAAGGATAGCCAGTGGTTTTTCTCTTGTTGAAGGGTTTCCACGTAAAAATCAAGTGTCTTTTTATTTCCGCATTTATACTTGATTTTATATGTTTGTTTATGGGGTGAATTCATTAATATTTACTAATCAAGAAAAATTGGTAATTAACTTGATTAAAACCTATTCGCCCCCCTCTAGGTTGTTAGACACATGCTTTGGGCTTGTATTTTCATTTAATGTCTTTCTTATTCTGATTTAAGGTTCGAGATTGTTGATTTTGGGCTGACGGCGAGTGATATTTGGACAGCTGGTGGTGTTGGAGAGGGAGGTGGCGGCAGTTTGTGGTTGATTTGGGGTGTTGGTCGGAGATACGGGATTAATGAGTGGGTTTTTGTGTCAATCGACTGAGCATCCTTTGTTATGGGTATGTGGTGGTGGTGATGTTGGTTTGATGTTGATTTCATTCTTTTTTGTTTTAATTTTTTTTATTTTTTTGTTTGTGAATCTATGGTGTGCTGTGATGGTGGTTCAGTGTGGAGGTGATAATGATGATGATGGTTTTTGGATCAGGTTGCTGGTTGTATTTTTTTTTCCAAATTTTAGGTTTGAGTTTTTTCTTTTTCTTTTTTCTGGGTTTCAGTTTGTGTGACAATGATTTTCTCGATATTATTTTTTTAGCTTCAGCTTCTTTAGTTCAGTTTCAATCAACCGGCCACCGAAGCAACGACAGGCTTCACCTTCGGCGGTCATCCTCTCCCTCTGGATGGGCCAGTGAGAGCAACATCTAGAGCCAAAGTAGGTTCTGGGCTTGGTTTGGATCTAGGTTCTGGGTTGTTGTTGATGTTGATATTTTTTTCTAGTCCAGTTCTGAGTCTGGTGGGGTGGTGTTCTAGGGTTATGGTTTTTGGGTTCTAGGGTTTGGGTTTGGTGTTCTTTTTATTGATGAATGGTTGTGGTTTGGTGGTGGTATTGTTGATGATGGTGGTTGTGGTGTTGATGATATTTGATCTTTTTGTTTCTGGTGTTTCTGGATTGGTTTGATGATAATGATGATGATTTTGGGTTTTATTTTGGTGTTATGATTATTAAGGGTAGTCAAACCACTATTTAACGGGAATCCTAACGGTAAGGGGTATATATTAAATTACTGGGAAGACCAACCATTCTTAAAACTAGATTGGGCAAAGTTACTAATAGGTCAAACTATAGAGGGGAAAATGATAATATCCCTTAAAAAAAGAGATAAAGCATATCAATAAACTAAACATGACATCTTACATGAAATGCAATCTGCAAATGTGTGAATGGGCCTTCATGACCCATTTCAGCCAAGTTATGACAAACTAAGTCGTGCTACTTCATCCCCATTTTTCTCTTTTGGTACCCCTAATTTTCCTTTTTGATTGTCATAATATTTTCCATTAACAAAATTACTAAAATTCCTAGAAAAAAAACCCTTATGTGCATAGTGATATAACAAATTCAATTTTTTGTTGTTATCTTCATATTGTTTTAACATGGCATAGCTAACCAAATATCCGCGGCATGAAAAATAGTGAATTGCCAAAGTTATTATCTAACCCCTTCAAAAAAACACAAAAGTTATTGTCTAACTTTTTAATTTTAGAGTGATCTAGTAATAAAGAAGGAACTATATTTTAATAAATTTCATGGTCCACCAGCAAAAATAACCCAGATGTGATATGAAGATAATTTAAAAAGACAATCATTGTTTTAGTGCTATTAATAATAAATCTATATACCCATCAGCCAATATAACTTGGTAGCAAAGGGCATTCATTAACGATGTCTTTGGTTCGAGTTTCCGGCTTACCGCACCGCATATGATATATAATAATAATATTAATTAATTTATTTCATTTGTTCTTGTCAAAAACTCCCCAAACTAAATATTGGAAACGAACGACGTACATAAGAAAAATTAAAGTCTCAAATGGAAAATGTCCTCTAAACAGTCCTAATTCTTCATAAAATGTCCTTAAACAGTCCTAATTCATCATAATTCTACAAATCCTTTCATTTTAATAAAATCCAAATAATACAGTTTATTAAGTAATACACCTATCAGCTTGAATTTGAATCCGATTTGAATTACAACCCAAAAAACAAGACAATTCAGTTAAAGAAACAAAAAGGCTAGATTAGCACCATTCATGTTAAAGTCTCCATATAGATTAGAGGGCTCTTTGCATATCTAGCATTTTTCAATGTTTAGTTTCTACGAAATAGTCTATTGGTGAAAAAATTACAAATCTAGCCTTTCCTAATGTTTTGTATCTAGGAAATAACCTTTGTAAGACAAAAATACCCTATTCAATAAAACCCTGCAAAATGTCCAAATTACCCTCTTATGAAGTGAAACGACGAAACTACCCTTGTCTTCTTCTCTTTCAGTTGACTGAAGAAAATCAAAACGACTCTTCTCCATCCATCGTTCTCCAACCGGAATCGGTCATTCATTCTTCCCATCGGTCATTCATTCTTCCCATCTTCCATCAAATCGGTGGCTCATCCTTCCCATTTCAAATCAGTTAGTGGCAGCAATAATCCACTTGGATCACATGCTTCACCTGGATTCACATCAATAGGCAATGACCAGGCTACACCAGCATCTACTACCAAGTATGTAGTTGTGGATGACAATGATAGTTCCGAAAGCATCGATACTTTAGGAAGGTCTGATAGTTCTAAAACCAGTGATATAGAAGATGAGATTGATGATGATGATGGTGGGCAACCAGCAACAGAAGATGGAACAGAAGAACGAGGGGTGAGTGGAACACCCAATAGTTTTTCACCTTCCATGAACACACGGTGGACAGTATCAGGGTCAGAGCTTTACTCAATTAAAGCCGTTCGATCAGTGGACGTGTTTGAAAAATCATCCGACCAAGGTCCAATATACAAAGGACAGATGTTCAAGGACAAGCCAACATTGAAGCGAGTTGTAGGGTCGTATGCATTTGCAGAAAGATTTGAGTACAGAGTTTCACGATCCTCTAATACATGATTCACTACTGAATGTACACAGAAAAGTTGTGGATGGGTACTTCGGGCATGGAAGTCAAATATGGGGACTTACTGGCATGTGAATTCGTTCGTTAATGAGCACACATGTGACAAAAATGACAACTACAACATTGAATTTAAACATGTAAGTGCATGTGTGATAGGGGATTTGTTTGCAAGTAAATTTGGCGATTCTCGAAGCCGCATCCGTCCTAAAGATATAGTTCTAAGATGAGAGAGCAGCATGGCATACACCTTTCATACAAAAAATCCTACATGTCGAAAGAGCATGCATTGAATCAAGTATTCGGCGATCCGTGGGAATCCTTTCAGAGGTTGCCGGCTTATTTTTATGTTTTAGAGAACCAAACCCCAGAATTGTGGCAAAGATCAAGACCGACTCGAAAAACCGGTCTAAATATGGATTCTTGGCAATTGGAGCCTCTATAGAGGGGTTCATTATGTTATTAGGCCGGTTATCTGCATTGATACTACCCACTTGAAGGCTAGGACCAGGGGTGTTTTGTTAGTTGCGGTGTGCAAAGACGGAAATGAGATGATATACCATTTGGCATTTGGGTTTGCAAACTCTGAATGCACAGAGTCGTGGACTTGGTTTTTGAAGAAACTCCATAAATTGATCCAATATTCTGACCGTGTGATGTTAGTTTCGGATCGGCACACTGGTATATTTAATGCAACGGAAGCCATATTCCCAGATGCAGCACATGGGATTTGTGCATACCACTTGGCACAAAATCTTAAAAGATTTTGCAAGCAGTGGGATGATGTGATTTGGCTTTACTACCGTGCTACGTATGCATACCGTATCGAGGAGTTTGACCGTGTAATGAATGAGTCGAAAGAAACCTACCGTAAGGTTTACAACGAGCTCTTGGGTGCTGGGGTAGAGAAGTTTTCACTTGTACATAGCCCTAGAAAACGGTACTTTTTGATGACTACCAACATTGCTGAGTCAATGAATTCTTGTCCACTTGCGGTCTGAAAATTGCACCTATCATAGCAATGGCAGAAATTCATTAGAGATTTGTTGCAAATGTGGTTCTACAATCAATCGATAAATGCACGTGAAATGTCTACATACTTGACAATGTTTGGAGACAAACACATCAAAGATAGGATAGAAACAGCGCATCTGTGTAAGATTCATCCCATTCACTACAATGACGGTTGCTAGGTATGCATCCCGGTCTATTAACTATGTACATTCAGCTGTTGTGGTTTATTTTACAAACTTTAATTTCTTTTTGTTGGTGTATCATGGCCTAGGTTCAAAGGTGTGTCAATCAATGCACTGGCTTCTAAATTTTACACAACAGGATTTCTTAAACATGCTTATGAAATGGGTGTCAACCCTGTTCCAGATTTCGAATATTGGGACATTCCTGATGCAATTTGGACTCGTACAGTATTGCTATGGAAGAAAAAGAATCTGCCAGGAAGACCAAAGAAGTTGAGGATACCATCTGCTGGGGAGAAAAGAAAGTTACAATCGTGTTCAAAGTGTGGAAAAAAATGACATAATAAAATAACTTACCCGGAACCATCATCTAGCACATGCAAACCAGCCAAAAAAGCTCGATCATGTAGCATTTGTAAGAAAGAAGGACACAACAGACTGAAGTGCCCAGACAAGCCACCTGAACCTACCTTGATTGACCCGGATAAAGAGAACGCCGGTGGAGAAGCTTTGTTGAACTTTCCGGAATAGTGTTGTATGGTTTGGTTGCACATTTATGGTGTTGTATGGTCTGGTGGGGAAAAGCTTTATGGTGTATGTATATTAGTTCTTGTTAAACACTGCCTGGAAATTAGTTATTTTGTATGTATCATTTGTGTTGCCTTGAAATGTTATTTTCTATGTGTTTTTGTTATGTTTTTTGGTGTATGTATACTGATTTTGAAAACAGGTGTCTGTGCTAGTGAATTTGAAAATAGAAGATCTACTAATCTCGGGAGGTAAGTTGTAGGCCTGGGAATCTGACCTAGGCCTTGTCCTAACATAATTGTACCTATTCCTAATAGAACTGTACTTAGGCCTGTAATGGAATTGGGACATTAAGCCTAGGAATAACGTATAGGCCCATGGTGGAGATCATTGCGGACCCATATAATTTCTTTTATGAAGAAAAACTAAAAGAACTGAGAATCATACCTAGGCCTAAATGAATTATACCTAGGCCTGTAAAATATTTCCTGGGCTTAGGGGCTTTTGCTATACTCGCTCGCCACATCATCATTTGGATTAAGCCCGGGATGTTGCAAGCCTGGGAACTGGTAAGCCTAGGAATAATGCCTAGGCCCTGGGTGGATTTAACTGAGAATTAAATATATATTTTACGATTTTTTTTTATTCCGACTGCACGGGATGTTTTTAAAAAGCATTGTGCACCCATCATACTCGATTTCGGAACATGGAAGCTAACACGGGAGATCGAGAGCGAGTAACTCCAACAAGTTACAAGTTTGTGAAGGAAATCTTAGGCATTTAGTGGTTCATAATTTAATGGTGTGGTTTCTATCTCTAGTGTAATGGTAGCGACAACCTTGTTGGACCGTTCGATGATCTCGAAACTTACGTATACATTTCCGTTGAGATCCCTTCATTGCCGTACGGTGCCGATCATTGAGATTACTGCGGGGCCCACATAATTTCTTCTATGAAGATAAATCCAAAGAACTGGGAATGATACCTAAGCCTAAACGAATTATACCTAGGCTTGTAAAATATTTCCTAGGCTTAGGGGATTTTGCTATATTCGCTTGCCACGTCATCATTTGGATTAAGCCCGGGAAGTTGCAAGTCTGGGAACTGGTAAGCCTAGGAATAAAGTAAGCCTAGGAATAATGCCTAGGCCTTGGGTGGATTTAATTGAGAATTAAATATATGTTTTACGAATATATTTTTTCTGACAGCACGAGATGGTTTTAAAAAACATTGTAGGTATAATACTTGGATTTCTTTTTCTTCTTCTCTTCCTCACTCTATAGCATTCCTTTCCTTTTCCCTTTTCCTTTCACTTCTTCTTCTTCTTTTGACTTCTTGTTCTTTTTCTTGTTCTTTTTCTTCTTATCTTCTTCTTCTTCTGCTTCTACTGTCTTCTTATTCTTCTTCATCTTCCCCTTCTTATCTTCCTTCTCTTCTTCACCTCTTAGTTTGTGGAGGCATTTGTTAAGTACATCCTCTAGAAAATATAGTGTAAAACTGAAGATGTAAGAACCCCATGGAATTTTTTTGAATTCATCTTTGTTTTCAACTAATGAAAACAACCACCCTGGGATAGCTGTAGTTCATCCGTCATCCATGCCAAAGAATTGGCTCACCATATAGATATTCAACATCTTGTACGCATCTTCACTCTCTTCGGATGACATTTTATTTAAAGTGGCATACAATACCTCAGCAGTAGGCCCTTTTCCTTTGAAAATTCTTCTAAGCATTGAATCATGTTCTACTTCATTGTTGTTGGCAAAATCTTTAGGCAGCTGTCCCAAATTCAACCCGCTGCATAGACAAAACTCTTCTTGACCTAAACGAGCTTTCGAATTCCCCAGCCCTAAACCACATCTCATCTGGTCCTTTGTCCATTGGGGTGAATAATCTCTCTTTTCAAAAGATTATGAATTAGGTGCCCGTAAACAATCAACGGTTGTTTCAAATCCAAGTACTGGCCGAAAGGGCCCTGCTTGAATTTTTCCACCAACCCAAATTTTGTAGGACCACCTTCAAGTCTCTAATCAAAAACATTTTACTCCGACTGTTTACTCTCACTGGAATCCATTCCTCATGGTCTGGGAACCGCCACAGCTTTTCATTTGAATTTTTTGGCATCTGTAAAATGAAAGAAAACATAACAAAATAAAAACTTAGCTTCAAAATGAAATACATGTATCAGCATTATAAATGAAAATAAATCAAGGCTCAAAATCAGCAATATACATGTATCAGTATTATAAATGATAATAAGTCCTAGGCTCAAAATTATGCATGTATCATCAGTCCCAGGCTCATAACCAGTACTAGGCTTATGAAAAACATTCATAGCCTCATAGGATAAAAATACACATTCAACATCTGTCTTAGGCTCAAAATAATACATGTATCATCTCATCCATCCATCGGCCCTAGGCTTATGATAATCATTCATAGGCTCAACATATACAATCAACATAAAACATAGGCTAATCAAATTATGCTTCATCCGTCAGTCCTAGGTCTATTTCAATGATTACTAGGCTTAATATAATACATACATTCAAAATATGTCATTCTAGCATTATACATGTATCAGCATTATAAATGATAATAAGTCCTAGGCTCAAAATTATGCATGTATCATCAATCTCAGGCTCATAATTAGTACTAGGCTTATGAAAAACATTCATAGCCTCATAGGATAAAAAATACACATTCAACATCTGTCTTAGTCTCAAAATAATACGTGCATCATCCCATCCATCCATTGGCCCTAGGCTTATGACAATCATTCATAGGCTCAACACATACAATCAACATAAAACATAGGCTAATCAAATTATGCTTCATCCGTCAGTCTTAGGTCTATTTCAATGATTACTAGGCTTAATATAATACATACATGCAAAATAAATCATTCTAGCATTATACATGTATTAGCATTATAAATGATAATAAGTCTTAGGCTCAAAATTATGCATGTATCATCAGTCGCAGGCTCATAATCAGTACTAGGCTTATAAAAAACATTCATAGCCTCATAGGATAAAAATACACATTCAACATCTGTCTCCGGCTCAAAATATTACATGCATCATCACATCCATCCATCGACCCTAGGCTTATGACAATCATTCATAGGCTCAACATATACAATCAACATAAAACATATGCTCATCAAATTACATGCTTCATTCGTCAGTCCTAGGTCTATTACAACGTTTGCAAAAGTTTTTCTTCCCATTGAATTACGTCTCACTAAAAAGTGTTTTTCAATGTTTTTCCAGTTTAGTTCACAGCAATGACTAATGCCCATTCTTGGCCTTCAAACAAACCACACCCTCCAAATACCTACACATACAACGGAACACAAACATCGCCAAAAACACAAACAATAAAACAATCTCCCATCAAAAACACACACAAGAACAATCTCCCATCAAACACACAAACAATAACAATCTCCCATCAAAAACACAAATAAGAACAATCGGGGGCCTCCCCTCAAAATCACAAATTAGAGCAAATTAATACCTTGAAATTGTCTCTTTAACTTCACGTTTCGTCTAGGGTTTGGGGTGCTTCGATCAATGCAGACCGTCGGCCTTGTGATTTAAACGGCGACCTGCGACTGGCGACCGGCGACCTTGCTTCTCCAACCTCTCTATTTCTGGGTTGTGTTGCTTGGGCTTGAATTTTGTTCGTTGTTTGGGTACACAGAACAAACAACAAGGATTTTTTTGGATTTCTAATTCAACGGCGACGGCGACGGAGATGGCGACGTTGGTCGTCTGCTTTCTAAATGTTTCGGTTTCGGTTTTGCAACAATAAACAGAGCAAGTTTTTTTTTTTTAAATTTTTTTTAGTTTGAATTGTTCTGTTAACAGAGACTTTTGTGGGAAAAAATATTGGAGGATATTTTAGTAAAGTTTAACAATTTATATTGAATAAAATATTTAACGAGGGTATTGAGGGAATTTCCAGGTGAGGCCCTTTAAAGGGCAATATAGTAAATGTGGTTGGTAAAAAGGCTAAAAACTGCAATTTTTTCACCAATGGGCTATTTTCTAAAAACTAAACGTTGAGAAAGGCTATTTTCAACAATTTCCACTAGATTAAAAGGATTAAAAGAGCACTAATTAAAAAAGTGGAAATTGTAGGAAATGGCCTTTCTCAATGTTTAGTTTCTAGAAAATAGCCCATTAGTGAAAAATTGCCCTTTTAGCCTTATTACCAACCACATTTACCACATTGCCCTTTAAAACCCCTTACCTGGGATTTCCCTCAATACCCTCTTTAAATATTTTATTCAATATAACTTGTTCAAGTTTACTAAAATACCCTCTAATGTGATTTCCCATAAAAGTCACTGATCAACAACACATTTCAAAATATATAAAAAAAAAACATTCGTTGCTTCATTGTTCTGCTCCATCTAAGCAAAACTGAAACTGAATCAATAAGAACCCAGAAATTCAGAGATGCAGAGAGAGGAAGGAGAAGCAAGGTCGTCGTCGGAGAAACAAGGTCGTCGTCACCATGGCCCTTCAATCTTGTTCTTGCTATGTGTACCCAAATGACAATTAAAACTCAAACCCAAGCAAGAACCCAGAAATAGAAGCAAGGTCACTGGTCGCTGTTTAAAGCACAAGGCCGACGGTTGACATTGATTGAAGCACCCCCAACCCTAGATGAAACGCAAAGAGAGTGAGACAATTTGAAGGTACTAATTTGTTCAAACTACTATAATTTATGGGAGATTGTTCATGTTTGTGTTTTTGATGGGAGATTGTTTTGTTGTTTGTGTTTTTGGCGTGTTTGTGTTCTGTTGTATGTGTATTGGGAAGGTGTGTGTTCTGTTTGAAGGGCAATCACTTAGTGATTGCTGTGAACTACACTGGAAAAACATTTAGTGGGATGTAATTCAATGGTAAGAAAAACGTTTGCAGACTAGAATGGCTTATTTTGCATGTATGTATTATATTAAGCCTAGTAATCATTGTAATGGACCTAAGACTGATGGATGAAGCATGTAATTTGATGAGCCTAGGTTTTATGGTGAATGTATATGTTTAGCCTATGAATGATTGTCATAAGCCTAAGGTCGATGGATGAATGATGCATGTATTATTTTGAGCCTAGGAGGCTATGAATGATTTTCATAAGCCTAGTACTGATTATGAGTCTAGGACTGATGATGCATGTATAATTTTGAGCCTAGGACTTATTTTCATTTATAATGTTGATACATGTATAATACTATAATGTTGATACATGTATAATGCTAATTTTGAGTTTGGAATTATTTTTATTTATAATGCTGATACATGTATAATGCTGATACATATATTTCATTTTGAACCTAAGTTTTTTTTTTCTTTTTCCAGATGCAGAAAAATTCAAATGAAAAGTTATGGTGGTTCCCAGGCTATGAAAAATGGATTCCAGTGAGAGTAAATAGTCGAAGTAAAATGTTTATGATTAGAGACGTGAATGTGGTCCGACAAAAATTTGGGTTGGTGGAAAAATTCAAGCAGGGTCCTTTCTGCCAGTATTTGGATTTGAAACAACCGTTGATAGTTTACGGGCACCTAATTCATAATCTTTTGAAAAGAGAGATTATTTACCCTAATGGACAAAGACCAGACGAGATGTGGTTTGGGTTGGGGAAGTCGAAAGCTCGTTTCGGTCAAGAAGAATTTTGTCTATGTAGCGGGTTGAATATGGGACAGCTGCCTGAAGATTTTGCCAACAACAATGAAGTAGAAGAGGATTCAATGCTTAGAAGAATTTTCAAAGGAAAAAGGCCTACTGCTGAGGTATTGTATACCACTTTGAAGAAAATGTTGTCTGAAGAGAGTGAAGATGCGTACAAGATGTTGAATATCTATATAGTGAGCCAAGTCTTTGTCACGGATGATGGACGAACGACAGCCATCTTGGGGTGGTTTTTTTTATTAGTTGAAAACGAAAACGAATTCAAAAATTTCCATGGGGTTCTTACATCTTCAGTTCTACACTATATTTTCTAAAGGATGTACTTAACAAACGCCTCCCCAAACTGAGAGGTGAAGAATATACAGAAGTTAAGAAGGGGAAGATGAAGAAGAATAAGAATACAGTAGAAGAAGAAGAAGACTTATAAGAAGAAGAAGAAGAAGAAGAAGAAGAAGAACAATAAGTCAGTAGAAGAAGAAGAAGTGAAAGTGAAAGTTAAAGGGAAAGGAAAGTTGCAGGGTGAGGAAGAGAAGAAGAAAAAGAAATCCAAGTATTATACCTACAATTTTTCCGGGTTCCCTTTAGCACTTCAGGTAAGTTTTATAAAAATTGAGCATGTTTTGATTGTTATGTTGAACACAAAATATTAAGAAAATTATTGTAAGAAAACTAGCTGTTTTGGTGAGGGGCTAGTGCTGTCCAGTATTGTTTAACAGCAAAAAGATATTTTTCCTTGTCCATTTCTAAAAATATGTCTTCCATTCCATATCTCCCTCGTAGAAAAAAATTGTTTGATACTAGTTAGTTTAAATTGTATAGGTATGAGCCATGGAGAGAGTTATTTGTTTAGAAAATCTGGTTTGAAAAAAAGTTGCTACGGGGTATCCACGGTTCAGTAGATGGGAATTCAGTGCAAATGTTACAAATATTGAATCCAAATTCAATACATTGGTATGTACTTAATTACCTTTTCTTTTTAGTTATATAGGGATAATTATTTATAGAAATTCCCTAACAATTGTTTGTTCCCGATATATAGACGGCTTTATTTCCTTGGGATGTTAAATTTTTTGAAAAGGGTACATATTACTTCAAATCCCTCAACCAGAAATATGTGTGTGGCCCACTAATTGATAAGAAGACGGAGAAGTTGGCTATACCTCGAAGTGAAGAGGAAGAAGATTTGGTTTTGACGATGAAGGAGATGATAATCAGACAGGCAATGACAGTGAGGGGATTGACTCTTCTATTATGAAGGAGGAGAGATGAGGTTCTGTCATGAGAACTAGAAGCACATTTTCTAACGAATATTCCCCCCTTCTAAGAACCCGGTATTTTTCGATAGAAATCCTAATGTATGATTGCGTCTACACTGTTTGGTTTAGTATGGTATTCTTGTATGCATTGTTTTAATTATTGCAAAAGTCAGGTTCCTTCCACTATCCCAGAACTATATGTCGCTATGCTTGAAAGTGAACAATGTATCATTGCATTTTGTAGAGATGAATTTTCGAAGATTAAAAAGAGATGGATGTTGGATATGAAGTTGTTGAAAATTATATTATTATTTATATATTAGTTTAGTCCTTAATAATTTCCACTAATTTATTGATGTTGATATTGATGTTTAGAAGGGTGCTGAGCAAGATGATGATGCTGTTGATGAGAAGGGTGTTGGAAATAATGTTGCTGTTGATAAGGATGATGAAGAACTAAATTTAGTTGGTGAAGTTGGTGAACTTGGTAAGGGTGTCCAGCAAGATGGTGATGCTGTTGCTGAAGTTGGTAAGGGTGGTGAGGAAGATGATACTTTTGGTGATGTGGATGATGCATTTGAGGGTGGTAAAGGTGGTGAGCAAGATGATGGTGTTGGTGATGGGGATGTTACATTTGAGGGTGGTTAAGGTGAATTGCAAGATGATGTTGTTGGTGATGGGGATGCTGCATTTGAGGGTGGTGAAGGTGATGAGCAAGAGGATGGTGTTGGTGAAAATGGTAAGGGTTCTGAACAAGGTGTTGGCAGTGATGGTGTGGTTGTTGGGGATGCAGCATTTGAGGGTGGTAAGGGTGATGAGCAAGAGGATACTATTGGTGAAATTGGTAAGGGTTCTGAGCAGGGTGTTGGTAGTGATGGTGTGGTTGTTGTGGATGCTGCATTTGAGGGATGGTAAAAGTGATGAGCAAGAGGATGTTATTGGTGAAATTGGAATGGGTTCTGATCAAGGTGTTGGCAGTGAAGGTGTGGTTGTTAGGGATGCTGCATTTGAGGGTGTTATGGTCGAGATACATTCTATAATATAGTTTTTGTTTGGGAATTAATCAATGGTTTCTGCTACACTGAAAATTTAATTTTTGTAGGAGTCGGGGAAAAAATCTATCCTTGATGTGGATGAATATCCATCCCCATATGTGTTCTTTATTGCCCAGAACATTCCCAATAGTGTGGTAGTGCTTGATGGGGCCGACCCTGATGTTGAATACAAATACATCAATAAACAGAGGGGCCGAAAGCGGTTCAGGTGGCTCGAAAGCCCGTGGACATATCCCATGCCTAAGAAGAAAAGGAAACCACATTCAAATGAGGAAGAAATAAACTTAGTTGAGTTCACGTCTTTCCAGAAGAACGAAGACCAACTTAGGTAATATTCCATTCTGATTATCTGTTATATTGCCAGTATTATAATGTATTCATTTTTATAGTTTTTAATGTAATGTAACGCTGGACTTGAATAGTTTTTATACTGGTCAAATCCTTCCCATGATGCATCAAGATTTTCTAGACCTAGTCAACATCGAAACGTGGATATCAGATTTGGTAACATAATTAACTATCTATTTCTCCCTGGTTTGTTGTTTTAAGGCTTTATGTTACTTATTTCGTAACGTACATCACTACATTTACACAACACATTCACAGTTACTTTGATATCCTATGGAGGATGTGATCGAGTATTGAGCTTAACTACTTGCAAAATATTGGATTGGTTAACACATCTTTCTTCGTAAGTATCTCCCTAGTTATATGATATGGTATATGAAAATGTGTTTATGCATGTTTCTGAAAATGTGTTTTAATGCATGTATGCTTTTGATCCTATGATTGATTGATATAAGTCTGGGAATGGATGTCATGAGCCTAGGAATGGATGTCATGAGCATAGGAATTATCAGCTGGGAAATAATGCATGTATGCTTTTGATTTATAGAAGCTTGGTAATAGAATTATCAGCTATGAATTAATGGTTGTATATGCAGACTAACCTAAACATTAAGTGGGCAATTGAAATGGATACATTGGATGCCATGAGGAAGATAGCAAAATTTGAGAAGGCTGAGGAGGAAAGACGTCAGCAGAAAGAAACTGGTTCTCCTCCTTCCCTTCAACAAAAAAAAAGATCGCAAAAAAAGGGCAAGAAGATCAGCGATCCTTCTCCTCATGCTATCAATGTCTAGGAAGACTACCTAGAATTTGTTCCTTTAAATTACTAGCCAAGTGCAGACATCCTCAGACATGTTACTGGGCATGACCTTCTGTACCCTCAACCTTGGTGGGAAATGGATTCGGTAAGTTTTTGGAAATGACGTTGCATTGTCATTATCTATTTTGTTCATTAATTTTTATCTATTTGCTTAAAAAATTTATATTGTATATACAGGTGCTCATCCCGTGCCACTTCTCGGCCATTGGGTTTTATGTCATGTACTTTTGAAGGAAGGAAAAGTACTGTTATTTGACTCTTTGAATGAATGGGACAGAACTAGTCATTGGCTAAAGGACATTCAGTGCCCTACTTTACCTATTGCCATCTTTATTGAAGCATCTCGGTTACTAGAAAGAAATGAAGATGGATCCTCATGCCAGCCCATTCACAGTTCAAAGCATGCACTCTGAATTGATTATGCAACAAGATGATGGGTACGTGTGACATATTTATTTACTTTCTCAAAGAAACTTATGTTGACATATCCTACCATTTTACAGATATAGTTGTGGTGTATTCTTGATGAAGTATGCTGAGTTGATTCTTACTGGAGTAAAAACTCCATGGAAATCAGTTTTTGGACAAAAGGATATCAAAGACATTTGTAAGGCCATTGCAAATGACATTTACACCAATGGTCAACTCTGCAAATTCCCCGTAGAAAATTCTGTTTTAGGTATCAATAGGTTTTGCCTGGGAATGTGTATAGCTTGGGAATCAATATTTAGGTTGGAAATATTTTTTATAGTACTCATAGGCTTGGAATGTTTATAGGGTATTTTATGCCTAGGCATGTCAATAGTGTCAACATTTTGTGCCTAGACATGTTCAGCCTGAGAATAATTTGTGACAGATTTAATTGTGCCAACTATAGAATTAGTTAAATAAAATTCTTAAAATTCTTAAAGTTATGAAATTCCCAGTGAAAATAAAAAAATATGTGACAAATTTTAAAGGCTTGGGTACAATTCTCTTAGGCATGGGAATAAATCTCTTAGGCCTGGGTAGAACAATTCTCTTAGGCCTGGGAATCAATTCACTTAGACATGAGAACAATTCTCTTAGGCCTGTGAATCAATTCACTTAGGCCTGAAAACAATTCTCTTAAGCTTGGGTAGAAGTCTCTTAGGATTGGATTAATTCTCTTGGGCCTGGGTAGAACAATTCTCTTAGGCCTGGGTAGAATTCTCTTAGGCATTGGAACAATTTTCTTAGGCATGGGAACAATTCTTTTAGTCCTGGATAGAACAATTCTCTTAGGCCTGGGTAGAACAATTGTAAAGGCATGGGTACAATTCTCTTAGGCCCAGGAATCAATTCAGTTAGGCCTGGGAACAATTCTTGTAAGCATGGGTAGAACAATTGTCTTAGGCCTTGGAACAATTCTCGTGACTTGTCATTTTCAGAAAAAGATGTACAATATTATATCTCTTTAACTGAAGTTACAATGGTTAGTGTACCCACTGTTCAGTTTACAATGAAAATGAATGTTCATAAGTTACAATGGTTCATTTCAAATCTAAAGGTTACAATGGTTCAATTATATATGTAAAGGTGACTTTTTATTGATATGGGTCATCATGTTCTACTATAAATATCCCATCTCTGTTACATAGTTTCCTCACTTCATTTGTACAAGTGAAAATGGAAGCAAATGGTAGGAGTAGTAACTGGTTAAATGCCATTTTTGAATGTTGGCATGAACAGATTGCAAAAGCTAAGGAGACAGTCATCAAGGAGCATAAAAATGCAAAATGGCTAAGTGTTGATTATACTGTTTTGATGGGGAAATATCAGAATCTGGAAGCTGAAATTATCAATTTATATGTTCAGATCGAAGCAAGGGACAACGAACTCAATGGACTCTACCAACTTGTTGAACAAATGCAG
This sequence comes from Dipteronia sinensis, assembly GCA_033220585.1. Lineage (NCBI taxonomy): Eukaryota > Viridiplantae > Streptophyta > Magnoliopsida > Sapindales > Sapindaceae > Dipteronia > Dipteronia sinensis. Next base: position 34,370,700 of record CM065639.1, on the reverse strand, counting down.
AAGAAGTTGATAGACTTCAATATTCCACCATCAGCTTAAAGAAAAACACACATAATCTACCTTCTATAGAAAAACACATTTCAATATTATGTTATGTTTTTTATTCACATGTTGTACCATCTAACTTCTTAATGAAAGTAATTGGTTATGTTATCACATGATGTACACATTTCACATGCTGTCATTATATTTCTTCATTACTCTTAAATACGACCAGAACAAGAACAACAAGATCCACATACATCCATAATATATTTAATATATTATAATATTATTATATATAATAATAATATATTTAATATATTATATATTATTATATATAATTTTATAATATATATATAATATTATATATGTAATTATAATATATATATATATTTTTAAATATTATTATATATAATAATATATTTAATATATTATATATTATTATATATAATTTTATAATATATATATATATATATAATATTATATATGTAATTATAATATATATATATATATATTTTTAAATATTATTATATATAATAATATATTTAATATATTATATATTATTATATATAATTTTATAATATATATATATATATATAATATTATATATGTAATTATAATATATATATATATATTTAAATATTATTATATATAATAATATATTTAATATATTATATTATTATATATTTAATATATATTATATATATATATTAATAATATATATCATATATATTATATTATTATATATATATGTATCCTATATATATAATATACAATATATATTATTAATATATATATACATATATTATAATATATATATAATATTATATTTTTTATATGTACAAATATTTAAAATTATATATATATCTTATATATTATTATATATAATGATATAATAAATCATATTATTATATAATAATATTAAATAATTATAATATTTTTCAATTACAATATTACTATTTGTGTAAAATATAATAATATTGTAATTGAAAACAAGAGGTCATTTGAACCCTTTTGTTTTTGTTAAATATTATAATATATTTCAATTACAATATTTATTTAATATTGTTAAATACGATATATAAAAATTGTTTAATATTATACAAAACAAGGAGGGCACTTTGGTCATTTGAATCTCTTGTCCCGTCCTGTCCCAGCCATACCAAACGTATAACAGTACAGTCCACAGTCCTGTCCCATACATTCCAAACAGGTCATGGAACAACTGTCCTGTCCAGTCCAGTCCAGTCCAGTCCAGTCCCGTCCAGTCCCGTCCCCGTACCAAACGCACCCTAAGTGTTTAACAACAGAACAGAATAGAACTAGTTTCTTATGCGTTCTTGTTTCATGCTAAACAACACCACAACTTAAACATAAACAACAAATCTTTCAAACAATCTTGCCTACTATAACTCCAAAAATAAAAAGGAATAGAAAGGAAAACAACATGACACCATTGCTTTGACTCTTCTTAGATACCTTCTCTTCAACATTCACAGAAGATTTTGGCCAGGAATGGCTTGAATGTACTGAACGAATAGTTATCACTTTATATGCTTTATCAGTTAAGTTAAACTTTTGGTAAGATGCTCCTGGAAAACCATTTACATATTCATGACACTCAGTCCAAGAATTAAACACACCGGTTCTCCTTCCTATGAAAACAATATAAACATAATTATTCCCCATTTCATACAAAACACTTGACAGATATCTGTAAATCGAAAAAATTTCAATTTACTAATGAAAGTTAGAGTATATGAGGCTTATATTGCAAAAAACACAAAATCCTCTCAATCATTGAAACAAAGAAAGACTAAAAAGTTCGACACATTTTCAGTATACCAAACTTCTTTCGCGAACAACAAAAAACCTTCAAAGTACTTAAAAAAATACAAAAAAAGGTCTATTGAGTTTATGGGAGAATGAGATATTAGATCTCAGAAGGAGAATACACATTTTTAAAGTTGCAAAACCCGTTCAGTCAACGTATAATCTAGACTACAAGTTTATATTTTCGATCAAAAAACCTGTATACAAAGCAAAATAGTGGCAATGAGATGCATAAATTATGAAGATTATTTACCTGGAGATGGGTATGAGAGGAAGAGTTGGGGTATAGGAGAAGCAAATAAGTTTGCTTTCAACTGTATACAAAGAGAAAAAGATTCTCAAGTTTTTAGGTTCTCGGTTTGGGAACACATGAAGAAGAAGATGAAGATGGGTTTGAGTGTTTGACTGAGGAAGGAGATTAAGATTTAGTGGGATCAGGATGTAATAATAAGAAGAAGATTTAGTGGGATCCATCTGTAATAAGAAGAAGAAGATTTAGTGGGATCCATCTGTAATCCACTACAAATTCATGATGTGGCGAGCGAATATGATGACGTGGCTAGCAAAAACCCCTCAGCCCAGGAAATAATTTATAGGCCTAGGTACAATTCTTTTAGGCCTAGGTATGGTTCCCAATTATTTCAGTTTTCCTTCGTAGATGAAATTATGGGGTCCCGCAATAATCTAAATGATCGGCAACGTCCAGTGATGAAGGGGTACCAATGGAAATCTATGCACAAAGTTTCGAGATCATCGAACGGTCCAACATGTATGTCGCCACCAATTACACTAGAGATAGCAACCAAACCTTTAAATTATGAACCACTTTATACCTAAGAGTTGTTTTCACAAACTTGTAACTTGCTGGAGTTGCTTAACTCGGTCTCTTGTATTAGCTATATGGTTCTGAATTATACTCTAATGGGTGCACACCGCTTTTTGAAAACATCTCGTGCAGTCGGAAAACAAAAGAAAATTATAACAAAAAATATTTAATTTGAGATTAAATCCACCTATTGTCTGACTATTATTCCTAGGCTTAATGTACCGGTTCCCATGCCTACAACTTCCCAGGCTTAACACATGTCACAAATGATGACGTGGATAGCAAAAATCCCTGAGCCTAGGAAATAATTTACAGGCCTAGGTACAATTTTTTGAGGCCTAGGTATGGTTCTTAATTATTTAAGTTTTCCTTCGTAGATGAAATTATAGGTGCCCCTCAATAATCTAAATGATCGGCACCGTCCAGCGATGAAGGGTTACCAATGAAAATCTATATGTAAAGTTTCGAGATCATTGAACGGTCAAACATGTATGTCGCTACCAATTACACTACAGATAGCAACTAAACCTTTAAATTATGAACCACTTAATACCTAAGAGTTGTTTCACAAACTTGTAACTTGCTGGAGTTGCTTAACTCGGTCTCCTGTATTAGCTATACGGTTCTAAATTATACTCCGATGGGTGCACACCGCTTTTTGAAAACATCCCGTGCAGTCGGAAAAAATAATTATAAAAAAATATATTTAATTCGAGATTAAATCCACCTAGGGCCTAAATATTATTCCTAGGCTTAATGTACCGGTTCCCAGGCCAACAACTTCCCAGGCTTAGTTCATCTTCTTAACACGTGTCACAAATGATGACGTGGCTAGCAAAAACCCCTAAGGCCAGGAAATAATTTACCGGCCTAGGTACAATTCTTTTAGGCCTAGGTATGGTTCCCATTTATTTTAGTTTTCCTTTATAGATGAAATTATGGGGGCCCCGTAATAATCTAAATGATCGGCACCGTTTAGTGATGAAGGGTTACCAATGGAAATCTATACGTAAAGTTTTGAGATTATTGAACAGTAAAACATGTATGTCGCTACCAATTACACTAGAGATAGCAACTAAATCCACCATGGGCCTAGACGTTATTCCTAGGCTTAATGTCCTAATTCCCAGGCCAACAACATTCCTCCCGGGCTTAGTTCATCTTCTGTTTTCAAAATTAGTATCAACAGCTGGTAATAGCTCCTCAAACAACAAACCTCTGTTTTCAAAATCAAAATACATAAACCTGTTTCAGTTCAACCAACTAACGCAACCAACACCATACACCTAAACATGTTTTGGTTCAGCAGCGATCAACACAAACAAATATACATACACCACAAACCATCACAAAAACACATACAAAATAACATTTCCAGTGAACAAAAATGGTACATAAACCTGTTAAGGTTCATCGGTGTTTAACACTCACAAAAACATATACAAATTCCCTAAACCCTCTCCCCACCAAACTATACAACATCATAAATGTGCAAACACAGCATACAACACTATTCACCAAAGTTTAACAAAGGTTATCCAGCAGAATTTTCTCTTCGTCCGTGTCAATCAAGGTAGGTTTAGGTGGCTTGTCTGGGCACTTCTGTCTGTTGTGTCCTTCTTTCTTACAAAGGCTACATGTTCATGCTTTTTTGGTTGGTTTGCATGTGCTAGATGATGGTTCCGGGCAAGTTATTTTATTTTGTCCTTTTTTCCACACTTTGAACACTATTATAACTTTCTTTTCTCCCTAGCAGAAAGTATCCTCAACTTCTTTGGTCTTCATGGCTGATTTTTTTTTCTTCCATGACAATACAAAACGATTCTGAATTGCATCAAGAATGTACTAAAATTTAGGATCTAGAACAGGGTTGACACCCATTTCATAAGCATGTTTAAGAAATCCTGTTGTGTAAAGGTCAGAAGCCAGTGCTTTGATTGACACACCTTTGAACCTAGGCCATAACACACCAACAAATAGAAATTAAAGTTTGTAAAATCAACCACAACAGATAAATGTACAGAGTTAAAAGATCGGGAAGCATACCTAGCAACCGCCATTGCATGTGAACATGACAACTCATCTAAATCCCATTGATGACATGGGCAAGAATATTCGTCAAGGTCGACGGTTGTTTCCTTCCATTTGTCATCTACCTTAAAGGTATTGAAGTGAATGGGATGAATCTCACACCGATGCGTTGTTTCTGTTCTATCTTAGATGCGTTCATCTGCAAATGTTGTCAAGTATGTAGACATTTCACGTGCATTTGTCTGACGATTGTAGAACCACCTTTGTAACAAATCTCTAATAGATTCCCCATTGCTATGACATGCAATTTTTGGACCTCAAGTAGACAAGAATTCATTGACTCAACAATGTTGGTGGTCATCAAAAAAATACCTCTTTCTAGGGCTATGTACACGTGAAAACTTCTCTACCCCAACGGCCAAGAGCTCATCGTAAACCTTACGGTAGGTTTCTTTCAACTCGGCCATTGCACGATCAAACTCCTTGATACAGTATGCATACGTAGCACGGTAGTAAAGCCAAATCTTTTCATCCCTCTGCTTGAAAAATCTTTTAAGATTTTATGCCAAGTGGTATGCACAAATCTCATGTGCTGCATCTGGGAATATGGCTTCCATTGCATTTAATGTACCTGTGCTGATCCGAAACTAACATCACACGGTCGAGATATTGGATCAGTTAACGGAGTTTCCTTAAAAAACCAAGTCCATGACTCTATGCATTCAGAGTTTACAAACCAAAATGCCAAAGGGTATATCATCTTGTTTCCGTCTTTGCACACCGTAACTAACAAAACACCCCTGGTCCTAGCCTTCAAGTGGGTAGAATCGATGTAGATAACCGGCCTCATAACAGAATTGAACCCCTCTATAGAGGCTCTAATTGCCATGAATCCATATTTAAACCTGTTTTTCGAGTTGGTCTTGATCTTTGTCATAGTTCCGGGGTTAGATTATTCCAAAACATAAAAATAAGCCGACAACCTCTGAAAGGATTCCCACAGATCGCCGAATACCTGATTCAAAGCTTGCTCCTTCGATCTGTAGGCTTTGTTGTACGAGAGGTGTATGCCATGTTGCTCCCTCATCTCAGAAACTATATCTTTAGAATGAATGTTGTGTCCAGGATCACCAAATTTACTTGCAAACAAATCCCATATCACACAGGTGCTTACACATTTAAATTCAATGTTGTAGTTGTCATTTATATCACATGTGTGCTCATTAACGAACAAATTCAAATGCCAGTAAGTCCCCCTATTCGATTTCCATTTCTGAAGAACCCATCCACAACTTCTCTGTGTACATTTTGCAGTGAATCGTGTATTAGAAGATCGTAAAACCCTTTACTCAAAAAGCTCTGCAAATGCATACGACCCTACAACTCGCTTCAATGTTAGCTTGTCCTTGAACATCTGTTCTTTGTATAATGGACCTTGGTCGGCTGGTTTTTCAAACATATCCACTGATCGAACGACTTTAAGTGAGTAAAGCTCTAACCCTGATATTTTCCACCGTGTGTTCATGAAAGGTGAAGAACTGTTAGGTGTTCCACTGACCTCTCGTTCTTCTGTTCCATCTTCTGTTGCCTTTTTCCCACCATCATCATCACCACTCTCATCTTTTTTATCACTGGTTTTAGACCTATCAGACCTTCCAGAAGTATCGACGCTTATCGAACTATCATTGTCAACCACAACTACATGCTTGGTAGTAGATGCTGGCGTAGCCTAGTGATGTAAATCCGGGTGAAGCCTAGGATGCAAGGGGAATTTTGCTGCCACTAACTGATTTATAGTTTGGAGTACCCGCCGGAGACCGTGGATTATCAATAGGTTTAACATGAGAGACCGTACATGCTGATTGGATTGGATTTGCTGGAGGTCGAAATTCATATTTGTTGACAAATTCAACATCAATTGCGGCCCAACCTTTTTCCATATGAATAATCACAAACTTTACATCGTTGTCACTCATAATAGACAATGTAACTATATCATCCTCCGTTTTCACACTGCTAATTTATCTTCAACTCATCTTTGTCTCTACTAACCCCCTGTCTGTTGGTATATTGTTTTCACCAATTCATCGTAGGCTCCGTTGTCTTTTTTTGTTAGACGTACTGAAAATGAAATAGGCCCCAGTAAACCGGTTACCCTTCCAATGCTCACCGCACTGAACTAACAGCCAAGACATGGTATCCTTAGACCCTGAAATAAAAAATTAAAATCACTCATCTTATTATACCTAGGCTCAAAACATTTATGCCAGGCTCAGTTCATCTTATTTCCAGGGCTCAAACAATTTTATAACAAGGCTCAAGACATGGGTTCCATATAACAATTACAGTATCAAACAACAATAACTGGAAAGGTGTATGTAGGATTGTTGGGTGTAGTTAAGGTGTTTGATGAAATAAGGTGCAATAGAGAAAAGTTCGGGAATCTGTTTGAGGATAGAGTTGTCCATAAAGACTACAAATTGACAACTATCTAAGAAATGTTTTTCACCTTGATTAGATGTGTAAGTGATGCCTTTCTCACAGACTAATTGTTGTTATGCACATGATCACTTGCTTTTGGCTATCTTCTTTTTTCAACAATGTGTTTCCTATGGTCATAGAAAATTATTTAAGTTTAGGTGAGTGCATTGGTGTATTCTGTTTCTTCAGAAACATATTTCCTAGTTTAGGCATTAGCAAACTATTTAACTTCTCTATACTGCACATTTAAGTTATATGGTCACTACCAATGTGTTTTCTATGCCTAGGAACAATTATGTTAGACCTAGGTATGGTTCCCTAGGTCATTGAGTTTTCCTTCCTTACATGAAATAAGGAGTTATTCCTAGGAATAATGTCCCAATTCCCAGGCCTACAACATTCCTCCTGGGCTTAGTTCATCTTTTGTTTTCAAAATCAATAACAGCACCTAGTAACATATTTCCTAGTTCAGCCATTTGGGTATTCTGTTTCTACATAAACATATTTCCTAGTTTAGCACTAGCAAATTATTTAAGTTCTGTCTACTGCACATTTAAGTTCTATGGTCACTAGCAATGTGTTTCCTATGCACTTTGTCATTTCAATCTACTGCTGCCTCTTAACCTCTGAAGTATGTTGAATGGCTTTAGCTGCATTTTCGGTTATTCACTTGATAGTTTGAGCTGTTATAGAAAAGCTTGATGTGTAACAGGCATTTCATCAAACACCTTAACTACACCCAACAATACTACATACACAAACCCCAATTCATGGTCAACAAATCCAAAACCCTCAATCTCTCATTCTATCAAAAACATTTCAAACTTAAACAACAATAAAAGACCAAGACGAAGATGGCATTTCAAACTTCAGTGTCATTTCAGGACTTCCATTGACTGTGTATGCTCGATTTCAAACATGACAGTGTAAGCTCGATTGAAGGAGGTGGCGGCACTGTTAAGATTTCGGTCACCGACAAGATTCCTATTGGGAGTAGGATTCCTTCGGAGAGGATGATGGGATTTGAACAGCAGTAGATTCTAGTCGACAGTGAGGACGATGGGATTCCAGTGGATAGCTGAGAGGACCAATTAGATGGATTTGTTGCAGGAAAACTCTTGATTATTTTGGTGGCACTGTCAATTCGAATGTTTTAATTTTCTTCAGTCAACTAAAAGAGAAGAAGATAAAGGTAGTTTCTTCCTTACACTTTGTAAGAGGGTAATTTAGACATTTTACAGGGTTTAATTGTAGAGGGTACTATTGTCTTACAAAGGCTATTTCCTAGAAACTAAACATTAGGAAAGACCATATTTGCAATTTTTTCATCAGTGGGCTATTTTCTTGAAACTAAACATTAAGATAGGCTAGATATGCCATAAGAAAAGCAGAGAGAGACCAATGTATGAATCAACTTTGGTATTTATAATTACAATTAGTGAATAACAAAATAGTAAATAAAATAGATCTTTCTTATTAGTTCGGGGCGGTATTAGTCAAACTGAGTTGCAATCAATTTCCAATTCTTACAACTTGTACATGTTAATTACTGCAATCGTTTAAGAGAGAAAACCGAAAAAATAAAAAAAAAGGTAAAAAAGTAGGATAAATACTTCGAGTTCAAGACAATATTTTAACTTTGGGTTTCAATTTCAATATATACACACCTGTATATAAACCAAAGAGAAGATGATGAGTAATTATCTCTAGAGAGTTTACTTTGGGGTAAAGGCATTCTTGAAAAAAGGCTACGTTGGAGAGTAGTGGATGAGACTTCCATTCGGGTTTATAAGGACAATTGGGTCCCAAGACCATGGAACTTCAAAATCATTTCTGCTCCTATTTTGGGAATAAATACCATAAATGATGACCTTTTTCTACCCTTTTCCGGATGGGATGCTCAAAAGCTTAATGAAAATTTCATGCACTGCGATATTGAAGCCATCTTGCAAATTCCGGTTGGTGCGAAAAACAATAAATATGTAATTATCTGGTAGTTCGAAGGAAATGGTGCTTACTCTGTCAAAAGCGGATACTGGTTAGGTAGAGATTTGGATGCCAGGGCTGGTCCCTCAAATACTTCGAATGGTATGCAATGGTGGAAATCATTATGGGAGCTGAAAAAGCCTTTGAAGATCAAGATCTTCATTTGGAGGGCATGCTATAATTGGATCCCTACCCTGGCTAATCTTAGTAAGAGTGGTATTGAGGTGAATCGTATCTGCCCCGTGTACAAACAAGCGGATGAATACACTGTGCCTGCTATATTTTATGACAACTTGTGTTGATTGGCTTTTGTTTGATAACTAGGTTTTAGATTTCCATATATTTATATAGTTAGGTCTTTATGAGCTTTCATATAGGCATATTGATACCTAGGATTGTTGTTTGTTGCCATCATTAAATCTCTAGATAAGCCTTTAGTGTAGCCTAGCATTATTTGCCTGTTTGAATATTTTTACATATTCACATAGGCTGTTTATCTCTTCTTGAGAGTTAAGTCTTATGACTATGAGTTTGTAGTGCACAAGCATATTGGTCTAGAATCACTATAAAAGCTCTGCGGGTAGTAGTGGTAGGTTACTGACCGAGAATGGTGCGAATAGAGGTTAACCTAGGTTGTAAATATCATTACATATAGTGGATTTGAGGACCATGTGTGGCTAGAAGGATAACTCGTGAGTTTTGCCTAGTTTGAGGGTTTCTCACGTAAATCAATTGATGTGTTTTTTACTGTTTTCCACACCTTTAAATTTTCAATTGATTACTTGTTACATTTGGGTGATTTGATAATATTAATTAATCGAAAAATTGGTAACTAATCGATTAAAACCTATTCACCCTCCTATAGGTTAGTTTAGACACACGCTTTAGTTGTATTTTCAATTGGTATCAGAGCAGGTTCCTAGACATACTTAGGTGATCCTTGCTCTTGTTTGTGTGTCTTGCATTTGTGTGAATTTTTTGTTCTTTGCATTTATTTGTATGCATTCATTCACTAAACACTATGTGTGAGAGAGAATCACTTAGAGAGGGAATTTTCGGAGAGAGGAATGTTTGCCTCTCCGTTGATGTTGAGGATGCTCCAACCCTTAGAGGTTCTATGAGCACTCGGTCCAACATCCTTGCTTCTACTTCATATAGTGACTCCGATGAGGAGATGGCCCTCACGAAATTGAAGTTTATAAGACTTTTGAAGCTTGTGAAGAAAAGGAATAACTTAAGAAAAATTACTTCAACAAGAAGACTTTGTTCAAGAAGAGTGAAGAGGATTCTTCCAATGGTGAAAAACATGTGCTTAACTTCACGGCTTATGGGGCTTTCTATGTGGAAGATTTTTGTGAAGGCAACATGGCCTTGAGTCTTGAATTTAAAATAAAGGAAAGTGTTGGTGTGGCAACAAGTGACCAAGGCAAATACCTTGATGAGGAAATTGACTCAATTGATGAGTGTCAAGTGATCCTCTTCAAAGTCTTGAAGCAAAATGAAGAGCTCTCCAAGGAGAATGAAACTTTGAGAATGTGGAAGATTTCCTCGGAGGAAAAGATTCGTAATCTTAAAGAAAACAAGCAATATTGTCAAAATCAACTTCATCAGTACAAAGTGATCATGGATGAGAAAATGTAAGACATCTTCATTCTTATCTCCAAAGTGAAGACCATAGAGATGGAGACCTACATTGATGACTCCTTGAAGATAGACAAGATTGATGTTTCCAATTATGAGAAGGAGATTGAAGATTGTCACCAACGGATGAAGGCAATTAATGATGAGCTTGCCAACAAAGACTTTACCTTGAAGATTGTCAAGGATAGAGAGATGAAGTGCCTTGAAGAATTGAAGAAGGCCAAGATTAAGCAACCTTAAGCTCAAGGCAAGAGCAAAGCTTCATCCAAGCAACCCTTAACACAAGGAAAGTCCACACAAGCCTTGGCAACTCAATCACAGCCTAGACAATTCAAGAAGAAAGGACAAGTTCTTGAAAAGTCTACCACCTCCTCTAATAAGCCAACTATCAAAAAAAGGAGGTGACCACAAGATACAACCTCAACTGAGGCATGACCAACCAAGGAGGCAAGATCAACTGGCTCAACCACCTCAAGAGGCTAGACCCACAAAGGTGCCACCAATTGGCTCAAGCTCCAAGGAGAAGTCAACCAATGCACCATCAAAGACAACCTCATCAACATGGTGATGCCTCGATGAGACCTTAATGCAATGGTATAAATTCTTCATTTCTACCTACTTGTCATTTTTGTGATATGATTATTCACTTAAGACTAAATTGCTTTAAATACATTAAGAGGTGTAGGTTAGAGAGCATGAAAGAAAAACGGTTGAAAAATAAGGCAAGTTTACATGAACCTAGGGAATTTAGATGCATGTCTATGACCACTAAAAGTGATAAAGTGGAACCTAGGTGGGTTAGAAAGAATGAACCCGCTTGCCTTAGTGCTCATGTGACTCCCGTAGATGCAACTAGGTCCATTGTACTTGGTAGGTTTATAGAGGCTCATGCCTCCCATTGACTTAGTTGGAATTGACCCAATTGGGGAGCTTAAGCAAAGTGAGCGAACTTGTATGATTTGCTATGTGCAAAAAGTTGATTTATTTTATGCTATTTTGATAATTGCTTGAGATTCTTGGTTGCACATATATGCTTATATGGTATTTTTTTTAATAAGTGTGCACCATTGCTTTGTTTGTAATCCATGTCATATTTTGGTTCAACAATGCATTTTTGGACTAGGAGAATTATTTGGGATAGTACATTTGAATGACTTATAATTTATCTCAATGACATGAGAAATTTTTATGACATGCTTCAAATGATATGCATGAAATGTTTTTTCATTGCTTATATGCAAAATATGTGAAAGCAAATGAGAAGACTAAAATCAATAAGGATCTTGCATCCATTCAATTAATAAGGATTTTATATCCAAATTAGTCTCCTCTCTCTTCTTAATGGTTAAACAAGACAACTATCATATAGATATTTATCCGGAAAAATCTAATAGGATCTTTTGATCCAATGTCTTGGTTTTCCTTTAAGAAAAACGGTTGAAAAATAGGGCAAGTTTACATGAACCTAGGGAATTTAGATGCATGTCTATGACCACTAAAAGTGATAAAGTGGAACCTAGGTGGGTTAGAAAGAATGAACCCGCTTGCCTTAGTTCTCATGTGACTCCCATAGATGCAACTAGGTCCATTGTACTTGGTAGGTTTATAGAGGCTCATGCCTCCCATTGACTTGGTTGGAATTGACCCAATTGGGAAGCTTAAGTAAAGTGAGCGAATTTGCATGATTTGATATGTGCAAAAAGTTGATTTATTTTATGCTATTTTGATAATTGCTTGAGATTCTTAGTTGCACATATATGCTTATATTGTATTTTTTTTAATAAGTGTGCACCATTGCTTTGTTTGTAATCCATGTTATATTTTGGTTCAACAATGCATTTTTGGACTAGGAGAATTATTTGGGATAGTACATTTGAATGACTTATAATTTATCTCCATGACATGAGAAATTTTTATGACATGCTTCAAATGATATGCATGAAATATTTTTTTTATTGCTTATATGCAAAATATGTGAAAGCAAATGAGAAGACTAAAATCAATAAGGATCTTGCATCCATTCAATTAATAAGGATTTATATCCAAATTAGTCTCCTCTCTCTTCTTAATGGTTAAACAAGACAACTATCATATAGATATTTATCCGGAATAATCTAATAGGATCTCTTGATCCAATGCCTTGGTTATCCTTTAAGGATTGATATAGTTGCTCTTAACTCGTAAATATCTTTTGAATTAAACCTGGACATATATTATTCCATTTCTAGAAACAACAACTGATTTGTTATTAAAAGAAATAGAATAAAATTGTTCCAACAACTTGGATACCGAAATTAGATTTCTAGTAAGTCCAGGAATAAAATAGACATTGTTCAAAACAATAAAACAACCATTAAAGTAAAGTTTAACTTCTCCCATTGCTCTTGCTGACAGGACATCCCCTGACCCAATGTGCATCGAGAAGGCCCCTTCATATAGCTTCGTCCAAGAATCAGTTCAATGCAAAGAAGAACAAACATGGTTACTAGCCTCTGAATCAACTATCCAAGGTGAAGAATCATCTTCCACTAAACACGATTCAATGACAAGTAAATCATATTTACCTGAAATTACAACTCTAAAGTGTGTGTGTCTAATACAACCTAGAGGGGGGGAATGAGTTGTTAATCGATTATTACCAATTTTTCGATTAGTCAATATTAATAACAATTAACCCAATACACAAACATACAAAATCAAGTATCAAATGCGGAAATTAAAAGACACTTGATTTTTACGTGGAAACCCTTCAACAAGGGAAAAACTACGGGCTATCCTTCTAGCCACACCGATCTTCAAATCTACTATTGTAATGATGTTTACAACCTAGGTAGACCTCTAGTCACACCATTCGTGGTCACTAACCCAAAACCTACTACCCAACGGGCCTTTATAGTGAATACTTGATCACTTTGCTTGCCAACCACACCTTGGTTGCAAGACTTCACTTGCTTGTGCACTACACCTTGTAGTCACAAGACTTAACTCTCAAGAAGAGATAAACAACCTATGTGAATATATGAATATTCAAAATGAAATTAATGCTAGGCAACACTTAATGCTTATCTAGAGATTATATGATGGCAATAAGCACAAATCCTATATATCAATGTCTGTATGAATGCACATAAAGACCTAACTAGATATAGATATGCAAGTCTAAACTCTAGTCATCAAACACAAGCCAATCAGCAAAAGTTGTCATTAAACATGGCAAGGACACTAAATGCAATTAACAAATGCAATCAATGAGTCCTAATTAGCTAGAGGGAAAATATGTTCTAAATGCAAGCTATCACAATACAAATCCAATCATGCAAAGGAACTCATAAATAGATGCAATAAATGAAGTCCTAGCATTTAATCAACTAGTAAATGCAATAAAAACATCATCTTGGAAAGTATAAACAAATAACAAAGATGGGATTTTTGTATAACTTACTAAGTCAATTTAATGATGAAGACCCATGCCTAAAGATGCTCAATGATGCATGAAGAATGATGGGTTTTAGGGTTTGGAGCGTTAATGATACACTCTTGGAGCTTCTCTCATTAAGGAAACACTTCCTCTCTCTAAAAATCAATTTCTGAAGCTCTAAAAATGAAAAGGGAGAGAAGAGAACATATATATAGAAGCCCTAGACAAAACTGCGTCGTTTTGGGCTTGGGAATCAAAATCCCTTCATTATCGCTAGGTAGACCGGGCTCGGGCAAGTTGCCTAGACCGCAGTACACACACAAGTGCACTGTCTGGCCAACACCGCGGTTGGGACCGCTGTGCGTGGAAGTACATAGGCCGCGGTCCACACTGCGTATGGCACATTGGAGAATACCGATACGTGTGCCGCGGTGCAAGCAGAGCTTGCCAAGCGATCTAGGCCGTGCAAAGAGAAAAATTCTCTTTTTAACAAAAAAAATGCATATCTTACATGAATGTTATGCAAGTGTGAAGTGAGTGAAATGCACACAAAATGAAGCACAATTAACATGCAAGACATGTTATCATTTTAGATATAATGCAAGATATGATGTCTAATGCAAGCTAGTGAGTGTGTGCAACTCAAATCTTTTCAAAAGAGTCAAGTCAAGTAAACTACCTCTCTTGAAGCACTTTGGGATCTTGGAAGCTTGTTGAGGATGAGTAACAATTGGAGACCTAAGCTACCCATTACAAAGTGATCCCAATGATGTTTGTCATGAAATAAGCCTATCAAAAATAGAGGTCCTTACAATCTCCCCTTTTGGCTATTTCATGACAAAACAACCACTCACAAAAAAATAATCCTCACCAAAGAAAACAAAGCTATTGGTCAACAAAAAATCATTATACATTACATTAAGAGAAATCTAAGATACTAAGTCTTCAAGGTCTTCAATCTCTTCCTAAATCATAGTACCTACACACAATAGCAAGAAAGCACTTTCCAAGAACAAGGGCAAGTGAGGTAAACAAACATAAAAAGCATTTGCACTCAGAAATGATAAAGCAATACAAAGTAATGCATGTGCAATGCTCCCCCTAAAAGGTTACTCTCTCCCAAGATTTCTTCCTAAAGCATAAAAATGCTCCCCCTATATCTCTTATGACTTTTCCCCCTTTTTTGTCATGAGATAGGCAAAGGAGCTCCCCCTATTTGTACAAATACATTGCATAATCATATACACAAACTTTATGCAACTTGAATAATTGAGAGAGATTCAAGGATTTTTATTTAACGAAAAAAAATGTGTGAAATTTTTGCTTTGCATGCAAGACATATAGCATTCAAGTTCAAGCAATGGTATTTGGCAAAGCAAACATCAGAAGGGTTTCCAAAAGAATTCAAACCAATTTGTACCCTTTTATCATAAGCAATCATGATATAGTTTTCCGAAAAATTTTCAACACACAAGCAACTATATCAATCCTTAAGTGACAACCAAGACATTGGATCAAGAGATCCTACTAGATTTTTCAGGATAAATATCTATATGATAGTAGTCTTGTTTAACCATTAAGAAGAGATAGACGACTAATTTAGAGATAAAATCCTTATTGATTGCATGGATAGAAGATCCTTATTTATTACTCTTCTCATTTGCATTCACACACATTTGCATATAGCAATCAAAAATATTTCATGCATATCATTTAAAGCATGTCATAATCAAGTTCACATGTCATGGAGATAAATTATAGGTCATTCAAATGTACTTCATAATCAATTCTCCTAGTCCAAAAATGCATGTTTGAACATAAATGTGACATGGATTACAAACAAAGCAAGGTTACACACTTATTGAACAAAAATACCATATAATCATATATGTGCAACCTAGTATCTCAAGAAATTAATAAAGAGGCATAAAATATATCAAATTTTTGCACATTTCAAAAATGCAAGTTCGCTCTTTTTGCTTGAGCTCCCCAAATGGGGTTCAATCCAACCAAGTCAATGGGAGGCGAAAGCTCCTATAGACCTACCAAGTCCATAAGACCTAGTTGAGTCTATGGGTGACAAGTTAACACAATAGCATGCAGGTTCATCTTTTCTAATCCACCTAGGTGATACATTCTCATTCCTAGTGGTCTTAGTCAATATATTACTAGACTTCCTAGGATCATTTACTCTAGATTTCCTAGGCACATGCATATTGTTCCTTCTAAGTCTATTCCTCTCCATCATGCGCTCAACCCTACATTTCTCCACCCTACATTTCTTAATATACTTATGGAAATTTGGCCTAATATGCCCATCAACACCATAAAAATGACAAGTAGGTTTAAAGTGTGGAGTCATACCATATCCTTGTGAGGTCATTGGAGACTTGTCATGCATTTGATGTCGCCTTTAGTGTTGAGCCAGTTCTCTCCTTCTTTGTTGTTGAACAGGATTGCCATGTCTCCTTGGTTGAGTTTGCTTGGCTTGCCTTCTTGGTTGGGGAAATCTTGGTTGATGAAAGCTTGGAGGTGGAACACTTGGTTGTTGAGGTTGAGCTTCATTCTTTGTTGGCATCTTTACTTGGCTACTCTTGGATGACTCTCCAAGTTCAATCTTCCTCCTAGGATGTTATGGAGGTGAGGCTTCCTTCATGCTATTTCCATTGACAAACATCGTTTTGACCGAGAAAGGGGCTTCCTTGTCATCAACATATCCAAAGCCCCTCTTGTCATTTGACTTCTTTCCAATGCTCAACATGTGGTCAAGCTTTTCTGCGTCGAAGGTCATTTTGGCAAGTAACGTCTTAACTTCCTCAAGCTCCTTCTTCATCTTGTCTTCACTTTCCTTGACTCTCCTCACTTCATCATTCAAGTGGGTCACCTTGGTTGAAAGCTTGAGATTCTCCTCCTTTAACTTTTGAATCTCCATTTTCTTCTTCAACCTAGAGTCTTCAAATCGCTTGATGAAGTCTTCAAGGTCCATGCCTTCACAAATTCCTCTAGAGTGAGATGAGGACTTCTCAACACTAGAGTCACTTCCTATTCTTGAGGATGAGGCACTATCTTCCTTTTGCCTCTCATCAACAAAGTCAACTTTCATTTGAGTAGCTTCAACCATCATACTTCTAGCAACCTTTTCATCTCTTCCTTCTTCAAGGTCACAATTCAAGGCCTTTTTTCCTTCTTTTTCAATTTCCACATAGGAGGCTCCAAAAGTATTGTAGTTGAGTGCAAGCTTTTTAACACCCGAAGACTCTTCTTCACTCTCACTATCATTACACGAGACATCCATCGCCTTTCCTTTTCTCTTATCCTTCAAGTTTCCATAATCCGTGGAGATGTGCCCAAATCCTTCACATTCAAAGCATTGGATGCCTTTTCTTGAATTCTCTTGACTTGGCTCAATCTTCTTGAAGTGAGTTTTCTTCTTGAAGACATTTCCCATAGAGCCATAGCCACTCTTTTGTAGCTTTAAGAATTTCTTGAATCTCTTCACCATTAGAGTCATCACCTTATCCGAGTCATCCTCCTCATTCTCAATCTCGAAGGTCTTCAAGGCTATTCCCTTTTGCTTCTTGGGAGGTGTGGAGGTAGGACCCCATCTGGACTCGTACGCTAGGAGCCTTCCAATCACTTCACTCAGCTTCATGTTCTTGTAATCACTATTTTCTTCAAGAGACGTCACCTTAGATTAGAATCTAGTGGGAAACGACCTCATAATCTTTTACTTGATCCTTCTTTTCGAGTAAGGGTCACCTAGTTGATGGCTTAGGTTCACGATGTCCATCTACTTCACTTGAAAATCATTGAAGCACTCATCCTCCTCCATCCTAATTGTCTTAAATTGCACTTGGAGGATTTATAGCTTAGAATCTTTAACCACTTCAGTTCCCTCATGCGCCGTCTCTAGGATCTTCCAAGCTTCATGTGTATTTTTGGTGATTTGGATGAGTTTGTACTGGTTCTCATCCATTACACTGAACAAGGCATGCATCGCCTTGTTGTTCCACTTCGAGGCTTCAAACTCTTGGGAACTCCATTGAGACTTGGGCTTGAGCACACTACTTCCATCTTCGGCGGTCACAGTTGGTGGTGTGTATCCATCTTCAATCACCGTCCAAACTCTATCATCTATCGTCGATAGAAAGGACTCAATCTTCCCTTTTCATGAGGAGTAATTTTCCCCCTCTGAGTAGTGGTGGTCTCACACTCGATGCTCCCTCTTTACTCATCCCAAAATCACTCATAGTGTTTGGGTCAATGAATGCAACAAACAAGATGCACACAAATACAAGACACACAATCAAGAGCAAGGATCACCTCAGTATGTCTAGGAACTTGCCTGATACCAATTGAAATTAGAACTCTAAAGTGTGTGTGTCTAATACAACCTGGGGGGGGGGGGGGGGTGAATAGGTTGTTAATAGATTATTACCAATATTTTGATTAGTCAGTATTAATAACAATTAACCCAATACACAAACATATAAAATCAAGTATAAAATGCAGAAATTAAAAGACACTTGATTTTTACGTGGAAACCCTTTAACAAGGGAAAAACCACAGGCTATCCTTCTAGCCACACCGATCCTCAAATTCACTATTGTAATGATGTTTACAACCTAGGTAGACCTCTAGTCACACCATTCTCGGTCACTAACCCACCACTACTACCCAATGAGCCTTTATAGTGAATCCTTGATCATTATGCATGCCAACTACACCTTGGTTGCAAGACTTCACTTGCTTATGCACTACATATTGTAATCACAAGACTTAACTCTCAAGAAGAGATAAAGAACCTATGTGAATATATGAATATTCAAAATGTAATTAATGCTAGGCAACACTAAATGCTTATCTAGAGATTATATGATGGCAATAAGCAAAATCCTAGATGTCAATGTCTATATAAATGCTAATAAAGACCTAACTAGATATAGATATAAAGTCTAAACTCTAGCCATCAAACAGAAGCCAATCAACAAAAGTTGTCATTAAACATGGCAAGACACTAAATGCAATTAACAAATGCAATCAGTGAGTCCTAACTAGCTAGAGGGCAAATATGCCTTAAATGCAAGCTATCACAATACAAACCCAATCATGCAAAGGAACTCATAAATAGATGCAATAAATGAATTCCTAGGATTTAATCAACTAATAAATGCAATAAAAAATTCATCCTGGAAAATATAAACAAATAACAAAGATGGGATTTTTGTTTAACTTACCAAGTCAATTTAATGATCCTAAAGATGATCAATGATACATGAAGGATGATGGGTGTTAGGGTTTGGAGAGTTAATGATACACTTTTGGAGCTTCTCCCACTAAGGAAACACTTCCTATCTCTAAAAATCAATTTCTGAAGCTCTAAAAATGAAATGGGAGAGAAGAGAACATATTTATAGAAGCCCTAGACAAAACTACGTCTTTTTGGGCTTGGGAATCAAAATCCCATCATTACCGCTAGGTAGTCCGCGGCTCAAGAAAGTTGTCTAGACAACACAGTACACACAGTAGTGCACCATCTGGACAACACCGCGGTTGGGACTGCTGTGCGTGCAAGTGCACAGGCCGCGGTCCATACTGTGTATGACACACTGGAGAATACCGCTCCATGTGCCGCAGTGCAAGCAAAGATTGCCAAGCGGTCTAGGCCGCTTAAAGAGAAAAAATTTCTTTTTAACACACAAAAAATGCCTATCTTACATGAATGTTGTGCAAGTGTGAAGTGAGTGAAATGCACACAAAATGAAGCACAATTAACATGCAAGACATGTTATCAATTTAGATATATTGCAAGATATGATGTCTAATGCAAGCTAGTGAGTGTGTGCAACTAAAATCTCTTCAAAAGAGTCAAGTCAAGTAAACTACGTCTTTAAGCACTTTGGGATCTTAGAAGCTTGTTGAAGATGAGTCACAATTGAAGATGAGTCACATGAGATCAGCTGAGACCCATTTTTGGTGTGCCTCATGAACATTTCGTGTGGCATTGGCAGCAGGATCTAGAGGAAATTCCTTCATAAGCACGAATTTCAGGTCTTTAGTTACCAGGATTGCGTTGATAAGAATTTTCCATTTGGTATAATTTCTCCAGTTAATTTGTCATTAGTGAGGATTTGTAAAAGTGCAGACGACATTGCTGAAAAAATAAATAAAAGATTTCATTCATCTTATACATTCATCACATGTTAATGTTCGGAATAAAATTAAACATGATGCATGAACATGTTTAATGAGCAAGAAATAAACCCTAAAAATTGTTGCTACTCCACGACAATCCAACATACCACAAGCAAGTGTTGCCTTAGGGTCGGTCAAGTACTTGTATGTTGGACCGAGACATTCTTAGTCAAATGATATACCAGAATAACTCTTATTCTTATATCATTCAACCATCGTTTGTTTCAGTCAAGACCTTAATAAAACTATTTTATCAAATCCTTTATGAATGTGACCCATTATCTCAGATCTCATGAACTTAACTTGAGAATTGCTGCCTTAGGGTTAGTCAATCCGAAAATACATTCTGAAATCCTATTCGTTAGGAAGTCAACCTTGATATTGACTCTCATGGAAACTTTCCTTAGGGAGGACGAAAACAAAGCCGTCTCGAGGCCCCACTTGAATTTCAAGGTGTTGAACTAACGATGGAGACTGCATGACATATTGTAATATATCCCTCTCCCATTCACTATTTTCTAGTTAGGGTTTTCATTTATTAATGCACCAAGATTATACTAAGAATTAACGGCTAATGTAACTCTAAGTGTCTAGGGCATTTTAGTAAATTAGTAGAATCTCATTCTATAAACTAATTATTAAACTATCCAATTTTTTAATAAAAAATTAAAACATCTAGTTCATTAATCTAATTCTAATCTATGTAAACCAATTTACTAAGACTAGAATTAATAATGTGATTTACCAACTTTTAACTATTAAAACTAAAACACATTTTTCAGTCCAATTATCATTACATCATCAATCAAATTAATCCTAATAATAATAATAGGACCTAACTAGTAGCCCATTATGTGAATTACCAATTTTATTAATCACATTAAAAAAAATAAAACACGTAATATAATAGGCTATTATGCATGTATGACATTTAATAAAATGCATGTGTAGGCACTAGTAATCTATATGACATGTGAATGCATGGCAATGCTTTAATTATCACATAATAAAAGCATACATGAATTGACCAAGTACGATGAGTTTATCTAACTTAAAAAAAAATTCTAATTACAAAAAATTATCCAAGGCATTCCTTGGTCTTCTTGTAATTCCATAATCTTCAAGTCTTGTCTTCTGAATCTTTTGGGCCCAAAATCAAGTCCAACTTGATTTATTTTAATGGATTCATCACATGGATTAAATCCCTAAAGCCCAAGTGTTACTCTAACATTTTTTGGAGGCCCGGGATTTCCAAAGAAAACAGCCCAAGCATGCTTGTGTATTTGCAGCCCTAGCTTGCGAATGTGCAACCCTAGCGCATTTCATGTGTAGCCGCATTCGTTCGCATGGCTAGTGCAAAAACACCCGCGACAGCTGCTACGCATGTATGAGAAACACATGGGCTGCACGTAGAAAGCATCGCGCTTAACCTTGCGTGTTTGCTGCACTAACACTGAAATTCTCTTTAATCACTATAGTGTCAATTATACCTAGGAGGGAGGGGGGGGGGGGGGGGGGGGGGGGGGGGGGGGGGGGGGGGTGGGAAGGTGAATAGGTATATCCTTAAAAATTCTTGCAATTTCTATTTCTTCACAAGATATACAATTTCACAAGTAGGCTCTTACAAGTATATTGATTCAACAAGATAAAATGAATACAGTAACACAATTGATGAATCAATACAAGTTCAAAAAAAGTAAAGACAATAAAACAAAAATCAACACAAGGAATTTTTACGTGGTAAAACCTCAAAATGAGGATACATCCATGGGGTGAATAGGTATATCCTCAAAAATTCTTGCAATTTCTATTTCTTCACAAGATATACAATTTCACAAGTAGGCTTTTACAAGTATATTGATTCAACAAGATAAAATGAATACAGTAACACAATTGATGAATCAATACAAGTTCAAAAAAAGTAAAGACAATAAAACAAAAATCAACACAAGGAATTTTTACGTGGTAAAACCTCAAAATGAGGATACATCCATGGGTTGATACCACAACCACCGGCAAAAGCAATTCACTTGTAAGATAAAAAGATACAATCTCTCAAGTGACTACTCTCCAAATGTGACTTCCATGCACAAATCAAAGATTCACTCTAAGAAATGTGACTTCCAATGCATATGTTAAAGAATCACTCTAAGGAATGTGACTTCCAATGCTCAAGTCAAAGATTCACTTTAAGAGAGGGATGTGAGTTCCTCAAGTTTTTTCGGTGACAAACCACATTGGGGATTATCTTGTAAGGGTAGATTATGCCTCATTGTTCGTGATCAAGCTTCAATGGCATCATCTATCTCAAAAGCACTTCAAGAAGGTATATCACTTACTTAACTCTTTGAAGAGATTTAGTTGCACACACACACTCTATTCTCATGAATGCTTATCCATCTTGCATTGTGCCAATTTTGATTGCATGTGTGCATCATTTTACTTGTCCCTTGCTTTCTTGGTTGGTGTGTCATTGGGTCTTGCTTAAATCCCTTGAAAACCCCTTGGAAACTCAAGTGGGAATGCTTTTTATACATTTTCCATGGGACAGTCTGTCCTGTCGTCCCGCGAAGTGTCACGCAGAGAAACCCTCAGTGGTTACTGCTAGATAGGTCTCTACGAGTCATCTATCCAGTGAAAAAATAGTTAATGGTTTCTGCGAGATAGGTCTCCACGGGTCATCCGGTAAAGCATCCCACTCAAAAACCATTAGTGGTTTTCACGGGACATGTCTCCGCAGGTCATCCCGCGGAACATCCCGCAGAGGAGGTAATTTTATGGCATTTTCATCCTTTCCTTGGTGTCGTTTTTCCTACCCTATATATATGTCATCTTATTTCCCATTCAGATCTAGAGCTTTAAATTTCAGTGCCACTGAAGAGGAAAAGAGTGTCTTACAAGGAAAGCCACAAAGATACAATCTTTATTGTCCAAAACCCAAATACCCATCTTTCATTCATGACACAAACATCATCTAGCTTTATTTAGGATGTTTTCTTACATGAGTTTGCATCAAAGCACATGACTTGGTAAGTAGACTGCCATCTCCATTCTTTCTTGTGTTCTAGTTTACCAAGATGGCTCTTTTATGACTTGTTGCATTAAGTTTGAGCGTTTTACTTTTAAGATGACATTTTTGTATGTTGGTTGGGTTTTGTATTGTGATAGCTAATGCATCTAGGTTTGCATTTATTTTATATAGCTAAGTTATATGTATGTCATATAGCAACATGATATCTAGGATTGTTTGAAGCATTCATACATGACTAGATAAGCATAATATGTGTTGACCTAGCATTTTTTCATTTAGAATATTCTCATATTCACATTAGGTTGCATATCTCTTCATTTAAGAGTTAAGTCTTGTATGTGCTATGTGTAGTGTACAAGCAAGAGCCTAAAATCACTATTAAAGGCCCGCGGGTAGCAAGAACGGATTAGTAACCGATTAAGTGTGATGTGGTCAACCTAGGTTGTAATCGTTTTTGCAAATAGTGGATTTGGGGGTTCGATTGCCCTTGGGCCCATGAGTTTTTACCCCTTTGGGGTTTTCTCACTTAAAACAAATCATTGTGTCCTTATTTATTTTCCGCACTTAATTACAATGATTGTTTGTGTTAACAGAAAATTTGCCCAGGGTGAGAAATCTCAGTTAACACCCTCGAGACCAGTACCACGGAGGTGATGGCCTGGGGTAGGTACTTTTGGTGCCTACTTTGTTCCAACGGTGATGGATGTTAAAAACTAATGCTAACATCAGATGAAAGAGAATATAATGGCTCCATTATCAATCATGTATAATGTACAAAAATCTCTCAAATACTCTCAATCTCTCTAAGGTACAGTAAGGTGACAATCTAGTGCCTGTCGAAAAGTAGATAATTACCAAGGCTCCCTTGAAGATAGAATTTTGGGCCCCTTTATACACAGTCTAGATAGGTTAAATTTATGACTCTCTCGCTGTAATTCTCTGAATCCCTTCCCTCCTTATCGGGCGGGATCTTTCATTTAAAAGTCATTGACTTTGGATTAATAACGGATTTGAGAATATCTTAGGTGGAGATAATTTTGTTTCCTTTTTGGCTTCAATCACTTGCTCTACACGTATGCAGCGTTTCAATATTCGTTGGAGTGTAGATATGATCCCATGTTCCTTCATGGCGTGATTCCTTATAGAGGTCGTCGAGTATGACGTTTACTTTTTCGTAGAGCGACGTAGATCCATGCCCTAGTCTAGGCACTAGGAGCTTGGTTTGACTTTTCTAGGTCCCTTGAAGCTTAAAAGTGGCCACTGTGGGTGCTCTTTGGTGGTAGCGGGGCTTCGACGAACTTCCTCCTATTTGTCCAGATAGGTCCCAATCCTCCCTCGGTGATGTGGAGCAATACTGTAATGCAAACTAGGTGCCTAATAGGTTCTCTCTAAGCTTGGAGAAAATGGCCGGCTTCTAGGGAGGTTGCGAGGTGATCTTGACCTTAGGGAGCCTGGATCGTCATGCGTCTCGTAGTCCCTAAATTCTTGCTCTTCGGTGTTAGAAGCTCGATCCGATCATGTCGGGCTCCATCTCGGATGTTTTCAGAGCTCGACAGCCTTTCTTCACTTCTGTGGGGTGGCTCCACAGCTCGACCCCGGGACCCGCTGTTCCATGGTAAGTAATTTTGGGCCTGGATTCGGGCTAGGAGGGTGGAGAATTTCCAGTTGGTCCTTAGCCAAATTTGGCTATAAACAGTTTGTTAGGGGTTGTTGTGATTAATTTTAACTAATCAAAAGATGGCAATTAATTTAGTTAAAACTTATTCACCCCCTCTAGGTTAGTTGTATCATTCTTAAAGTATTTTCAGTTGGTATCAGATCGGGTTCCTTAACCTAATTAGGAGATCCCTTGCTCTCTTAGAGTGTCTTGTATTATATTACATTTTAGTTAGTGTGTCTTTCTTGTCTTGTTTGTTTAATTGTATTCATCTCATTCACCCTTAAACACCATGAGTGGAAACAGATATGAGAGAGATGGAGCATCGAGTACAACACCTCCACTACTAACGGGGGTCAATTACTCATCATGGAAAGGTAAAATAGAGTCTTACTTGTGCCAAATTGATGATCAAGTTCGGATGGTGATTGAGGATGGTTATACATCACCTACCAAGACTCTCAAAGATGGACGTATCGTGCCCAAGCCAAAATCGGAATGGGACACTAAAGACTTTGAAGCCTCAAAATGGAACATCAAGGCCATGCTTGCAATCTTGTGTGTGGTGGATGAGAACCAACACAAGCTAATTCAAACCATAAGGAATGCACATGAAGCATAATCAATATTGGAGATGGCACATGAAGGAACCGATGTGGTAAAAGACTCCAAGCTACAAATCCTTCAATCCCAGTTTGAGACTTTTAAGATAGAAGATCATGAGTGCTTTAAGGACTTCCAAGTGAAGCTAATGGATATTGTTAACTAAAGTCACCAATTGGGTGATCCATATTCGGAAAGGAGGATAAACCAAAAAATCATGAGGTCTCTCTAGGAGATATTTGATGCAAAGGTGACAACTATTGAGGAGAATAACGAATATAAGAAGATGAAACCAAGTGAAATAATTGGCAAGTTGTTGGCCTTTGAGTCAAGAAGAGCCCATACTCCAACAACACCTCAAAATAAGCGAAAGAGCATTGCATTGAAGACCTCCAAGGAAGAAAGGGAGGAAGAAGATTCAGATGAAGAAATGGCTCTTATGGTGAAGAGGTTCAAGCAATTTATGAAGTTTGAGAAGAATGAGATGGGCTCCAAGGGAATATTTGTGAAGAAGAAGACTCTCTTCAAAAAGGTGGAGAAAAGTGAAGAGAAGGATTCCAAGAAGTGGATTCACTGCTATGAGTGTAGTGGATATTGTCACATTGCCCCCGAATGTGCTAATCTAAAGAAGAAGAAGAAAAGAAAGGCTATGGCAGCTACTTGAAGTGATAGTGACGACTTAGAGGAGGAAGAAAAGTCTTCGGATGATGAAGACCAAGTTGCCAACTTTATTGCCTTCTCATCATCTCACAATGGCAAGGAAGTTATAAGTGACAAAGAGGAGGAGAGTGACAAGCTAGAAGAAGAAGAAGAGCACTCAAGTGATGAAATTACTTCATCCGAGTCCAAGCATGAATTTGGTTAGGAGATGGACTATGAAGACTTCATGGAATACTTCAAGAGTTCTAGAGCGAAAAAGAAAAAGGAGATTCAAGAGTTGAAAAGGAAAAACCTTGAATTGACCTCCAAGATGACTCAATTGAGTGAGGAAGTGAAAAGAACAAGAGAAAGGGAAGAAAGCTTGAAATTGGAGCTTGTTATGGTTAAGAAGAGTGAAGTGAGCTTGAGGAAGAAGCTTGGAGAGGGAAAATATGTGATTGCCAAAATGACCTCTAGAACCGAAAAGCTTGACAAGATGTTATCAAGTGGGAAGAACTCTAATGATAAGAGGGGCTTGGGATATAAAGAAGATGTGGTGACCACCTCCTTGAAGAAGACTATTTTTGTCAAGAGTCAAGAGGTCTAAGAAGCCAAAATTCCATAACAAACTACAAAAAGGATTGAAGTTGAAGAATCCTCAAAGCAAGCTCAAGTCAAGGGTTCAACAAGAGCTCAACCACAACAAGCTAGAGCATCTCAATCAAGACCTCTACATCCAAGAACCCTTCTACCATAACCAAGGACTCCTTATGCTCAACATAGAATACATGCTACTTTGGCTCAACCATAAAGGAGAGAGTTTGCTCAACATCAAAGGACTACTCAAAGGAGAATGAAGCCTCAAATGCTTGCACAAGGCTATGGTATGAACTCCTATTTCACTCCTACTTGTCATTATTGTGGTATTGAAGGCCACATAAGGCCTAATTGCTTTAAGTATATCAAATTGTGTAGAATGGAAAGCATGATTGAGAAAAATATGCTTAGAAGAGCCAAAAAGCATGCACCTAGGAAACTTAGAGCCAATAAACTAAAGGCTCTTAGGATTGAAAATGTTGCCCCTAGGTGGACTAGAAAAAATGAGTATTTTTGCTATGTGGCTCAAGTTGCTTTGAAAGCCAAAGCCTCTAACACTTGGTATCTTGATAGTGGGTGTTCTAGGAAAATGACCGGAAACAAGAGTTTCTTTGAGACTCTTGTAATGAAGGATGGTGAATTTGTCACCTTTGGTGATGGTTCATAGAAAAACGTCATAAGGAAAGGTAATATATCTATTCCGGTTTGGCCTCCTTGCCAAATGCTCTCTATGTACATGGCTTGCAAACCAATCTCATTAGTATATCACATTTAAGTGATGAAGGGCTTTTAGTTATGTTTGGCAAAGTTGATTGCTCTATTCTTAAGGAAAATGTACAAGTTCTTTTAAAATGCAAGAGATCAAGTGACAATTGTTATTGTCTTGAATCTAGTAACATCTCATGTAACTTGTCTAGTTGTGAGCAAGTTGAGTTGTGGCATCAAAGATTTGGCCACATGAATTATAGTGACTTGAAAGTCCTTGAGAGGTTGAATGTTGTGAGTGGCTTTCCCAAGCTTGGGAAGAGGTTTGAGGGAGTTTGTGGACCTTGTCAACAAGGGAAGCAAACTTAAAGTGTGCACAAAAAGAAAAATATCTTTCCAGCAATGAGCTATTGGAACTCCTTCATATGGACCTCATGGGTCCCATGCAAACCGATAGTTTAGGTGGTAAAAGATATATTCTTGTGGTGGTTGATGGCTTCTCTAGGTTCTCTTAGACCTACTTTCTTAGAGAGAAGTCCGAAGCTTTTGAGAAATTCAAAATGCTATGTGTCAAAATTAAAATGAGAAGAATTCTCACGTTATAGGAATTAAGAGAATTAGAAGTGATCATGGGAAAGCGTTTGAGAATAGTAGCTTTGAGAGCTTTTGTAATAGTCTAGGTATTTCCCATGAGTTCTCGGCTCCTAGAACTCCCCAAGAAAATGGGGTTATGGAAAGGAAGAATAGGGTATTGCAAAAGATGGCCTGGGTGATGTTGCTTAGCAACAAGGTTCCTATGAACTTATGGGCCAAAGCCGTCAATACAACTTGTTATCTAGGGAATAGAGTTTTCCTTAAACCCGGAACGAAACAAACATCCTATAAGTTATGAAAGGGAAGAAAACCCAATGTTAGCTATTTCCACATCGTTGGAAGTAAGTGCTATATTCTTAATGACCGAGATCAACTTGGCAAGTTTGATGCCAAGAGTGATGAGGGTATTTTCAATGGATATGCACTCAATAGCAAGGCCTATAGCGTTTATAATCTAAAAACTTGAAGTGTCATGGAGTCATCAAATGTTGTCATTGATGATTGTAGGCCTAAGAATGTTGTCCATGAGGAGGATGTTTGTGAGAATGTTGACCTTCCTTTGAAGGTGTGTGGTGAGACTTCATGTGATGTGAAGTCAAATCATAGTGGAAAGGATGATCAACCTCCTGATAGAGATCCACATTTGGACTCTAATGAACCCGCTCCATGGGTTAGGAAACTCCATGATAAAAATGATATCATTGGAGATGTCAATGAGGGTGTTAAGACTAGGCGTCAAATGGCTAATCAAATTAGCTACACCTGCTACACCTCTCAAATAGAACCCAAGAAGGTTGATGAAGCCTTAAATGATGAATTTTGGGTTCTTACCTTGCAAGAAGAGCTAAACCAATTTGAACGAAATAAGGCTTGGACTCTAGTTCCTATGCCTAAGAATATCAACGTGATATGCACCAAATAGGTGTTTAGGAACAAGTCGGATGAAGATGGCAACATTGTTCGCAACAAGGCTAGGCTTGTGGCGCAAGGCTACTCTCAAATAGAGGGTATTGACTTTGTGGAGACTTTTGTTCATGTTTCCCGTCTTGAGTCTATAAGGCATCTCTTGTCCATCTTTTGTGTGTACAAGTTCAAACTACACCAAATGGATGTTAAGAATGCCTTCCTCAATGGCTTCTTGCATGAGGAAGTGTTTGTTGAACAACCCAAAGGGTTCATGGATCCACACCACCCCAATCATGTCTATCGCCTCAAAACGTCACTTTATGGGTTGAAACAAGCACCAATGGCTTGGTATGAGCGCCTTACCCTCTATCTTATTGAACTCAAGAGGTAGTGTTGACAAAACTTTGTTCATCAAGTGCAACAAAGATGAGCTTTTCATAGCTCAAATTTATGTTGATGATATTGTATTTGGTTCCACCAATGAGTCAAAAGTGAGATAATTTGCTGATGTCATGTCTCTTGAATTTGAAATAAGCATGGTTGGTGAACTATATTACTTCCTAGTTATGCAAATAAAGCAAATGCATAATGGGATTTTCATATCCCAAGTTAAGTATGCAAAGAACCTAGTGAAGAAGTTTGGCTTTGACAATGCCAAACACTGTGACACACCCATGAGTACCACTTTGAAGCTAAGCAAAGATACTAGTGGTAAAAGTGTTGATCAAAATTTGTATTGTGGCATGATAGGTAGTTTCCTTTACTTGACTGCTAGTAGGCTCGATATTGCTTATAATGTGGGTGTTTGTGCTAGGTACCAAGCTAATCCCAAAGAATCTCACCTTGTTGCGGTGAAGAAGATCATTCGGTTTGTGAATGGTACCTCCAATCATGGGATTTGGTACTTCTTTGACACTAATCCAAGTCTTATTGGATTTAGTGATGCCGATTGGGCAGAAAATTGTGATGATAGGAATAGTACATCATGTGGTTGCTTATTGCTAGGAAACAATTTGGCGTCTTGGTTTTGCAAGAAGCAAAATTCAATTTCCCTATCCACAGCCGAGGTGGAATACATAGCCACCGGTAGTGCTTGTACTCAATTGTTGTGGATGAAGCAAATGCTAGCCGATTATGGCTTAGAGCAAGGCACTCTCACTTTGTTTTGTGACAACATGAGTGCCATAAACATTTCTAAGAATCTCGTTCAACATTCTAGGACAAAGCACATTGACATTAGACATCATTTCATTAGAGAGCTATTTGAGATCAAAACTATTGCATTAGAGCATGTGAGGACAAATGACCAACTAGCAGATTTGTTTACAAAGCCCTTAGAGACTTTTAGATTTGGGAACCTTAGTAAGTCTATAAGGATTTGTGATTTGGCTTGAAATGGTATGTCTTGAGCCCATATGGGGAGCTCAAGCAAAGAGAGCAAATTGGCATGAAAGTGCATTGTGCTACATTGATATACTTTATGCTCCTTAATTAATTGCTTGAGATGATTGGTTGTGCATATGCTTATGTTGTTTTCTTAATAAGTGTGCAAATTGCTTTTCTTGCAATCCATGTCATGTTTATGTTCAAACATGCATTTTTGGACTAGGAAATTTACTTTGGAAGTACATTTTGAATGACCTATAATTGATTTCCATGACATGATGATTTTATTAATGACATGCTTTAAGTTGATATGCATGAGGACCTTTTTTTTATTGCTTAAATATGAATGAAAAAATATGTGTGAAAAAGCAAATGAGAAGACTAAACTCAATAAGGACCTTGTGTCCATTCAATAAATAAGGATGTATCATCCAAATATAGTCTTCTCTCTCTCTTTATTAGTTGAACAAGGCTACTATCATACGGGTATCTTACTCGGAAAAATCAAAAAGGGTGCAAAGTCGCTCATGTCTTATTTCGCTTATAAAGTTTGATTTAGTTGCACTCTAAATTGAAATTGTTATCAAATATATATCTTTGCTTGAATTCAAAAGGGTGAAATTGGTTTGAATTCTTTTTGGAAACCTTTGTTGTTTGCTTTGTCAAATACCATTGTTTTTGGACTTGAATACAACATGTCTTGCATGTAAAGCATCGTGTCACACATTTTCATAAAACAAAACTCTTTAACTCTCTCTTACATAATTGAGTTGCATAAAGTTGCTTATATGGTAATGCATATATCTTTGTGCTATGAGCTCTCCTTGCCACATGCTTACCCATTGCTGGGGACTCCCTTTGCCTATGTCATGACAAAAAGGGGGAGAAGGGTTGTGAGTAATAGTGTTTCTTTAGCATCATATTTAGGGGGAGTTGAGAGCAATCATGTAGAGGGAGAATTGCATTGCTTAGCATGATTACATTATTTGATTGTATTGGTTCTATCTAGTATGGCTACTGCAAATGTTTTTTTGTTAATTATGATTATTGAAAGCACTTCTCACACACTTGATCTTGGAAGGTACTTTTGTTTGTCTTGTTGATTGTGTGTAGGTTAGAATTTTTCTACAAGCTTTGGATTGTCTTGAAGATGTTCAAGACTTAGATTATAGGCCTTATTATAATGTATAAAATTTTGTTGACCAACCTTCTTTTGTAATGGTGAGGTTACTTTATGAGTGGTGGTTTTGTCACGAAAAAGCCAAAGGGGGAGATTGTAAGTTCCTCATGTTTTGATTGGCTCATTTTGGTGACAAACCACATTGAGGATTATCTTGTAAGGGTAGATTATGCCTCATTGTTCGTGATCAAGCTTCAATGGCATCATCTATCTCAAAGGCACTTCAAGAAGGTATATCACTTACTTAACTCTTTGAAGAGATTTCGTTGCACACGAACACTCTATTCTCATGAATGCTTATCCATATTGCATTGTGCCTATTTTGCTTACATGTGTGTATCCTTTTACTTGTCATGTGCTTGCTTGGTATGTGTGTCATTAGGTCTTGCTTAAGTCCCTTGAAAACCCCTTGGAAACTCAAGTGGGTATGCTTTTTATACATTTTCCGTGGGACAGTCCGTCCAGTCATCCTGCGAAGCATCCTGTGAAAAAACCCTCAGTGGTTTCCACGAGATAGGTCTCTGCGGGTCATCCCGCAAAGCATCCAGTTGAAAAACCATCAGTGGTTTCCATGGGACATGTCTCCGCAGGTTATCCCGCGGAACGTCCCGCAGAGGAGGAAAATTTTTGGGCATTTTCATCCTTTCCTTGGTGCCATTTTTCCTACCCTATATATATGTCATTTTCTTTCCCATTCAGACCTAGAGCTTGAAATTTCAGAACCACTGAAGAGGAAATGAGTGTCTTGCAAGGAGACCCACCAAGATCCAATCTTTATTATCCAAAACCCAAATACCCATCTTTCATTCATGACACAAACATCATCTAGCTTTATTTAGGATGTTTTCTTATATGGGTTTGCATCAAAGCACATGACTTGGTAAGTAGAACACCATCTCCATTCTTTCTTGTGTTCTAGTTTACCAAGATGGCTCTTTTATTACTTGTTGCATTAAGTTTGAGCTTTTTACTTTTAAGATGACATTTTTGTATGTTGGTTGGGTTTTGTATTGTGATAGCTATTGCATCTAGGTTTGCATTTATTTTATATAGCTAAGCTATATGTATGTCATATAGCAACATGGTATCTAGGATTGTCTGAAGCATTCATACATGACTAGATAAGCATAATATGTGTTGACTTAGCATTTATGCATTTAGAATATTCTCATATTCACATTAGGTTGCATATCTCTTCATTTAAGTCTTGTATGTGATGTGGGTAGTGTACAAGCAAGAGCCTAAAATCAATATTAAAGGCATGCGAGTAGCAAGAACAGATTAGTAACCGATTAGGTGAGATGTGGTTAACCTAGGTTCTAATTGTTTTTACAAATAGTGGATTTGAGGGTTCGATTGGCCTTAGGCCCATGAGTTTTTACCCTTTGGGGTTTTTCTCACGTAAAACAAATCATTGTGTCCTTATTTTATTTTCCACTCTTAATTACAATGATTGTTTGTTAGGGGTTGTTGTGATTAATTTTGACTAATCAAAATATGGGAATTAATTTAGTTAAAACCTATTCACCCCCCCCCCCCCCCTTCTAGGTTAGTTTTATCATTTTTAGCGTATTTCAAGGGAAGAGAGAGATTTTTGAACCACCAATAGTGGGTAGCCACCTCTTCTTCCCTTGGAGGTGCGTGGCCTCCACGGGGGCAGAAGGCAGCCCTTCCCGTGGAGGCCACGCGCCTCCACGGGGAAAGTTGCTTGGTACCCCTATTT
The DNA here is from genome assembly GCA_033220585.1 of Dipteronia sinensis. Classification (NCBI taxonomy): domain Eukaryota; kingdom Viridiplantae; phylum Streptophyta; class Magnoliopsida; order Sapindales; family Sapindaceae; genus Dipteronia; species Dipteronia sinensis. The sequence goes on along the minus strand of CM065639.1, from coordinate 34,337,286 downwards.
TGCCCTTAAACTCCCCTCACGCATCGTTTTGTTCTTTGACCGTTCTCTAGCCTCCAAACTTCGAATTCGAATTCGTTTTAGGATTACAAACTGGGAATCCATCACATACAAAAGATGTCAGACAACTTTCACAAACAAAAAATATGGAATTCAACTTGAAAAATAAGGACGAAAACCATGTACGATAAAATCACAGAAAGTTTCTTAACTTCCTAGTTTGAACTTGAAATTTAATAAATGAGTAACCAAAACAATCGGAAGTCAATAAAATATAAGTGTAAATTCAAGTTCAACCACATAAAAACACAAACAAATAAACACAAAAACACACAAGTACGCTATTTTCTAGATATAGTCCTAGAACATGCCAGTTTACAAAAATTGTCAAATTATGTCTAATGCATATGCATAGTTCAACAAGTGTAGTGAATGTGTTATACAAATTTTTGCACAACGATGCAGGGACACAAATGAATGCAATATGTGTGTGTTCCCTAATACCTTGCAAGAGGAAGAAAAATCTCGATACCTTAGCATCTAAGAAAACACCTTTCCTCTTGAAGACGAGCTTTACATGTGAAGTTGCTTTTCTTCTTTGAAGCTTGATCCAATCACGAAACACCTAAGCAACTAAGAATTACAAAGAAAGAGAGTTTTGTTATGGAATCAAGCCAACACAAATCTTAAACCTAACACACACAACAATCGCATGTTGCAGCAGTGTGTTGCGCAACACTTACGCATGTTGCTGTCGCTTTGCACACGTGTTGCATGCACAATTGCATATGTTGCTATGGCATGCACAATTGTAACACACAACAATTGATGTTGCATGCAAAATTGCATCGGTTGCACTTAGCCATTGTGCAAGCACACAACATTTGTGTGCAGCAGCAGTGCGTTGTACGACAATCATGCAAGCGCTGCTGCTCCTTCGCATATGGTCTGCGCGGCTGTTGTGCTACGTCTTCCGGATCGTTGTTCTTCGACGATTTACATCAATAAAAAAACAATAAAGAACAACAAAATAAAAAAATATTTACGATCCGAGATTAATTTACAACCGAAAATATTACATTTAATATCTAAAACCCTAAAAACCACTGTACCATACAATTAACGATCAATCATGTTTAAAAATAAAAATAAAAAATCATACATTCATTAGATTATGCCTACACATTTATGCATGCAATAAATCAAGAAAAAAGAACTATTTATTCGAATATATCGTACTATGGCTCTGATACCAATTGTAAGCCCTAGAGTCCCGCAGCGGAAAAGAATTTTTAACTTTTTAAAATAATTTAAGTGACTTTATGAACAAATACGATATATAAGAATAAATTAAAGGTAAGATTCGAAATCATACCTCAATGCTTACTCCTTCGTTATTTGATTCTTGAATTTCACTTTTCGATTTGTACCACAAGATCTTCCTCACTATCTCTCAGGTTCTGGCAACTGTGTGTGGGTGCGTCAAGGACTTCAGGAGGTTGAATGGAGGTAGAATAAAACCACACAAAACAACTCTTGTTATGTGTATGCTTGGAGTTCGGTCACCCTAGAAAAAATACGAAGAAAACTTTTTCTCTTTTTCTTTTCTTCTCTATGGCCGCACCCTCTATTTTTTTTTCTTCTTTTTTTTTTCTTTTTCGGTCACCTCTCAATTACGTTAATGAGAGTTTTAATAGTTCTTGATTACTAGATAAGATAGAATAGTATTTTAAATATCTAATATTCAACATACAAAATTCATTTATCTTGTTTTAATTATCAATTATCAAAAAACTAATATATTGATATATTATATCTATATATAAAATCATGGTAGGGTTACAAGTGACCTAGATTAAATAGGATTCTAAATCCCATTTAATTTAATGTTGTCACTGAGACTCGAACTCATGACCTGCTAAAGATTAAATAATCAATATTATTTTATATCTTTGCTTTGGTCTTGGTTCGAACCCTTGACCTCCATAAAATAATTAATTCAATTAATAATTCATAACTATTAATATAATTAAATAATCGCATTATTTAATTTAATTAATTATTAATCCATTAATTAAATAATCACATTATTGAATTAATTGTTTGAATAAAACCCTTGTTACTTTCGTAACATAATTAATTGAACCATCCAATTAATTAACCGTGACCTTTGTTAATAGACCCACAGTCTTGAGCTCCAATAATCCTTAGAAAAAATTAATTAAACTATTTAATTAATATTTCACAATTATTAACCTTGGAGTTACTCCATTAAAAACCTGAGGCTGCACTCTCGTAACTGTAGATGTTTTTACACAAACCCAAAACTCGGTGTCCATCGATATAGCTATTACACATAATGTGATCCTTGTTATTGGTAAAATTTGGAAGGATGACATATCAGCGTAATCACTACGTTTCATGGAGATTAAAGTTGACGTATCAACAAATGTCAACAGAATTGAACCAACCTAAGTGAGGTACATAATAAACGTCTATTAAATCTAAATGCCTACTAGAATCTAAAATAACTCTAATATCTCCCACTGCACTTGCAGACACTAACGTTCCGTTGCCCTAGCGCAAATTGACTTCATCTTCATTCAGCCTTCTCCTTTCTTGGAACCCCTGGAAGGAATAACAAACATGATTAGTGGCTCCAGAGTCTATGATCCAAGAATCAGTAGAATCTGCCAGAAAACATGTTTCAAGATAATTAATATTACCTTCTTCCTTCTTATTCTAGGACTTTGAGCAATCTCTTTTCCAATGTCCTTTTTCACCACAAATGAAGCATTTCCCTTTGATCTTGGTTACTTTCTAGGTTTCCTTCTTGGTAGGCCCAAGTTGCTTTTTCTTCTGTTGTTTCTTGACCTTTTTACGGGTCTTAATAGTAGCAACTTTACCAACCAAATGAATCTCTTGACCTTTGTTTTTCACAAGGATCTTTTCAGCGCTTTGAACATCTTACATCAGGCCCTGCAAGGTGTATTCCTTTTTGTTCAAGGTGTAGTCCAAGTTGAACTGATCAAAGGAATCTGATAGTGAGTTAACTACCATATCAATTTTGGTCTCACCATCAATCTCAGCACCATTTAGTTCATCAATATTGAGATGTGCTATGACTTTCATCATGTGATCTTTCACAGATTGTCCAGGTTTCATCCTAAGATTCATAAAAGCAGTCACTGCCTCTCTTTTAGTCATCCTAGACCTCATAGCAAAAATTTCCTCTAGAGACATCATTATATCAGCAGCGGACTCCATTCCTTCATGTTGCTATTGCAACATGTCAGAGATAGTGGCCATAATATAACATTTTGCCATATCATCATAAGTCTTCCACTGCTCATACTCATCTCTTTGCCTCACACTAGATTCATTATTAGGAAGGGGTGGTTTAGGAGTAGTCAGAACAAATTTATGTTTTTCACTTTGCAGCAACAACCCAATTTTCCTTTTCCATGTGTCATAATTATCTCCAGTTAAGGTGTTATCTTTCAGGATGTTCATAAGTGATGGGGTCATGGTTTCTGATTTAAACAAAAACATATATAAGTAAATAATCATGATAAAGCACTTTTAAATATTTATCTTGAATTAAATAAATAATTCAATCGTAAAAATTCAACGGTGATCCAACACCCATAAATCTTACGCCTCCTTTGGGAGTTCGTACTATTTACTAGTTAGACTAGGTCCCACCTAATTGTTAACATAACAACCAATGTTTTCAATTTTAGCCTTGCAATTTTATTAACAAGAACTCTTGGGAGGATATTAATAAAATTACATTGAGTGTGTCACCAAGATATCGACCCTCAATTTTCTCTCACGAGAATCCTTCCTTGGGGAGTAGATTTCGTTTAAGTCAATTGTCTAGTCTATCCTTGTAAGGAAGTATTTTGTTAAATTCCATTTATGGACGCCCCTTGGGGGGATTACCAAAAATAATAAAACTCAACTAACCTTGGAGGCCATAGGCGTTCTAACACACCTTCTCCCACTCAATTATTTAAGACGTGTGATTAAATTCCAAAGAATGATTTTACCAAGTTATCTAGATGCCAATTAGATACCTAAATCATTCAATGCATGTTCATGCCAAAAGAGATATATGAGTGGCACTCCTATTCTATATGACATGTTATCATACAATAACAAATATTGTAATATTTATACATACAAAATAAATAGCCACAATTTTGGTCCATCCTAGAAAAGCATGTAAATTACAATTATACGGAATACAAAAACTTCTTTCTTGGCGGACAAGACTTCAAGCGACCATCTCGCGCACGAAACTCGCGCGCCCAAAGATCACCACAGCAGCCTATGCGCATGCCTAGCCCATGCAAGGGCATGAGCTGCCGCACGGCCAGCCTATGCATGGGTCGCGCGCTGCTGCACCGCAACAAGCGCAACTGCACGCTTGGTTGCGTGTGCTCTTGTTGTCTCGGTGCGTGCGGGTGCCAAGACGGGTTCCGGATGCTCCAATTTCTTCAAATCTTCAAGTCTTCGAATCTTGAATATATTACAGCTTATTTTATACAATAAAATACTACAGTAATTTTTTATTATTATTAACCACTGCAGTATTTTTTTACAAGTAAAAAACTGCACTAAAAAAACTGCAGTATTTTTAATACATTAAAAAAACTGCACTATTTTATACAAAAAAAATAAAATAATTAAGCAACTATCAAGAAGGAACTTGTGACGATAATAGGCCACCATTCTTTTTACAATTCCGAAACAAAAATTACATGGATAATCTAGGACCAAAATTGAGTAATAACAATTCACTTTATAACAACATATATAAATCCATATATTTGACATGTAATTATATATGCGAATACCTAGAGTGTCATCTCTTTCTAAAACATGCATAATCACAATAAAAAGAAATAGATTCACGTATATATACGTTAATTAATTAAAGGGTACAACCAGGGCTCTGAAACCAATTGTAGGGAAAAATTAACTAAAACCGCAGCGGAAGGCTGAAAAGTAGATTTTCGTATAGTTTAAAATTTTTCTAAAGATTTGAACCTTAACCCTTTAATTAATTAAACACAAATATACGGTTAGAGTTAAATACCTTTTGTCGCGTGATCCGATTGACTTACGTCGATGGTAATCCGCAAGATCTTCAATCCTAGCACATACGTGAATCACCTAGGAGCGTGGTCTCCCTTTTTTCTTTGTATTGCTTACCTGAGAATGGATATATGGAACTTCTGATCCTGATCTTCAATCCCAAAACACCAAGAGCCTAAAAAAATTGTTCCGGTCACTTTTGAATTCACAATCAATATGATTGGAACTCGCGTAACCCTAAATCGAAAGTGTGCACAAAACCTTTTGATGTTAAAGGCTTGCAAGTGCACTATCGAATGAGAACTTATTTTTCTTTTTCTCTCTTGGCCGAAATTCTATGTGTATTGAGTAAGATTTTTATTTTTCAAAGCAAACAAAAATCTCTCTCACTCAAGCTTCTTGGTGGCCGAAATTTATCACCTTATATTTATAAGGTGACCGAAATTTCTCCTTCTCAAAATAGGGTTGGCCGAATTCTTTGTGTAGGAAATCTAGGGTTGGCCAATTTCCTTACTTGAAAAGGAATTGTGCTTTTCCCTAATTCTTATCAATTTAAGAATCCTAACCCTTATAGGACTAGGGTGGCCTGAATTCTTTGTGTGGTATGGAGTGTATGTGGACTTAATCCTTACCACATTAGGACTTCTATCACTTAAAAGAATTCTACGTTAGGTCACTTTAATTGAATATTTATTGAAATAGCATATTTGATTGATGATTTAGGGCCTGATTGAAACTATGTGATTATCTTGTGAATCTAAGCTCTAATAATTTGCTATAAATTCATTTTTGAATTTATCAAGTTGATTCTAGATTTTTTATGTGATTGAACATAATCTAGGTTTTTGTGTGTGTTAGGTGTTTCACATACACTAGATTTATTGTTCATGTTATAAGTTCTAGATAAATTTGTTTTTGAGCTTTTATTGATAAATATATAGTTCTTCATGTTATGTGCCTAATCCACACATTTCATATGTACATGCATCATTAGTGCGATTGCATTACTTTTAGGATTGTAAACTAGAATACATTTGACATGGTGCATATTGATTCAATTCTAGTTTCCATATGGTATAATGATCATATATACTATGTTGTGTGTGTTTGCATCATTTGCATTCACTTAGATTACATGCTTTATGAAGAGGTTCGAAGTCTCATTTCTTAGAGTGATTCTTTGATTTGAGCATTGGAAGTCTTGGCTAGGATCGGGGTGACCCGGATAGCTAAGCATTGGAAGTCACATATTGGAGAGTGATTCTTCAATTTGAGCGTGTAAAGTTTCCTAAGAACTAGACTTCTCGGGCTTTCTGAAAACATGTGGTACAACACCCAGTTCATTTCGAGGAGGCAGATATGACTTCCGTAAGTTAGATATTCTGCACAAGCCATCTCAATTTCAGCTCTTTTTCCTCCTCTTTGCCATAAAACCTTCACTTTATGCTCAAACACCTAGCTTATGGGAAAATGAACCTACACAAGGCTCAAACACATATTATAAACACAAAAATGCTCTAAAGCGTGAACAAAAGCTAGGAATAAGAAGTCTAAAATAGGTACATAAACGTACTGATCAAATACCCCCAAACCTAACCTTTGCTCGTCCTCGAGCTAAACTAAAAACGAAAAGAAAACAACAAATAAGAAATCTAAAACACATAAAAGCAATAAAAAAGTAATAACTAATTAGTCCACTTTCGTGGGAGAAACGATGGCACTCAGCATGTGCCACATGTAGGGAAAAACACGCGGCGAAAGCGAAAAATTGGGTGGTATATTTTAAAACATTTTCCTTGAAAAGAAAGAACCTTAACCCTAGATTAATTGACATATAATTAAAAGTATCGTACCTTTTTCTCATGACCATTGAACTAGCGTCGAATTGAATCCGCAAGATCTTCCAATCCAATCACGAACATGAATCACCTAGGAGAGTGGGCTCCCATTCTTTAATTGTATACCTGAGGATGAAACAAACAAAATCTTCTTCTTTGTTAGTCACAATAATCCTCAAAGAGAAAACCCAAGAACATCTGGTCACTTGTGAATTATCAATCTATTTGATTGAAACTCGCGTGAACCCGATTCAATTTTGTACACAAAATCCTTTTTGATGTAAAGGATACTAGTGTACTATCGAAAACAAAAACGTTCCCCTTTTCTCTTCTCTTTGGCTGAATTCAATACACCCCTTTCTTGAGTTGGAAGTTTTTTTTTTTAATTCAAAAGGAAGAGAATAAAAAATTCTTTCTCCCAAAAAAAAAAATCTTTTATTTTACAACTACTATTCAAAAACAAATTTAATAATATATATATATATAGGTAAAGGCCTAATCCTCACTCAAGTAGGATTTCTACCTTGTAGTCAAATCCTCACACAAGTAGGATTATTTCTTCTCCAAGTCTCCTATCAACTTTGAGTTTTAACCTTATTCCAACTCATGAGTGTATTATCCAATAATAAATTATTAAATATAAAAATTGTGACTATATCAAAAACTTCCTAATTTGACTAGATAAATAGAATACTTTTATTTATCTACTTATCAAATATAGTTTTTGATACTTATCATACTACCAACAATAGTATGACCCTAGGAATCTTTCTTCTAGTTAGAAAAAGATTTTGACTTTTAATTAAATAATTAAATAACTAATAAATTAATTAATTTCCGTTTAATTAAATAATAAAATAAAAACAATATATAAGACTAATAAATAGTCCCTTGCCGCCCAAGCCAATATATAAGGGCCAATATTGTTTTTTCTATTTTTTTAAATCCATTAGACCTTAATAAAAAGTCAACATGTGACCTAGACCCATTCTTCCTAAAAGAAACGAGTCCACAAGCCTTAATACATTTCTAGATGGACCCATAAATTGGTCCGGTAGAATATATCAAGTGATCCATGCAAGTTCGTGTGAATTGGGAATCTTGGCGGGCTATCTAAATTTAAGCTTCAATAGACTTAACCTAATCACAATCAACAAATGATTCACTTGGGTTCAATCTATTAATTTTGGTTCATTCCACTAAATAAATAAAATTGAACTCTTAAATAAAGATATAATAAGTTAATACTGCTCATTCTTACCCTAGACAGTCTTAATGGAGATAGTGTATCCTCGTGAAGAATATTAGTAATCGCCAAGAGCTCATAGACCACCTATAGCTCTCCAAGTTACCATATTTACCCATATGACCACATTTTGAACTTGGATATTTTGACTTGTCTAGAAGCCATATTTCAATAGACACTATTGAAAACTTAACGTTAAGATTTAATATCCAATACCTCAAAACGTCGATATGATGATATTCTACTCTCATTTAATAAACGGAGCCACAATGTCCATATCTATAAATGAAGTCCTCTATCGATTAACAAGTGAATACCACCAAACTATCAAGGATAGACTATGCTATATAATCGTACTCATTGATAGCTCAAATGATAACACTTGCAACCATAAGTTCATCATTTATCTCAGGATTGAGATAGACTCTCCGATTGTCTTTAAGGGAAAACTTTTATCCATTGACGGTTCTGGATAAAGTATTTCACTATGATCCTATTTAATGCACCCAGTGCACTAGATTCTTTTGCCCAAAGACACCACACTTTGATGATTTTAGACTCATCATAACACATTTGATCCCACTAAAATGTTAGCAAAAAATCTACAAATTTAACAAGATAAAGGCGCCCAACGCCTTTATCATAAATTGTGAATATTATTCAAGACTAACTAAAGAATTGTGTCTTCCTCATACATATCTAGATGTACGAACAATTCTTCTTTTCTCATAGTCTTTTGACCTTATGATTATTTGCTTTTGACAATTATAATAATTAAACTATAAATGCTATAAGATTTGTTAAACTAGAAATCACTTTATTAATATAAAAAGATTGTCAAATACATTATTACACTCTTGCTATTGAGCATAATCTTAACAATCTGCCACTTGCTCTATAGCAAATGTGTCATATCTCTCATCCTTATGTTCTCTAAATGCCCATCAAAACTCTTATGTGGAAGAGCCTTTGTGAAGGGATCCGCTAGATTTTCTACTGACGCGATCTTGGTAATCGTCACGTCACCCCTATGCACAATTTCCCTCAGAAGATGATACTTTCTTTCAATGTGTTTGCCTCTCTTATGACTTCTTGGTTCTCTCGAATTAGCCACTGCTCCACTATTGTTACAATAGATAGTGATCTATTTATTGGCATCAGGAACCACTTCCAAGTCAATCAAGAATTTGTTAGGATTATGCTCAATGGCAAGAGTGTAATATTGTAATTGACAATCTTCTCATATTAATAAAGTGAATTCTGATTCTTACAATTATTATAGCATTTATTATTATAATTGTCAAGGTAAATAATCATAAGGTCAAAAGACTATGAGACATGAAGAATTGTTCATACATCCAGATATGTATGAGGTAGACACAATTCTTTAGTTAGTCTTGAATAACGTTCACAACTTAAGTTAAAGGTTGGGCACCTCTATCTTGTTAAAGTTGTAGAATTCTTTTACTAGCATTTGAGTGGGATCAAATGAATATGATGAGTCTAAAATCATCGAAAGGTTTTCGAGTAAAAGAATCTAGTGCACTAGGTGCATTGAACTGGATCACAATGAAATACTTTTTCTAGAACCGTCACTAGATATAAGTCTTTTCATTAAAGAGGAAAATCGGAGAGTCTATCTTAATCCTGAGATAAATGATGGACTTATGGTTGCAAGTGTTATCATTAGAGCTATCAATGAGTACGATTATATAGCATAGGCTATCCTCGATAGTTTGGTGGTATACATTTGTTAATCGATAGAGGACTTCATTTATAGATATGGACATCGTGGCTCCATTTATTAAATGAGAGTATAATATCATCATATGGATGTTTTGAGGTATTGGATATTAAATCTCAACGTTGAGTTTTCAATAATGATTATTGAAAACATGGCTTCTGGACAAGTCAAAGTATCCAAGTTCGAAATGTGGTCATATGAGGAAATATGGTAACTTGGAGAGCTATAGGCGGTCTATGAGCTCTTGGAGATTACTGATATTATTCACGAGGACACACCATCTCCTATAAGATTGTCTAGGGTATAAATGAGAAACATCTCCTTATTCTATCTTTATTTAAGAGTTCAATTTTAGCTCTTTAGTGGAATGAGTTAAAATTAATAGATTGGACCTAAGTGAATCATTTGTTGATTGTGATTAGGTTGTGTCTATTGAAGCTTAAATTTAGATAGCCCGCCAAGATCCCCAATCCACACGTATTTGCATGGATCACTTGATATATTCTACCGGGCCGATTTAAGGGTCCATCTAGAATTGTTTTTAATATATCAAGAATATAATATGTCTATTATTTATTTAATGGGCTGCACTATTATATTAATATATTAAAAGGAGACATGTGGGCTTGTTTCTTTTAGTAAGAATGGGTCTGGTTCACATGTGGGCTTTTATTTAAAGTCCAATGGATTAAATGAAATAAGAAAATAATATATGTCCCATTTATATAAGTGGGGCGGCAAGGTGTATATATTAACCTAATATATTATTTTGTTTCATTGTTTTAATTAAATAAGAATTAGTTAATTTATTAATTAATTGTTTAATTAAGAAACAAATCTTTTTCTGATCAGGAAATATATTTCCTAAAGTTATACTATTGGTAGTAGTATATTAAAAGTAAAAGACTTGTTTGATAAGAAAATATATAATTAATTTTGTTTATTTAATCAAATAAGAAGTCTTTTTATTTAGTCAATAAAAGAAAAAAAAAATCTATGAGTTGGATTAGGTTTTGAAGTCTAAAGGTTGATGGAAATTAGGGTACAACACAAACTCTTTTTGGTATGTGATTTGCGGCAACCCTAGTCCATTTAGAGGAAGATTTCGGCAATCCTAAATAGAAGAGGAAGCAAAATTCGGCCACCTATATAATACCACATATAGAATTCGGCCAAGATAGTTGATTGAATGATTCAATTTTTCTTCTTCTTCTCAATTCATAGAAAATGATAATTTTTATTCTACTAAACATAAAAGAGAGAAGAGATTATTCTTTGATAGTACACTGATTGCTTGTTCATCAATAAGCTTGTGTGTACAACATCGAATTAGGTTCACACGAGTTTCGATCATTAGATTGAGAACTCAAAAGTGACCGGAATAATTTTTGACTTCTTTTGATTGTTTTGTGACTAACAAAAGAAAAAGAAAACTTTGTTCATCCATTCTCAGGTTTGCAATTCAAAGAAAAAGGGAGACCACGCTCCTAGGTGATTCACGTACGTGTTCAGATTGGAATATCAGGCGGTACTGTTCACGATCACTGTTCACGGCGGGGGGTACTGTTCACGATAACTGTTCACGCGGTACTGTTCACAATCACTGTTCACAGCGGGTACTGTTCACGGGCATCGGAAAAGATTTTGCGGATTACCAATCGACGTAAGTCAATCGGATCACGCGTCAAGAGGTATTTAACTCTAACCGTATATATTTGAGTTTAATTAATTAAAAGGTTAAGGTTCAACTTTGAGAAAAATTTTAAAACCATGCGAAATCTATTTTTCGTTTCTTCCGCTGCGTTTTATATCGATTTTTCCCTACAATTGGTATCAGAGCCTTGGTTGTACCTTTTAATTAATTAACGTATATATATACGTGAATCTACTTTTTTTTATTGTGATTATACATGTTTTAGAAAGAGATGGCACTCTAGGTATTCGCATATATAATTACATGTTGAATGTATGGATTTATATATGTTTTATAAAGTGATTTGTTATTGCTCAATTTTGGTCCTAGAATTTCAATGTAATTTTTGTTTCGGATTTGTAACAAGAAGGGTGGTCTATTATCGCCATAATTCCTTCTTGGTAGTTGCTAGGGTTTTATTTTATTTTATATGTAAAATAAGTGCAGTATTTTTTTTTTGTAATCAGGTGCATTATTTTTTTTGTAAATCTTACTGCAGTAAAATTAAAAAAAAATAAAAAAATTTGCTGCAGTAATTTATTCGTAATATGATGTAATGTATTCGGGTATTAAAAATTCGAAGACACGAAGAAAAACGAAGCAACCGAAACTGAGAACGAGCACCGTGCGCACCCTAGGAGTGGATTAGGCTGCGCATGGCAAGCCCAATCCTTGGTGGGCTGGGCACGGCAGCCTTGTGTGGCCTTATGGGCTGCGCAAGGCAGCCCCTTTGTGGGGTTGTGGGCTATGCACGTCCATGGGAGGAGGCCGAGGGATGAGCGTATGGTTGATGGCCACCTGAAGATCTTGTATTCCTAACAATTGTAATTTTACTTGCTTTTCTAGGATGGGCCAAAATTGTTGCTATTTAATTTTTCCTTAAATATTACAATATTTGTTGTTGTATGATAACATGACATTTTAGAATAGGAGTGCCACTCATATATCTCTTTTGGTATGAACATGCATTGAATGATTTAGGTATCTAATTGGCATCTAGATAACTTAGTAAAAATCATTTTTTGGGATTTAATCACACGCCTTAAATAATTGAGTGGGAGAAGGTGTGCAAGAACGCCTATGGCCTCCAAGATTAGTTGAGTTTTATTATTTTTGGTAATCCCCCCAAGGGGCGTCCATAAATGGAATTTAACAATATACTTCCTTACAAGGATAGACTAGACAATTGACGTAAACGAAATCTACTCCCCAAGGAGGGATTTTCGTGAGAGAAAATTGAGGGTCGATATCTTGGTAACACACTCAATGTAATTTTATTAATATCCTCCCAAGAGTTCTTGTCAATAAAAATTACAAGGCTAAAATTGAAAACGCTGGTTGTTATATTAACAATTAGGTGGGACCTAGTCTAACTAGTAAATAGTGCGAACTCCCAAATGAGGCGTAGTATTTATGGGTGTTGGATCACCGTTGAATTTTTATGATTGAATTATTTATTTTAATTCAAGATAAATTTTTAAAAGTGCTATTATCATGATTATTTAGTTATATATGTTTTTGTTTTAATCAGAAATCATGACCCCATCACTTATGAACATCGTGAAAGATAACACCTTAACTGGAGATAACTACGTAACATGGAAAAGGAAAATTGGGTTGTTGCTGCAAAGTGAAAAACATAAGTTTGTTCTGACCACTCCTAAACCACCCCTTCCTAATAATGAATCTAATGTGATGCAAAGAGATGAGTATGAGCAGTGGAAGACTTCTGATGATATGGCAAAGTGTTACATTATGGCCACTATCTCCGACGTGTTGCAACAGCAACATGAATGAATGGAGTCCGCTGCTGATATAATGATGTCTCTAGGGGAAATGTTTGCTATGAGGTCTAGGACGACTAAGAGAGAGGCAGTGACTGCTTTTATGAATCTTAGGATTAAACCTGGACAATCTGTGAAAGATCACATGATGAAAGTCATAGCACATCTCAATATTGCTGAACTAAATGGTGCTGAGATTGATGGTGAGACCAAAATTGATATGGTAGTTAACTCACTGTCAGATTCCTTTGATCAGTTCAAGTTGGACTACACCTTGAACAAAAAGGAATACACCTTGCAGGGCCTGATGCAAGATGTTCAAAGCGCTGAAAAGATCCTTGTGAAAACAAAGGTCAAGAGATTCATTTGGTTGGTAAAGTTGCTACTGTTAAGACCCGTAAGAAGGTCAAGAAACAACAGAAGAAAAAGCAACTTGGGCCTACCAAGAAGGAAAACAAGAAAGTAACCAAGATCAAAGGGAAAGGCTTCCTTTGTGGTGAAAAGGGACATTGGAAAAGAGATTGCCCAAAGTCCCAGAAAAAGAAGGAAGAAGGTAATGTTAATTATCTAGAAACATGTTTTCTAGCAGATTCTACTGATTCTTGGATCATAGACTCTGGAGCCACTAATCATGTTTGTTACTCCTTGCAGGGGTTTCAGGAAAAGAGAAGGTTGAATGAAGATGAAGTCAATTTGCGCTTGGGCAACGGAACGTTATTGTCTGCAAGTGTAATGGGAGATATTAGAGTTATTTTAGATTCTAGTAGGCATTTAGATTTAATAGACGTTTATTATGTACCTCAATTCAAGAGGAATTTAATTTCAGTTTCTTGTTTAAATAAGTTTGGATATTCGGTTACTTTTAATAAAACTTTTATTATTAGTAAGAATGACAAAGTTGTTTGCAAAGGTACATTGGAAAACGGTTTATTCTTTTTGCATAGAAATATCTCTCACTCATTAGACACAAAAATAACGGAACCTAATCATAAAAGAGTAAAATTATCAAAAGATGAAACCTATCTTTAGCATTTACTCCTAGGTCACATTAACCTTAATAGGATTAAAAGATTGGTATGTGACAGACCTTTAAGTGACTTAAAGGTTGATGATCTACCAACTTGTGAATCTTGTTTGGAAGGTAAAATAACCAAAAGGCCGTTCAATACCAAAGGTGCAAGAGCCACTGAATGTTTAGGACTAGTACACACTGATGTATGTGGTCCTATGGGCATTCAAGCTAGAGGTGGATATGAGTACTTCATCACCTTCACAGATGATTACTCAAGATTTGGTTACGTGTATCTCATGAGACATAAGTCGGATGCATTTGATATGTTCAAAGCATTCAAAGCTGAAGTAGAAAATCAGCTTGAGAAACATATAAAAATCTTGAGATCTGATCATGGTGGAGAATATCTATCTGGAGAGTTTCAGCAATATCTTATTGATAATGGGATAGTTTCTCAGCTTTCTGCACCAGGTACACCTCAACAAAATGGGGTAGCAGAAAGGAGAAATAGGACTCTTTTAGAGATGGTTAGATCAATGTTGAGTTATTCAACACTTCCTATTTCTTTTTGGGGATATGCTCTACAAACAGTAATATATATTCTAAACGATGTACCATCTAAATCTGTCCCTAAAACCCCACATGAATTATGGACTGGGTGAAAGCCTAGTTTACAACATATGAGGATATTTGGTTGTCCTGCACATGTGTTGAAAGGAAAGACAGAAAAGATGGAGTCTCGTTCGGAAACATGTATATTTGTGGGGTATCCAAAAGGAACTAAAGGATATTATTTCTATAGTCCTTCTGAT
Organism: Dipteronia sinensis; assembly: GCA_033220585.1. NCBI lineage: Eukaryota > Viridiplantae > Streptophyta > Magnoliopsida > Sapindales > Sapindaceae > Dipteronia > Dipteronia sinensis. The sequence continues at coordinate 34,322,057 of CM065639.1, read as the reverse complement.
CTAAAAGTATTTGTTTCAACAAATGCTTCATTTCTAGAAAAGGACTATATGAATAATTTTGTGCCCAAAAGTAGAATTGTCCTGAATGAGATGTCAGGAGATACAATTCCACAAGAGGTTTCACAACCCAGCCCAATTGTAAGTTCCACTCCAACACAAGATCAACAACCTACCATTCCTCGTCATAGTGGGAGGGTTAGAACACAACCCGAAAGATATATCGGTCTAGGAGAATCTGTTGAGAATCTACCGGACGACTATGATCCCTACACGTACAAGGAAGCTATGGATGATGTTGATTGTCGTCATTGGCAAAAGGCAATGCAATCCGAGATTGAATCAATGTTCAATAACAAAGTCTGGTCCCTTGTAGACTTGCCTAAAGGGATAAAACCCATTGGGTGCAAGTGGGTATACAAGAGGAAAAGAGGTATGGATGGTAAGGTGGAAACCTTTAAAGCTAGACTAGTAGCTAAAGGTTATACATAGAAAGAAGGTATCGATTATGAGGAAACCTTCTCACCTGTGGCCATGCTTAAATCCATTAGGATACTCTTATCCATTGCAGCATCTCTAGACCTAGAGATTTGGCAAATGGACGTCAAGACAGCTTTCCTTAATGGAAGTCTTGACGAGAGCATCTACATGATGCAACTAGAGGGATTCATTGAAAAAGGCCAAGAAGAAAGAGTATGCAAGTTGCAAAAGTCCATATATGGACTAAAGCAAGCATCCAGATCCTGGAACATAAGGTTTGATCAAGCTGTAAAGGGTTTTGGATTTATTCAAAACCATGTCGAACCTTGTGTATACAAGAGGATCAAAGGCGACAAGTTGGTTTTCCTCATTCTTTATGTTGATGATATACTACTCATTGGAAACGATGTAAGTGTATTGACATCAGTGAAAGAATGGTTAGCAAAACAATTTGATATGAAGGACTTAGGAGAAGCAAGTTATATTCTTGGTATCCAAGTAATAAGAGATAGAAAGAATAGAACGATTGCATTATCCCAAGCTTCATACATTGATAAAATCTTGTCTAGATTCACCATGCAAGATTCCAAGAAAGGTATGTTACCTTTTAGACATGGAATCAAACTTTCTAAGGGTCAAGCACCTAAGAATGTGCATGAAGAGCAATTCATGAGTAGAGTTCCATATGCCTTGGCAGTTGGAAGTCTCATGTATGCAATGCTCTGTACTAGACCAGATATTTGTTTTGCTGTTGGCATAGTTAGCAGGTTTCAATCGAAACCTGGTCCTGATCATTGGACGGCAGTCAAGCATATTTTCAAGTATCTCAAGAGAACTAGAGATTATATGCTTGTATACTCTGGAGGGGATTTAATTCCCGTTGGGTATACAGATTCTGATTTCCAGTCGGATTCTGACTCCAGAAAATCCACATCAAGATCTGTGTTTACCATTGGAGGAGGAGCAGTCATATGGAGGAGTATCAAGCAATCTTGTATTACTGATTCCACCATGGAAGCTGAGTATGTTGCTGCATGCAAAGCTGCCAAAGAGGCTGTTTGGCTCCGCCAATTCTTGATTGACTTAGAAGTGGTTCCTAGTGCGAATAAGCAGATTACTATACACTGTGACAACAGTGGTGCAGTAGCTAATTCGAAAGAACCAAGAAGTCATAAGAGAGGTAAACACATTGAAAGGAAGTATCACTTTTTGAGGGAAATTGTTCATAGGGGAGACGTGACGATCACCAAAATTGCGTCAGCAGAAAATCTAGCGGATCCTTTCACAAAGGCTCTACCTCAGAAGAGCTTTGATGGACATCTAGAGAACATGGGAATGAGAGATATGACACACTTGCTATAGAGCAAGTGGGAGATTGTTAGGATTATGCTCAATGGCAAGAGTGTAATATTGTAATTGATAATCTTCTCATATTAATAAAGTGAATTCTGATTCTTACAATTACTTATAGCATTTATTATTATAATTGTCAAGGTAAATAATCATAAGGTCAAAAGACTATGAGACATGAAGAATTGTTCATACATCCGGATATGTATGAGGTAGACACAATTCTTTAGTTAGTTTTGAATAACGTTCACAACTTAAGTTAAAGGTTAGGCACCTTTATCTTGTTAAAGTTGTAGAATTCTTTTACTAGCATTTGAGTGGGATCAAATGAATATGATGAGTCTAAAATCATTGAAAGGTTTTCGAGTAAAAGAATCTAGTGCACTAGGTGCATTGAACTGGATCACAATGAAATACTTTATCTAGAACCGTCACTAGATATAAGTCTTTTCATTAAAGATGACAATCAGAGAGTCTATCTTAATCCTGAGATAAATGATGGACTTATGGTTGCAAGTGCTATCATTAGAGCTATCAATGAGTACAATTATATAACATAGTCTATCCTCGATAGTTTGGTGGTATACATTTGTTAATCGATAGAGGACTTCATTTATAGATATGGACATCGTGGCTCCATTTATTAAATGAGAGTATAATATCATCATATGGATGTTTTGAGGAAATAGTCATATAAGGAAATATGGTAACTTGGAGAGATATATGCGGTCTATAAGCTCTTGGCGATTACTGATATTATTCATGAGGACACACCATCTCCTATAAGATTGTCTAGGGTATAAATGAAAAAACATCTCCTTATTCTATCTTTATTTAAGAGTTCAATTTTAGCTCTTTAGTGGAATGAGTTAAAATTAATAGATTGGACCTAAGTGAATCATTTGTTGATTGTGATTAGGTTGTGTCTATTGAAGCTTAAATTTAGATAGCCCTGCCAAGATCCCCAATCCACACGTATTTGCATGGATCACTTGATATATTCTACCGGGCCGATTTAAGGGTCCATCTAGAATTGTTTTTAATATATCAAGAATATAATATGTCTATTATTTATTTAATGGGCTGCACTATTATATTAATATATTAAAAGGAGACATGTGGGCTTGTTTCTTTTAGTAAGAATGGGTCTGGTTCACATGTGGGCTTTTATTTAAAGTCCAATGGATTAAATGAAATAAGAAAATAATATATGGCCCATTTATATAAGTGGGGCGGCAAGGTGTATATATTAACCTAATATATTATTTTGTTTCATTGTTTTAATTAAATAAGAATTAGTTAATTTATTAATTAATTGTTTAATTAAGAAACAAATCTTTTTCTGATCAGGAAATATATTTTCTAAAGTTATACTATTGGTAGTAGTATATTAAAAGTAAAAGACTTGTTTGATAAGAAAATAAATAAATAATTTTATTTATTTAATTAAATAAGAAGTCTTTTTATTTAGTCAATAAAAGAAAAAAAATCTATGAGTTGGATTAGGTTTTGAAGTCTAAAGGTTGATGGAAATTAGGGTGCAACACAAACTCTTTTTGGTATGTGATTTGCGGCAACCCTAGTCCATTTAGAGGAAGATTTCGGCAATCCTAAATAGAAGAGGAAGCAAAATTTCGGCCACCTATATAATACCACATATAGAATTCGGCCAAGATAGTTGATTGAATGATTCAATTTTTCTTCTTCTTCTCAATTCGTAGAAAAGGATAATTTTTATTCTACTAAACATAAAAGAGAGAAGAGATTATTCTTTGATAGTACACTGATTGCTTGTTCATCAATAAGCTTGTGTGTACAACATCGAATTAGGTTCACGCGAGTTTCAATCATTAGATTGAGAACTCAAAAGTGACCGGAATAATTTTTGTCTTCTTTTGATTGTTTTGTGACTAACAAAAGAAAAAGAAAACTTTGTTCATCCATTCTCAGGTTTGCAATTCAAAGAAAAAGGGAGACCACGCTCCTAGGTGATTCACGTACGTATTCGGATTGGAAGATCTCGCGGTACTGTTCACGATCACTGTTCACGGCAGTGGGGGTACTGTTCACGATCACTGTTCACGGCGGGGCATTGTTCACGATCACTGTTCACGCGGGTACTGTTCGCTGGCATCGGAAAAGATTTTGCGGATTACCAATCGACGTAAGTCAATCGGATCACACGTCAAGAGGTATTTAACTCTAACCGTATATATTTGAGTTTAATTAATTAAAAGGTTAAGGTTCAACTTTGAGAAAAATTTTAAAACCATACGAAATCTATTTTTCGTTTCTTCCGCTGCGTTTTATATCGATTTTTCCCTACAGAATTGGCAGAGCCAAACAACCTCTTTAGCAGCTTCGCATGCAGCCACATATTCAGCTTCCATGGTGGAATCAGCAATACAAGATTACTTGATACTCCTCCATATGACTGCCCCTTCTCCAAGTGTAAACACAGATCCTGATGTTGATTTTCTGGAGTCAGAATCAGATTGGAAATCCGAATCTGTATACCGAACGGGAATAAAATCCCCTCTAGAGTATAGAAGCATATAATCTCTCGTTCTCCTGAGATACTTGAAAATATGCTTGACTACCGTCCAGTGATCAGGACCAAGTTTTGATTGAAATCTGCTAACTATGCTAATAGCAAAACAAATATTGGTCTAGTGCAAAGCATTGCATACATTAGACTTCCAACTACCGAGGCATACAAAACTCGACTCATGAATTGGCTCTTCATGCTCATTCTTAGGAACTTGTTCCTTAGAAAGTTTGATTCCATGTCTGAAAGGTAACATACCTTTCTTGGAATCTTGCATGGATAATCTATACAAGATTTTATCTATGTATGAAGTTTGGGATAATGCAATCATTCTATTCTTTCTATCCTTTATGACTTGGATACCAAGAATATAACTTGCTTCTCCTAAGTCCTTCATATCAAATTATTTTGCTAACCATTTTTTTATTGATGTCAATACACCTACATCGTTTCCGATGAGTAGTATATCATCAACGTAAAGAACTAGGAAAACCAACTTGTTGCCTTTATTCCTTTTGTACACACAAGGTTCGTCAAGGTTTTGAATAAATCCAAAAGTTTTCATGGCTTGATCGAACGTTATGTTCCAGGATCTGGATGCTTGCTTCAATCAATATATGGATTTTTGTAACTTGCATACCCTTTCCTCTTAGCCCTTTTCAATGAATCCTTCTGATTGCATCATATAGATGCTTTCATCAAGACTTCCATTAAGGAAAGCTGTCTTGATGTCCATTTGCCAAATCTTTAGGTCTAGAGATGCCGCAATGGATAAGAGTATCCTAATGGATTTAACATAGCCATAGGGGAGAAGGTTTCCTCATAATCGATACCTTCCTTATGTGTGTAACCTTTAGCTACCAGACTAGCTTTAAAGGTTTCCACCTTTCTATCCATTCCTCTCTTCCTCTTGTATACCCACTTGCACCCAATGGGTTTTATCCCTTTAGGCAGGTCCACAAGAGACCAGACTTTATTTTTGATCATAGATTCAATTTCGGATTGCATTGCCTTTTGCCAATGGCGACAATCAACATCTTTTATGGCTTCCTTGTACCTGTAGGGATCATCGTCATCCGGGAGATTCTCTACAGATTCTCCTAGATCGATGTATCTCTCAGGTTGTTTATTAACCCTCCCACTATGATGAGGTATGGTAGATTGTTGATCTTGTGTTGGTCCGGAACTTACAATTGGGCTAGGTTGTGAAACCTCTTGTGGAATTGTATTTCCTGAAAGCTCATTCAGGACAATTCTACTTTTAGGCACAAAATTATTCATATAGTCCTCTTCGAAAAATTTAGCATTTGTCGAAACAAATACTTTAAGATCTGAAGGGCTATAGAAATAATATACTTTGGTTCCTTTTGGATACCCTACAAATATGCATGTTTCTGAACAGGACTCCATCTTTTCTGTCTTTCCTTTTAACACGTGCGCAGGACATCCAAATATCCTTAAGTGTTGTAAACTAGGCTTTCGCCCAGTCCATAACTCATGCGGTGTTTTAGGAACTGACTTAGATGGTACATCGTTTAGGATGTACATAGCATTTTGTAAAGCATACCCCCAAAAAGAATTTAGGGAGCATTGAATAACTCAACATAAACCTAACCATAACCTAAAAGAGTTTTATTTCTCCTTTCTGCCACCTCATTTTGTTGAGGAATACCTGGCGCAGAAAACTGAGAAATTATCCCATTATCAATAAGATATTGCTGAAACTCACAAGATAGATATTCTCCACCACTGATCAGACCTCAAGATTTTTATGTGTTTCTCAAGCTTATTTTCTACTTCAGCTTTAAATGCTTTGAATATGTCAAAAGCATCTGACTTATGTCTCATGAGATACACATAGCCAAATCTTGTGTAATAATCTGTGAAAGTGATGAAGTACTCATATCCACCTCTAGCTTGAATCTAAATATTCAGTGGCTCTTGTGCCTTTCGTCGTAAACGACCTTTTGGTCATCTTACCTTCCATACAAGATTCACAAGTTGGTAGATCATCAACCTGTAAGTCACTTAAAGGTCCATCACTAACCAATCTTTTGATCCTATCAAGGTTAATATGACCTAGGCGCAAATGCCATAGATAGGTTTCATCTTTTGATAATTTTACTCTTTTATGATTAGGTTGCGTTGATTCCGTGTCTAACAAGTGAGAGATATTGCTATGCAAATAGAATAAACCGTTTTCCAATGTACCTTTGCAAACAAATTTGTTATTCCTACTAATAATAAAAGCTTTATTAAAAGTAACCGAATATCCAAATTTATTTAAACAAGAAATTGAAATTAAATTCCTCTTGAATTAAGGTACATAATAAAAATATATTAAATCTAAATGCCTATAAGAATCTAAACTAACTTAATATCTCCCACTGCACTAGCAGACACTAACGCTATGTTGCTTAAATGTAAGTTGAATTCGTTCTCATCAAGCCTTCTCCTTTCCTTGAACCCCTGTAAAGAAAAACAAACATGATTAGTGGCTCCAGAGTCTATGATCCAAGAATCCATAGAATCCGCCAAAAAACATGTTTCAAGATAATTAATATTACCTTGTTCCTTCTTATCCTGAGACTTTAGGCAATTTCTTTTCCAATGTCCCTTTTCACCACAAAGGAAACACTTCCATTTGATCTTGGTTACTTTCTTTGTCTCCTTCTTAGTAGGTCCTAGTTGCTTTTTCTTATGTTGTTTCTTGACCTTTTACGGGTCTTAATAGTAGCAACTTTACCTACAATATGAATCTCTTGACCCTTGCTTTTCACAAGGATCTTTTCAGCACTTTGAACATCTTGCATCAGGCCCTACAAGGTGTATTCCATATTGTTCAAGGTGTAGTCCAACTTGAACTAATCAAAGGAATTTGACAGTGAGTTGACAATCATGTCAATTTTCGTATCACTGTCTATCTCAGCACCATTGAGTTCAGCAATGTTGAGATGTTCTATGACCTTTGTTAATGGAAAAATTCACTCGGGTGAAAATCTCAATCAACACCCTCAACCCGCTACCCCGGAGGTCGCAGCGGGGGGTAGGTACTTCGTACCGTGGTTCTGACAAGGTGATATAACAAGGTGTGGTAGGTACCTCGAGGTACCGTGGCTCTTATATAGCTGAGAGAGGCAAGGTAAGGGCGAGGTAGGTAGGCGAACCATCATCCCGCCTATCAGGTGTAGTAGGCTGGTACCCGGTCTAGGTATCTGATCCAGGTACTTGGTTACCTCTCTAGGTGCCCTCTATAATTCCCCGACCTAGATAACGTGCAAAGAGAAGTATATGAGGGCTAGGACCAGCGAGGTCGGTACCTAGCTCATATACTTGCATAATGAATGAGATAAAATGGAGAATGACAACTCATTTGGTAGATGTGGACTGACATAGGGGGAAAAAGCATCACGAATGATCATATGCTAAAAAACCCCCAGGCAGTATCCATAGGAAGGAGAAAGACCCTTCTGTATGTATATATATCACGAGAGGTGCTCCGGAGAGCTTACATAAATACAATCTGGGACCTAGTAGGTCACCAATGGAGGGGTACCACTAGGTACCGATACATTCATGAAGAAAATAGATATGTACAGTAGTCGATAAAACGATGGTCTAGAGGGAATTTAGGCAGGGTCCCTTTTACACTTCAGGTGATGGCGAACTCAAGGAGTAGGCGATAAGTAAGTATTTTTCTGTACCATGATGGTGAAAACTCTCTGTAGGTGATGATGATTGTATCTCTGGTGGAGAAGTGTTTCCAAACCCTTTCCTTGGAGAGTGCCTTGTTATATTTTTCTCTTCTCATTCTTGTTGCCCACTCCATTAATTAATACGCAACCAAAGGAATGTTGATACGGCATTAATGGAGTTGAATATTCTCTCATTAATGGCGTTATGAATGGCTATTAATGGAGTTGACTGATTCCTTCATTAATGGCATTGCGAATGGCCATTAATGGAGTTGACTGATTTCTTCATTAATGGCGTTGTGAATGGCCATTAATGGAGTTGAATGATTCCCTCATTAATTGAGTTATGAATGGCCATTAATGAGGTCAGATGGTGTTGCATGCTTCTTCCCTTTAGGCGAGGGTACTCTGGTGTACCAGTCTCTTCTCGTTGGCGTGGCACTTGTTCTAGCATGCTAGTGGCTTCGTGGTGACATTCGACCTGCTGGGTAGGTAGGATACCTATCTTGGATGGGTTTTGGGTGGATAGCGGGGTACCCAGGTACCAGGTAGATGTCGAGGTACCTGGGCGCTAGACCGCTATCGAGGTACTCGGGTACCAGATGCATGTCGAGGTACATGGATGCCATAAGAGAGGTACCAGGTACCGCAAGGTACCAAGTACGGGGTATCGTGGTACCAGCTTTAGAGTAGATACATAGTGTGATACCTACTCTTTTTGGTTCGTATCTCTGGCGCTTCATCTAGGTAGATAGGTAGTCGAGGTTCTGGCCCTACCATGTATTGATTCCTTCAAGGTCGAGGTATCGATCCCGTTAGATACCTGGGAGCTGGGAATGGTCCCTACCAGGTGGTTACTTGGTGGAAAATTCTTCTTTGGACCCCTGCCAAAAAACACTGTTAACAGAAGTCCCCCCTGACTTGAACACCGCTATTAAGTTGGGGTTGGAGTCAGGATCTTGTACTGCTTGAAGAATTTTTCTCGTCGTTTCTTACTTGTACCTATTACTTGAAAAGATAAAACACTCCCAGCATTCTTGGCTTCTGCGATTCTAGTTGCCTAGCATTCCTGTTTACGGATTCCTGGTACTCCTAGAATCTAGGTACCTCGCATTCCCGTTTCGGGAACCTTTGTACCCTGGCGAACACATGGCGAACACATTGTAGAATTTGGGTATCCTCGCATTTCTTTTCTAGGAATCTTGGTCCCTTGGCGACAAGAGGAGAACATAGGTACCTCGCATTCCTGTTTTAGGAATCTTAGTACCTTGGCGAAAATAATGGCGAACATACTAGCAACAAGATCCTGGTAGGCTACTAAGGCCACTTTAGCACCAAGTTTTTCTTAGCGGAGGTGGTACCCGGCCAAGGCATCAGGAGGGCTGTCTAGCTATTTTCTGGTCTCGAGATCTTGATGGCAACTATGCTCTTACACTCAGACCCTTATTGGGTGTAGTAGCCCGACCAAGGCATCAGGAGGGCTGTTAAGCTATTTCCTGGTCTCGAGATCTGGATGGCGATTATGCACTTACACTCAGACCCTTCATGGGGGTGGTAGCCTGACCAAGGCATCAGGAGGGCTATTCAGCTATTTCCTGGTCTCGAGATCTGGATGGCGATTATGCACTTACACTCAGACCCTTCTTAGGGGTGGTAGCCCGACCAAGGCATCAGGAGGGCTATTCAGCTTTTTCCTGGTCTCGAGATCTGAATGGCAACTATGCACTTACACTCAGACCCTACTTGGGGGTGGTAGCCCGACCAAGGCATTAGGAGGGCTATTCAGCTATTTCCTGGTCTCGAGATCTGGATGGCAACTATGCACTTACACTCAGACCCTTCTTAGGGGTGGTAGCCCGACCAAGGCATCAGGAGGGCTATTCAGCTATTTCCTGGTCTCGAGATCTGGATGGCAACTATGCACTTACACTCACACCCTTCTTTTGGGTGGTAGCCCGACCAAGGCATCAGGAGGGCTATTCAGCTATTTCCTGGTCTCGAGATCTGGATGGCAACTATGCACTTATACTCAGACCCTTCTTGGGGTGGTAGCCCGACCAAGGCATCAGGAGGGCTATTCAGCTATTTTCTAGTCTCGAGACCTGGATGGCAACTATGCACTTACACTCAGACCCTTCTTGGGGTTGGTAGCCCGACCAAGGCATCATGAGGGCTATTCAGCTATTTCCTGGTCTCGAGATCTGGATGGCAACTATGCACTTACACTTAGACCCTTCTTGGGGGTGGTAGCCCGACCAAGGCATCAGGAGGGCTATTCAGCTATTTCATGGTCTCGAGATCTGGATGGCAACTATGCACTTACACTCAGACCCTTCTTGGCGGTGGTAGCCCGACCAAGGCATCAGGAGGGCTATTCAACTATTTCTTGGTCTCGATCATAAGCGAAAGTCAATCATATGAGAACTACCCTGGAGATCGTAGGGGAGCTACCAAGGCAATCATAGGAGATCACCAAGGCGATCATACTCAAGGCGATACTGGTCAATGCTTACCCTACATGCTTCATTAGTAGAACCTTCTGAGGTGACCCACGTTACGGGTATAAGTAATTGAGCGACCTTCCACAAAGGAGCTTTTATCGAGGACTGGACATTAGGGGAACTTTTCTCATGTTGAGGTCATCACCCTTCCAACAGGAGTACTAGGGAAAAAGGTAATCTTCTAGTCCCCAAGTGATGTAACAAGTTAAGGAGCCTACATAGAGTGGTAGAAAGTCTTCAACAATCATAATGACATTCGAGAATCTACTTGAACTAACCTAGACCTCGGTAGCTCACATGGGCACTGTGAAGGGACCCAAGAAAATAAATGAGGAATCACTGATCTTGCAGCAGTGCTGCTGCTCCAGAGGCTTGTTAAATCATGTAGAAGGCCATAGCAATGTAGGAAGCCTCTGAGCTCTCCCTGAACGGATCAAGACTAGGGTGGCTCACTAGGGTATTGTGGAGCCCGGTATGAGAGGTAGGGAGCCACCGGTATGATACTGGTCTAGAGGCACGCTTGGGATCCTAAAAGTCCCTAGCAACTGAAATGTGGCTCCGGACCATGCTGGAAAGAATCGGGACATAGTGGCTCACTTGGGCGCTGACTAGCCCGATTAAAGAAGTGAGGAGCCACTGGGCCATGCAGCTAGGCTGCTGTTCCAGAGTCTTGCTAGACCATGTAGAAGGCCACATCAATGTAGGAAGCCTCTGAGCTCTCCCTGAACGGATCAGGACTAGGGTAGCTCACTAGGGCGTTGTGGAGCCTGGTATGAGAGGTAGGGAGCCACCGGTACGATACCGGTCTAGAGGCATGCTTGGGATCCAAGAAGTCCCCAGCAATTGAAATGTGGCTCTAGACCATGCTGGAAAGAATCGGGACACAGTGGCTCACTTGGGCGCTGACTAGCCCGATTAAAGAAGTGAGGAGCCACTGGGCCATGCAGCTAGGCTGCTGTTCCAGAGGCTTGCTAGCCAATGTAGAAGGCCACAACAATGTAGGAAACCTCTGAGCTCTCCCTGAACGGATCAGGACTAGGGTGGCTCACTAGGGCGTTGTGGAGCCTGGTATGAGAGGTAGGGAGCCACCGGTACGATACCGGTCCAGAGGCATGCTTGGGATCCAAGAAGTCCCCAGCAACTGAAATGTAGCTCTGGACCATGCTGGAAAGAATCAGGACACAGTGGCTCACTTGGGCGCTGACTAGCCCGATTAAAGAAGTGAGGAGCCACTGGGCCATGCAGCTAGGCTGCTGCTCCACAGGCTTGCTAGACAATGTAGAAGGCCACAGCAATGTAGGAAGCCTCTGAGCTCTCCCTGAACGGATCAGGACTAGGGTGGCTCACTAGGGCATTATGGAGCCCGGTATGAGAGGTAGGGAGCCACCAGTATGATACTGGTCCAGAGGCATGCTTCGGATCCTAGAAGTCACCAACAACTGAAATGTTGCTCCGGACCATGCTGGAAAGAATCGGGACACAGTGGCTCACTTGGGTACTGACTAGCCCGATTAAAGAAGTGAGGAGCCACTGAGCCATGCAGCTAGGCTGCTGCTCCACAGGCTTGCTAGACCATGTAGAAGGCCACAGCAATGTAGGAAGCCTCTGAGCTCTCCTTGAACGGATCAGGACTAGGGTGGCTCACTAGGGTGTTGTGGAGCACGGTATGAGAGGTAGGGAGCCACCGGTACGATATCGGTCCAGAGGCATGCTTGGGATCCAAGAAGTCCCCAGCAACTGAAATGTGGCTCTGGACCTTGCTGGAAAGAATCGGGACACAGTGGCTCACTTGGGCGCTGACTAGCCTGATTAAAAAAGTGAGGAGCCACTGGGCCATGCAGCTAGGCTGGTGCTCCAGAGGCTTGCTAGACCATGTAGAAGGCCACAGCAATGTAGGAAGCCTCTGAGCTCTCCCTGAACGGATCAGGACTAGGGTGGCTTACTAGGGCGTTATGGAGCCCGGTATGAGAGGTAGGGAGCCACCGGTACGATACCGGTCCAGAGGCATACTTGGGATCCAAGAAGTCCCCAGCAACTGAAATGTGGCTCCAGACCATGCTGGAATGAATCGGGACATAGTGGATCTGCTGCATAGGAGATCTAGATGTACCGGAGTTGATCTATTGTATACGAGATTGTAGCGGATCTGCTGCATAGGAGATCTGCTGCTAGCGGAGCAAACCCTATGTATGGTAACAAGAGATGGACAGCTTTGCTATATAGAAGCTCTAGATGTACCAGAGCGGATCTGCTGTAGAAGGGGTCGTACTGGTACAGAGTTGCTGTAGTGGAGCTCCATAAGTGTATGAGCAGGTTCGTTACGTAGGGGCGACATAGTAGACCGATTTTGCCAGGAGTCCCACGTACCATCTCGATAGTAGAAAGTCAAGCTTGCATGTAAAGATAAGGAAGCCACGTCGGTGACCTTCCCACAGACGGCGCCAAAAAGTGTTAACGGAAAAATTCACTCGGGTGAAAATCTCAATCAACACCCTCAACCCGCTACCCCGGAGGTCGCAGCGGGGGGTAGGTACTTCGTACCGTGGTTCTGACAAGGTGATACAACAAGGTGTGGTAGGTACCTCGAGGTACCGTGGCTCTTATATAGCTGAGAGAGGCAAGGTAAGGGCGAGGTAGGTAGGAGAACCATCATCCCGCCCATCTGGTGTAGTAGGCTGGTACCCGGTCTAGGTATCTGATCCAGGCAGTATCCATAGGAATGATCATATGCTAAAAAAATCCCAGGCAGTATCCATAGGAAGGAGAAAGACCATTCTGTATGTATATATATCACGAGAGGTGCTCCGGAGAGCTTACATAAATACAATCTGGGACCTAGTAGGTCACCAATGGAGGGGTACCACTAGGTACCGATACATTCATGGAGAAAATAGATATGTACAGTAGTCGATAAAGCGATGGTCTAGAGGGAATTCAGGCAGGGTCCCTTTTACACTTCAGGTGATGGCGAACTCATGGAGTAGGCGATAAGTAAGTATTTTTCTGTACCATGATGGTGAAAACTCTTCGTAGGTGATGATGACTATATCTCTGGTGTAGAAGTGTTTCCGAACCCTTTCCTTGGAGAGTGCCTTGTTATATTTTTCTCTTCTCATTCTTGTTGCCCACTCCATTAATTAATACACAACCAAAGGAATGTTGATATGGCATTAATGGAGTTGAATATTCTCTCATTAATGGCGTTATGAATGGCTATTAATGGAGTTGACTGATTCCTTCATTAATGGCGTTATGAATGGCCATTAATGGAGTTGACTGATTCCTTCATTAATGGCGTTGTGAATGGCCATTAATGGAGTTGAATGATTCCCTCATTAATGGAGTTATGAATGGCCATTAATGAGGTCAGATGGTGTTGCATGCTTCTTCCCTTTAGGGGAGGGTACTTTGGTGTACCAGTCTCTTCTCGTTGGCGTGGCACTTGTTCTAGCATGCTAGTGGCTTCATTGCGACATTCGTCCTGCTGGGTAGGTAGGATACCTGTCTTGGACGGGTTTTGGGTGGATAGCGGGGTACCCAGGTACCAGGTAGATATCGAGGTACCTGGGCGCTAGACTGCTATCGAGGTACTCGGGTACCAGATGCATGTCGAGGTACCTGGATGGCATAAGAGAGGTACCAGGCACCGCGAGGTACCAAGTACGGGGTATCGTGGTACCAGCTTTAGAGTAGATACATAGTGTGATACCTACTCTTTTTGGTTCGTATCTCTAGCGCTTCATCTAGGTAGATAGGTAGTCGAGGTTCTGGCCCTACCATGTATTGATTCCTTCAAGGTCGAGGTATCGATCCCGCTAGATACCTGGGAGCTGAGAATGGTCCCTACCAGGTGGTTACTTGGTGGAAAATTCTTCTTTGGACCCCTGCCAAAAAACACTGTTAACAACCTTCATCATATGATCTTTCACAACCTGTTCTGGTTTCGTCCTAAGATTCATGAAAGCAGTCACTACCTCTCTCTTAGTCGTCCTGGACCTCATAACAAACATTTCCTTTAAAAACATCATTATATCGGCGGCAGAACTCATTCCTTAATGTTTCTGTTGTAACACGTCGGAGATGGTGGCAATAATGTAACATTTGGCCATCTCATCTGAGGTCTCCCACTGCTTATACTTGTCTCTTTGCTGCTCAGTAGATTCATTAGTATGAGCAGGTGGTTTAGGAGTTACCAAACGAACTTATGTTTTTCATATTGCAACAATAGCCCAATTTTCCTTTTCCATGTGACACAATTATCACCAGTTAATGTAATATCTTTCAGGATGTTGATTAGGGATGGGATCATGATTTCTGAATAAAAAAAATTATATAAGTAAACAATCATGATTTTTAACAGAAAAATCACTCAGGGAGCCAAATCTCGGTTAGCACCCTCATCCACTATCGGTAGCCAGTAGCGGGATAGGTACCTTTGGTATCACGATCCTTTCTCGTAATGTAAATAAGAAGCAGTATAGGAAATATCGAGGAGATATGAAATCACACTGTTTTATTCAAGAATACTATAACGAAGTTACACAATATAAACTCTTCTCTCGTTTCTCACTCTCTTACACAAGGGTGATAGTGGAGAAAACGTATACGTCGATAAATGGATATTTCCTTCTAATGATCGTCAATGGACTCTCATTGGCTTCGAAGAATTTTAGAAGGGAATTCTACCAGAAGATAATCTATCTCTGTCTTTGGCAATCTCTATATTTCAAAAAAGCCTCTCCTATTTACCCTTCAATGCCGTATATATAGTTCTCCAAAGAATCCCCATGAAATCCAGTTGTGTTAATGAGGATTATTGAGTATCCCTTTTTAGGCAATTGAAAAGCATTGTGTGGGGCTGAAGGCATGGGATTTGATCCCATGAAATCACTGGCGAATCCGAATTCTAATTAGATTTCGTTAATGGCGCTTTATTTTGGCGATGGAGTCAACTTTCCTTCTTCGTGGAGCTTGAAGGGAAACTCTAATTCTAAATTTTGTTGGTAGGATGAGGTACTGGTATACCAGTCGGATCCTACCGGTATGGAGCTTGTTCTATCTCTTGATGGAGTGGTGCTTGTGTCTTCGCGATCATCTTCATATTGCTTGGCAGGCAAGGTACCTGCCTTGGAAGGGCTCCGAATATATACATCGAGGTACTAGGTACCAGGTGGAAGTCGAGGTGGTACCAAGGCTGGCATCGGGGTACCGGGTGCCTTGACTGATGTCGAGGCACTTAAGGGGTGCTAGGTGTGCAATCTACCGTTGTACTGGTCTTGAGTTAATACCGGGAGCCTCAGTAGGGCGAGGTATGTGCCTTCGTTAGCTCGCGGAGCTGATGTCCTATCTAGGTAGATAGGTAATCGAGCTCCTGGCCTTACCAAGTATCGGCTCCACCTAGGTAGGGGCTTCGATCTCGATGGTCACCTGGAAGCTAAGACTGGCCCTTATCGGGTTGATACTAATTGGAAAATTCTCCTTTGGTCCCTTGCCAAAAAACCCTGTTAATAGAAGTCCCCCCCTGACTTGAACACCGGTACTAGGTTGGGGTTGGAGTTAGGATAGATAATACTCAGAGAATTTTTCCTAACCGTCTCGTAGAAAGGGAATTTTCCTTTCACACGCTGATTTCACTGAGTCTTCCACGTGGATGACCAGGGTAGACCAAATTCAAAAAAGGAAAAACAAAAATTTTTGGGGGCCACGTTTCCCAAAACCGTTCCCTCCGCGTCGCCGATTATCCCGCAACATTAATTACCCTCTCTGCTTGTTACAAGCATCTAACTCTATATAAGTAGACCTTGCTCCTTCACCATGGACTTACTTCTTCTTTCATTAGCTTTCCCAATCTATATGCGTAGCAAGAAAAAATAAATCTTAGCTTTTTCCTCGTCTTCACCCCCTTTAATTTCTTTTCTTCCAGAAACTGAATTCTGAGCCTGTTGTCATGTCTTCACCTGGTGGCGATAGCATTGAGTAGCTGTTCAACGGTGATGCGGTGGCTAGTAGGAGTCTCACCCCTAGAAAAAGGGCACGCATCGACAGTGATAGTGAGGACGACATTCCCTTTCAGCACCGGCGTTCCAATCGGAACGTTGCAATCGGGACTGGCTTTTCGAACAATCCCAATGCTCAGGTTGATGTCCACCGAGAGTCGAGTGGAGAAACAGAAATTGCTGCCGGGGTAGGTAGAGACCGGGCCGGTGAGGTCACAGACAGTATGGGGAGGGTACTGGCCCTTTCGTATGAGTATAGATGCGTCCCTCCTTCTACCAGCACTCCGGAAACCATCAAACGCTTACGGAGAGATTTTAAGATCCCTAAAGAGATCACTATCGCCGTCCCTCCATAGGAGTATTACATGTATTCTCCTTCTACTGGCGAGGTCCCGATTCATACGTCAGCCTTCGATTGTGGAGTCAGGCTACCCCTCCACTCTACCTTACGTAGGGCACTACATGCCTTACAGTTAGCTTCCCTCCAACTGACACCAAGATTTTGGAGGCACCTGGTGGGGTTCCTCGTGTTGTGGAGGGAGCAATGTTAGAGGGATATCATCGATCAGGAACCAGGTTCATATGAGATTAGATATATGTTTCAGATTGCTGCTAATGCCCTGGGTCCAAAGGGGCAATTCTATGCTCGTGCCAAAAATAACCTGCAATTTGTGGTACCGGGGGCCACGAAAAGGGATACCTCCTAGAAGGAGGAATGGATCATCCTCGGAGGTGAATGGGGAAGTTCGGTTCATATTGGAGGGTCTGAGTTTTGAGTTCCCACTATTTTTAGTGGCAAGTCCGCGTTAGAGAAGAGCAAGCTATCTGAAGAATCGGAGAAAATCTTGCGGGCTATCATGACCCGTCATTATATTAACACGAAGTTTCCCATCACGGAGGCCTTCGAGGCAAAGAGGGTAGATCACTACCTTCGTATTTCTGGGGATTCTCCAGTTAGAAGACTTTCTGATTTTGCTTTTGTTGTTTTGCTTGGTTGATTTTGTGGATATTGACTCTAGCTATCTTTACAGTTTCAGCAGTGTCTCTGATCGGGCCAAATATGTACTATATTTAGGCCCTCAGATCCTTACCTTATGTTCTGTTTTTGTGCGTTTTTGTGTCTCTTATGGGTTGTTTTGTGCTTATTTGAAGGAAATGATGCAGAGACAGGCTTGGAAGCACATTGTAATGATTCCAGCAGAAAAGGAGCACAAACAGGTCTATATAGCGGGTCCAGTGCGGGTCACAACCGCACTCCAGCCGCACTCCAGCCGCACTTATGTGCATAGCCGGGGCAGAATGCAAGTACAGAGATAAAGTGCGGGTACAGTGCGGGTCAGCTAACCGCACTCCACCCGCACTATTGCCAAACCAGAGAAGCTGCGCAGTCACCTGACATTAGAGTGCGGGTTCTGTGCGGGTCAGCAAACCGCACTCCACCCGCACTTGCACCAAGAACAGAAGAACAGAATCGCACCTGACACTAGAGTGCGGGTACTGTACGGGTCACCAAACCGCACTCTACCCGCACTTGCATCAAGAACAGAAGAGCAGAATTGCACCTGACATTAGAGTGCGGGTACTGTGCGGGTCATCCAACCGCACTCTACCCGCACTGTTGCTCAAGACAGAAGGTAGATTTTGCACCTGAGAAGGAAGTGCGGTCACAGTGCGATGCCAAGTGCGGGCCAAGTGCGGGTCAAGTGCAGGGTAATTCAACCGCACACCACCCGCACTAATGTCCTGATCCGAGAACTGAAGTTGCAGGCAACCCATACAGTGCGGGTACAGTACGGGTAAACCACCCGCACTCCACCCGCACTCCGAGTGCTCCAGTCTGATTTTCAAAGTTTAAGTGACCTATTTTTGTATTTAGTATAAATATAAAAGTATAGAAACGTTTTTAAGTAGCTTTTGACTCCGTTTTAGACAGATTAAGCATTCTTAGATCTAGTTTCTCTCTCTACCTCTCATCCTCACATTCTCTACTCAACTTCAAGGAAGTTAGGAGATTGGAGCCACTTCAAGGAAGGAGATGTTCTCCAAGGGTTATTTCTTTCTCCTCTCTACTGATTTCCTAGTTGTAATGAGTAGTTAAATCCCCTCTAAGGGGTTGATGGAGTAGTTAGTTTAATATTGGGCTTGTACAAAAACTTGATATTATATTGATATTCATGTCTATCTTCCATTGATCTATTCTTATTGTGAATGTTTATCATTGGTTTCTTGTGTAGATACATGATCTTTGCAAGATATCTTTGTATTATGTATAAGTATTGCATCTAGATATACATCTTATTTCGTTGTTTAATGCTCTAAAGAATAGACGGAAAGTCATGAATTCCGACTCTTGAACCGCGGTTTTAATCTAACCTCAATCGTATTTCTAGCACTATACATCCTAGGTCGGAATCCGTGAGAGAGTTAGAAGTCATCACTATACATCCTAGGGTGACTATTTGTAATCGGTTGAGTCAATGTTAGGTAGACGAGCTTCATTTCTAGAATCCGATAAACAATCAACTCTATACATCCTAGGTTGATAGTTTACAAGGATTAATCCCTAATAGGTTGTCCGCACTATACATCCTAGGTTGGCCACCTTCTAGGGATAAATAACCGACTCTATATATCCTAGGTCGGTTACCTTGAAGAGCCGTGCTATTGACAAGTTTGTTACATTGCCCAGTATTTGCTTTCGAATCCATTAGCTCCTTAGCTTCCATCATCTATATATCCTTCACTCCATATTCCCCTTTCATTTTACTTACTTATTTAATTTAGTGTTATTTAGAGTTGGTTCACAATCTACATTTTCACCAATTCATGTTTTGCTATTATATATATATATATATATATATGCCATTGCTTTAGTTTTAACTAGTTTGGCTAACTCCGCTCCCTGTGGACGACACCAACTTGCCACTATATTTATATTTGTAAACCGATTTAGGCTTGTGTGGTTTCTTAAAATATTATTGACGGACTGATCTTTTAAAACGACATAAAGTAAAAAAAAGCGCCTTCGTCAAATGGCGCCGCTGCCGGGGAGCGGCATGTTAGTTTAATTAGTTATGCATGAGTAAGGCTAGTCTAGTAATACTCCTGCTCTGCCCTATCTGTTCCTCGTTTACGTTGTGCTTTATTTGTTGTGAAATTTCAGGATTTTGGGTATATGCACGGACGAAGATCGTTGAGAGGAACAGTGTTGCCAGTTAGCGATAACATCAATCGGTTGGGTAGAAGAGTAGAGCAGTTAGAGGGAAATATGGACGATTATAATCAGCATGAGCAGCATGCTAGAGAGAATGAGCAACAGGCTCGAGAGAATGAGGGAAGTGTACATGGGGACGAAGAGCTAGGCCTCACCATGGGCGAGTACAGTCTCTCGTTTGTAGAGAATGTGCCCACTGCCATAGTATTGGATGATGTAACAAGGCCGTACGAGTTGAAAACTACGCACATCCTCCTCCTACCGTCGTTTAGTGGGCGAAGTACCAAGGATTGCCTCCAATTTATGAAACAATATGGAGCCACCCTAGAAACCTTCCCTGTAATGGCTCGCCAAGCAGTATTGACAAGGGAGCAGCTTCATCTGAGGTGTTTCCAATATTGTCTGAAAGATACAGCCATGACATGGTACATGAACTTGAGGTCGGGATCACTGGTGACATGGAGCCAAGTCTGCAAGGTTTTCTTCAACAAGTATTTTCCGTCATAGAAGGCTAAAGACCTAAGGTTGAAGATAGCTTCTTTTGTCGAAGAGGACGGTGAACCATTCCATGAGGCATGGGAGAGGTTCAATTTACTGTTAGCTCAAATGCCACTGCATACATACCATCCAGAACTAAAGGTTAACTCCTTCTATAGTGGACTTTCATCGATAACCCAAATGATGGTGGATAATGCATGCGGAGGTACCATTGCAGACAAGAGGGCAGTTGAAGCTTATGACATTCTGGAGAAGATTGCCCAGAACTCACAACAGAGGACATCACATGTGAGGAGGGGTGGAAGAATAGAAGTGGGTCAGGATACCCAAGTGCAAATCCAGATGTCCAGAATGAACAAGGAGCTTCAATCAATCAAGGAACTGATAACCGGAAAACCAGGGCCCTCCTAAGGAGTTAGTCAAGTCATGGGGGAGATTGAAGGGGGAGAAGGGCATTTCAGTCAGGAAGAGCAAGCCCAAGCCCTTGGAGAATTCCCAAGGCAGCCTAGGAATGACCCATATTCGAATTCATACAATCCAGGGTTGAGAAATCACCCAAACTTGTCTTGGTCCAACAACAACCACCTAGGAGCAACCACTCATCAAGGTGGCAACAACAACTACTAAGGTGGAAACAACAACCAAGGGTACCAAAACCAGGGGTACAATAGATACAATCAAGGGGGAAACAACAACAATCAATGGGGAGGTTCAAGTAGTAACCCACCATCCAACTTCAATTCCCACGCTTCCGCTAGCCAACCAAAAGACAAGTCTCTAGAGGAGATAGTGAGTACAGTTATCAAAACTATTGGTATCGGGTCGGAAGCCCTCAAGAACACCTTGCATGCCTCTGAGAAACGAATGTCAGCTTACATGCAGTCCAATGATCAGAGAGCCAACAGTCATGGAGCGTCACTGAAGAAGATGGAAACTCAGTTGGTACAGATTTTTGATGCATTGATGAAGAACAAGGAGAAGGCATCAAGCTCCGATGAACATGTTAACATGTTAGAGGTGGTCCAGATGGGAGGTGAGGAAACCGAAGCAAGTATGGTAGAGGTCGCGGATAAGGAAGATAGAGGAAGTGACATAGGCTCCCCCATTAAACTTGAAGACCCCGAGAGTTTCGTCATAGATGTACAAATTGAGGATTCACCAAAGATGGGAGCGGTCCTTGATATGAGGGCTAGCATCAATATGATGCCATTAGAGGTCTACGAACAGCTGAAGATTCAGTCAATCAAGCCCACCTCCCAGACTCTCCTCATGGCTGACAATTCTCCCATCACCCCAGTAGGTATTGTGGAGGAAATCTATGTGAATGTGCACGGTTTGATGGTGCCGGCAGAATTTGTTGTGTTGGATTGCAAAAGAGGAGAATCCAGCAGTAGAGACTGGAAACTACTGTTGGGGAGGCCGTTTATGGCCACAGCAAGTATGGTCATCGATATTTGTTCTAGGGACATTTCCTTCAGCTGTGGAGGGAAGAGTGTGAACTTCAAGGTAACATCCCCCAGAACAAGCCAAGTTAGAGATTGTTTAGTCTTGGAGGCACCAAATTCCAGAAAGAAAAGGAGCCGGGTGCTCACCCTTGTGCAAGCCTTTGAAGGTGTCAAGGAGATGGAATTGGGAAACCAAGACTGCATCAAGGAGAGGCAAGAATCAGAATTCGAAGAGAAGGAAGCAAATACTGAACTCTTTGATCAATTAGGTGAGCTTGAACAAGACAACACAAAGCTCAAACTGGAGGTTTATTTGCTGAAGACAGAGAATGTACAGTTGAAGACTAAATTGCATGATCTCTCATCAGTCAACAATGGGTTAACTGAACAAGTGGTGGAGCTTGCCACCAAAAAGGAGTTAGTCTCCAAGAACTTAGATGCATTGGCAAGACTCTCAGAAGAGTTTGAGGAAGACTATAGGAGAAGGACAAGGAAACTTCAACTAGGTATGGAGGAGTCCGCAAAAGCGGTAAGGGAATTGCATGAACAGTTGAGCTCAAAAGATGATGAGTTGAAACGGGCTAAGGTCAAGGAGGGGGATTTGATTGAACAACTCGCCGTGATGGAAAACAATGTCAAATCCCTCAGATTCGGACAACAAAAAGTGGCCCACGCCAACGATCGAACAAGGAGTTTCCCTAACCGTCCTATTACTTGCTACTTTTGTGCCAAAAAAGGGCACACTAAAGCTTATTGCTTTACTTTCCAAAGATTAAAAGCAAGTAGAGTTAGTTCTAGGATGAACCCACCAAAGGTTAAACAAATATGGGTTCGAAAGGACTTAGTGGGACAAATGAGAAGAGTGGGGAGAGATGCAGTGCATAGGCATTTGGCACCGGTTTGGGTGACCAAGTTGAATGTGCTCCCCATTCCGGTCAAACCTCCTTTGGTTGACCGGGTCCCACTTTGAGTGCATTGCACTCGGTTTTGAAATTATTTTATTGTTTTTATTTTTATTTTTATTTTTACTTTTCGGATGGTTAGTTCGTTGTTGTAAACTTTTGAGACTGTTTGAGTTTGTTTTGGTGCAGATACAGTTGCAGGGCAGAATTCAGGAGTCTGTCCAGGGGAACAGTACGGTTTGAGTGCGGGTCAGTAACCCGCACTCATCCCGCACTCTGAGGGCATCAGGTAATAGAGTGCGGGTAAAGTGCGGGTCATCAACCCGCACTCCACCCGCACTTTTGTCGCGCAGTATATATATGCCTGTCGTTTTCTAGGGCTCCACTTGCCACAAAAGAGCAAAACCAACTGCAAACTTCAAATTTTTCCCTCTTCCCAACTAAAGGTATTCCGTGTGTGCCACGTTTTCGATTTTTCGGCAACTAAGGTATGAATTCTTACTCTAATTTCATTTCACATATCTCTAATCCAAAACCCTAACCCTCTTTATCAAGATTTGTTTTGCCTCTTATGCATGAACTTCATTAGTTAGGGTTTTGACCCCTTGTTTTTGCTTTTGCTAATGTCTAAGAGAGTAGAATGTTGGGTGTTATCTATTTTTCATATGATGTATTCATTGTTAATTGATTTTCTATTTGCAATTAGATTTTCAAACTATGAATTGGGTTTATATGGTTGAATGGAAGCCTGTACATGAGTTAGAGTCATTTTGTTGTTGATTCGTTCGATGATGAACTGGAATTTTGAGATGTATACATGAATTGAACTCTGCATTTGCTGGTGTCTGGTGACGAGTTAGAGTGCGGGTACAGTGCGGGTCACTCACCCGCACTTCACCCGCACTTTATCCTCTAGGCAGAATTTTTTTCCTTTCATATTCCTTTATCATAACCTCTTGTTTCTTTGATCCGAATATTGCCTTAAAACTGTGTTTAATGTGCAGATGTCAGGAAGACCCAGGAGAACGCCTAGGCAAAGCAGTCAGGGTTCCTAACGAAGACCGAGGCGAGGCCCCCAAGTTCCACCACAGTGCATCAGGCACCCGGATTTCGAGGAACGCTTAGAATATTTCAGGGAGCGAGACATAGTGGTAGAGAGGGGGATAGTGGTTGAAGAACTGGAAGGCATCCCAATTCCTCTAATGATTGAAGCAAGGGGATGGGAAACCTTTGTTAGCCCCCCCCCCCCCCCCCCCGATGTATTGTCGACGTGTGGTCGAAGAGTTCTTTGCTGGGTTGGTACCTGAAGCTTTTCAACGCTCTTCTTCGGTTCTGGTCCATGGGATAGAAGTCCGGATGACTATAGCAGACATTAACAGGTATTATATGACTGAGCTTCCAGTTGATCCCGAAGCAGTCGGACGTCTAAGGCAAGGGGTGACTTGGAGCGAATTTTTTGTGACCCAAAATGTGGACTTTGCAAATCAGTTAGTGATCCGTCAGATGGATTTTTGGGTGGCCCCTGATCACTGTATGAAGCACACCAACTTAAGGAGTGAGTTGGGTTTCTGGCATGTATTCATTTCCCATTCCTTGATCCCTAGAAAGCACAGGACCTCAGTGAACTTCAATGCAGCCATGATCCTGTACTGTATACTATAGAATCAGTTGGTCGACATCGTCTTTCTGATCAAGAGAGAGATCCTTGAAATGGGAGGGGTCAGGGTGGACAAGCAGCCACTCATTTTCCCTAGCCTCATCACCGCATTCTGCAGAACCGCCGGAGTAGATTTTGGATCTGATCCTTTCGAATGCGGTTTGGGGCCAGTTGGGCGATTCACATGGAACGACCAGGTCAGAGAGCGGGACCCCTCTAGTGTCAGGGTTAGAACACGGGAGGAGAAAACCTGCTCGAGGGGGCAGCACGAGCAGGCAGCCGGAAGACATCCCGGAACCACCTGATGTGGAGTCGGTTTACATCGATTATGGTGATTATAGACCCGCTGCTTCCTCACCCCTGCAGGAGACATATGGAGAGGTTCCTTGGCAGAATTTGCTTACCGGATTGGAGAACCTCAGGACCGAGGTTGCCAAAAACAGGAGGCAGATCATTGAGAGCAGGGCAGAAGCAAATGAGTACTTCACGGACATTTGGGGCAACCTCACAGACATGAGGGAGGCACTCAGTCTTCTGAGTTATCCATAAAAAAGAAGAGGTCAGCTACTTTCTCACCTCCTTCAGGGGGTTCCAGCCATTGACCCATATGGGGAAGAGCTCAGAGCTGCTATGGAGAGATCTAGGAGGGAGCAAGAGAGCGGATCAGATCAGAGATCGACCCCCAGGGCAAAGGGATCGCCAGTGAACCGGAGAGGGAGTTTTCTGACGATGATTGACCATCATTTCTTTTTCTTTATTATTAATCAGAACTTTTACTGCTTGTATTTATATTTGTATTATCTTTTAAACGGTTTAGATTTTTTTTTTCTTTTCTTTTCTCATTTAATTTTCGTTGGTAGAGTTGTTGTGTGGTTTTAAGCTAGGTTGTGCATCTTTTGGGAAGCACACAACAACGCGAATGGACATCGACCGATCTTCCTTCTAAAGGGAGTTTTCTACCTTCGGTTTTGTACTTAAGTTTTTAATGAATGCGATTTAGTTGTTGTTATGATGAATGATCTTGGTCGAATGTATGTCTAGATTCGGTTTGGGGGTGTTGATCCCTCATTCCGCCATTTATTGCGATTATGCTTATTCTTTCCAATAATGGGGGCATTGTTGAGTTTTGGTTTGGGGGTGCATCACGCCTCCGCCGTGTACAGTTTAGTGTCCAATTTTTCAATTTTGTCGCTTGTCCATTTTTCAAACTGTAATCCAGTATGGGTATGATGCTTCTAGAATGTGTTTTTGACGAGTCTCTTATATGTGCTCTGACCTTGTGATATTGTTTGGTGACACTTAAGGCTTAGCTTGCACCATCATGGGTTAGTCTCACCCGTTTGTATGAAGTATTGGGGACTCATTGTTCCCATGTCTTGTTCTAATAGTGGAGATACCTGTGAGATCACAAACACAAGCATGAAAGTGCGTTTTCTGAGTGCATTATTGATTATTCTTAAACACGCCTCTCGTCATGTATGTCATGTGCCATAGGACTTGCATTATTTTGTAAATGCGTGATGGATGTTTTCATTCCCTTTTTAGATGGTTGTGGAAGTGATAGTAGGGAATGCATGTTTATTGAAGTACCTCTATAGCCTAAACACCACTTACCATATTGTGTGTTCCAAAGCCGATTTGAGGACAAACACTTACCTCTTCATTGGTACCACATTCAACCATATACCCAATAGCCTAAACACAGGCCTACCCTTGTACTAATCATGTTAGGATGGGAAATGGTAGTGAGAAAAAGGGTTAAAATGGTCCCACAGTGGGTAAAATGAGATAGATGTTGAAAATATGAAAGAAAAGGGTAAGTTATGCACTGTAAATGCCTAAAAAAGGGGAAGATGGTAACAACTCAAATGGATTACAACATTGTTATTTGGAAATTGTTAAAAGAAAATTTTAAAGAAAGATTGTACTTGAAGTGCCATAATAAGAGTGTTTTATGCTAAACACGCCCAAATGGAATGCAAATGTTGAGGGAAAAATGTGGGTTAAATGGTTTCCTAGAGGGTTGCATTTAAAGCAAGAAAAGAACATGGTGTGGGAGTAGAGATTTTATTCTAGCATGATTGGGGAGTTGAACTCCTAAAAATTCCATATTCTGTTTTGTGTAAACTCATTCAACCCTACAGCCACACTTTAACTGGTTGAAAAGCCCTATTTGATCCATGTAAGTCTAGTTTGGGAATGTAGGTTGAAGCACGATCTTACGCATCCATGGCATGGTGACTCATTCCTAGGATAGTTCATTGCTTAAATCTTATGCAGAATCTTCTTTGCATACTTGTTGTGTGGAACTTAGGACTCTTGAGGAAAGAAAAGAGGGAATCCATGTGAGCTTTAGAATTGAAGCGAATTATGTTCAAGGTATGGGAGTAAGTGGTCCTAAATTCATGAATGCCTTTAGGTGTTGGATTCGTGTTCGTACAAGCCTCCCTTGGGTGTCTCCAAATTGCTCTTGATCTTGTGCATATCTTTTTCTCCTCTCGATCACATCTATTTGTATCATATCACACATGGGACTTGCGACATTGTTGATGTATTGTTTAGGTATTTAGAAATTACTTTCAGCTGGCGTCTTACTGTTTTGAATAGATTTGCTCTAGGACGAGCAAAGGTTTGGTTTGGGGGTGTTTGATCGGGCCAAATATGTACTATATTTAGGCCCTCAGATCCTTACCTTATGTTCTGTTTTCGGGCGTTTTTGTGTCTCTTATGGGTTGTTTTATGCTTATTTGAAGGAAATGATTCAGAGACAGGCTTGGAAGCACATTGTAATGATTCCAGCAGAAAAGGAGCACAAACAGGTCTATAGTGCGGGACTAGTGTGGGTCCAGTGCGGGTCCAGTGCGGGTTCGCAACCGCACTCCAGCCGTACTCCTAGCCGCACTTATGTGCATATCCGGTGCAGAATGCAAGTACAGAGATAAAGTGCGGGTACAGTGCAAGTCAGCTAACCGCACTCCACCCGCACTATTGCCAAACCAGAGAAGCTGCGCAGTCACCTGACATTAGAGTGCGGGTTCTGTGCGGGTCAGCAAACCGCACTCCACCCGCACTTGCACTAAGAACAGAAGAACAGAATCGCACCTGACACTAGAGTGCGGGCACTGTACGGGTCACCAAACCGCATTCTACCCACACTTGCATCAAGAACAGAAGAGCAGAATTGCACTTGACATTAGAGTGCGGGTACTGTGCGGGTCATCCAACCGCACTCTACCCGCACTGTTGCTCAAGACAGAAGGTAGATTTTACACCTGAGATGGAAGTGCGGTCACAGTGCGATGCCAAGTGCGGGCCAAGTGCGGGTCAAGTGCGGGTAATTCAACCGCACACCACCCGCACTAATGTCCTGATCCGAGAACTGAAGTTGCAGGCAACCCATACAGTGCGGGTAAACCACCCGCACTCTACCCACACTCCGAGCGCGCTAGTCTGCTTTTCAAAGCTTAAGTGACCTATTTTTGTATTTAGTATAAATATAAAAGTATAGAAACGTGTTTAAGTAGCTTTTGACTCCGTTTTAGACAGATTAAGCATTCTTAGATCTAGTTTCTCTCTCTACCTCTCATCCTCACATTCTCTACTCAACTTCAAGGAAGTTAGGAGATTGGAGCCACTTCAAGGAAGGAGATGTTCTCCAAGGGTTATTTCTTTCTCCTCTCTACTGATTTCCTAGTTGTAATGAGTAGCTAAATCCCCTCTAAGGGGTTGATGGAGTAGTTAGTTTAATATTGGGCTTGTACATAAACTTGATATTATATTGATATTCATGTCTATCTTCCATTGATCTATTCTTGTTGTGAATGTTTATCATTGGTTTCTTGTGTAGATACATGATCTTTGCAAGATATCTTTGTATTATGTATGAGTATTGCATCTAGATATACATCCTATTTAGTTGTTTAATGCTCTAAAGAATAGAAGGAAAGTCATGAATTCCGACTCTTGAACCGCGGTTTTAATCTAACCTCAATCGTATTTCCGACACTATACATCCTAGGTCAGAATCCGTGAGAGAGTTAGAAGCCATCACTATACATCCTAGGGTGACTATTTGTAATCAGTTGAGTCAATGTTAGGTAGACGAGCTTCATTTCTAGAATCCAGTAAACAATCAACTCTATACATCCTAGGTTAGTAGTTTATAAGGATTAATCCCTAATAGGTGGTCCTGCACTATACATCCTAGGTTGGCCACCTTCTAGGGATAAATAACCGACTCTATACATCCTAGGTCGGTTACCTTGAAGAGCCGTGCTATTGACAAGTTTGTTACATTGCCCAGTATTTGCTTTCGAATCCATTAGCTCCTTAGTTTCCATCATCTATATATCCTTCACTCCATATTCCCCTTTCATTTTACTTACTTATTTAATTTAGTGTTATTTAGAGTTGGTTCACAATCTACATTTTCACCAATTCATGTTTTGCTATTATATATATATATATATGCCATTGCTTTAGTTTTAACTAATTTGGCTAACTCCGCTCCCTGTGGACGACACCCACTTGCCGCTATATTTATATTTGTAAACTGATTTAGGCTTGTGTGGTTTCTTAAAATATTATTGACTGGACTGATCTTTTAAAACGACATAAAGGAAAAAAAAGCGTCTTCGTCAGTCTCCATCGGTTCCTAAGGTGGAGCCCGACCAAGCTGGCGGTACTGTTGATTCTCCTCCAACTTCCTCTGTCAGGCTTCCAGCCAGTTCTGATCTTAATGCAGGGGTTGGTGTATCTGTATCACCGACTCCCCCTCTTCCTACCTCGGCTAGGTCGCTAGAGGCTTTTACAGCCAGAGTGGAGAGGTATCGAGGTGCTTCCAGCCGGGTGCAAGATGCTTCGCCCCTCAAACTAGTCAATGTTGCAGCTGCTATTGATGATGGTGCCTCAGCTTCTTCTGCTTCTCCCGTTATGGCAACTGGTCAGCCTAAACTAGTCGAGAAAAGTTCTGACCCTGCTATGGCGAGGCGGGTGGTACCTCGAGATAAGGCGCGATCGAGGTCAAAGGACAGCAGCCAGGATGAAGTTTTGGCCCAATTCGTTACCTCTTGCTCAGGTGGGAGCTTGGGTGTCATGACGGCCATGCCTACCGAGCTGCTAATCATAAGGGAATCTGCTCTTCTGGCTGAGGTAAGGTGTCTCGTTTTAGTCTTCTATCCCGATTTAAGTGTGGGAGATATCCTGACTAGTGCTTTGTTCTTGTCAGACTTTTAAGTTCAACGTGGCCATGAGCTAGCAGGTCAGCTCTCTCTTGGAGCAAGTTAGAGGTTCTACTGCCAAGCTGGAGAAGTCTAAGGAAGAGCTTGCTAAGGACGCTCGTGGAATGGAAGTTTTGACCCAATCTCTGGATGCTGCTAAAAATGAGGTGGATGAAGCGAAGGTTGACAGGGAGAGGATGCAGCATGCTTTATACACAGAGAGGCTCAGGTCCCTTCGCCACAAGGAGGAGAGGGATATTGCTACTGGATAAGTAACAGAGCTGGAGAAAGACGTCCAATCCCTTCGTGGTAGTGTGGCCGATCTAGGATGCTCAAGTAGACACCGCCTTGGGGGACGGTTACTTTTTTACTGGCTACCAGGTGGCTCTAGCTCTCGCTCCTCCGTTTGATCTATGTGTCATCGCTGGATGGAACCGGGAGGAGATCATGGCAAAGGTTGTTGAACTAGCTGGGGCAGCACCTTCTGATATGGCTAGACCTTCCTAGGTTGCTAGAGCTAGTGGAGTTGTTGGAGGGGCAGACCAGAGTTATATCTCCTTTCTTCCACCAAGCAATGCTGGAGCAACTCCCAATTTGAAGGATCCTGGGGCTAGTGTGGCTCAGGCTGAAGAAGGGGTTCCTGCCTCTTCTGCTCCTCCATCAGAATCTGTCAAAGAGATAGGGGATCAGCCTGCTACTGACGTTGGAGAATCTGCCCCACCTATCTCATCTTATGATCCTGCCCAGGTAGAGGAAGGTCATGCTGCTCTGATCAAGGAAGTTGGAGGAGATTCTGATCGAGCAGCAGAGGAGCTTCAGGGTGATCTGTCTCAAACGGAGCTTCCGGTTGCTGTAGGTAACCAGGAAGCATGCGAGGTTCCATCTGGTGCAGTAGAGGGGGAAACTCTAACTAGCGGAGATGGAGAGAAGATGGCCGATCAGGAGCAGGAGGATGCATGATCCAGCTTGACCCCTTACCTAGTAGTATCTAGATAACTTTATCTTCTTGTAGCCCATGATCGGGGGATGGGCTCCCCAGTTTTAGTAATGAGAAATTTTTTGTTTTTCCTTAGCTTCATATACTTGTAGTTTATTAAACTCTTGATCGAACCTCACCTTAATCTGGAGTGAGATCCCCAATGTAATTTCGATCTCATAGATACTTGTCCTCGGATGAATCCTGGTACTTAGGTGTAGATTCGGCGGTCCATCCTTTATTGGGTCCTAATTTGATCAATGAAAGGAGAAATCCCTTTCCATTCATATCTGTTGACT
Source organism: Dipteronia sinensis (assembly GCA_033220585.1). Taxonomy (NCBI): domain Eukaryota; kingdom Viridiplantae; phylum Streptophyta; class Magnoliopsida; order Sapindales; family Sapindaceae; genus Dipteronia; species Dipteronia sinensis. The sequence goes on along the minus strand of CM065639.1, from coordinate 34,291,280 downwards.
GAATTCTGTCGCACACTTTCTGAGATTGTAGCGTAAATTCGAGCATTAGTCCCCAGCATAAACCTGACTTAATCAGTACTTGGTAGTGCAAGGAACCTGATAAGAAAAGGTGAATAGAGAAATGGCGGGTGACTGGTACTATGGTACCTAGTCAAAGAATCTCAGGGACCTTTGATAACCTTATAGAAATTTAGCCGATGATAATCTGGGTACTTGAAATCGTTATACTTTCTGGGGATCTTGGAACTTTGGTGGAAAAAAATCTGTAAGAACTGGGCACCTCATACTCATGTTCCAGGAATCTTAGTTCCTTGGTGATGGTGAGCGTACAGGTGTACAATCTCGCAATCTAGGTACATTGCATTCCTATTCTAGGAACCTCAGTAATATGGTGAGTAATCTGGCGAAACTAGATATCTTGTATTCCTGCTCTAGGAATCTCGGTATTACGGCGAACGAACCTGGTGAGTCTGGGTACCCTGCATTTCTACTTTGCAAGGATTTTAGTACCTTGTTGAATAATCGGGTACCTAGCTTTCCTGTTTCATGGAAGTTAGGTCCCTAGGTGGATATTCTCGTGAAATTGGGCATCTCATGTTTTCGTTTGTAAGAGCTTTGGTGCCTTGGAGAACCAATTTGGCGAATCTCAGTACCTCGCATTCCTGCTCTAGAAATCTTGGTACCGTGGTGAACATGATGGAGGATGTGTTGGCAACGAAATCTTGGTAGACGGCTATGGCTATGTTAGCACCAGGTCTTTCTTAGTAGGGGGTAGTACCCATCTAAGGCCCTTATCTAGCAGGCAATTACGCCCTTATTAACCAGACTCTTCCTGGCAGGGATGGCTCCCAGCTAAGGTAGTAGGAAGGCCATAAGGTCTTTTCTGGTCTTGAGGCTATCATTGGCGAAAATAAGGAGATCATATTCAGATACCTTGCATTCCTTTTGTAGGAATCTTAGTACTTTGGCGAAAACAATGGCGAATATATACTGGCAGCAAGATCCAGGTAGGCAACTAAGGCCACTTTAGCACCTGGTCTTTCTTAGCGGGGGATGGTACCCGGCCAAGGCCTTGATCTGGCTGGCAACTATGCTCTTACTATCCAGATCCTTCTTAGCGGGGGGTGGTGCCCGGCCAAGGTCTGATCCGTCAGGCAACTATGCTCTTACATATCGGATCCTTCCTAATGGGGGGTGGTGCCCGGCTAGGGAAACAGGAATGCCATGTGGCTTTTCCTGGTCTTGGGGAGATCCTCCTAGATGGATTAATCCGATCCAAGGCATCAGGAGTGCTGTGTAGCTCTCCTAGATTTATGGCGATCCTTCTTGAGGGATTTTATCCGGTCTAAGGCATCAGGAGTGCTATGTGGCTCTCCTGGTCTTAAGGCGACAATCATGGCAGATTCGATTGGCAAAAATAAAGCAGATAGATGTAGACAATTGTAGGCAAAAACAGATGGAGAAAGAAACCTTTTTTATTGATGACCAAAGAAAAAGGAATACAAGTACTCACGATTACTAACATCTTCTAACATTCGTTTCGGGGTATTCCCGACCAATTTTCGCTTCATGACTTATTGGTATAACCTCTTAAGGTGATCCAGCATTCCAAGTGTGGTCTACCGGATGTCCATTCTTGTCGTCCAGCTAGTATGCCCCACCTTGGATCACCATTCTGATTAGGTAGGGACCTTTCCAATTGGGTGACAGTACCCCGTCTGACCTCTTCCGGGTATTCTGAGTAACCTTCCTGAGAACCAAGTCCCCTTTTTTAAAGCTCCAGGGCTTTTACTCTCATGTTGAAGTAACGAGCAATCTGGCCCTGGTAAACTGCTATCCTTTCAGCAACCCTGTCTTGTTTTTCCTCTAGGAGGTCCAGGTTGGCTCTCTGCTTGTTTTCATTTTCATCGGGGTCGAAATGTTGAACCTGGAAAGAAGTGAGCTTATGTTCAATAGGAAGGACAGCTTCTACCCCGAAAGATAGCGAATAAAGGGTTTCTCCAGTAGCGGTCCTCTTTGAGGTGCGATAATTTTGTTGTATTTGCTTTAGTAATTTTGGAGAGGGGGTTCTTCTTCCACCCATCTGGTGAAGTAATCAATAGCCACGATCGCATGCTTCTGCTGACCCGGCGCGGTTGGTAGAGGCCCAATTAGGTCTATCCCTCAGAAGGAAACAGATACAGCGAGCTGATGGTAGATAATCGTTCTGGAGGTAGGTGATGCAGGTTGGCAGTTTTCTGACATGGTTCACAGGATTGTATGAACTGCCTTGCATCGTGGTGCAAGGTTGGCCAAAAATATCCCATGCGTAGCACCTGGTAAGCAGGTGCTTCTCCCCCGGCATGATTTCCACAGTCTCATGAATGCACTTCTCTCAATGCCCAGTCTGCATCGTTGGGATGCATGCATCTAAGCAAGGGGAGCGACCTACCTCTGTGGTAAAGGTGCCCCTCTACCAAGCAGTATCGTACCGAGGTTCGCTTGATCTTACGAGCTTGATTAGAGGTTTCAGGGTGCTTTCCTGACTGAAGGTAATCCGCGATGGGATCCATCCAGCATGAGAGTTGTGCCACGGGGTTGACTTCCCTACCTTTGGCTATGCTTGAAGTAGTGATTATCTGGAGGGTGTACTCCTTTCGGCAAAGCTTGTCCTCCACAGGCAGCTATCTTAGCTAGGACGTTAGCTCGATGATTTTGCTGCCTAGGTACCTGCTCGATCCTGAAACCTTTGAAACGAGGCAATAGTTCCTGGACTTTTTCGAGGTAGGTTGCCATGTTATCCTCTCTAGCCTGGTACAAACCGGTTATTTGATTAACTACCAGTTGCGAGTCACATTTGGTAAGGAGGTAATTAGTCCCCTAGCTCAGCCGCTCTTCTCATTCGTACTAACAAGGCCTCATATTCAGCTTCGTTGTTTGTGGTATTAAACTCGAATCTAAAACAGTGACAACACTCGACCTTTTTGGGGTCGGTTAGAATGATCTCACCTCCGCTTCCTGCTTGATTGGATGCCTCATCGGTATATAAGATCCAGACTTGATTGGTGGGCCAATCTACATGCTCCTGCTCTTTCTGGAGAGCTTGACTCAGTGATCGTGCCTAAATTGTTGTATATTTCGGCCCTCATTCCTATTCCTTTGCCTCGTTCTTGTGTGTATTTTCTATATATTTTATGTCTAATAGGCTCATTAGTGTTAATTGCAGGCAATAGATATAATTCGGGGTTTGGAAGCATGTTGCAGTGATTCTGGCAGAAAAGGGGCAAAAGGAAAGACAAAGGATCATAAGCAGCTCTACAGTGCGGGTCAAGTGCGGGTCGCAACCGCACTCCAACCGCGCTCCAACCACACTCATGATCATAGCTGGGACTTGATACAGGAGAAGAGTTACAGTGCGGGTCCAGTGCGGGTCATCCAACCGCACTCCACCCGCACTGTTGCCAAAGCCAGAGAAGCTGAGTTGCACCTGACGTTAAAGTGCGGGTACAGTGCGGGTCATCCACCCGCACTCCGCCCGCACTGTTGCAAAAACAGAGAAGTTGAAGTTGCACCTGACATTAGAGTGCGGGTACAGTGCGGGTCATCCACCAGCACTCCACCCGCACTATTGCTCAAAACAGAGGAGGGATTTTACACCTGATAGTACAATGCAACTCGAGTGCGACTACAGTGCGGGTCGAGTGCGAGTCAAGTGCGGGTAATCCAACCGCACTCCACCCGCACTATTGCCCAGATAAGAGACCTGAAGAGGAAGAAAACCCTTACAGTGCGGGTACAGTGCGAGTAATTCACCCGCACTCCACCCGCACTCTGCGCGCGACAGTTTCTGGTTTCGAGCTTAAGTAACCTATTTTCCCATCCTCTATAAATAAAAAAAGATGGGAACGAACCAAAAAATCAACCATACCTCCCAAAGCTTGTATTCTAAGCTAGTAACACATCTCCCTCTCATCCAAACCATCTCTACTCAATCAAAGGCAACTAAGAGACTTGGATTCAAGCTTCAAGGAAGGAGATCAATCTTCAAGGGTTATCTCTACTCTCTCTCTTAGTTATTAGTTTGTAATAGAATATGAGTAGCTAAAATACCCCACTATGGGGTTGATGTTATTTGTTTGATGGATATTTTGGGCTTTGTAAATAAACTCTATGTGTTATATTTATTCTATCTCTATATTTCATTCCATTGCTTGTATTGATTTCCATTATTGACTTGCTTGGATACACTCTCTTAGCATGATTGATTTGGATTACTTGAGTAGGCAATTAGGTTGTCTAATGCTCCATTGAATGGAAGGATTTCCGGAAATCTGGCTCTATAACCACGCTCTTAATCTAATCTCGAATTAGTGGCTATCACTATACATCCTAGGTTAGCCACTTGTGAGAGAATTAGAAGCCTCCACTATACACCCTAGGTTTGCTACTTTAGTGATTTTACGAGAACTAACCTTCGAGTAGAATTCGGTTGATAACCTCGAGCCTCATCCAATCCCAACCGGGTGGCCTTCACTATACATCCTAGGTCGGCCACTTGTGAGGGAATTGGAAGCCATCACTATACATCCTAGGATGGCTACATTAGTAATAGGTTGAGCCATAGCAAGATAGATGAGCATTCATGGAACAAGTCCCAATTGAGTAACTAGCCACTGTTGGTTGCTTAAGAAGGATTAATCGCTAGTAGGAGGTCTTCGCTATACATCCTCAGTTGACCTCTTGCTAGAGATATATACCAACACTATACACCCTAGGTTGGCTACATTTGTCAAAACGTGCTTAATTGAGAGTCTGTTGCAATTGCCCCAGTATTCACTTACGAGTACATCAACTCCGTAGTTCCATCATCATTCATTCATCACTCCATTATCATCCTATTTCATTTGCTTTCATAGTTTAGTTTATATTGTATTTTCATTTACCATCACTTTACTTTTATGCATACTAGTTATATTAATCCTAATCTTATCACCGCTACCCCGATCTCAGTGGACGACACCCGTGCTTGCCGCTTTGCTTGTATTTATACTTGTGAACGCATCGCATAGGTTTTATAAATTGTTTTGACGGACGGTTTTCTTACTGGCAAAAACCTTCCCATCAAATGGCGCCGCTGCCGGGGATCGGTGTGCGTAGTAGTGATTAGATTAGTTTTAATACTATTAGTTTATTAGTTAATTTTAGTTTTATTAGTTTCTTTTTTATTGCTTTGGTAGTTTTTGTTTTTGTTTATTTCAGGACTCTATGGATTCCTTTTGGCAAAATTCTGGGTCAAGCTATGAGCCTAATGAGAATGCCTACATCTCAGTCATTCCAGTCAAATTCCGTTGAAGATCAACTAAGAAATTTCATGAAGAATCATGTGCGGGAGACTGAGCAGATGAAAGCTTCTCAACAAGAAACTCAAGCCTTCATTGAAGAGAAAACCACCCAAATGCTAGAATTCGCCCAACAGTCCACCCCGGTAAATCAGAGTTGTTTCCAAGTTAAAGCAGCCAAACCGGTTGATTCCTCCAATTTCTGAAAAGAAGACATGTATAAGCTCCGAATAGAATTTGAAGTGGAGCGAAGCAAGAGAATGGACGAGATGGACAGGATGATCAAAATGAACCAAGATCTTATAAGCGTAAGCAAAGAGCTAGTGTTGGAAAGGGGTGTGTTCAAGGAAGAGAATGAAGCACTTCAAGAGAGAGAAGCCTTGGGAATGGAAAAGGCAAGTAATCTCCAAGAGTTGAACAAGAAACTATTATCTGAAGTGAAGATGCTCAGGGTTGAGAATGGTACTCTCAAGAAAACATATGGTGAAGTCTCCAACAAAAACAAAGAATTGGAAGAACGAATCGAGAGATTTGAAGCCGAAAAGAGTACCGCATCGAAGGATTTGGAGGACTTAGTGAGGCTATCAAAAGATTTTGAATATGAGATAGCTCACAAGTCAATGAAGATGCAAATGGAGGTTGACCAACAAGCCAATGCCTTAGAGGATGCAAAGGTAGCACTAAGCAAAAAGGAGGAGGAGGTCAAGACGTTGCAAGTGAAACAAATCAAACGTCTTCAAGACCACGCATCAAAGGGGAGTTCCTTTAACTCTAATGTATTTTGCTATGCATGTTCTAGGATAGAGCATTTTAAGGCTAAAACCAAGCCAAATAAACATAGGAAAACTAGAGGTCCTAGGAATAGATGGAGTCCACCTAGGGTCAAGCAAATATGGGTAAGGAAAGACCAAGTGCACTTATATAGAAACATGTTAAAGGAAAAGATAATGAAGTTACCTAAATTTATTTGGGTAGTGAAAAATAGAGAATTTCCTAACTTGGTCAAACCACCATTAGAGGACCCTAACCTCTCCATGAATGCATCCCATTGAATGATTTTGATGCATGTAGTTAGTTTTATGTTTTATGTTGTTTAAATTCAATAAATTGTGATGTTGGGATATTTTTGTTCGAATGTTTTATTTTGTGGATATTTGCACATTGAATTTATTGATTATATTTGTGGATGACAGAGCCGGAGTCTCTTGTGCAAGTATGAATGCATGTGCTTTATATTGTTTAAATCGGTTTGGGGGTTGTTCATGCCCCATTCCGTCATTTTGGATAAAATGCATGATGTTAAGCTTGACTTGTGCTTCAATGATATATTGCATGAGGCATTGATTGTGTTTGATTAGTGCCTAGGTTTGTTTGAGTCATGTTAGGTGCGTGCCGCTAGGCCAGATTCTCTTGTCTTCAACATTGAGGACAATGTTGGGTTTTGGCTTGGGGGTGTTGACGCCTTTTTGAGTCGTTTTTTTTGTGTCTTGAGTCATTTTTGTGTCTTATTTTCAAAAAAAGTTGCTGCTTAGCCAGAATTTTGAGCTTATTTAGCTTGGTAAGATACCTGGAGCATAGTGTTTGTGGCGAATGTGTGTATGCTTTGTGTGCTTATTCAATAGCTCTTAGTCACTTTAGGGTCTCACTTGCACTTCATGGGCTAGTCTTATCTTCTAGTGTCCAAGTTTAGGGAACTCGGTGCTCAAGCGCCTTGTTCTAATAGTGGAGATTTCCCTTGTGAGATCACAAACACAAGCCAAAAGCGTGTATATTTGAGGGAAAATGTTTTTCAAATCTGTAAACACTATTCAAACACCATGCATAGTCTCACTAAATAAAAAATCATCATTTGTCATTGAACATGCATCATATATGTGGATTGCTTGACGGAAACTTTTATTCCCTTGGTAGATTGATCCTTTGAAGTGATATTAGGCAATGTGTGTTTTAGCCACTCAAAAAGAAAGCCTAAATACTTCCCATTCCCGTAATATGTGTGCTCCCAAGCCAATTTTGAAGCCAAACACATATAGACTTTTCCATTCTACACCCACGTTATCCATAACCCAAGCAACCTAAGCACTTAGCCAACCCTCTCTTAATTGATCTTGTTGAGGCTTAGGAATGTAAAGTTGTGCTTTAATTTGATAAATGGCTGTGAACCTAGGCAAGAGTAATGAGTTGTGAAAATGTGCACAGTAAAAAGGCATGAAAAGAAAAGAAAAGAAAAGAAGCAAACAACAAAAGAAAAATATGCTTCAAATTCCTTGTGTAAATAGTAAATGCTACTCAAATGTAACATGAGTAGTTAAAGATTGCATGTAGAGTATAATTGTATGCCTGGACGCCATATTGTATTTGGAAGTGGAGTTGCACGAGAAATTAAATGCTCAAGTGTAGAATGTATTGCCTTAACTTGGTTGATTAGTGCTTGTGCCTAAATTTCTCATTCATTTAATCACCATTCAGCGTGGCCACGTTACAACCAAATGGAAAGGACCTAGTTGATCTTAGGGAACGTCTAGATTAAGAATATTAGTTAATGAATGCTCTTTCCACGTTCATGACACATGATTCTTTCACGAGACTCACTCACTGAAAACAGCATTTATTCTACACTAAATGTATGCAACTAAGTTGATTCAGTTACATAAATTCATTGGCATACATGTTGCATGAGTGTGAACCTAGGTTCTGAGAGGAAAGATAAGAGAGAATCCATGTGAGAACCTAGTTTCGAAGCGAATTATGCTCGAGGTGTGAGAGTGAGTAGTTTCTGAGGCGAGGGCATTTTAAGCGTGGGATTCGTGTTGTGCCAGTTTCCCTTGGGGTGTCTTTGAGTTGTTTAGAACATTTCGCATATGCTCATTCCTCACTTCCATTTGCTTATGCGTATCTCTCTGCTAGTTGGTTCTACAGCAGGTTTTTCTTTGTGTCTAGGAAAGTTTTTAGTTCGAGTCATTTTTAGTTTGTGTCTTATTTGTTTCATTTTATGTTTGCTCGAGGACGAGCAAAGGTTTGGTTTGGGGGTGTTTGATCGTGCCTAAATTGTTGTATATTTCGGCCCTCATTCCTATTCCTTTGCCTCGTTCTTGTGTGTATTTTCTATATATTTTATGTCTAATAGGCTCATTAGGGTTAAATGCAGGCAATAGATGTAATTCGGGGTTTGGAAGCATATTGCAGTGATTCTGGCAGAAAATGGGCAAAAGGAAAGACAAAGGATCATAAGCAGCTCTACAGTGCGGGTCAAGTGCGGGTCGCAACCGCACTCCAACCGTGCTCCAACCACACTCATGATCATAGCCGGGACTTGATACAGGAGAAGAGTTATAGTGCGGGTCCAGTGCGGGTCATCCAACCGCACTCCACCCGCACTGTTGCCAAAGCTAAAGAAGCTGAGTTGCACCTGACGTTAAAGTGCGGGTACAGTGCGGGTCATCCAACCGCACTCCACCCGCAATGTTGCCAAACCAGAGAAGTTGAAGTTGCACCTGACATTAGAGTGCGGGTACAGTGCGGGTCATCCACCAGCACTCCACCCGCACTATTGCTCAAAACAGAGGAGGGATTTTTCACCTGATAGTACAGTGCGACTCAAGTGCGACTACAGTGCGGGTCGAGTGCGAGTCAAGTGCGGGTAATCCAACCGCACTCCACCCGCACTATTGCCCATATCAGAGACCTGAAGATGAAGAAAACCCTTACAGTGCGGGTACAGTGCAGGTAATTCACCCGCACTCTACCCGCACTCTGCGCGCGACAGTTTCTGGTTTCGAGCTTAAGTGACCTATTTTCCCATCCTCTATAAATAGAAAAGGATGGGAACGAACCAAAAAATCAACCATACCTCCCAACACTTGTATTCTAAGCTAGTAACACATCTCCCTCTCATCTAAACCATCTCTACTCAATCAAAGGCAACTAAGAGACTTGGATTCAAGCTTCAAGGAAGGAGATCAATCTTCAAGGGTTATCTCTACTCTCTCTCTTAGTTATTAGTTTGTAATAGAACATGAGTAGCTAAAATACCCCACTATGGGGTTGATGTTATTTGTTTGATGGATATTTTGGGCTTTGTAAATAAACTCTATGTGTTATATTTATTCTATCTCTATATTTCATTCCATTGCTTGTATTGATTTCCATTATTGACTTGCTTGGATACACTCTCTTAGCATGATTGATTTGGATTACTTGAGTAGGCAATTAGGTTGTCTAATGCTCCATGAATGGAAGGATTTCCTGGAAATCCGGCTCTATAACCACGCTCTTAATCTAATCTCGAATTAGTGGCTTTCACTATACATCCTAGGTTAGCCACTTGTGAGAGAATTAGAAGCCTCCACTATACACCCTAGGTTTGCTACTTTAGTGATTTTACGAGAACTAACCTTCGAGTAGAATTCGGTTGATAACCTCGAGCCTCATCCAATCCCAACCGGGTGGCCTTCACTATACATCCTAGGTCGGCCACTTGTGAGGGAATTGGAAGCCATCACTATACATCCTAGGATGGCTACATTAGTAATAGGTTGAGCCATAGCAAGATAGATGAGCATTCATGGAACAAGTCCCAATTGAGTAACTAGCCACTGTTGGTTGCTTAAGAAGGATTAATCGCTAGTAGGAGGTCTTCGCTATACATCCTCGGTTGACCTCTTGCTAGAGATATATACCAACACTATACACCCTAGGTTGGTTACATTTGTCAAAACGTGCTTAATTGAAAGTCTGTTGCAATTGCCCAATATTCACTTACGAGTACATCAACTCCGTAGTTCCATCATCATTCGTTCATCACTCCATTATCATCCTATTTCATTTGCTTTCATAGTTTAGTTTATATTGTATTTTCATTTACCATCACTTTACTTTTATGCATACTAGTTATATTACTCCTAATCTTATCACCGCTACCCCGATCTCAGTGGACGACACCCGTGCTTGCCGCTTTGCTTGTATTTATACTTGTGAACGTATCGTATAGGTTTTATAAATTGTTTTGACGGATGGTTTTCTGACGGTAAAAACCTTCCCATCACTCAGGGCCGGGATAGCATCTTGATCGGGAATTGCACTGAATTCTACCACGAAATCTACGAAAGCTTGGGCTTTGATGGTTGTCCTGGCTTTGTACTTGATGTCGAACTAGGTGAGCTCAGGGGCCCACAGCACAAGTATCCCCGATACGTCCGGCCTTTGGAGAAATTGACGCAGAGGTTGATCAGTGACTACCACGACTGTGTGGGCAAGGAAATAAGGGCGGAGCTTCCTGGAAGCAACCACCAAGGTGAAAGCGAGCTTCTCCAAAAGGATGTAGTTCTTTTCTGATTTGGTTAGGGCACGGCTCACATAGTAGACAGGGCGCTGGACTCCATCACGGCATTCCTTTACCAATGCTCCATTGACTGTTGTTTCAGATATTGCACGGTATAATTGCAGTTTTTCTCCTGGTACCAGGCTAGCTAGCAGGGGCAGGCTAGCGAGGTAATTCTTCAGTGATTAGAAAACCAACTCGCTGTCCTGGTCCCACTTCATGTTCTTCCCTTGTTTGATTGCCTTGAAGAAAGGGATACACTTGTCAATGGATCGTGATATGAAACGGTTCAGGGCTGCAATTCGTCCTGGTCAAACCTTGCACTTATCTAAGTGAAGTGGGGGACTCAAGATCTAGGATGGCTTTGATCTTCTCGGGATTAGCTTCGATTCCCCTCTCATGGACCATGAATCCGAGAAATTTCCTGGCTGCAACTCCGAAGGCGCATTTATCAGGATTCAATCGCATCTGATTCTCTTTGATTATCTGGAACGTCTGACGGAGATGGTCCTGGTGATAATCAGCTACCTGAGGACTTCGTGATCATATTATCGATGTATACTTCCATCGTCTTTCCTAATAGTCTCTTGAACAATCGGTTGACCATGAGCTGGTAGGTAGCCCCAGCGTTTTTGAGCCCGAAGGGCATGACCCTGTAGTAGTAGAGGCCCTGACCGATTATGAAACTGGTTTTATCCTGGTTAGCTGGGTGCATCATTATCTGGTTGTATCCCGAGAAGGCGTCCATAAAACTCAAGAGCTTGTTACCCGCAGTTGAATCTTCCAGTTGGTCGATTTTCGGTAGCGGGAAGCTAGTCTTTTAGGCAGGCGCGGTTGAGATCTGTATAATCAATACACATGCGCCACTTCCTGTTCACCTTGGTTACCATAACTACTGTTGGTGATCCATTCAGGGTACCGAGACTCCCTAATGAATTCTGCCTTTAGCAGTTTGTTTACCTCTTCTTGCACTGCAGCATTTCTTGCCTGGTTGAAATGCCTTCTCCTTTGTTTGACTGGCTTGAAGGTGGGATCTATCGCTAACCTGTGAGTTGCTAAAGCAACAGGTATCCCTGGCATCTCCTCATGGCTCTATGCAAAGATGTCATTATATTCTCATAGGAGCTTTATCAGATCTTCCTTTACTTTCGCCTTCAATGTTGAACCTATCCTAACTACCTTGGAAGGATCGTCCTTCCTGATAGGTATCTCTTCTAACTCCTCTGCGAGATGGCCACTGGCTCATCTCTTCTCTTCCTCCTCCCTAATCTCTATATCGGGGAGCTCTGTCGTGGATCTCCCCTTGTCTGAGTTAATTTCATCGTCAAAGTCTTCCTCTGAAGACTGGTGATCTTGATTAATGGTTATTTGCACACATTGCTTGGCCAACGCTGCTGGGTTGGTTGATACTGCATAACACTTGCGAGCAGCCTGTTGATCCCCCTGTATTTCACCCACTTTGTCTCCTACTGGGAATTTCATGACGTTATGGTATTTTGATAGGACCCCTTTGAGGGTAGACAAGTAGGACCTTCCCAGTATAGCGTTGTAGGCGGACGGGGTGTTTACCACAACGAAGTCTGTCATTAGGTTCTGCTGGAGTGGCGTTGTTCCCACTAGTACTGGTAGGATCATAGACCCGGTGGGAATCAACAAGTCCCTCGTGAACCCGTACAATTGGGTGGTACAGCTGTTGTAACAAGGTCTCTTTAGATTTAATTGCTCTAAAGCACTCTTGAAGAGAATATCAACGCTGCTACCTGTGTCAATCAAAACACGGTGGACCAACTTGTTGGCTATTTGAACAGTGATGACCATGGGATCATCATGAGGCTGGACGGTGTTGAATACATCCTCTTCTGTGAAGATGATCTGTGCACTAGGAGGAGACCGAGGTGATCCTCTAGTGACCTTGAAGACATTCTGGCCCGCTTCTACTCTAAGAACTTTCTTGGCGTGGTTCTTTCGAGCATTGTTGGAGGTTCCTGCCAAGGTGGGACCTCCACTGATTGTATTGACAATGTGGATCTGCTCCATCAGATCCTTCCCTTTTGCTTTCCTTCCTTCTTCATATGCTTTAATATCGGCTTGCACCTCCTTTTCCAGTGTTTATGTTGTCGCGTACTTGTTGGAGGAATTCCTCCAAGCAACCTCCCCTAACCAAGGCTTCAATCTGGTTCCGCAGACTATAGCATTCCGAGGTATTATGACCTACATCCTCGTGGAAGTCACAATACTTGTAGCGGTTCCGTTGATCAACTGGTGCCTTTATTGGACCCGGCTTCCTGAGTAGTCCTTTATCGCATATGGCAAGGTAAATAGTTCAAGGGGGTGTAACGGGAGACCCAATTTCCTCTCTATCTACCTGCCCTACCTCCTTGGGTGAGGGTGTAGCTCTAGGCGGAGTCCGTGCGGTAGCTGGCAGCTTCGAGGCTGGTTTGCGACCCTTTCCCCCCTTCTTCGGCTTCTGACCCTTCCGGGTTGAAGCTGTTAATAGCCAAATTTGGCTAAGGACCAAAGGGAAATTTTTCACCCTATAAACCTGGCTCCATGCCCAAGGTCATCCACCAGGAGACCATGTTACCCAAAGTCGAGCTACGGTACCACCCCACAGGAACAAGGACAGGCTCTAAAAACATCCGGAGTAGAGCCCGACACAATTATATCGAGCCCGCGTCACCGAACCTAAAACCAGGAAATCCCCAAAGTCGGGATTACCTCACAATTTCTCCACAAGCTCGCCTATAGCTCGCTGACATAGTGATGTGTCCGTAGGAGGCTGCATCTAGCTTCAAAAGGTCAAGGGAGGCTAGACCTAGCTTTTGGCTAGACGAAATTCCTTTATATCGGGGTTAGAACACTAATCGACTTCACTATCTGATGTACCTCGCCACATTACATACCATATTCGACGACCATTATGGGAGAACACGGTAGACCTGAAGACACACAAGATCATATCTTAAGACGTTACATACGTACAGAACAAGTAATAGAGTCCAAGTAGGAAACAAATTGATCTCCACCAAGATATCCTCGATTCATCAATTAACTCAAAGTCAATAACATTTTAAATGTAAAATCCCGTCCAATAAGGAGGGAAGAGATGGAGAAAATCAAGGGGGGAATCAATTAGTTTGACCTATGAAGACAATGTATAAAGGAATGACTTGAACCTTCTGAAAAAGGGGACTACTTTTCGACTGGCATACGACAAGTACCCGACTACACCCTAGAGAGAATTGAGAGCAATTTGAGAGAGATTTGTATATCATACATTATCAATAAAGAGAATATTATTCTTTTTAATTCTTTTGGGTGGTGAATAGTATCATTGTTCCTTGTCATTTTATTAGGCACTGCTACACACACATTCAACTTTGGCCACCACCTACGTGGTAGTGGTCTCGAGGGTGCTAATTGAGATTTCTCAGTTTTGAGCAAAATTTCCGTTAACACTTTCTGGCACTGTCTGTGGGAAACGAACCATATACCCAGTTAATCAAGTCAACTATTTGCATTTGCATTTTCGTTGTTTTACAGGAACCATGAGACTCTGCTCTTCCCAAGGCCAACATGGAGTTTCAGAACAACCCTCGGTGAGGCCTACGCGAAAGGCCTCAAGAAAGGGGAGGAAGTCTGGATATGGCAATCAAGCTCCGGTCCAAACAACTAATGCGCGAGCTTTTGGCCACCCTATAGTTAGTCAGGCCGCGCTAGACCAACAAGCGGCAGCCTTCATGGAAACCATCCGCATCCGCCTGCTCGCCGAAGGCATCACAATACTGCCAATAAACCTAAATGATCAAGGAGAACCGAGCAGGTTCGGAGCTAGGCAGCCTGCCTTCGACCGCCTGGGATCCTCCTCTTCCAGAGCCAGCTCGAGACAGGACTGGGCCCCAACTTTCGATCCTGGATAGGCTGGGACCCATGCCCCCAATTCCAAAAAGACATTCACAATATCAAGCCAGACGAGTTAAGTCTGCCGCAGATGCCTTGACCCGGGAGCAACGAGAGGTACCTCACCTAACGGCATCAAAGAGGAATGCCCGGGCCCAAGAGGAAGAGAGTCGACAAACTTCCCGAGCGGATCCTGTCCATGAAGGGGACTGGATAGAGGTCGCCAGTTCAACCGAGGGACTCGACAGCGAAGAATCCGAGGTCAACTCAAAGAAACCTGGGAACAAGCGACTGAGGGATTAGCTGGTAAAGCTACAGAAGGAGGTCTATCAGATAAGAAAATGAAAGAATAAGGAGGATAAAAAGGATCCATTGAGCGAGATGAACGCTCCCTTCACTAGGAGGATCAGGGAAGCGGAGCTCCCACCAAAATTTAAAATACCAGCAGATAAGTTCTCTGAAACGGAAGATACTCCAAGCCACGTGGAGAGCTTCGTCCAACAGATGGAGGTCCAAACACTACCAGAGCAGCTACATGTAGGATGTTTCCAACTGACCCTAACCGACTACGTGAAAACTTGGTTCAGCAAGCTGCCTGCTGGTAGCGTGGATTCTTTCACAAAGTTATCAACAGATTTTTGCTCACAATTCCAAGGGGTCAAACCTCGTCTGAAGGATCCCATACACCTCCAATATGTGATTCAGGAACAAAGTGAGACACTTTGATCTTACGTGGAACGTATTCACAGAGAGGTAAATGGGAGTTTTGGTCGAGAAAGAGACTCTCGCCAATTTCAGGTGGAACCTGTAGGCGGGAAAGCTTTTCCGTTCCTTCGCCAAAAGACCTCCCGAGACTTACCAGGAGGCCTGTGATCGGGCTATTGAGCAGGTCGAGATCGACGAGCAACTCAAAGTCAAGATGGAACATGACGATATAAGAAAGGCGAAGCGTCAGAAAAAAGAAGCCCCCAAATCTGAGCCAGCTCAGAAGACTTAAAATAAACCTCCCAATAGGTCAACCTAACGCATCCCCGCTCCTCAGCACAGGTAAAAAAAATATCCAGCAAGATGAACCCCACCTCGGGCTTCACCACCTCCCAGGACCGTGGCCCCCGTAATGCTAGGGGAGAAAGGGTATGACTACTACACTCCCTTGAACGCTTCCAGGGAAACGGTCTACCTTGCTTTATGAGACAAGGGGATACTCCAAAAGCCTGCTCTAATGAATGCCCCAGTTGACAGGAGGAACCGGTACAAGTACTGCGACTTCCATGAAGACGTGGGCCACAACACTTCAGAGTGCTATAATTTGCACAACCAGATTGAAGCCCTGATAAGGGGGGATGCTTGATTGAATTCTTACAGCTGATCAGAGATAACATTCGGACTGGAAGGGAGGTACAAGCCGAGATCCGTGAGGATGCAGAGAAGAGAAAGGGGGAACAGACTGATTTAATGCAACAAATCCAGGTGATACACACCATCAGCGGAGGGCCCACACTGGCTGGCACTTCCAATAATTCTCGAAAAAACCACGCAAGAAAGATTCCCCATATAGAAGAAAGCCAGGGAGTCTTCAAGGTCAGCAAAAGCTAGATAGAGCCCTCCCAGTCGGCACAGATCGTTTTCACTGAAGCAGATGTTTTCAACACTGTGCAACCTCATGATGATCCCATGGTAATCACAATACAGATTGCCAACTATTTGATCCATCGCGTGCTCGTAGATACGGGCAGCAGTGTAGATATCCTCTTTAAGGATACTTTGGAAAAATTAAATCTGAAGCAATGGCGTTACAATAGCTGTACAACTCCACTTTATGGGTTCACTGGGATTCGATCATACCAGTGGGGTCGATGATCCTCCCAGTAATCGTCGGAACCACCCATCTCCAACAGAATGTTATGACCGACTTTGTTATGGTTGACACCCTATCGGCATACAATGCCATCCTAGGGAGACCATTCTTGTCCTCCTTGAAGGGAGTCTTGTCCGTATACCACAATATCCTGAAGTTCCCGGTTGGAACCAAGGTGGGGGAGGTACGCCGAGACCAACAAGCAGCTAGGAAGTGCTACGCAGTGTCCGCCAATCCTACAGCTTTAGCAAAATAGTGGGTACAGGTTGTAATAGTCCAGGAAGACATGGAAACATCCCAGATAATCCAGGAAAAGATGGAGCCCAGATATTATGCCTTATGAGGAGGAACGGAGTGAGGAGTAGGCCAGCGGGCAGCCCGTAGATAGACTAGAGGAGATACCCATCAAAAATGATGATTCTTCCAAGGTTGTCAAGGTCGGGGCCACCCTTAAGCCAAAAGTGAAAGAAGGTTTAATTACTCTTCTCAGAGAATTCAGCGACATCTTCGCTTGGAGCCATGATGAAATACCTGGGATCCCGGCATCATTGGCTGCCCATCGACTAGCGGTAGATCCAACAGTCAAGCCCGTCAAACAGAAGAGGCATCACTTCAATGCTGCAGTGCAGAAAGAGGTAGATAAATTGATCAAGGCAGGGTTTATCAGAGAAGTGCGCTATCTCGAATGGATCGCCAACGTGGTCATGGTTACGAAGGCAAATGAGAAGTGGCGTATGTGTGTCGATTACACCGACCTCAACCGTGCCTGTCCAAAAGACAGTTTTCCTTTACCAAAGATCGACCAGCTGGTTGACTCCACGTCCGAAAATAAACTCTTGAGTTTTATGGATGCGTTCTCAGGATAAAACCAAATTAAGATGCACCCAGCTGACCAAGATAAGACCAGTTTCATTACTGGGCAGGGCTTGTACTGCTACAAGGTGATGCCATTTGGTTTGAAGAATGATGGGCTACATACCAACGGCTGGTTAACAAGCTGTTCAAGCCCTAGATAGAAAGGACGATGGAGGTATATATTGACGACATGATCATAAAATCACCAACCGCAGAAGGACATCGGGAAGACCTTCGCAAGACCTTTCTCATACTGAGAGAAAACCAGATGGGGTTGAACCCCTCCAAGTGTGCCTTTGGGGTAACAGCAGGGAAGTTTCTAGGTTTCATGGTTCATGAGGGAGGTATAGAGGCCAACCCAGAAAAAATCAAAGCTATCTTGGACCTGGAATCCCCCACATCACTCAAACAGGTACAAGTTCTGACTGGACGTGTAGCGGCGCTCAACAGGATTATCTCTTGCTCCACCGATAAATGTCTCCCTTTCTTCAAAGCCATCAAACAAGGGAAAAACATGAAATGGAGCCAGGAGAGCGAGCAAGCTTTCCAAGCCTTGAAAGAATACCTAACAAGCCCACCGTTATTAGTCAAGCCGGTTCCCGAAGAAGAGCTGTAGATCTACATGGCTGTCTTAGAAACTGTAGTAATCGGAGCTTTGGCTAAGGAGTGTGGCGATGGGATTCAAAGACCCATATACTATGTGAGTCATGCTTTAACCAAGTCAGAGAAAAATTACATTCTCCTGGAAAAGCTCGCTTATGCTGTGGTGATTTCAGCGAGGAAGCTCCGTCCCTATTTTCAAGCGCATTCGATAGCAGTGGTAACGGACCAACCTCTCCGCCAATTCTTACAAAGACCAGACATGTCCGGAAGGCTAGTCTTATGGACCCTAGAGCTCACTCAATTCGATTTAAAGTATAAGCCTCAGACCACGATTAAGGCACAGGCTTTGGCTGACTTTGTGGCAGAATTTTCAGCTCTCCCAGGACAAGAGAATCCCGTAGCACCAAATGAGATCCCTGAAAAGACATCCGAGATCGACAATTGGCATGAAGGATGCAAGTCCTGGACCCTCTATATAGATGGAGCATCCGGGCAAGATGGGGGAAGAGCTGGCGTAGTTTTAATAGACCCAGAGGGGACTAAATTCTGTCACTGTTTCAGATTCGAGTTTAAAGCCACAAATAATGAAGCAGAGTATGAAGCCCTCTTAGCCGGGATGAAGGCAGCCATCGAACTAGAGGCCGATTAACTACAAATCAAGAGCGACTCATTGCTTGTTGTCAATCAGGTGACTGGGGTGTACCAGGAAAAGGGAGATAATATGGCTGCCTACCTAAAGCTAGCTCAGTTGCTAAAAAATAAGTTTAAGGGGTTCAAGATCGATCAGGTGCCTCGACACCAAAACCACCCCGCGGATGTTCTGGCTAAGATAGTTGCAAATGGAGGCCAATCCTTACCACGGGGAATTCCCCTACAAATGATCTCCCAACCAATCATAGCCACAAATAAAGAAATCTGCTCCCTAGAATGTCAACCTTGCTGGATGGACCCAATCGTTGCCTACCTCCTAGAAGGAGAGCTCCCCAAGGAGCCTGATCAAGCCCGAAGAATTAAAAGACTCTCGGTCCGATATTTCTTGGTAGACGGGTACCTCTACAGAAGGGGTAGATCCATCCCCTTACTTAGATGTTTGCATCCTGATGATGCTAAATGGGCACTAAGAGAGGTCCACTCTGGGGACTGCGGGAACCACATCGGTGGGTAAGCTCTAGCATATCAAGTTATTCGTATGGGGTACTACTGGCCGACCATCCACCAAGACACAAGGAGTTTTGTACAATCTTGTGAGCCATGTCAAAGGACTTCAAACTTGAACCACCAGCCATCTGAGCAACTGCTTGTCTCTCTGTTCACCCTACCCCTTTGCCATGTAGGGAATCAACCTAATTGGACCGCTACCTACTGCTCCCGGACAGATGAAATATGTGTTAGGATTATGCTCAATGGCAAGAGTGTAATATTGTAATTGACAATCTTCTCATACTAATAAAGTGAATTCTGATTCTTACAATTACTTATAGCATTTATTATTATAATTGTCAAGGTAAATAATCATAAGGTCAAAAGACTATGAGACATGAAGAATTGTTCGTACATCCGGATATGTATGAGGTAGACACAATTCTTTAGTTAGTCTTGAATAACGTTCACAACTTAAGTTAAAGGTTAGGCACCTCTATCTTGTTAAAGTTGTAGAATTCTTTTACTAGCATTTGAGTGGGATCAAATGAATATGATGAGTCTAAAATCATCGAAAGGTTTTTGAGTAAAAGAATCTAGTGCACTAGGTGCATTGAACTGGATCACAATGAAATACTTTATCTAGAACCGTCACTAGATATAAGACTTTTCATTAAAGAGGACAATCGGAGAGTCTATATTAATCCTGAGATAAATGATGGACTTATGGTTGCAAGTGTTATCATTAGAGCTATCAATGAGTACGATTATATAGCATAGTCTATCCTCGATAGTTTGGTGGTATACATTTGTTAATCGATAGAGGACTTCATTTATAGATATGGACATCGTGGCTCCATTTATTAAATGAGAGTATAATATCATCATATGGATGTTTTGAGGTATTGGATATTAAATCTCAACGTTGAGTTTTCAATAATGATTATTGGAAACATGGCTTCTGGACAAGTCAAAGTATCCAAGTTCGAAATGTGGTCATATGAGGAAATATGGTAACTTGGAGAGCTATAGGCGGTCTATGAGCTCTTGGCGATTACTGATATTATTCACGAGGATACACCAACTCCTATAAGATTGTCTAGGGTATGAATGAGAAACATCTCCTTATTCTATCTTTATTTAAGAGTTCAATTTTAGCTCTTTAGTGGAATGAGTTAAAATTAATAGATTGGACCTAAGTGAATCATTTGTTGATTGTGATTAGGTTGTGTCTATTGAAGCTTAAATTTAGATAACCCGCCATGATCCCCAATCCACACGTATTTGCATGGATCAGTTGATATATTCTACCGGGCCGATTTAAGGGTCCATCTAGAATTGTTTTTAATATATCAAGAATATAATATGTCTATTATTTAATTAATGGGCTGCACTATTATATTAATATATTAAAAGGAGACATGTGGGCTTGTTTCTTTTAGTAAGAATGGGTCCGGTTCACATGTGGGCTTTTATTTAAAGTCCAATGGATTAAATGAAATAAGAAAATAACATATGACCCATTTATATAAGTGGGGCGGCAAGGTGTATATATTAACCTAATATATTATTTTGTTTCATTGTTTTAATTAAATAAGAATTAGTTAATTTATTAATTAATTGTTTAATTAAGAAACAAATCTTTTTCTGATCAGGAAATATATTTCCTAAAGTTATACTATTGGTAGTAGTATATTAAAAGTAAAAGACTTGTTTGATAAGAAAATAAATAATTAATTTTATTTATTTAATCAAATAAGAAGTCTTTTTATTTAGTCAATAAAAGAAAAAAAAATCTATGAGTTGGATTAGGTTTTGAAGTCTAAAGGTTGATGGAAATTAGGATGCAACACAAACTCTTTTTGGTATGTGATTTGCGGCAACCCTAGTCCATTTAGAGGAAGATTTCAGCAATCCTAAATAGAAGAGGAAGCAAAATTTCGGCCACCTATATAATACCACATATAGAATTCGGCCAAGATAGTTGATTGAATGATTCAATTTTTCTTCTTCTTCTCAATTCATAGAAAAGGATAATTTTTATTCTACTAAACATAAAAGAGAGAAGAGATTATTCTTTGATAGTACACTGATTGCTTGTTCATCAATAAGCTTGTGTGTACAACATCGAATTAGGTTCACGCGAGTTTCGATCATTAGATTGAGAACTCAAAAGTGACCGGAATAATTTTTGTCTTCTTTTGATTGTTTTGTGACTAACAAAAGATAAAGAAAACTTTGTTCATCCATTCTCAGGTTTGCAATTCAAAGAAAAAGGGAGACCACGCTCCTAGGTGATTCACGTACGTGTTCGGATTGGAAGATCTCGCGGTACTGTTCACGATCACTGTTCACGGGGGGGGGGGGGGGGGGGGGGGGGGGGGGGGGGGGTACTGTTCACGCGGGTACTGTTCACGGGCATCGGAAAAGATTTTGCGGATTACCAATCGATATAAGTCAATCGGATCACGCGTCAAGAGGTATTTAACTCTAACCGTATATATTTGAGTTTAATTAATTAAAAGGTTAAGGTTCAACTTTGAGAAAAATTTTAAAACCATACGAAATCTATTTTTCGTTTCTTCCGCTGCGTTTTATATCGATTTTTCCCTACAATTGGTATCAGAGCCTTGGTTGTACCTTTTAATTAATTAACGTATATATACGTGAATCTATTTCTTTTTTATTGTGATTATACATGTTTTAGAAAGAGATGGCACTCTAGGTATTCGCATATATAATTACATGTTGAATGTATGGATTTATATATGTTTTATAAAGTGAATTGTTATTGCTCGATTTTGGTCCTAGAATTTCAATGTAATTTTTGTTTCGGATTTGTAACAAGAAGGGTGGTCTATTATCGCCATAATTTCTTCTTGGTAGTTGCTAGGGTTTTATTTTCTTTTGTATGTAAAATAAGTGCAGTATTTTTTTTGTAATCAGGTGCAGTATTTTTTTTTTGTAAATCTTACTGCAGTAAAATTAAAAAAAAAAATTGTTGCAGTAATTTATTCGTAATATGATGTAAGGTATTCGGGTATTGAAAATTCGAAAACACGAAGAAAAACGAAGCAACCAGAACCGAGAACGAGCACCGTGCGCACCCTAGGAGTGGATTGGGCTGCGCATGGCAAGCCCAATCCTTGGTGGGCTGCGTACGGCAGCCTTGTGTGGCCTTATGGGCTGTGCAAGGTAGCCCCTTTGTGGGGTTGTGGGCTGTGCACGTCCATGGGAGGAGGCCGAGGGATGAGCGTATGGTTGATGGCCACCTGAAGGTCTTGTATTCCTAACAATTGTAATTTTACTTGCTTTTCTAGGATGGGCCAAAATTGTTGCTATTTAATTTTTGCTTAAATACTACAATATTTGTTGTTGTATGATAACATGACATTTTAGAATAGGAGTGCCACTCATATATCTCTTTTGGTATGAACATGCATTGAATGATTTAGGTATCTAATTGGCATCTAGATAACTTGGTAAAAATCATTCTTTGGGATTTAATCACACGCCTTAAATAATTGAGTGGGAGAAGGTGTGCAAGAACGCCTATGGCCTCCAAGATTAGTTCAGTTTTATTATTTTTGGTAATCCCCCCAAGGGGCGTCCATAAATGGAATTTAACAATATACTTCCTTACAAGGATAGACTAGACAATTGACTTAAACGAAATCTACTCCCCAAGGAGGGATTTTCGTGAGAGAAAATTGAGGGTCGATATCTTGGTAACACACTCAATGTAATTTTATTAATATCCTCCCAAGAGTTCTTGTTAATAAAAATTACAAGGCTAAAATTGAAAACGCTGGTTGTTATGTTAATAATTAAGTGGGACCTAGTCTAACTAGTATATAGTGCGAACTCCCAAAGGAGGCGTAATATTTATGGGTGTTGGATCACCGTTGAATTTTTATGATTGAATTATTTATTTTAATTCAAGATAAATTTTTTAAAGTGCTATTATCATGATTATTTACTTATATATGTTTTTGTTTTAATCAGAAATCATGACCCCATCACTTATGAACATCCTGAAAGATAACACCTTAACTGGAGATAACTACGTAACATGGAAAAGGAAAATTGGGTTGTTGCTGCAAAGTGAAAAACATAAGTTTGTTCTGACCACTCCTAAACCACCCCTTCCTAATAATGAATCTAATGTGATGCAAAGAGATGAGTATGAGCAGTGGAAGACTTCTGATGATATGGCAAAATGTTACATTATGGCCACTATCTCCGACATGTTGCAACAGCAACATGAAGGAATGGAGTCCGCTGCTGATATAATGATGTCTCTAGAGGAAATGTTTGCTATGAGGTCTAGGATGACTAAGAGAGAGGCAGTGACTGCTTTTATGAATCTTAGGATGAAACCTGGACAATCTGTGAAAGATCACATGATGAAAGTCATAGCACATCTCAATATTGCTGAACTAAATGGTGCTGAGATTGATGGTGAGACCAAAATTGATATGGTAGTTAACTCACTGTCAGATTCCTTTGATCAGTTCAAGTTGGACTACACCTTGAACAAAAAGGAATATACCTTGCAGGGCCTGATGCAAGATGTTCAAAGCGCTGAAAAGATCCTTGTGAAAAACAAAGGTCAAGAGATTCATTTGGTTGGTAAAGTTGCTACTGTTAAGACCCGTAAGAAGGTCAAGAAACAACAGAAGAAAAAGCAACTTGGGCCTACCAAGAAGGAAACCAAGAAAGTAACCAAGATCAAAGGGAAATACTTCCTTTGTGGTGAAAAGGGACATTGGAAAAGAGATTGCCCAAAGTCCTAAAAAAAGAAGGAAGAAGGGGTTTCAGGAAAAGAGAAGGTTGAATGAAGATGATTGTATCTACCTTATACATATCCAGATGTATGTATGAACAATTCTTCTTTTCTCATAGTCTTTTCACCTTATGATTATTTACTTTTGACAATTATAATAATTAAACTATAAATGCTATAAGATTTGTTAAACTAGAAATCACTTTATTAATATAAAAAGACTGTCAGCTACATTATTACACTCTTACTATTGAGCATAATCCTAACACCACAAGCCTTTGAAACCTATATGTGTTCCTAGTAGGAGGAGTTATAGTTTTCTGAGGGTTTACCAATACGGTACCCACAAACGCAACTCTACAAAGCAAAACATTGAGATGCCACCATAAACATACCAAGCAAAAACTACATGCATGCTCAAATCTCTATATTAAGACTAATAATATGTCGTTTAAATCAATACATCACTCAAATGCATGTATGCCAATACTAAAGATGTTTTTGGTTTACAAAACAAGCTAAGCTCGAATGCCTAAGATCGAATTCGCCTCGACTTCTAATCCTCATCGGATTACACTCATATTTTCTCTAAGAACCTAGGTGATAACACTCATCAACATATGCTGTTAACGGAAATTTTGCTCGGGACGAGAAATCTCAGTTAACACCCTCGAGACCACTACCACGTAGGTGGTGGCCAAGATTGATCGTATGTGTAGCAATGATTTATAAAATGGCAAGGAAAAATGATACAATTCATCACCCAAACGAAAGCAAGAATATTTTATTTATTGAACGTGCATGGTATACAAATACAAATTTCTTTCTTTTTGCTCTCAATTCTTTCTATGGTATGGTCGAGTATTTGTCGTATGCCTGTCGAATAGTAGTCTCCTGTTTTCTTTTTCTCTCTTTCTATTTATACATAGTTTTGTAGGTTAAATCAACTGATTATCCCCTTGATTTTCTCAGTCTCTCCCCTCCTTATCGAGCAAGATTTCTCCTTGAAAAATGTCATTGACTTTGAGTTTAATAGCCGAATTGAGAATATTTTGGTGGAGATCAGTTTGTTTCCTCTTTGGACTCTATTACTTGTTCTGCAAGTACGTAACGTTTCAAGATATGATCCAGTGCATCTTCGTATTTTCACAGCATGATCCTTTATAGAGGTCGTTGAATATGGCATGGTGTGGTGCATCAACTAGTGAGGTCGATCAGTGTTCCGACCTCGATATCTGAGAAGTTTCATTCAGCTAGGAGCCAGATCTGGCTTCCCTTGACCTTTTCGAAGCTAGGTGCGGCTTCCTCTGACCTTTCGAAGCTAGATGCGGCTTCCTAAGAACATTCTCCTGTGTCAGCGAGGTATAGGTGAGTTTCTAGAGCAATTGCGAGGTGACCTCGACTTCAGGGAATTTCTAGTTTTGGTGATGCGGGCTAGATCTGACCGTTCCGGGCTCTATCCCGGATGTTTCGGAGCCCGTCCTTGTTCCTGGGGTGGTATCGTAGCTCGGCTCTGGATAGAATGGTCTCCTGGTGGAAACTCTCGGGTATGGAGCCAGGTTTGGGAGGTGAAAAATTTTCCTTTGGTCCTTAGCCAATTTTGGCTATTAACACAAGTCCCCTCTGACTTGAACACCAGACGTCGAGCTTGGGGTTGGGGTCAGATTTTTACTTTATTTGGGAAATCTTCCTCTTTTTACCGTTACCAAAATATTGGGGAAATCTCCTCATTAAAGTGACGTGATGCGAACCGACTAATTTATCTCCGAATTAATCTGATTGCGTTACGGAAGTCCCCGAGATTTTTTACCGTTACCAGAATCTTGGGGAGATCTCCATCTTAACTGTGTAAGTGATGTGGCGTGAGATGATTAGCATGCTTCTGAGTTAATCTAGTTATGTTACGGAAGTCCTCGAGATTCTTTACCAGTTACCAAACGAGGATCTCGATAGCTCATGTTGTTGCCCTCCTGCATATATATATATATATATATATATATATCTATTTTTCTCCTCGTCTTCCTCACATCTCTCGAAGTAAAATTTTTTGCTAAGAAATATTTTCTCTCATTGCCTTTCCTCCAAGCTTGCCTTTTTCTTCATTCTTCATCCTTATTGGCTTTTACTATGTCGAAAACCAGTCGCGATTCAGTTGACTCCATAATTGACGGCGAGGAGGTCGTCAGTCTTACTACGGGGAAACAGGCTAGGAGGAGTTCTGACGGTGACGATTCCCCGCCCACCTCTCAACGTCGGCGGTCAAGTAGGAATGTATCTATTGGGACTAGGTTCTCCAACCATCCTGACCATCCTTTGGATATCGTAGACGAAGATTCCGACAAAGAAGTGGGCGGTGACACCACGGGAGAGCATCGGGTCTCGGCTCCTTGTCCCCTTTTGGAGAGGCTCCCTCCTTATGATTTCCGGGTTGTCCCAGATTCCATCGTCGACCCGGTTTCGATTGACCACTTGAGGTCAAAGTTTGGCATCCCCGACAGCGTATCCATCTTGGTGCCTCCCAAAAATTATGAGTTCTTCAACCCCCTTAAAGGCGTGCTTCCGATTCACGTGGACGCTCTCGAGAATGGGGTCAGGCTTCCCTTTCATCCTGACTCTTTGGCGGGCTCTTAACGCCATCCAGCTCGCTCCCCTCCAGTTGATTCCTGGCTTTTGGAGGCATCTGATTGGTTTCCTTATACTATAGAGGGAACAATGTCAGATGAGTAAGGTGACGAGGGAGCCGGGTGCAGAGGAGCTGACCTATCTCTTCCAGATTGGGAGCCTGTCTGGCGCTCCTCGAGGCCAGTTCTATGCCAAGGCCAAGAACAAGCTCAACTTTATCATTCCCTGGTGCTTTGAAGAAGGACCCCGCTTGGAAAGAAGAATGGATCCTTGCGGGGGATGACTGAGGGAGCTCAATTTTCATTGGAGGGCATGAATTCGAGGTTCCCACTGCTTTCAGTGACAAGCCTTCATGGGACCTGGACTCCCTGCCTTCTAAGTCCGAAGCCATCTTGAAGGCTATTCTAGCTCTGAATTATTTGAACCTGAAGTTCCCTACTGCTGAACCCTTTGATACTCGTAGGGTGAACAAATATTTGCGGATCTCAGACGCTATTCCTCGTAAGTGTCATTGAGTTGCTTTGCCTTATTACTCAGCTCGGTTCTAACATTTTCCTTTTTAATCTGTTTATTCACAGTTTTCATCATGGAACCGGCCACCCGCCACGTCTCACGCTCTCCTCAAGGTAGAGTTTCTCTTCCCTCCACTGAGGTCGAACCTGCTCTTGCTTCATCTATCTCTTGCTTCGCGGGCTTTCCGAGCTCTGGGTAAAGCTCCTTAAGTGGTTGGTCCGGCTGCTTCCGTCCCTTCGGCTGTGGTCGCTAAAGTTGCTACCCCCTCGACTTAACCTCCTGATTCTGCTGCGCTTTCCAACAACCAAAGCTTCAGAGGTTTCTGGGAAAGGTGTCGCGAGGGTTCCTTCGAGCCGCTCCCGGCCTCAGTTGAGCTCGGCAGTTCGGGATGAAGTCCTGGAGTAATTCATAGCGTCTTGTCCTGGCGGTGGGATCTCCAAGATGGCTTCCATGCTTGTGGACATCCTTATTACCAAGGGTTCTGCTATTTTAGCTGAGGTAATTGTATTTCCTTCGTGCTACTCTTGTTAATTCGTTCAGTTTCTAACTCGGGTTTTTTATTTTGTAGGCCTTCAAGTTTAATGTTGCGATGGGCCAGCAGGTAGCTCTCCTCCGTGACCGGGCTACAAAAGTCGAAGCCGAAGCCGAGAAAGCTAGGGAATTGCTCAAGCAGGCCCAGTCTTTAGTGGAAGAGATGACTTCCAGCCAGGGAAAGGTCGAGGTCGAGATGGCTGAGCTTCGCTGCGATCATGAGAGGATGAAGCAATCTTATGATCAGGAGCGTCTTTAATCTCTCCGACGGGCTAGACAGCGGGATTCCTGGAGATCTGAGGCTACAAAGTTGGACCTCAAGAATCAGTCTCTAATTACTCAGGTGACCAAGCTGCAAGCTGATGCGGAGACCTCCTTCAGCGACGGATATTTCTATGCTTCCTTTCAGGCCACGGAAGCTCTTCCTCCTCCCTTTGATTTTTCATCTATTATTCGGCTGGGATAGACAGGAAATAATGCTCAAGGCTGCCGAGCTATCACGTCTTGAAGGCGACAAGGTGGTCCCTTCTAGCCAAGCAGGAACATGGAAACAGCCAGCCCAGACAGATCCTCCATTCCTTCTTCCTACCTTTACTACCTCAGGTCCCGGGGAGTCTTCCAGTAAAGTATTGTCCTCTCGATCCAAGGAGGACTAGTCGGGAGCTGGTGAAGAGGTTAGGAGCCCGTCTGAGGATCCTCCTTTAACAGAGATGGAGGTCGACAAGAGCCAGACGGGGTCCATGGCTGCCCTTCTTGATGCGGCTATCTCGTCTGAGGTTATGGACATGATTAATGAGGTTTTGGAGGAAGATCCTGCTGATCAACCGATGAAGCCTCTAAATGGAGGAGCGGTCGATAAGGATAACCAAGATGGACAGCTATCTGTAGAGGGGGTTGATGGCGAAGATCAGCAAGAAGGAGGAGGGCCAGCGAAGGAGAGCCAAGAGAATCCCAAAGCTTGAAGCAGTTCATCTTGACTTGTTTTTGATTACCTGGAAAAGGGGGTGGGCACCCCGTTTTGCCCTTATTAGCTTTTTTTTTATAGCCCTAGCTCGAGGTTGGGCTCCCCGTTTGGTGGATGTAGCCTTATCGGGGGATAGGCTCCCCTTGTTCTTAATGAGAAATCGAATCGCTTTTGAGAACTCTTGTTTCATTTCTGGTTTTGAATAGGAACCATAGTGGCATCTGTAGTAACAATTAAGACTCGTGTAGGGGATTATGATGATTTTGATCCTGAACACGAAAACAAACATTTTATTTATATATTTTTTTTTGGGTGATAGCCTGACCAAGGCATCAGGAGGGCTACTTAGCTATTTCCTGGTCTCGAGATCTGGAGGGCAACTATGCTCTTACACTCAGACCCTTCTTGGGGGTGGTAGCCCGGCCAAGGCATCAGAAGGGCTACTTAGCTATTTCTTGGTCTCGAGATCTGGAGGGCAACTATGCTCTTACACTCAGACCCTTCTTGGGGGTGGTAGCCCGATCAAAGCATCAGGAGGGCTACTTAGCTATTTCCTTGTCTAGAGATCTGGAGGGCAACTATGCTCTTACACTCAGACCCTTCTTGGGGATGGTAGCCTGACCAAGGCATCAGGAGGGCTATTGAGCTATTTCCTAGTCTCGAGATCTGGAGGGCAACTATGCTCTTACACTCAGACCCTTCTTGGGGGTGGTAGCCCGACCAAGGCATCAGGAGGGCTATTGAGCTATTTCCTGGTCTCGAGATCTGGAGGGCAACTATGCTCTTACACTTCAGACCCTTCTTGGGGGTGGTAGCCTGACCAAGGCATCATGAGGGCTATTGAGCTATTTCCTGGTCTCAAGATCTAGAGGGAAACTATGCTCTTACACTCAGACCCTTCTTGGGGGTGGTAGCCCGACCAAGGCATCATGAGGGCTATTGAGCTATTTCCTGGCCTCAAAGTGTTTATCTTGAGTTTCCCATACAAGGGTATAGTCACTAATGTTGAACATAGTTGGAAACAAAGATGGAAGAGAAAAGGAAAATGACTTTATTGGTGATCGAGATGTAGTACATCTTTATTAGGGTCTGTTATGAAAACTAAATAGGGGTAGTCTGCTTGAGAATTCCCTTCAAGGGTAGAATTTTCTCAAATGATCTGCATTCCAAGTGTGGTCGATGGATCGTCCGTCCATGTCTTCGAGTTTATAAGCTTCATTGCGAACAACTAGCTTTATCAAATATGGCCCTTCCCAATTGGGACTTAAGACTCCATCCGACCTTTTCCGAGTGTTCAGGGTCACTTTTCTAAGTACCAGATCCCCTTCTTTGAATTCCCGGGCTCTGACCTTTCGGTTGAAGTATCTAGCGATCTTGCTCTGGTAGATCACTACTTTCTCTGCTACCTAGTCTTGTTTTTCTTCTAAGAGGTCTAGATTAGCCCAGAGCTTGACTTCGTTACTTTCGAGCTCAAAGTGCCATACCCTGAACGAGGTTAATTTATGCTCGATGGGGAGGACTGCTTCAACCCCGAAGGCCAGGGAGTAAGGTGTCTCCCCGGTAGCTGTTCTCTTTGTAGTCCGATATGCCCAGAGGACATCTGACAGCTCTTCGGCCCATTTACCTTTCTTCTGCTGTAGCTTCTTTTTCAGGAAGTTTCTTGATAGTCTTGTTGGTGGATTCTACCAGCCCGTTAGTCTGGGGATGAGCCACTGAAGCGAGCCTGAGGTTGATCCCCAATCCCTTGCAGAAGTCTTTGAATCGGGCGTTGTCGAATTGCTTACCTAGGTCACCTATAATGATGAGATGGGTCCCAAATCTGCATACCACGTTAGTCTTGATGGAACTTGGTTGTATTCTTTTCTGATATTCGAGAAAGAGGTCCTGCCTCGACCCTATCTTGTGAAGTAGTCGATAGCCACGATAGCATGTTTCATCTGTCCGGGAGCTGGTAGAGAGTGGCCCAATTAGGTCGATTCCCCACATGGCAAATGGGTAAGGTGAACTGAGGGACGACAGTCGCTCGGGTGGCTGGTGGTTCAAGTTTGAAGTTCTTTGGCAAGGTTCGTAAGATTGCATAAAACTCTTTGCGTCTTGGTGGATGGTCAGCCAATAGTACCCCATACGAAGCACCTGATAGGCTAGAGCTTCCCCACCTTTGTGGTTCCCACAGTCCCCAGAGTGGACCTCTCTCAATGCCCACTTAGTATCATCGGGATGTAAGCACCTAAGTAAGGGGAGAGATCTACCCCTCCTGTAGAGGTACCCGTCCACCATACAGTATCGGACTGAGAGTCTCTTAATTCTTCGGGCTTGGTCGGGCCCTTCGAAAAGCTCTCCTTCAAGGAGGTAGGCGACAATTGGGTCCATCCAGCAAGGCAGGCGATCCAGGGAACAAATTTCTCCATTTGTGGCTATGCTTGGTTGGGTGATTACTTGGAGAGGAATTCCCCGTGGTAGGGACTGGCCTCCTTTCGCCGCTATTTTAGCCAGAACATCTACGCGATGGTTTTGGTGTCGAGGCACCTGATCTATCTTGAGTCCCTTAAATTGGCTTTTTAGCAGCTGAGCTAGCTTTAGGTAGGCAGCCATATTATCTCCCTTTGCCTGGTATACCCCAGTCAACTGGTTTACAACAAGCAATGAATCGCTCTTGATTTGCAGGTAATCGGCCTTTAGTTCAATGCTACCTTCATCCCGGCTATGAGGGCTTCTTATTCCGCTTCGTTATTGGTAGCTTTAAACTCGAATCTTGAAACAGTGACAGAATTCGGTCCCCTCCGGATCTATTAAAAATATGCCAACTCCTCCCCCGGTTTGCCCTGGATGCTCCATCTACAAAGTGGGTCCATGGCTTGCAGCCTTCTGGCCAATTGTCGACCTCGAATATCTTCTCAGGGACCTCATTTGATACTGAGGGATCATCTTGATCTGGGATCGCTGAGAATTCCGCCACGAAGTCGGCCAAAGCCTGTGCCTTAATCGTAGTCCGGGGCTTATACTTTAGGTCGAACTGAGTGAGCTCTAGGGCCCATAAGACTAGCCTTCCAGACACGTCTGGTCTTTGCAAGAATTGGCGGAGGGGTTGGTCCGTCACCACTGCTATTGTGTGAGCTTGAAAATAGGGACAGAGTTTCCTCGCTGAGATCACTAGAGCATAAGCGAGCTTTTCCAAGAGAATGTAATTCCTTTCTGATTTGGTCAAAGCATGACTCACATAGTATATGGGTCTTTGAAAACCGTCGCTACAATCCTTGGCCAAAGCCCCGCTTACTGCTGTTTCTGGTACGGCCAGGTAGATCTGCGACTCATCTCCGAGAACCGGATTGACTAATAATGGAGGGCTTGTTAGGTATTCTTTCAAAGCTTGAAAAGCCTGTTCACTGTCCTGGCTCCACTTCATGTTTTTCCCTTGTTTGATGGCCTTGAAGAAAGGGAGACATTTATCGGTGGAGCGAGAAATAAACCTGTTGAGTGCCGCCACCCGTCCAGTCAGAATCTGTACTTGCTTCAGCAAGGTTGGGGATTCCAGGTCCAAGATAGCTTTGATTTTTTCTGGGTTGGCTTCTATACCTCTCTCATGAACCATGAAGCCTAGAAACTTCCCCGCCGTTACCCCAAAGGCACATTTGGAGGGGTTCAAACGCATCTGGTTTTCCCTCAGTATGAGGAAGGTTTTGCGAAGGTCTTCCTGATGTCCTTTTGCGGTTAGGGATTTCAGTAATCATGTCGTCGATATTTACTTCCATCGTCCTTCCTATCTCGGGCTTGAACAGTTTGTTAACCAGCCGCTGGTATGTGGCCCCCACATTCTTCAAACCAAACGGCATCACCTTGTAGCAGTATAAACCCTGCCCAGTAATGAAACTGGTTTTATCTTGGTCAGCCGGGTGCATTTTAATTTGGTTGTATCCTGAGAATGCGTCCATAAAACTCAAAAGTTTATTTCCGGACGTGGAGTCAACCAGCTGGTCGATCTTTGGTAAAGGAAAACTGTCTTTCAGACAAGCCAGGTTGAGGTCGGTGTAATCGACACACATATGCCACTTCCCATTCGCCTTCGTAACCATGACCACGTTGGCGATCCATTCGGGGTAACGTACTTTCTCTGATGAACCCAGCTTTGATCAATTTATCAACCTCTTCCTACACCGCAGCGTTCCTATCAGCGTTGAAGTGACGCCTCTTTTGCTTTACGGGCTTGACTGTTGGATCTACCGCTAGTCGGTGGGCGGCCAATGATGCCAGGATTCCAGGCATTTCATCATGGTCCTAGGCGAAGATGTCGCTGAACTCCCTGAGAAGGTCAATTAGTCCTCTTTTCACTTCTGGATCAAGGGTGGCTCCGACCTTGACGACCTTGGAGGGATCGTCATTTTTGATGGGTATCTCTTCTAGTTTATCTACGGGCTGCCCGCTGGCCGATTCCGTACTCCGTTCTTCCTCGTAGGGCATAATAGGTTCGCTCTCCGGATACCTAGGATGTTCTGCGGGCTCCTTCTCCTCCTGGATTATCCGGGATGTATCCATGTCTTCCTGGATTAATGTCACCTGTACACACTGTTTCGCTAGGGCTGCAGGATTGGCAGATACTGCGTAGCATTTCCTGGCTGCCTGCTGGTCCCCGCGTACCTCTCCTACTTTTGTTCCAACCAGGAATTTCAGAACGTTGTGGTATATGGACAAGACTCCATTCAAGGAGGACAGGAAAGGTCTCCCTAGGAATGGCAGTTGTAGGCCGATGGGGTGTCCACCACAACAAAGTCGGTCATAACATTCTGTTGGAGAGAGGTGATTCCGATGATTACTAGGAGGATCATCGACCCCACTGGTATGATCGAATCTCCAGTGAACCCGTAAAGCGGAGTGGTACAGCTGTTGTAACAGCGTTGCTTCAGGTTAAATTTTTCCAAGGTATCCTTGAAGATGATATCTACACTGCTACCTATATCCACGAGCACGCGATGGACCAGACAGTTGGCGATTTGTATCGTGATTACCATGGGATCATCATGAGGTTGCACAGTGTTGAAGTACATCTGCTTCGGTGAAAACGGTCTGCGCTGACTGGGAGGACTCTGTCTGACTCTAGCTGACTTTGAAGATCCCCCGGCTTTCTCCGATGCGGGGAATCTTTCTCGTATGGTTTTTTCGGGAGTTATTGGAAACGCTAGCCAGTGTAGGACCTCCGCTGATAGTGTGTATCACCTGGATCTGTTGCATTAAGTCAGCCTGTTCCCCTTTCCTCTTTTCTGTGTCTTCAGGGATTTCAGCTTGTACCTCCCTTCCAGTCCTAATGTTATCTCTGACATGTTGTAAGAATTCAATCAAGCATCCTCCCCTTATCAGGTCTTCAATCTGGTTGCGCAAATTATAGCACTCTGAGGTGTTGTGGCCCACGTCTTCGTGGAAGTCGCAGTACTTGTACAGGTTTCTCCTATCAGCTAGGGCCTTCATGGGAGCGGGCTTTTGGAGCAACCCTTTATCTCGTATGGCAAGGTAGACTGTTTCCCTGGAAGCATTCAAAGGGGTGTAGTAGTCATACCCATTTTCCCCTTGCATTATTGGAGCCACGGTCCTGGGAGGCTGACGAAGCCCGGGGAGGGATTCGTTTTGCTGGATATCTTTCTTGCCTATGCAAAGGAGCAGGGATGCGATAGGTTGACCTGTTGGGAGGTTTATTCTGAGTTTTCTGTACTGGCTCAAATTTGGGGGCTTCTTTCTTCAGACGCTTTGCCGTTCTCATGTCATCGTGTTCCATCTTGACCTTGAGTTGTTCATCGATCTCGACCTGCTCAAGAGCTTGGTCGTAGGCCTCCTGGTAAGTCTCGGAAGGTCTTTTGGAGAAGGAATGGAAAGGCTTTTCTGCCCATAGGTTCCGCCTGAAGTTGGCGAGGGTTTCTTTTTCGGTGAAAACTCCCATTTGTATGACCTCCTTGTGAAATCGTTCCACGTACAACCGAAGAGTCTAGCTCCATTCCTGAATCACATATTGGAGGTGTATGGGATCTCTCGGACGAGGTTTGACCCCTTGGAATTGCGAGCAAAAATCTGTTGATAATTTTGTGAAAGAATCCACACTGCCAACGGGCAATTTCCTGAACCAGGTTTTCGTGTAGTCGGTTAGGGTCGTTGGAAACATTCTGCACATAGCTGCTCTGGTAGTGTTCCGGACCTCTATCTGTTGAATGAAGCTCTCTAGGTGGCTTAGAGGATCTTCCGTTCCGAAGAACTTATCTGCTGGCATTCTGAATTTTGGGGGGAGCTCCGCTTCTCGGATCCTCCTAGTGAAGGTTGCGTTCATCTCGCTCAGGGGATCCTTTTTGTCCTCCTTATTCTTTCCCTTTCTTATCTGCTAGACCTTTTTTTGTAGCTTTGCAAGCTGATCCCTCAGTCACTTATTCCCAGGCCTCTTCGAGTTAACCTAAGATTCTTCACTGTCGAGTCTTTTCGATAAACTGGCAATTTCTATCCGGTCCTCCTGGATAGGATTCATTCGGGGAATTTGTCTACTTTCATCCGCTAGGGCCCGGGCGGTCCTCTAGATGTAGTTGGATGAGGTAGCTCTCGTGGCTTCCGGGTAAAAACATCCGCGGCAGAGTTAACTCGCATGGGTTGATATTGTGAAGGTCTTTTCAGAACTGAGGGCATAGGTCCCAGCCTATCCCGGATCGAACGTTGGTGCCCTGACCTATCTCGAGCCGGCTCTGGAAGAGGAGGTCCAAGGCGATCGAAAGCAGGTGGCCTAGCTCCGAGCCTGCTCGGCTCTCCCTGATCATTCAGGTTGGTTGGCTGGATTGTGATGCCTTCAGCGAGCAGGCGGACGCGGATGGATTCTACGAAGGCCGCCGCTTGTTGGTCGAGCGCGGCCTGGCTCACTATAGGGTGGCCAGTAGCCCGCACATTGGTTGTTTGGACCGGAGCCTGACTACTATATCCAGACTTTCTCCAGCTTCTTGGGGCCTTTCGTGTTAGCCTCGCCAAAGGTTGCTCCGAAAGTCTATGTTGACCTTGGGAGGAGCGGAGCCTCATAGTCCCTCCTGTAAAACAACGAAAATGTAAATGCAAATAATTGGTTAATTGAGTGTAAGGTTTTTTCCCACAGACGGCGCCGGGAAAATGTTAACGGAAATTTTGCTCGAGACGAGAAATCTCAGTTAACACCCTCGAGACCACTACCACGTAGGTGGTGGCCAAGATTGATCGCATGTGTAGCAATAATTTATAAAATGACAAGGAAAAATGATACAATTCATCACCCAAAAGAAAGCAAGAATATTTTCTTTGTTGAACGTGCATGGTATACAAATACAAATTTCTTTCTTTTTGCTCTCAATTCTTTCTAGGGTATGGTCGAGTATTTGTCGTATGCATGTCGAATAGTAGCCTCCTCTTTTCTTTTTCTCTCTTTCTATTTATACATAGTTTTGTAGGTTAAATCAACTGATTCTCCCCTTGATTTTCTCAGTCTCTCCCCTCCTTATCGGGCAGGATTTCTCCTTGAAAAATGTCATTGACTTTGAGTTTAATAGCCGAATTGAGAATATCTTGGTAGAGATCAGTTTGTTTCCTCTTTGGACTTTATTACTTGTTCTGCAGGTAGGTAACGTTTCCAGATATGATCCAATGCATCTTCATATTTTCACAACATGATCCTTTATAGAGGTCGTTGAATATGGCATGGTGTGGTGCATCAACTAGTGAGGTCGATCAGTGTTCCGACCTCGATATCTGAGAAGTTTCATCCAGCTAGGAGCCAGATCTGGCTTCCCTTGATATTTTCGAAGCTAGATGCGGCTTCCTAGGAACATTCTCATGTGTCAGCGAGGTATAGGTGAGTCTCTAGAGCAATTGCGAGGTGACCTCGACTTCGGGGAATTTCTAGTTTTGGTGATGCGGGCTAGATCTGATCGTTTCGGGCTCTATCCCGGATGTTTCCGGAGCCCGTCCTTGTTCTTGGGGTGGTATCGTAGCTCGGCTCTAGATAGAATGGTCTCCTGGTTGAAACTCTCGGGTATGGAACCAGGTCTGGGAGGTGGAAAATTTTCCTTTGGTCCTTAGCCAATTTTGGCTATTAACATATGCGAATATGGAGTTTAGGTACACGGAAACTAAGGGGGGTGTATTCAATTAGGATTCTCAAAGACATTTGAAGACTTTATAAATCCTGGTGTATTCAATTCGAACATTTAAAGACTTTACAAGAGTCTATATTAATCCAGTGGTATTCAATTCAGATTTATATGGATTTTTAAAGAATCCTTCCAAATCCGAGTGTATTGAATTGAGACTTTAAAAATGTCTGCAAAAATCATGGTGTAATCAATTGGAACTAGATTTTAAAGGATTTTCTTAGGTCTTGGATTTCGGTGGACTTGATGGTGAGAGGTATAACTATCAAAAGCCATAACAAGTCCAGCTTTGTACCCAAAGATTTTTATCAGACGACCTATCTCTCTACAAAAGACGAACAACCTTCCTCTATCTCTCTACAGAACACGAACAACCTTCCTTCGCCAGGTCTTTTTGCCTTTGATTTTTCTTCACCAGGTCTAGTGAATAACTGGGCAAATCCCTCTCTTTTGTCTATTTTTTTTCAACAATTTTTCTTCTTCAATTGACAATTTGATTTTTGATTTATTTTGTTTGCTTGAATAATTTGTTTTTTTTTTACCTGATTGCGTGTAAGAAAATTTGGCCATCATCACATTCACAGACTAATTTCCACACCCCCCACGTAAGAAAATATTTGACCTGAATCTTTGAGACCTTTTGTAACTTGTTTCAACAATGAACTAATACATGGACACACATGTCATTTCAGTGTGGTCTGTCCACCAAATTCATTGCAAGTCAAGGCCCCATATTTATCTTGAACCATGAAAAAATATCTTGAAGCATTAATGATCATTTAATTGTATTAATTGAAATGTAGCCTATTTGATCAAAAACACAAAGATTGTTGTTAGTACTGCAAATTGTATTAATGGATCATATTGGTTGAGTGTAAAGATTGTATTATTGGGACATATACCGGTATAATTCGTCCATCTATAATAGAAGTTTGAGATAACAAATCCATGAAAGTCTTAGATAAATGTCTAAACAAATCCATAAAAGTCTAAGATAGATGTCTAAACAAATCCATAAAGTATGAGATAGATATCTAAACAAATCCATAAATGTCCATATGGATTTATAAAGTTTGTAGAAATCTATGAAAATCTATCACTTAAAAAATGTCTTTAAATGTCCACAAGAATCCTAATTGAATACACCCTCCTAAATGTATTCGCATATACATATAATAAGAAAGACAGCTCATATAAGTGCAAAAGATCTCATGAACGAATTAAACATTAAGAACATAGATAGAGCACATGCAACTTTACAATTAAGCAAGCATTACCAAGAGATCTGCTGGGTCTTTCATAGGTTATAATGGGGCCATGGGTGTAGGCTAAGACAGAATGGGAAAATGGAAAGTGAAATACTGAAGACCTTATCATGGGATTGCTAACCATACTCAGCGCAATATCAACATCCCAACAGTAGATTGTATCACAGGATTGCTGACCATCTACAATGCAATCTCTACATCCTCAAGTCAATCTGTTACAAGTATGCATCTAGGCTTTTGAAAATACACCTCAAACGTGTGTCTAAACAACCTAGAAGGGGGTGAATGGGTTGTCAATCAATTACTTACCAACTTTTTCGATTAGTCAATATTAACAATAAAACTCAATTCAAACAATAATAAAAATCAAGTAAAGTGCGGAAAGTAAAGAACACTTGATTTTTACGTGGAAACCTTCAACAAGGAAAAACCACGGACTAGCCAAGCTACTCACCTAAGTAACCAAATCCACTATATGATGAGAAAGTTACACCCTCAAATGATACACGAACTCTCACTCTAGATAACCTCAGGCTGTGGACACTACCACTCACCACTCTTGGTTCAATCCCTAGTGATATTCCCGGATCCACTACTCTTGGCGTGAGCACCTCTTAAACTACCCGCAGGCCTTTTACAACTGGATTCCCAATGCTTGCAGCCACATCCTTGGTTGCAAGGCTTCTCTTGCTTGTGTAACTACCACCCGTCACCATAAGACTTAACTCAATGAAGAGATCGATATCTAAATGTGAACATATAAAAGATGCTCAAATGCAATCAAGTGCTAGACTCACACAAATTGCCCAGCTAGAAGTTTGTAGAAACAAATCCAAGTTGTCAAATGTCTAAATGCAAAACATAAAGACTTAGCTAGATGTTATCAATAACAACAATCCTATTTATCACAAACAATCACAATGAATCAATAAATATGCTCACAATGTATTCAACATATACATAGCATATATTCATGTGATTGAGACAAACATTTAATCATATACTAAATGCAAGTCTTAAACCAACGTCTATCATAAACAAACTCAATTAGTTGTGTAGAGATTTTCCAACAAACTAATTGTCAACAAACAACCTTGAATATACAAGAGAGCTAAACTAGATTAATAAAAACAAATCTATTAATCTAGTTGTCAATTAATCTCTTAAGAATAATCAAGTCTTAGCTATTTAGGTAAAAACACCTAATCATGCAAGCTATCAAAATACAACACAAATAAATATTCATGAACATTAACTAGTCGATTAAAATACAATCTATCAACCGAGTCATCAATAAATCACACATGAATATTTATGACCTAGCTTTTAGGCAAAAATGACCTAATCAATTAAGCTAGCAAAACACAAACCCAATCATGTCATCATTCAACAATTATATGCATTCAAAAACAAATTCTACAAATCATATACAACAAAAACGAACCATTGGACTTAAAGAACAATAATCAAAGATTAAAGGTTTGTTCTTACTTACCAAGTCATGAATAATGAAGACCCATGGAAGATTGATGCAATGGATGCATGGGTTTTGGGTTTGGAGAGTTAATGAAACTTAAATAAAGCTTTCTCTCTCAAGAAATCTCTTTCTCTCTCTTAGGTCTGTATTTTTGAGCTCTTGGTCGAAATGGGGAAGAAGATAAAGTGTATATATGATGCAAATGAAACTACGTCATTTTGAGAAGTTTTAAAACATAATTTTCTGGGCAAACACGACGTAGTGCGCGGGTCTGGTATGTCGTACCCGTGCAGTACCCACGCACTGGCAAGTCAGCCAAC
The DNA here is from genome assembly GCA_033220585.1 of Dipteronia sinensis. Lineage (NCBI taxonomy): Eukaryota > Viridiplantae > Streptophyta > Magnoliopsida > Sapindales > Sapindaceae > Dipteronia > Dipteronia sinensis. The sequence goes on along the minus strand of CM065639.1, from coordinate 34,251,673 downwards.
AACTTGATTTTAAACGGCTCAAAACATGACCAAACGACATCGAAATTTAGCAAATAATATACAGTTGGAAAGGTATGGATGTCTACTTTCTAATCCATTTCATAGAATGACATTTCAATATCTGTAGAAGTAGATATCGTCATTTGAGTGAACAAAGGTCAAAAACGGACAGCAACAGAGTTGTCCTGTTTTAGTGGTCTCTTTGGAGAAATCAAAACCAATCCAAACGGTCATGAAATATTATGAATAATATACCGTTGGAAAGGTATGAGTGTCTAGTTTGTACAACAATTTTCAAAACTCATTTTGAAGCTTTGTATAAAATGTTATGGTCATAAGACCATACAAAGGTCAGTTTTGAAAAAAATTTAAATCAGTGAAATCCACTCTTTTGAAACTAGACACTTTACTCCAAACAACCAAACCAAAACTAACACTTAACCAAGAGAAGAATGGGACCATCTTGATTGGTCAACCATCACGCTAAAATAAGCACATCATCGTGCAAGCGCGGACGTTTCCGATCACACAAACGGAAATGAATTACATCACATAAAACCACACTCAGAACTAACAACAAAGTGCACGTGTGAAATGAGACATAAATGCACACAATCATGGAAACACAAATGCAAGTAATATTGGAATGAATGAAAGTGTGTGTGTGTGTGTGTGTGTGTGTGTGTGTGTGTATGCCTAATCTCTGCAAGAATCAAGTCAAGTGATATACCTTTTGCTCTTGCTCTTGCTCTTGAAGTCACAGAGATGCTTGGAAGCTTGTCAATGAACACTAAAGCTACCCATTACAAAATCATCCCCAAATGTGGTATGTCATGAAATAAGCCAATCACAAAATAGAGGTTCTTACAATCTCCCCCTTTAGCTATTTCATGACAAAATCACCACTCACAAATATTCCTCACAAAACAAAAATAAAGCTATTGTCCATGATATTAATTCTATATTACAAAAGAGATTCCTAGAATCTAAATCTTCAATTTCTTCAATCTCCTTGTAGAATTATCAACGTACCTATACACAATAGCAAGAAGCACTTTTCAAGAACAAGTGCAAGTGAGGTGAACAAATAAAAACAAGCATTGCACTCAACGGCAAATAAAGCAATACAAAGTAATGCATGTGCAATGCTCCCCCTCAAAAGTTACTCTCCCTCAATGTACCTAACTCCCCAAGTATAACCGTGGCTTAACAAAACATAAAGCTCCCCCTATATCCATACTACTTCCTCTTTTTGTCATGATATAGGCAAAGGAGTTTCCCACAACGATTTTCCAAGGTAAAGAAAGCTACAAGCAATTATCTCCTCGCATAATCATATAAACCAAATTTATGCCAAAAAAGATTGAGAGAGATTCAATGGGATTTAATTCAGAAAAGTATGTGTGTGAAAGAGTTGCTTAGCATGTAATACAAAACACTATTATTCTCATGCATGAAAATCAATCAAAGCAACACTCAACAGGATTTCCAAATGAAGTCAAACCAATTAAGACCATGTTGTTATGATAAGAAGATATATACCCAAGCATTTGTGTGCAAGTGAACTAATCACATCAAAAATATATCGTCTTTTCTTCATTGCAAGTCACATCTTTAATCAATAATTTTGATGTCATAAATAAGCAATGCATCACACCGCATTATCAACAATATATCAAATTTTCTGTTTTTCTCCTTTTTCCTATCAAGCATGTATTTCTGTTTTTCATGCAAAAGAACTCTCTTGATGGCTTTCACTCGGTTTCAAATGAGTAGCCCTTTCAAACATTAGGCCGCTCCACGTCATATTGCCAGTAGCCCTTTTCAAGAGAGAGCCTAAGAATGCATATATAGGAATCATGAACATGGAGAATAATTTGAGGTCAATCAAATGTACTAACAAGTAGAACATTCCTAAAAAAGATAAGCATGTTCAAGCAATAATAGAAATCATGCATTATCATAAAAAGCAACCATGCAATGGTGTGATCAAAAATATTATACGATCATTAATCAATGCTATTCACCATGCACACTCAAGCAATCATAAAAGAGCATAAAATAATTCAAATTTTTGCATATGAAGATTCATGCAAGTTTGCTCTCTTTGCTTAAGCTCCCCATATGAGGTCACAACAGTACCGTTTCAAGGCAAGGGGCAAGTCCCACTAGACATACCAAGTCCATTTGACTCAATAGTATCTATGAGTGATATTTTAGCACAAAGGAAAGGATGCACATTTTCCTTGTCCAACCTAGGTTCCACTACATCATTTTTAGTGATCAAAATATTCAATTCACTATGTTTCCTAGGATCATTCAATTTAGCCCTAAGGTTCATTCTCTTTTCTTTCATGCTCTCAATTCTACATAACTTGATGTAGTTAAAACAATTTGGTCTAATGTGACCAATCATACCACAATAATGACAAGTAGGTATAAAAGAAGAATTCATACCATTGCATTTAGCTCTCATCGAGGCATCGCCATGTTGATGAGTTTGTCTTTGATGTTGCACCGGTTGGCTTTTCCTTGGAACATTAGCTGGATGTTGGTGCCTTTGTGGTTGAGCATGAACAACTTGATGTACTTGCCTCAAAGGTTGATTGAGCTTTGATTGAGGCATCCTCAAGGCTTGAGGTTGATGTTGAGCTTGAGTTTGTTTCCTTGGAAGCATCTTCAATGAAGCACTCTTGGAGGACTCACCCACAACAAGAAATTTCTTGGGTGATGGAGGCGGACATTTAGGAGAAATCTCCTTCACAAATGTAGTCTTGCCCGCAGATGGAGAGGACTCATCATCAATGGAACCAAGCCCTCGCTTGTCACATAGCATCTTGCCAATCCTTAACATGTTGTCAAGCATCTTCGATCCCGAAGTCATCTTAGCAAGAGACATTCTTGCTTCATCAAGTTCCATCTTCAACTTGCCTTCATTTTCTTTTAAACATCTCACTTCATCATCCAAGTGAGTCACATTGGTTTTTAGTTGAAGATTATCCTTTTCCAATCTAAGGATATCATTTTCCTTCTTCTTCAAGGACTTTTGAAGAGAGTCAATCAACTCTTGATAATCCACCACATTATCACAAGAGTTCCCGGAGTATGAGTCATTACTATCAAAGCTTCTCCCACTTGTGCTTGTGAGAGTCATATCACCATTGCTTGCTTCTCTCAAGCTTGCTCCCATTCGGTTTCCACATTCAAAGTCACCCATCTTGAAATCTTCAAGTGATAAACATTTGGTGATGGCTTGAGTTTGTTAGTGGTAAGAAACCGGAAATGCAAAGTAGTTGTTCACACACTCACCCGAGATTGTGGAATAACTTTCAACAACTTAAATTTTGCTATCACATCTATTAGCGATCATGTCAACTCCTCCATTCTTGTACTTCAAGTTACCACACTTGGAGGCAACGTGGCCAATTCCACCACACTCAAGGCAAGGGTCATCTTTCCTTGACAATTTCTTTTCCCCTTTAAATTTTGAGGTCATACCTTTCTCTTGAGATTTTGTAAATCTCCTAAATCTCTCAATCATGAGAGTCATCTCCTCATCGGAGTCACTTTCTTCCCACTAAACTTTGGAGGTCAAATCACCCTCTAACATCTCAATGCCACTCATAGTGTTTAGGGAATGAGATGAATGCAAATGAATGTAATGATCAAAGTGCACACAAATGCAAGACTCACAAACAAGAGCAAGGATCACCAAAGTATGTCTAGGAACCCGCTCTGATACCAATTGAAAATACACCTCAAGCGTGTGTCTAAACAACCTAGAGGGGGGTGAATGGGTTGTCAATCAATTACTTACCAACTTTTTCGATTAGTCAATATTAACAATAAAACTCAATTCAAACAATAATAAAAATCAAGTGAAGTGCGGAAAGTAAAGAACACTTAATTTTTACGTGGAAACCTTTAACAAGGAAAAACCACGGACTAGCCAAGCTAGTCACCTAAGTCACTAAATCCACTATATGATGAGAAAGTTACACCCTTCAGTGATACACGAACTCTCACACTAAATAACCTTAGGCTGTGGACACTACCACTCACCACTCTTGGTTCAATCCCTAGTGATATTCCCGGATCCACTACTCTTGGCGTGAACACCACCTAATCTACCCACGGGCCTTTTATAATGGATTCTCGACACAATGCTTGCCAACCACACCCTTGGTTGCAAGGCTTCTCTTGCTTGTGCAACTACCACCCGTAGCCACAAGACTTAACTCAATGAAGAGATCAATATCTAAATGTGAACATGTAAAAGATGCTCAAATGCAATCAAGTGCTAGACTCACACAAATTGCCCAACTAGGAGTTTGTAGAAACAAATTCAAGTTGTCAAATGTCTAAATGCAAAGCATAAAGACTTAGCTAGATGTTATCAATAACAACAATCCTAGTTATCACAAACAATCACAATGAATCAATATATACGCTCACAATGTATTCAACATATACATAGCATATATTCATGTGATTAAGACAAAGCATTTAATCATATACTTAATGCAAGTCTTAGACCAAAGTCTATCACAAACAAACTCAATCAGTTGTGTAGAGATTTTCCAACAAACTAATTGTCAACAAACAACCTTGAATATTCAAGAGAGCTAAACTAGATTAATAAACAAAAATCTATTAATCTAGTTGTCAATTAATCTCTTAAGAATAATCAAGTCTTAGCTATTTAGGTAAAAACACATAATCATACAAGCTATCAAAATACAACACAAATAAATATTCATGAACATTAACTAGTCGATTAAAACACAACCTATCAACCTAGTCATCAATAAATCACACATGAATATTTATGACCTAGCTTTTAGGCAAAGATAACCTAATCAATTAAGCTAGCAAAATAAAAACCCAATCATGTCATCATTCAACAATTATATGCATTCAAAAACAATTTCTACAAATCATATACAACAAAAACGAACCATTGGACTTAAAGAACAATAATCAAAGATTAAAGGCTTGTTCTTACTTACCAAGTCATGAATGATGAAGTCCCATGGAAGATTGATGCAATGGATGCATGGGTTTTGGGTTTGGAGAGTTAATGAAACTTAAATGTAGCTTTCTCTCTCAAGAAATCTCTTTCTCTCTCTTAGGTCTGTATTTTTGAGCTCTTGGTCGAAATGGGGAAGAATATAAAGTATATATATGATGCAAATGAAACTACATCGTTTTGAGAAGTTTTAAAACATAATTTTCTGGGAAAAAATGACTCAAGTGCGCGGGTCTGGTATGTCGTACCCGTACAGTACCCGTGCACTGGCAAATCAGCCAACAACCTGATTTTTAAACGGCTCAAAACATGACCAAACGACATCAAAATTTAGCAAATAATATACCGTTGGAAAGGTATGGATGTTTACTTTCTAATCCTTTTCACGGAATGACGTTTCAATATCTGTAGAAAGAGATATCGTCATTTGAGTGACCAAAGGTCAAAAACGGACAACAACAGAGTTGTCCTGTTTTAGTGGTCTCTATGGAGAAATCAAAACCAATCCAAACGGTCATGGAATATTACGAATAATATACCGTTGGAAAGGTATGAGTGTCTAGTTTCTACAGAAATTTTGAAAACTCATTTTGAAGCTTTGTATAAAATGTTGTGGTCACAAGACCATACAAAGGTCAGTTTTGAAAAACATTTAAATCATTGAAATCCACTCTTTTGAAACTAGACACTTTACTCCAAACAACCAAACCAAACTAACACTTAACCAAGAGAAAAATGGGACCATCTCATTTAATCAACCATCACGCTAAAACAAGCACATCATCGTGCAAGCGCGGACGTTTCCGATCACACAAACGGAAACGAATTACATCACATAAAACCACACTCAGAGCTAACAACAAAGTGCACGTGTGAAATGAGACATAAATGCACACAATCATGGAAACACAAATGTAAGTAATATTGGAATGAATGTAAGTGTGTGTGTGTATGCCTAATCTCTTCAAGAATCAAGTAAAGTGATATACCTTTTGCTCTTGCTCTTGCTCTTGAAGTCACGGAGATGCTTGGAAGCTTGCCAATGAACAGTAAAGCTCCCCATTACAAAATCATCCCCAAATGTGGTATGTCATGAAATAAGCCAATCATAAAATAGAGGTTCTTACAAACTCCCCCTTTAGCTATTTCATGACAAAATCACCACTCACAAATATTCCTCACAAAACAAAAATAAAGCTATTGTCCATGATATTAATTCTACATTACAAAAGAGATTCCTAGAATCTAAATCTTCAATTTCTTCAATCTCCTTGTAGAATTATCAAAGTACATTCACACAGTAGCAAGAAGCACTTTCCGAGAACAAGTGCAAGTGAAGTGAACAAATAAAAACAAGCATTGCACTCAACTGAAAATAAAGCAATACAAAGTAATGCATGTGCAATGCTCCCCCTGAAAGGTTACTCTCCCTCAATGTACCTAACTCCCTAAGTATGACCGTGGCTTAACAAAACATAAAGCTCCCCCTATATCCATACTACTCCCCCTTTTTATCATGATATAGGCAAAGGAGTTTCCCACAACGATTTGCCAAGGTAAAGAAAGCTACAAGCAAGTATCTCCTCGCATAATCATATAAAAGGAGTGTGAAGAAGAAAATATATAAAATTTTCTATTACCGAGGTGGTCAATATCAGCAGCCTGGGAAGCGATGGCTCCCCTATCTAACGCCCTGGAAGCCCGCGACGTGAGGAAGGCCATCCTAGATCCAGCCGGGGACAGAGACAGGGCATGAGCAGGCGCGATCCCGGTAGAGGCAGTCAATCTAGCAGAAGAAGGGGGAGTGCGAGCGTGCTGCACTTCGCGAGAAGCTGGAGTAACAACAAAACCTATAAAAAAATAAGGGAAAGAAATGACGTTAGGACTTAGCTAGTTGGCAAAACAAAGCTGGATGGTTCAGGGTTACTTACGAGGAGTAGCACTGGAGATTCGCAGGTATTGATCCACACTGCGAGAGTCGAAGGAATCAGTAGTTGGGAACTCCAGGTTCACGTAGTTCCTCACAACGGTGGCCTTCAAAACGGTTTCGAATTCATCGGGCAAGGGATCCCGGTCCCACGATGGTTTATCATTGAAAGTTATGGGAACCGCGAACTCATGCCCACGAATGAAGATTGAAATTCCCCAATCACCCTCTGCCAGTACACTCCTCCTTCCAGGCTGGGTCCTTATTCGAATCACCGGAAATGATGAAGTTGAGCTTATTTTTAGCTTTCGCATAAAATTTACCTCGAGGAGCACCGGATAGGCAACCTATCTGAAAGAGGTAAGCCAACTCCTCTGTTCTGGGCTCCCTAGTCACCTTGCTCAGCTTGCACTGTTCCCTCCAAAACACGAGAAAGCCGATCAGTTGCCTCCAAAAGCTGGGCCTCAGCTGGAGAGAAGCTAATTGTAGGGCGCTGAGAGCCTTCGAAGGGTAGGATGAAGGGGAAGCCTGACCTCGTTCTCGAGAGCCGCCACATGAATTGGAAGCATGCCTTTGAGAGGATTGAAGACGTCATAGCCTTTGGGAGGAACCGAAATAGAAATACTATCAGGAATGCCATACTTGGAGGGTGATCAATCGAATTCGGGTCAGTGGTAGAATCGGGAATAACCCTGAAGTCATAGGGAGGAAGCCTCTCCAGAGGAGGACCAACAACCGCCATTTGACCCCTCCCAGCAGCGTCGTCCCTGTTCTCTCTGTCAGAATCATCATCGACCAAGTCATAAGGGCAGTCAGGTTGGTTAGAGAACCCAGTCCCGATGGCTACGTTTCTGTTCGACCGGCGGCGTTGTGGGTTTGGTGGAGAGTCGTCGCCTTCGAAGCTCTTTCGTGCCAGTTTTCTGTTTGCAAGACTAGCGACCTCCTCGCCATCGATAATGGAGTCGACAGAATCGTGACTGGTTTTCGACATGGTAGAGCAAGGTTGGCAAGGCTAACGAAAAAGAGGAAGACGAAGGTGCTTCTTGAGAGGAACTTTCTCTACGCAGAAAGTTTGAAATTTGAAAGAAGAGAGAATATGAGGAAGGCAGTGAGACAGCCGAGTTTAAATAGAAGTTGATAGAGTAGTGACGTCGGTGACACAAAAGCAAAATCTTCGGTGGGATTACCTCGAATCACGGGAACAATTGTAAAGCAGCCGGATTATTTTGGCAATACACTGGTTTTCACTCGCCACGTCATTTGTTCAATTAATGAGAAGATACCCACCAAGATTCTGGTAACGGTAATGGATGGAAAATTTCCTAATTAAAATAGGAAATCTAACTCCAACCCCAAACTCAATCATCGGTGTTCAATTTAGAGGGGACTTCTGTTAATAGCCAAATTTGGCTAGGGACCAAAGGGAAATTCTCCACCCTCCTAGCCCGAGTCCCGGCCCAAGCTTACCCATCAAGGAATAGGGGTCGAGCTACGGAACCACCCCGCAGAAGCGAGGAAAGGTCGTCGAGCTCTGGAAACACTTGAGATGGAGCTCGACACAATCAGATCGAGCTTCTAACACCGAGGCAAGATCCAGACCTATCTGGACAAATAAGAGGAAGCTCGTCGAAACCCCGCTACCACCGAAGAGCGCCCACAGGGACCACACTTAAGCTCTAAGGAACCTGAAAAACTCAGACCAAGCTCCTAGTACCCAGACCAGGGCATGAATTTACCTTGCTCCATGAAATAGTAAACGCCATACTCGTTGACCTCTATTAGGAGCAGCACCATGAAGGTACACTGGATCATATCTGTAACATTGAAACGCTACATGTAGAACAAGTGATTGAATCCAAATAGGAAACAAAATTATCTCCACCTAAGATATTCTCAAATCCGTTATTAATCCAAAGTCAATGACTTTCAAATAAAAGATCCCCGATAATGAGGGAATAGATTTAGAGAAATATGGCGAGAGAGTCGCAAATTGAACTTATCGAGACTGTGTATAAAGGGACCAAGCATGAGAGAGTTGTGGGGATCTGGTAAAAATTCTGTCTTGAGAACACGGCCTTGGTGATTATCTACTTTTTCGACAGGCACAAGATTGCCACTCTACTGTACCTCAGAGAGATTTAGAGTAGTTGAGAGATTTTTGTACATTATACGCGATTGATAATAAAAGCTGTTATATTCTCTTTCACCTCATGTTAGCATTAGTTTTCAACATCCATCACCATTCAATTAAACTAGGTACCTACCCCCAGCCACCACCTACCTGGTAGTGGTCTCGAGGGTATTAACTGAGATTTCTCACCCCGAGTGAATTTTCCGTTAACACTTTCTGGCGTCGTCTGTGGGGAACCCCACACCCAGTTAATCAAAACAATAGTTTACAATTTTGCTGTTTTATTGGAATCATGAAGCTCTGCTCCTCCCAAGGACAGCATGAGGCTTCGGGACAACCCTCGGCTGCATCAACGCGAAAGGCCCCAAGGAAGGGGAGAAAGTTCGGGCACCGCAGCCAAGTTCCAATCCAGACAGCCAATGCGTGGGCCATTGGCCCACCTATGATAAGCCAGGCCGCGCTTAACTAACAAGCGGCGGCATTCATGGAAAATGTCTGTCTCCGCTTAAACGCTATGGGCATCGCAGTCCAGCCAGCAAATCCAAACACTCAGGGATATTCGAGCAAGCCCGGAGCTAGGCAACCAGCTTTTGATCGCCTGGGACCTCCTACTCTAGAGCCGGCCAGTGATAGGACCAGGCCTCAACCTTAGATCTGGGATAGGCTATTACCCATGCCTCCAGTTCCAGAAAGACCATCACACTACCAGCCCTAGCAAGTTAAATTTGCAGCGAACATCCTTACCTGGGAGCCATGAGAAGCTCCTTACCCGGCGGCTTCAAGGAGGGAAGCCCAGGCCAGAGACGAGAGTTGCCAGCCGATCCCCCGAAAAGATCCCACTCATAAAGAAGACCTGGCAGAGATCGCCAGTTCATCAGAGGGATCCGATAGTAAAGAGTTCGAGGTCGACTCGAAGAAACCCGGGAACAAGCGACTGAGAGATCAGTTGGCAAAGCTACAGAGAGAGATCCAGTAGATTAAAAGGGGAAACATAAGGAAGACAAGAAAGATCCTTTGAGTGAGATGAACGCTCCCTTCACCAAAAGGATCCGGGAAGCGGAGCTCCCACTGAAGTTTAAAATGCCGACGGATAAGTTCTCTAGAATAGAAGACCCCTTAAGTCACCTAGAGAGCTTCGTCCAGCAAATTGAAGTCCAGAATACAACCAGGGCTGCCATATGCAGGATGTTCCCTAAAACCCTGATCGACTATGTAAAAACTTGGTTCAAGAAGTTACCCGCTAGTAGCGTGGATTCCTTCACAAAGTTATCGACAGATTTTTGCTCACAGTTCCAAGGGGTCAAACCGCGTCCAAAGGACCCCATACATCTTCAGTATGTGGTTCAGGAGTTAGGTGAGACACTCCGGTCATACGTGGAATGCTTTCACAAGGAAGTCATCCAGATGGGAGTCTTTACCGAGAAAGAGACTCTTGCAAACTTCAGACTGAACCTGTGGGCTAGAAAGCTTTTCTGGTCCTTTGCCAAGAGACCTCCAGAGACCTACCAGGAGGCTTATGACTGGGCTCTTGAGTAGGTCGAAATTGATGAACAGCTTAAGGTAAAGATAGAGCATGACGATATAAAACAGCAAAGCGCCAGAAAAAAGAAGCTCCCTGGCCTGAGCCAACTCAGAAAAATCAGAACAAACCTCCCAATAGATCGACATACCGCTTCCCTGCTTCTCAGCTAAGTCAAGAAAAGTATCCCGTAAGGTGAACCCCTCCGCGAGTTTCACCTCCTCCTAGGACTGTAGCCCCCATAATGCGAGATAAGAAAGGGTATGATTACTACACTCCCTTAAATGCATCCCAGGAAACAATCTACCTTGCTATATAGGACAAGGGGCTGCTCCATGAAAACCCCCGTTGATAGGAGGAACCAGCACAAGTACTGCGACTTTCATAAAGACGTGGGACATAACACTTCAGAGTGCTATAACCTGCGAAACCAAATCGAGGCCCTGATAAGGGGAGGATGTTTGATAAAATTCTTGCAACAGGTTAGGGACAATATTCAGACTTGAAGAGAGGTATAAGCCGAGATCAACGAGCATGCCGAGAAGAGAAAGGGGGAACATACTGATTTGATGCAACGAATCCAGGTGATACATACCATCAGCGGAGGGCCCACACTAGCTGGCACCTCCAATAATTCCAAAAAAAAAACCATGCAAGGAAGATTCCTCGTATAGATGAAGGTCGGGATATCTTCAAGGTCGACCAAAGCCCGGTTGGACCCTCCCAGTCAGCACAGATTATTATCGCTGAGGCAGATGTCTTCAACACTGTGTGGCCTCATGATGATCCCATGGTGATCACAGTATAGATTGCCAACTGCAGGGTCCATCGCGTGCTCGTTGACACAGGCAGTATTGTAGATATCCTCTTCAAGGACACCTTAGAAAGGCTGAATTTGAAGCAATGGTGTTATAATAGCTGCACAACCCCGCTCTATAAATTCACTAGGGATTCGATCATACCAATGGGATCAAAGATCCTCCCGATGATCGCTGGAACCGTACCTCTCCAATAAAATGACATGACGGACTTCATTGTGGTTGACACCCCATCGGCCTATAACGCCATACTAGGGAGACCATTCATATCCTCCTTGAAAGAAGTTCTGTCTATCTACCATAATGTCCTCAAATTCCCAGTGGGGACCAAGGTATGAGAGGTACGGGGGGACCAGTAAGCAGCCAAGAAGTGCTATGCAGTATCTACCAATCCTACAGCTTTAGCAAAATGGTTTGTACAAGTTGCAACAATCTAGGATGTGGAAGCACCAGGGATGACCCAGGAAGACATGGAGCCTGCAGATCATCTAGAAGATGAACCCATGATGTCGGATAAGGAAGAACAAAGCAAGAAATGGGCCAATGGGTAACCCGTGGATAAACTAGAAGAGATACCCATCAGAAATGACGATCCCTCCAAGGTTGTCAAGGTCGGAGCAACCCTCGAACCAGAAGTGAAAGAAGGCTTGATTGGGCTTCTCAGAGAATTCAGCGACATCTTTGCTTGGAGTCATGACGAGATACCGGGAATCCAATATCATTGACCCCTCACCGATTAGCAGAAAAGGTGTCACTTTAACGCTGAGAGAAATGTTGCGGTTCAGGAGGAAGTGGACAAATTAATAAGAGCAAGTTTCATCAGAGAGGTGCGCTACCCCGAATGGATCGCCAACGTGGTAATGATCATGAAGGCGAATGGGAAATGGTGAATGTGCATCGACTATACCGACCTCAACCGGGGTATGTCCAAAGACAGTTTTCCTCTACCAAAGATCGATCAGTTGGTCGACTCCACATCTGGGAACAAGCTCCTGAGCTTCATGGATGTATTCTCAGGGTACAACCAAATTAGGATGCATCCAACTGACCAGGATAAGACCAGTTTCATTACCGGACAGGGTCTGAACTGCTACAATGATGTCGTTTGAACTTAAGAACTCAGGGGCTATATATCAGCGGCTAGTTAACAGACTGTTCAGGTCCGAAATTGGAAGGTTGATGGAGTTATACATCGACGACATGATCACAAAATCACCAACCGTAGAAGAACATCAGGATGACCTTTGCAGAACTTTTTTGATCCTGAGAGAAAACCAGATGCCACTAAACCCCTCTAAATGTGCTTTCGGGGTAACTGTAGGGAAGTTTCTAGGCTTCATGGTTCATGAGAGAGGCATAGAGGCCAACCCAGAAAAGATCCATGCTATCTTGGACCCGGAATCCCCCCACATCACTTGAATAGGTACATGTCTTGACAGGGCGTGTAGCAGCGCTCAACAGGTTCATTTCTCACTCCACAGATAAGTGCCTCCCTTTCTTCAAAGCTATCAAACATGGGAGAAACATGAAATGGAACCAGAAGAATGAGCAAGCCTTTCAAGCCTTGAAAAAGTACCTCATAAGCCCTTCATTGCTAGTTAAGCCAATTCCCGGAGAGGAACTGCAAATCTACTTAGCTGTTTTAGAAACTACAATTGGTGGAGCTTTGATTAATGAGTGTGGAGACAGGGTTCAACGGCCCATATACTACATGAGCCATGCTCTAACTAAGCCAGAGAAAAATTACACTCTTCTAGAGAAGCTCGCCTATGCTCGGTGACCTCAACAAGAAAGCTTCGTCCCTACTTTCAAGCTCACCTAATAGTAGTGGTGACGGACCAGCCTCTCTGTCAATTTTTACAAAGATCGGAAGTATCCGGAAGGCTAGTTTTATGGGCCTTGAAGCTTACCCAGTTTGACTTGAAGTATAAACCCAGAACCACAGTCAAGGCCAAGGCTTTGGCGGACTTTGTGGCAGAATTTTCAGTGCTCCCCGGCCAAGCGACCTCCTCAGCGACGAATATAGCTCCTAAGAAGATTTCAGAGATCGACAGCTAACTAGAAGGTTGCAAGTTCTGGATCCTCTTCACAGATGGAGCGTTTGGGCAAGCTGGGGGAGGAGCTGGCATAGTTCTAATAGACCCAGAAGGGACCGAATTCTGTCACTGCTTCAGGTTCGAATTTAAGGCCACCAACAATGCGGCTAAGTATGAAGCCCTCATAGCCAGGATGAAGGCAGCCATTGAACTTAGGGCCGACTACCTACAGATCAAGAGTGACTCATTGTTTATAGTCAATCAGGTTTCCGGGGTTTACCAGGCAAAAAAGGATAACATGGTCGCCTACCTAAAGCTAGTTCACTTGCTTAAGAATAAATTTAAGGGATTCAAGATCGAGCAGGTGCCTCGACTCTAAAACCATCTCGCATATGTCCTAGCTAAGATAGCTACAAATGGAGGCCAAGCTTTACCACGAGGAGTTCCCCTCCAAGTAATCTCTCATCCAAGCATAGCAACGGGCAAGGAAATTTACCTCTTGGATCGTCAACCTTGCTGGATGGATCCAATAGTTGCTTATCTCTAAGAAGGAAAGATCCTAGAGGAGCCTGATCAAGCTCGAAAAATTTGAAGGCTCCCTGTCCAATATTGCCTGGTAGATGGATACCTCTACAGAAGGGGTAGGTCCCTCCCTCTGCTTCAATGTTTGCATCCTGATGATGCCCAATGGGCATTAAGAGAGGTTCACTCCAGGGACTGCGGGAATCATATTGGTGGTGAAGCTTTAGCATATCAAGTGCTCAGTATGGGGTATTACTGGCCTACTATCCACCAAGAGGTGATGAGCTTTGTACAATCTTGTGAACCGTGCCAAATGACCTCAAACTTGAGTCACCTCCCACTGGAGGGGCTGTCACCTCTCAGTTCACCTTACCTCTTTGCCATGTAGGGGGTCGACCTAATCGGACCGCTTCCCACCGCTCATGGGCAAGCTAAGCATGTTATTGTAGCAATCGATTATTTTATGAGGTGGGTCGAGGCCGGACCTCTCTCCTGAATATCAGAAAAGAATACGATGAAATCCATCAAAACCAACGTGGTTTGCAAATTCGGGACCCCTCTCATCATTGTAGCCGACCTAGGCAAGCAATTTGACAATGCCAGTTTCAAAGACTTTTGTGAAGGTTTGGGAATCGACCTCAGGTTCTCTTTAGTAGCCCATCCCCAGACTAACGGGCTGGTGGAATCCACCAACAAGACTATCAAGAAGCTGTTGAATAAGAAATTACAGTAGAAGAAAGGCAAATGGGCCGAGGAACTGCTCGAGGTTCTCTGGGCATACCGGACCACAAAGAGGACAGCTACCGGAGAGACACCCTACTCTCTAGCCTTCGGGGTTGAAGCGGTCTTTCCCATAGAGCATAAATTGACCTCCTTCAGCGTACAACACTTTGAACCTAAAAGCAACAAGGTCAATCTCCGAGCTAATCTAGATTTCCTGGAAGAGAAATAAGACCGGGTAGTTGAGAAAGTGTGATTTACCAGATCAAGATCCCTAGGTATTTCAACAGAAAGGTCAGAGCCCAGAGCTTCAAAGAGGGGGATTTGGTGCTCAAGAAAGTGACATCAAATGCTCAGAAAAGGTCGGATGAGGTCTTAGGACCCAATTGGAAAGGGCCATACTTGGTGAAGGTGGTGGCTCGCAATGGGGCACACAAGCTCAAAGACATTGATGGTCGACCCATCGACCATACCTGGAATGTAGATCATTTGAGGAAGTTTTACCCCTGAATAGGGGACTCTCGAGTAGATTACCCCCATTTAGGTTTCAATAAAATCCTCAACAAGAATGTACTACATTTCGATCATCAATAAAGTCTGCTATTTCTCTATCTCCGATTATGTTCTACATTAATTTCTCCATATCCGGCTAGACTCTCTACGAGTAAGTTAGCCGTGATCTCTTCAAGACTAGGGATTAGCCGAGGAAGCCACATCGATGTCCCTGATGCCTTGGGTCGAGCACCACCCCCCTCCAAAAAGGGTCTGAGTGTAAGAGCATAGTTGCCATCCGGACCTCGAGACCAGGGACTAGCCGGGGCAGCCCCCTCACTACTCCTAATGCCTTGGTCGAGCTACCACCCCTCGAGAAGGTTCTGAGTGTAAGAGCATAGTTGCTATCCAGATCTTGAGACCAGGAAATAGCTAGACAGCCCTTCTAATGCGTTGGTCGGGCTACCACCCCCAAAAAGGGTCTGAGTGTAAGACATAGTTGCCATCCAGATCTCAAGACCAGGAAATAGCTAGACAGCTCTTCTGATGCCTTGGTTGGGCTACCACCTGCCAAGAAGGGTCTGAGTGTAATAGCATAGTTGCCATCCAAATCACGAGACTAGAAAATAGCCAGACGACCCTCTTGATGCCTCGATCGGGCAACCTCCCCCGGAAAGGATTCAAGCATTAATAGCAGTTTCGTTTACGGGATTGAGGTCGCCATGATAAGATACCTTCTCGAACATCGGGAAAAAAGGGTATTTAGGCTGTTGTGACACAATTTTTGCCAAAATATTAGGCACCTAATTGCTATAACTCTTTAGTTTTGCCTATACGTATGATCTCCTACATCTCCAGTTTAAAGTTTGAACAAGGGATCATTAAAGACACAGGATACATTAGGACCCTTCCCTAAAAAAAGGAAGCAAAGAGCTCTCAGTCAAGTTGGAAGCTCATAATCATAATTAGTCAAGACAAGGGTGAAGGAAATCATAGCAAAAGTTTCATTAATGATGAGGGAGCCTATCCCCTAGTAAGGCTATATTCATCCAGCAAAATATATATATATATATATATATATATAAAGATTGACTAAACTGGTCATGAATAAAGCGGGGTGCCAAACTCCCTTTTTCCGAGCAATCAAAACAAGCCACGAACAGATCGCATCACACTTCGGCATCCTTTTGTTTCCCCCCTACTACTTCTCCTCCATGATGATCCTCGCCCTCAGCTCCTCCGTCGGGTGGTTGCCCGTCTTGGTCACCCTCACCAGCTTCCTCTTCCTATAGAGGTCCCTCAATTGCATACTGCTCAGCTGGGTCCTCCTTCAAGACCTCATTGACTATAGCCATAACCTCAGAAGGGTTGGCTGTATCAAAAACGGTAGCCATGAACTTCATCTTGTTACGTTCAACCTCCAACTCTTCTCTAGAAGGTTCTTCAGGGCGGTCTCTTGCCTCGTCCCTGGCTTCTGGTCGACCTCCCTCGGGCTGCGCGGGCAGAACCCACTTTAGAATTACCAGGAGCTGAGGTGGGAAAGATGGAAGAAGGAAGAGAAGGATCTGCCTCGACCGATTGCTTCTGGCTCTTGCCAGGCTAGAAGGAGCCGCTCCATCACTTTCACGGTAAGACATTTCTGTGACCTTGACCAATATCTCCTCTCTATCCCAATCGGTGATAGATGACAGGTCGAAGGGAAGAGAGAGAGCTTCTGTAACCTGGAAGAAGGCGTAGAAATACTCGTTGCTGAAAGAGGCATCCGCCTCAGCTTGCAGCTTGGCCACCTGAGCATGCAGGCCCTGGTTCTCGATGTCCAACTTCTTGGCCTCAGCTTTCCAGGAATCTCTCTGCCTAGCTCATCGTGTAGATTAGGAGGATTTCTTGATCAAAGGATCAGTTTTGTCCTCTCGTAATCGCAGCGGAGCTCGGTTAGCTCATCCTTCATTCCCCTTTGACTGGAGGTCCTCTCTTGTACTAGTGTATGAGCTCGCTGTGAGTAGTCCCATGGCATTCTCAGCTTCGGCCTCAGCCTTCGTGGCCCGATCACGGAGGAAGGCTACCTGGTGACCCACAGCTACGTTGAATTTGAAGGCCTACAGTATATAAAGCTAAGGTTAAAAAACGATCAAGCTAGCAGTTACGGAAAAAGTACAAAGGAAAATAGTTACCTCAGCCAATACGGCGGACTCCTTTATAAGCAAAACGTCGACGGGCATTGAAGCCATCTTAGAGAGCTCACCACCCGGGCAAGAAGAAATGAATTGCTCCAAGACCTCGTCTTGCCCCGTCGAGCTCGACTAATGACGAGAGCGGGTAGGAGGAATCTCAGCAACACCAGCCTCGAGGTCCTCCAAAGCTCGAGGAGTTGGAAGCGCAGAGACATCGGGTCGGTTAACGGTGGGAGCATCAGTAGTAGCAGTAGTATTAGAATGAGCAGAGGGTCGAGGTGGTCTTATCAGCAGCCTGGGAAGAGATGGCTCCCCTATCTAATGCCCTGGAAGCCAGCGATGCGAGGATGGCCATCCTAGATTCAGCAGGGGACAGAGACAGTGCAGGAGCAGGCGCTATCCCAGTAGAAGCAGTCAATCTAGCAGAAGAAGGGGGAGTGCGAGCGAGCTGAGCTTCACAAGATGCTGGAGTAATAACAAAACCAATCAGAAAAATAAGGGAAAGAAAAGACGTTAGGACTGAGCTAGTCGACAAAACAAAGCAGGATGGTTCAGGGTTACTTATGAGGAATAGCATTGGAGATTCGTGGGTATTGATTCACCCTGTGAAAGTTGAAGGAATCAGCAGTTGGGAACTCCAGGTCACGTAGTTCCTCGCAAGGGTGGCCTTCAAAACGGTTTCGGATTCATTAGGCAAGGAATCCCGGTCCCACGATGGTTTATCATTGAAAGCTATGGGAACTAAGAACTCATACCCAAGAATGAAGACCAAACTTCCCCAATCACCCTATGCCAGTATCCACTCCTCCTTCCAGGCTGGGTTCTTCTTCGAAGCACCGGGAATGATGAAGTTGAGCTTATTTTTTGCTTTCGTAAAAAATTGACCTCGAGGAGCACCAGATAGGCTACCTATCTGAAAGAGGTAAGCCAGCTCCTCTGCTCCGGGCTCCATATTCACCTTGCTCAGCTTGCACTATTCCCTCCATAACATGAGAAAGCCGATCAGATTCCTCTAGAAGCCAGGGCGTCAGCTGGAGAGGAGCTAGCTGTAGGGCGCTGAGAGCCTTCGAAGGGTAGGATGAGGGGGAAGCCTGACCTCAGTTCTCGAGAGCCGCTACATGAATTGTAAGCACGCCTTTGAGAGGATTGAAGACGTCATAGCCTTTGGGAGGAACCAAAATAGAAATACTATCATAAATGCCATACTTGGACCAGGCGATCAATCGAATTCGGGTCAGTGGTAGAATCGGGAATAACCCTGAAGTCATAGGGAGGAAGCCTCTCTAGAAGAGGACCAGCAACCGCCACTTGACCCCTCCCAGCAGTGTCGTCCCTGCTCTCTTTGTCATAATCACCATCGACCAAGTCCAGAGGGTAGTCAGGTTGATTAGAGAACCTGGTCCCGAAGGCTACGTTTCTGTTCGACCGCCGGCGTTGTAGGTTTGGTGGAGAATCATCGCCTTCGAAGCTCTTTCATGCCCATTTTCTGTGGGCAAGACTAGCGACCTCCTCGCCATCGATAATGGAGTCGACGGAATCGTGACTAGTTTTCGACATGGTAGAGCAAGGTTGGCGAGGCTAACGAAAAAGTGGAAGACAAGGTGCTTCTCGAGAGGAACTTTCTCTACTCATAAAGTTTGAAATTTGAAAGAAGAGAGAATATGAGGAAGGCAGTGAGACAGCCGAGTTTAAATAGGAGTGGATAAAGCAGTGACGTCGGCGACATAAAAGCTAAATCTTTGGTGGGATTACCTCGAATCACGGGAGCAACCGTAACACAGCCGGATTATTTTAGGAATACACCGATTTACAATCGCCACGTCATTTGTTCAATTAATGAGAAGATACCCACCAAGATTCTGGTAACGGTAATGGAGGGAAAATTTCCCAATTAAAATCGGAAATCAGACTCCAACCCCAAACTCAATCATCGGTGTTCAAGTCAGAGAGGACTTCTATTAATAACCAAATTTGGCTAGGGACCAAAGGGAAATTCTCCACCCTCCTAACCTGAGTCCCGGCCCAAGCTTACCTATCATGGAACCAGGGTCAAGCTGCAGAACTACCCCGCAGTAGCGAGGAAAGGTCGTCGAGCTCTGGAAACACCTGAGATGGAGCCCGACACGATCGGATCGAGCTCCTAACACTGAGGCAAGATTCAGACCTATCTGGACAAATAAGAGGAAGCTCGTCGAAACCCCTGCTACCACCAAAGAGCTCCCACAGGGACCACACTTAAGCTCCAAGGAACCTGGAAAAGTCAGACCAAGCTTGTAGTACCCAGACCAGGGTAGGAATCTACCTCGCTTCATGAAACAGTAAATGCCATACTCGTCGACCTCTATTAGGAGCAGCACCATGAAGGTACACTGGATGATATCTGCAACAATGAACCGCTACGTGTAGAACAAGTGATTGAATCCAAAAAGGAAACAAAATTATCTCCACCTAAGATATTCTCAAATCTGTTATTAATCCAAAGTCAATGACTTTTAAATAAAAGATCTCGCCCGATAATGAGGGAATGGATTCAGAGAATTATGGCGAGAGAGTCGCAAATTGAACTTATCGAGACTGTGTATAAAGGGACCAAGCATGAGAGAGTTATGGGGATCTGGAAAAAATTATGTCTTGAGAACACGACCTTGGTGATTATCTACTTTTTGACACACACAAGATTGCCACCCTACTGTACCTTAAAGAGATTGAGAGTATTTGAGAGACGTTTGTACATTATACGCGATTGATAATAAAAGCTGTTATATTCTTTTTCACCTAATGTTAGCATTAGTTTTCAACATCCATCCCCATTCGAATAAACTAGGTACCAAAGGTGCCTACCCCCGGCCACCACCTACGTGGTAGTGGTCTCGAGGGTGTTAACTAAGATTTCTCACCCCGAGTGAATTTTTCGTTAACAAGTAGTTAAAGCACACATTGCCTAGCATCACTTCTTAAGGATCAACCAATGAAAAGCTAAAGCAAACAAACATGTAATATCATAAAATGAATGTTCTTTAATATCCAATGCAAAATCCTATAGAGATCAATCTATAAATTGAAAAACAAGATAAGTGTATAATAATAGAAATGAAACACTCCCTCTAAAATGAACGTCAAAGCACAAAATCTCACAAAGGTAGTCTCCACTATTGTCCTAAGCTAAACAAGCATATAGTCTCATCTACCTCAACATCAAAAGATTGGCACTGTACACTCAAATTTAAGTGATGCAACAATTATATATGGCATGAATGTTAGTCAAAACGTATAGCTAAAAGCATATATGTCATGTCTCTACTAGAAAGCAAAGATATTATCTCAACCAAAATGGACTTCAATTCCAAAAATTCCACAAAACACAACGACGTTGACACCCCAAACCTAAATCTAACATTCTCCTCAATGTTGCTCCGTGGAACTATCTCCACTCAAAATTTGGACAATGCAAGCTAGAGTTCGAAAATAAAGGCAACAAAACAATTCAAAAAAACTAACAAATAAAACAAAACAAAGCAAATCGTAAGATCTAAGCACAATACAATCCCCACTCTTAGATCTAAACAAGAAAATAAAAATCACAACAATAAGCGATGCATATATATCCTTGAAGCACTAGGCGGTTTCTTCCATAATCAACAACTATATCCACAAGCATATCAATTAAGATCAACAAATGCATTCCACTATAATTGAGCACAAAAACTAAATTTCATCACAATCATATTTGTTGATGGCGATTTTTGGGATTATGTAAATTCAGACACATGTTACACAAAGTATGTTGAATTGACAATTGTATAACAAATCAAAAAGAAATAATTGAGATCATGCACACAAGATTTTACGTGGAAAACCCAGAAGGGAAAAAACCACTGTTGCCGGTGACAGTGAGAAAGCAATTCACTATGAACAAATTATTACAACCTCAGCCTCTCTCGCTCTATTGAATATCTAATGATTCCTTCCAACCCCTTTTTGGGTATTTTTAGGGTCTATTTATACATGCATAGAACCCTAATTCTTGGAGTACAAGTAAAAGGAAAGTTGGTAGCAAATTAATAAAACTCTAACTTGTTGGAGTCGTGTTGTACAACAGGTCTCTTGCATATTCTGGACTCTGATATCTTTAAGGAAATTTGTTTCCTTGTCAGATATGCTTCTAGACATCGTATTTGAGTAAGGTTCTTCCTCTACGTATTTGAGTTGTGATTGCATTGAATTCCATGCTATTGACTTGTCATGCTTCTGAGCTTGTCTCGAAGTTGTCCACGTGTCGCTCAGCCAACCATGTGTCAAACCCGACCAAATTTCCTTCAATCCCGACCAAGAATATAAACCCGATCGGGTAACCAAAACCCTGACCATTTCGGGTACCACCGATCATCTTCTTTACTTTGATCCACTCATTTACTTTGTCTAAGTATTTTCAACTTGACCATCTCAGCAACCTTGACCGAATATTACGAGAGCCATATTATGGTCATCTTAGGTTGGTTTAACATTCACCGACATGTCATCATTTAATCTCCATGAAACACAGCGTTTATGCTGACATGTCATCTTTTTGGATTTTACCAATAAAAATACCCGCTTAAACATTCAAATAGAGCACCTTGCTCAACCTAGAGAACTCGCTCGGTGAGATATGTTTAACTCGGGAGTCTTTTGTCTTATAGCTCATTAATGCTCATTAGTGCTTGACAGCTAGTCTTTAAATTCTAACCATAAACATTTGATTTGCCTAGCTGATATAACGCGTATGACGTAACTGACGGCGGCGATTCAAATTTCAAATGGTGTGTGATCTTCGGGATTCGCACACCAACTACCACTCTCGCATGACGTCATCTTTGCCTATATATATATTTCAAAACCTTTCGTTTCCCTCTCTCACATCCTTTTCTTTAAACTTGCTTCAAATTTTTTAGAACTCTTCATCTTCTCAAGTCTTTTCACTTTATCATCATCAACGTTTACGTTTTGTCCATTTCAAATCTACAGGTATGGACCCTATTACTCGTCATTGTTTTGTTGAAATGCTTATAGAGCTATTGAAACCGGCGATAAAGAAAATGCTAACAGGATCGAGTTTATCTTGCGGGGTCATTCTCAAAACCACCCCTGTAACTCAACCCATTGCTCTCAATATTGATTATTCAATTGCTGGTCCTGAGTTTCAACCTTCATATTTTGATCCGGATATTGCTAACCCAAATGTTTCTTCTTCTAATACATGCCTAAATATGACGAAGACAACAAGATCTAGTCGGGGGAGCAGATAAAATGCTAGAGATTCTGTTGCAATCGACTTGAAGATTCCTTCCCAACTGTCAAAGAAAGAGGATGTTCCCAAAAGGCGTCGAGCCCATCTACTGAAATTCTCAGGCTGAACACCCGAGTGCTTTTGACTCCAAGGTGAATGTGGTTAGTGAGTAGTAGATCATAAAGTACAACGAGATTTTTGATCTCCCCCGATCGGCTCAACTCTTTATGAGCGGTGATCGTGCTATCTGGAATCCCCTTCGGGGTGCTGTGGCCATTTACGGGGCCATGCTCACATTAAGGTCACGCTGCCCCTTCAACATTTCATCGCTCGGTTCTTAGACGAAGCTGGAATTGCTCCTGAACAACTCACCCCGAACTCCTATCGGGTATTGATCAACCGATGGCATCTGTGGAACCAGATTAGTGCCAAACACCCCTTCGACCCCCCAAGAGATTCACAATTTTTATACTTTGGGGTGGTCAGACAATATAGATACTTTTCACCTTCAATCTAGTTCTCCCACCCTACCAGATTCCCAGCTGGTTTGACGAACGACCTACTCCTACGTCCAGCAGAGACCAGAATGGTTCCATCTAGGGATTCCCTTTATTCAACAAATACTGGAAGAACATATGGTTTTTCATCATAGATGAATAGGGGCGAGGTCATGGTTGTCGACCAGCGCCAAGAATTATTCAGAAACAGTGTTCCCAAGCATTTTTCCAATCCCGACCTATGAAACAAGACTCCAGCCTTACTGAATGAAGAATAGGCTGGGAATATAATTAAAGCTGCTTAGACTTCTTGGGAAGTTAAAGATCACAGGGTACTATTTGTTGATAAAGAGCTTCAGAAACTGGGATTGTTCCCTACCATTTCCAACCGGCGCAAACGATGTGAGTTTTATCTTTCTACCAATTTTGACTTACTCGGATTTATACTTGCTTTGTATGACATTTTTGTGCTGATCGTTTAGTGTATGAGATAAACATCATTGCTGGCGAGCAGGCCGAGAGGATCAAGAACCTTGACAAAGTTAGCTGAGCGGAAGGCTGCTGCCCAATTGGCTTAAGGGATTGCTCCCCCTCAACAAAATATGGTTGAGCATACTTACGAGCCAGATCCCAATACTACCTCGGGTACTTTTGATCGAGAATGAGAAAGAAGACCCTCCGATCAGGATAGCGAGAAGAAAAGTCCTCCTAAGGGTTCTAAGAGGAGGTTTACCAAAGAAACAGATGCCCGAAAGGTGGCCACATCTTCTGAAAGATCCCCGGTCATCAAAGTGGATAAGAAATTTGAAGGATTCTCCACTTCCGAATCTGCTAGTAAAAAGAAGGATGTTAAAATAGGCGAAGGGCCAGCGGCTCATCAGACTGGAGTCAAGCTGATTACTCCTGAGGAGGAAGATGAGGATCAGGAAACGGTGACTGAATTGATCTTGAGGGAGTAGTGATCAAAGAGGAAAAATGATCGCGTCTTTGCTACGTCTGACACTTATCCATCTGATCAGTCTAGAGTGGATGATCAAACTCTTACTGGGGCCTATGAGAAAGCTGTCCCTCAATAAATGCAACCCCCCCAGCTCCATCTGAATCGGCTTCCTATCCAAACTGCCCGTCCAATGAACGAAGTCCCCACTGAGCCTTTTATGCGGCGCGCTGGCAATGCTCTGATGCCATTTTTGGTCAAACGTCAGATAGTCTTTACTAACTCAGATTCTGACTAGGGGCAAACTGAACATGAAAGAGCAGTTGCTGACTCTCCTACTTCCAAAACTGAAGATGTTCTAGCTGATCAAGAGGGAGATCATATTGACAAAGTTGCCTTAGAACTAGGTCGTCTCCCAATGGCCTCACCGAGCGCTGGAATTAACTCTCCTACAAATGTCATCAAAGTGGGTTTATCTTGAGGCACTGATCATGGGCAAAGCGCTGCTACACCTTTGGAAGCTACTCCTAAGGCCATCCCGTCTGTATCCAGGTCACCCTTGACCGCTCATCAGGCTCGGAGTCACGGGATAGTGGAAACACCTGTCATTACTGGCTCCTCTGGATCTGGGGAAGCGTCGGTCGTCCCTTTTGATATATTACTGACCATGTCTACTGGCAATGGCTATGGTGGGGAAGTTTATTGGAAAGACTTTTGGAATGACGGCAACCATGAGCGGGTCTATGCAATTTACAACAATGGCGTATATGTAAGTGTCTTTAGCTTTTCGATTGACCTCTTTCGCTTTCGACTTATTATCATAACCTATCTCCTCTCTTTTCAGGCTATGGAGGAGCTGACCATAGCCATGATCGCTCAAGAGAGGTAGGCTCCTGAAATCTCCCAATCGAAGAAGGGGCTTTAATGGAGGAAAAAGGCATTTGACTCTGCTTCAGCCAGTAAGTCAAAACTGAAGAAATCATATAAAGAGAGGCTGAAGCAGTTTTGAGGAAGGTGGTGGCTACTGTTGAGACCCGAGCTGACAATGCCACAACTAACCTCACTGAACTCGCCAGGAAGAGTTCTGAACTTGAAGCAAATCTGACCAAAGCTGAACAGTGGTGCGTTGAACTGAAGCAAAAGTTGATTATGGATGAACAAGCTGCTGTTAGTTAAGAGGCGGAAGCTTGAGCTGCCAAAGAGACCCTGGTTACCTCCTAACAGTCTATGCTTGAGGCTTAGTAGGAATCTAAGGAAGCCAGGCTACGTTATGAAAGGCTGGCTGAAGATCTGAAGCAACAGAAGGTCAGCTAGAGGTGCTTTCATAAAAGGCCAAGCTAGCTCTTGAAGTCCAGAGTGTTGATCGATATAAGAGGCCTCATGCATTCGGCAGTTATGCTGAGAGAGCTAGAGTGAGGGCTAGTCACTGCTAGAATGTTCTTCGGGGGCTAAGGAAAGGTCATCTGGTGAAGCTCAGGTATAACTGCTTTAAATAGGCCATCCATCTTGTTCGCTGATTCTTTATTACATCCAGAGACTCAGCCTTGTGTTTCTGAATCGTCGATCGAGAAGGATCCTTACATCATGCACCTGGAGCTCCCTTTTAAGTTCTTCCTAGTAACTTTCCATACAGAGGAGGAGGGTGGCGGATCAACTAAAGGCATTGATGTTGGTCCTTCACCTGAAATTGACTATTCTCCTTACATGATCAACGATCCAGAGGATGACATCCATTATCCAAACTTTGGGGATCTGACCAAAAGCTAAGAAGATGAGAGCAACCCTCATAGCGGTCCTTCAACCATTCATGATGCCTGGCTTGGCTGAATCAAGTGTTGACAGCATTGCTGCTATCATTCTTTCTTTTTCGACACATACCTTATAAATTTTTCTATATTATTATTTGAACAATTATTTCATTTTAAATAATACAGATCTTTATTCACTTACAAGAGTCTTCATGCTTTAATTTATGATCTTTATAAACCTGCGGTTTTGCTTTGATTGGTTAACTAGTTATCTGACTGCTATTTACTTCGTCGGGTATCTTGTCACCCGACCGCTGCTAATCTGATCAATTATTTGTTTAACTGCTCAAACTCGATCTAACCAGTTTTTATTTGGTCGATCATTTTTGATTTGTGAAGTTATCTCATTAACTGCTCATTATAAACCCAATCAATTATCTCATCAACTGACTAAACTTGGTCTGGTCGGTTTCGTTATCTACTGGAATTTTTCTGACCTGGTCAGCTATCTGGTCAACTGACTAAACTTGGTCTAATGTATGGATAATTTCAAATCTTGTTTGCTTGGGTTGCTTGCAGTAGCATTTCTAGAAGTTTTGTCAAGTAGTGTTCTTTTTTGGACAATTCACATGGTATCTAATTTATAGACACTTGTCTTTTATCTGTCAACTAAGTCACTAGGACGTCTCTCAGTAGTCTGTTGCTCAAGATTCGTTACAATAGGGATAACCCTCATCTCATTAACTTAACTTATCTCAACCCGGTATCTGACTGGCCGGAGTTCAAGTATGAGAATGAGACTTCCCATCCAACTTTCTGCGCATCCCGTCAGGTCTCTATGACCTGAAGGCGCTCTGTTTATATACACCCAGTTAGTTTCGGTGAATGTGCATTGTCTTTACGACTCATGCTTTTGGCCCCATCACTGGGCCCCTAGCACATATTTATCGCTAATGATTTTAGGTACTACGAGTTGCTTTTGTAAACGAAGGCAATATTTGAACGCTTTTTCCTTGAACTATTCTTTCCATGAAAGGCTTTTATTAATAACTTCAGTCAAAACTATAGAAAGTAACAACTAGTCAAGAATAAACGAAAACTATAGTAACTCTAATACTAACAAAAAATCTAAATAAACTGAAAGAAGGTAGGAAAAGAAGCCCCTCAAGGGTGGAATATCTTCAAATATTGAGAGTTGCAAGGCCGGGGCAACTCTCCCCCTTCTGGTCGGGTTAGACGATATGCTCTGTGTCCAGGCTAATCTAACTACCTGATAAGGTCCCTCCCACTTATTCGCCAAAGATCCATCTGCATTCACCCTTGTGTTTGGGGATACTCTTATGAGGACCAGATCTCCGAGCTGAAATTTTCTTATACAGACATGCGAGTTGTAGTATCTAGTTATCCGTTGTTGATAGGCTGCATTTTTTACTCTTGCCATGTCCCTTTTCTCTTCCAATTCATCCAGGTTCTGCTCCAGAGTCCCTACGTTTGCATCAGGCTGGTATAGCTGGACTCTGGGGGAAGCGTGGGTTATCTCAATCAGGATGATTGCCTTAGTCCCGAATACTAGGGAATAAGGTGTTTCTTCTGTTGATGTTCTTTGAGTTGTCCAATATGCCCAGAGCACCTTGTGCAACTTGTCTGCCAAGTTTCCTTTCCTATCATCAAGCTTCACCTTCAAGGTACTTGAAGGTATGCTTGATGATCCTGTTAACAGCTTCGGTCTATCCATTGGTCTGGGGATGGGCCGGTGTGGCATAATAGTTCTTGATATGGTACTTTTGACATATCTCTATGAAGTTGTCACTATCGAATTGGGCCCCGTTATCAGTGATGATTGTATCTGGGATTCCAAATCGGTAAATGATATTCTTTTTCATGAAACTGGTAGTATTAGCCTCGGTTATGTGTACAAATGCTTATGCTTCTGTCCATTTTGTGAAGTAGTCTACCGCTATTATGGCATGCTTTCGCACCTCCTTTGGTCGCTGTCGGCATTTGGCCGATCAGATCCAGTCCCCACATTGCGAATGAATAAGGTGAGGTCATATTCTTCAAGTGCTCAGCTGGCTGTTTGATGTCATTTTCAATCCTTTGACAAGTACCACACTTTTCAGCCTATTTATTGTGCATCCTGGAACAGAGTTGACCAATAAAAACCTTGTCTGAGGGTTTTATGTGCCAAACTCTTTCCCTCTGTGTGGTTCCCACATACACCTCTGTGTATGCTTGCTAGAATCTTATCTCCCTTAGCATGACTGACACATCTTTGGAGGGCCCTTGAAAATCCCCTTATATAGAGCTCCCATCTGATAACTGAATACCGGGTTGCCCTGTACCTAATACGCTTTGCTTCTACCGTATCTTCGTGAAGGTTGCCACCTTCTAGGTACTCTCTGATTGTGGTCATTCAGGTAATCTGCCCTTCTTCAACCATTTTGACTATTGTCGTTTCCTCCTCTTTGATACTGGGCTTCTTGAGATGGGCCACTGGGATCGTTTTAGGACCAGATACTAGTGGTTGCCGATGTCAATCTTGATAGAGAGTCAGCTTTCTCATTCTTTTCTCTAGGGATCTGAGTGATTCTGTAAGTTTTGAATCTCCCAAGAAGTGCCTTGGCTACTTCTAAGTAAGCCTCCATGTTGTTGTCATTTTCCTGGCACTCATTTAAAGCCTAGTTGACTACGACTTGTGAATCACTGAATATCTCTACTTCATCTGCTCCCAATGTCGTGCAAATCTTGAGTCTGCCAACAATGCCTCACATTCGACCATGTTGTCGGTAGCTTTAAAGTCAAATCGCAGGGCACATTCTACTTAGTCCTTTTCTAGGGTGGACACCACTATGCTTGCTCAGCTGCCTGGCGTGTTTGATGACCCATCAACGCGTAGTTTCCAGCTAAAAATCTTCCTCTCTATATCTTCTAGCATTCTGATCACTTTACTGTTTGGCTCGGTGAACTCAACGATCAGATCTGCCATTGACTGGCCTTTTATCACTGCCCTTGACATGTAAGTGATATCAAATTCACTTAGCTCGACTACCCACTTTGTCAACCTTTCTGACACTTCTGGTTTAGATAGGATCTGCTTTAATGGACAGTTTGTATACACCTCTATCTTGTGGGCCTGAAAGTATGGTCTTAGTTTCCTTGCGGCTGTTACCAGTGCTAACGCCATCTGCTCGGCTTACCAGTGCTAACGCCATCTGCTCGGCTTACCAGTGCTAACGCCATCTGCTTGGCTGCCGAGTAACTCATTTCTGCTGACAACAAGGCCTTACTTGTGTAATACATGAGTTTTTGTACTCCTTCATCTAGTCTAACCAGTACCAACCCCGTGGCCACAGTTGTAACTGACAGGTATAAATACAATGTTTCCTGGTGTAAGGGCTTCGATAAGATCAGAGCCTTGCCTAGATACTCTTTAATCTTCTGGAAGACTTGTTGACACTCTTCGATCCATTCCACTCCTTTGCCCTTCCTTATTGCTCTGAAAAAGGGTAAGCACATATCCATTGATTTACTAATGAATCGGTTTAACGAGGCCAGGCAGCCTGTTAACCTTTGAATGTCTTTCAGTGTAATTGGGGACCTCATCTTCTCTAGAGCCCTTAACTTCTCAGGATTCACCTCGATCCCTCTCTAGTGTACTTGAAACCCAAGGAACTTTCCTGACGGTACCCCAAAAACACACTTGTTAGGGTTGAGCTTCATCCCTTACCTCCTCAACCCCAAACGTTTCTTCAAAATCGGTTGCATGTTTTTTTGCTGTTATGCTTTTTGTCAGCATGTCATCTATATAGACCTCCATTTTTCTGCCGATTTGTCGGGTGAACATCTTGTTTACCAATCTTTGGTAAGTTGCCCTAGCATTTTTGAGGCCAAAAGGCATTACTTTGTAACAGTAAAGCCCTTGATCTGTAGTGAAGGCGTCTTTTCTTCGTTTGGGCAGAACATTCTGATCTGGTTATAACCCAAATAAGTATCCATGAAACTCAATAGTTCGTGCCCTGTAGTCATATCAACCAACTGGTTTATTCGAGGCAGAGGGAAGCTATCTTTTAGGCATGCTTTGTTTAGGTCTATGAAGTCCACACACATTCTCCACTAGCCCATTTTTTGTTCTTTACAAGTACAACATTAGCAACCCACTCGGGGTACTGCATTTCCCTGATCAATCCTGCTGCCAATAGCTTATAGACTTCCTCTTTGATTGCTCGGCTTCTCTCGGGGTTGAATCGTAGCGTCTTCTAGATTGCCGGCTTACGCTCGGGGTTAACTGCTAGAGCTTGTGAAATTATTTTGGCATCGATCTCGGGCATATCTTCATGCTTCCAAGCAAACACGTCATTGTATTCTATTAACAGGTTGATTAGCTTGATTTGCACCTGTTTTGTCAGCTGTGCCCCTAGCTTCATTGTCTGCTCGGGGTTTTTGTCATCTATTGCCATATTATTAGTTGGCTCGCTTTCCTGGTCTTTCCCATCTTCCAAATATGTCTCTCTTGGGTCCAAGTAAAACCGAGTTGGCGTTTCGGCCTTCTCTTCCTCCTCATCCTCCTTCAGACAGTTTTCCCACTTGGGAAGATCTATTTGCATTACATTCGGCTCTATTTTTTCCATATAAATAGCCAAATTGGCTTTCCTTGCCTATTCCTGTGAGCCATTCATTATCCGGACCCCAGCTTTGGTCGGGAATTTGACGGTCAGGGCATTGGTGGTTATGACTGCATTTGTCCTATTCAGGAATGGCCTTCCTAATAAGGCATTGTAGGTCCAGTTCTCAGTATCAACAACTACGAAGTTGAGTAACGCCGTTTTATGACATGGGAAGCTTCATATCTCAACCGGCAGTTT
This sequence comes from Dipteronia sinensis, assembly GCA_033220585.1. Classification (NCBI taxonomy): domain Eukaryota; kingdom Viridiplantae; phylum Streptophyta; class Magnoliopsida; order Sapindales; family Sapindaceae; genus Dipteronia; species Dipteronia sinensis. The sequence continues at coordinate 34,220,998 of CM065639.1, read as the reverse complement.
GACCGTCCCTAATGATCTTACTTCCACTCCACCATATCCTCTCAGCGGAATCATCAACGGTTATAGATCCTTCCTTTGTAGCCCTAATTGTTCTAATACCCCAATATTTAGGATGTCCGCTAAACTTCCATTGTTGATCAGCACTCTCCTTACTTCTCTATGACCGATGCAAACTGACACTACAATGGCATCGTTTGGTCTTACTTCTAATTCGTGTGCGTCGGCCTCTGAAAAAATAATCAGGTCACACCCCTGTTTGAGCCTTTTTTGGTCGGGACCTACTGAGTTCACCTCCAGATTCTTCTGGCCATCTATTACCTCATCAACTTTAGTCATTCTCTCTCTACTACTCTTTCCTATGCATGGCCCGCTAAAGATGGTGTTAACAGCTCCAACATCTAAATTTCCCCCAGGAGTGCTTTTTCCTGTCTTGGTCATCCTTTGCGGGGTCATTTTGTTTATCATCACCTCTTTTGAGAACCACATCTTTCAAGTGCTCTTCTCTGATAAGTTTCTCTATGCAATCCCTCAGTTGATAACACTTGGAGGTTTTATGACCATTTTTCTGATGAAATCGGTAGTATTTAGAAGTGTCCCTCTTAGCAAAGTTTGATTGCATTGGGGGTTTTTTATACAGGTTTTTGTCTTCTATCACATTCAAAATTTCTTCCTGCTTCTGAGCCAGAGAGGTGTAATTAGTATACTACCTGTTGAAGGTCATATTGCCTTTCTGATCATCGTCCTTGCGGCCTCCTTTCCTTAGGTTGTTCTTCTGGTCTCCTTTAATATTTCCCTTCAAACCATTATCTTTAGGTTTCTGACCTATCCCCCGGTCGGCCGCCATGTATAAGCTCTCCTAAGTGAGTTATCTGCTCCTCTTTGACCATGTCATATCCTCATACATCATTTACCAGACTTGCATACGTAGTTGAACCTTTTGCCTTAAGCTGAGTGACAACTGGTTGTGCTGCAAAGCGTTGATAAATGCAGATACTACTGCGTTGTGATTGGAGTCCTGTACTTTCGAGACTTCCTACGAGAATCTGGTGAGAAAGTCTTTTAACTTCTCGTCATTTCTTTGTCTCAAGGTCGAGAGGACATAGATTGACCTTCTACGCTGGATATTCCCCATGACTTGCCTGATAAAGGCATGTATCAACTCTTCGAAGTTCCTAATTGGCCCACTAGCGAGGCCACCAAACCATCTAGACCTTTGATCCCCTAATGTTTGAGGGAACATTCTGCATAAGAGTGTGTCATCATAGTCGTATTGCGCCATTGCGCTTTGGTATCTTCTGATGTGCTCTTGGGGGTCAGTGTTGGCTTGAATTGCTCCACGTAGGGCATCCTGAACTTTTCTGAGAAACGAGTTTGCCTTATAGAGGTAGCGAATGAACTGCTAGAAAATTACCAGTTAGCTGGTTGCCACGACCTTGTCTTCGTACCAATGCTTCAATTCTTCTTAACAGAACTTCCCGCTCTCCTTCTGGCTTGCAGCATTCATCGAATTTTTTAAGAATGATGAGACCGTAAGGATTCTTTGAAACTCTCCCCGTGATCTGAGAGTCACATACGTTGTACTTAGGTGTGGGGGTTGTATGCCTACGCCTTCTATGAGGTGCTTCATAATCAGTTGAAGCTGATCAGGATCTCCTCCTGCGACCGTCATACATGTCGATCCGGTTGTAACTCGTTTCCCGCTTCTGGTACCTTCCAACACCTTCCTGTAGATTAGGCTCCCTGTGTGCTTCTCTTTCTTGGTTCTCCCGAGCCTCACTCTCTCTGCGGTCCTGGTCATCTTTGCGATCATCTCTCCTCTGGAATGTTCCCTTCTATCACGACGATCTGCCCTATCTCTTCTAGATTTCTGCGGCACGCCTAGGGTCGAAACCAGTAATTCAGATTGTACCTTGGGGTCTCGAGCTACCACCGGCGTAGACAACTGGTACGGTGAGGTCAAGTTGGTGGTAGAGATTATGCTGATTCCTTGTCTGGTGGCGTCTTCTTTAATGACTCTCCGCAGGGACTCCAGAACTTGTCGAAAAGCGTATGGGGAGATGACAGGGATTGGATTCTGTAGAGGTTACTACATCTTGTCTGGTGGAAGGTGAAGTTCTTGAAGGTAAATCTCCCCCCGCAGCGCTGGCGTTTGTTACACCAATATCATCGATACAACGTGGGGTGCCAGCCTTATGAGAGGACTGACTCCCATCTCTACTATTCGCCATAGGACTGTCACACAAGTTTCCTTGGCTTTTATTAACGCCAATTGTTGAAGGATATTTTTGGGATTATGTAAATTTAGTCACATGTCACACAAAGTATGTTGAATTGATAACTGCGTAACAAATCAAAAAGAAATAATTGAGATCATGCAAACAGGATTTTATGTGGAAAACCCAGAAGGGAAAAAAACCACGATTGCTGGTGACGGCGAGAAATAAATTCACTATGAATAAATTATTACAACCTCAGCCTCTCTCGCTCTCTTGAATATCTAATGATTCCTTCCAACCCCTTTTTGTGTGTTTTAAGGGTCTATTTATACATGCATAGAACCCTAATTCTTGGAGAACAAGTAAAAGGAAAAATGGAAGCAAATTAATAAAACTCTGACTTGTTGGAGTTCCAGTGTCCTTCTTTCCCATTTTGCATTGTCTGTGTTTTCTTGCCTATTCAGGACTTTGATATCATTAAAGAAATTTGTTTCATTATCAGAGTATGCTTTTACACATCTTGTTAACGAGAAATTTTACTCAGGGAGCGAAATTCCAGTTAGCACCCCCGTCCGCTACTGGTATGAGGCAGTGGGATAGATACCTTCGGTACCGGGAGTCCTTCAAATTTAAGAGATTGATATAGGAGAAACACATGAAGAAATCTTATGAATTCGAATGATACTGTTCTATTGAATAATTGTTATGTAGATGTTACAGTGCACTCTTTTCTCTCTTTTCTCTCATTCTACATAGGATGGTGGTGAAAAAACCGTTTAAGTTGATAAGTGGCTATATCTTTCTCCCAGTGATTGTCCCAAACTCTCACTGGCTTCCAAGAATTCAGAAGGAGATTTCTTGGGATTAAGTCTCTCTTCTTTAATGACCAAAAATCCCCCCCTCACTTTGTCTTCCATGGCCGTATGTATAGTCCTCCCATATCCCTCAGAATCCGATTGTATTAATGAGGATTATTTGGAGTCCTAGTTTTGGCATTGAAAGGAGTTGAGTGAGGCTAAAGGCGCGGGATTTGATCCCGTTAATCACTGTCTTATTTAAACTCTGATTCGGTTGATCGTTTGGTCTCATTTATGGCGCTTTAAATGGAGATGGGGTCAACTTTCCCTGTTTGTGTTGTTTGGAGAGGTATACCGGTTTTACACCCTGTCTGTGAGGTATACTGATGTATTAATTTGATTTACTGATGTGGCACTTGTTCTTTCATACTAATGACTTTGTGGTGACATTCATCTTGCTGGGAAGGTAGGACTCCTGCCTTGGTTGGTCTCTGGGCTGATGTTTAGGTATTCTGGAACACCAGGTATGCGTCGTGGTACCGGGGTAACAAGTATGAGGGACCGGGTACCTACAAGGTACTAGGTACGTGATATCGTGGTACCCTCTTCGCCAGATGTTAGAATGGATGCCCGGCGTAGTACCTGCTCTTCCTGGTTGAATTTCTCGTGCTTCATCTAGGTAGATAGGTAGTCGAGGTTCTGGTCTTTACTAGGTATTGATTTCCTCTAGGTCGTGGTATCGATCCCGCTAGGTACCTGGGAGCTGGGACTAATCCCTACTAGTTAGATACTTGGTGGAAAATTCTCCTTTGGACCCTTGCCAAAAAACTCTGTTAACAGAAGTCCCCCCTGACTTGAACATCAATGCCAGGTTGGGGTTGGAATTAGAGTCAGGATTCAGAACATTTGGAGAATTTTCGTAACAGTCTCAGTGGAACGGAATCATCCCTTGCACGCTGACTTAAAAGGGTCTTCCACGTGGCTGGCTGGGGTAGGCCAAATTCAAAAAAGACAATATCTTGGAGGAGTGCGTTTCTCGAAACGGTTCGCCCCACGTCACCGATTATCCCGAGACACTGATTACCTTCTCTGCACGTTACAAGTAGCTGCTTCTATAAAAACCTCGCTCCTCCACAGCGTACTCACTTCCAATTCGAGCAAATTTCCCAAACTTTCCACATATGTGCCAACCATAGCTTTCTTCTTCATCATCCTTCAGCCCCAATCTTTTTTATTCCCGATTCGATTTTGCTATAATGTCTTCCCCTATTAGCGACAGTGTCAAGCAGCTGTTTGATGATGATGCAACCATGAGTGGGAGTCTTGCTCCTAGAAAGAGGGTTCGCGTCGACAATGATAGTGAAGACGATGCTCTGTCTTTCAACGTCGCCGCTCCAATAGGAATGATAGCATTTTTGATGTTGACAAGGAGTCGACCAGTGAGTCAAGTGCTATCCTGGGCTTGTGGAGACCGTGCTGGCAAAGTCACAGATTACCGTGGAAAGGGTGCTCGTCCCTTCCCTACAAGTACAGATGCATCCCTGACTCTACTAGTACCCTAGATACCATCAGCCGCTTACAGAGGGATTTTAAGATCCCTAAAGATATCATTTGTTAACGGAAATTTTGCTCAAGGTGAGAAATCTCAGTTAACACCCTCAAGACCACTACCACGTAGGTGGTGGCCAAGATTGATCGTATATGTCAACAATGTGTTTCGAAATGATAAAGAACAATGATACAATTTAACATCCAAAAGAGAATAAAATATTTTCTTTATTGAACGTGTACAATATACAAATTTCTTTCTAGGGTGAAGTTGAGTGTTTGTTGTATGCCTGTCGAATAGTAGTCTCCTCTTTTTCATTTCCTTTCTTTTCTATTTATACATAGTTTGTAGGTCAAACAGACTGATTCTCCCCTTGATTTTCTCAGTCTCTCCCCTCCTTATCGGGCAGGATTTCTCGTTTTAATGTCATTGACTTTGCCGAATTGAGAGTATCATGGTGGAGATCAGCTTATTTCCTTTTTGGATTCTATTACTTGTTCTGTATATAGGTAACGTTTCCAGATATGATTCAGTGTATCCCTCGTATCCTTTCAGCATGATCCTTTATAGAGGTCATTGAATATGGCATGGTATGGTGCACCAACCAGTGAGGTTGATTAGTGTTCTGACCTTGATATCTGAGAAGTTTCATCCAGCTTGGAGCCAGATCTGGCTTTCCTTGACCCTTTCGAAGCTAGGTATGGCTTCCTCTGACCTTTCGAAGCTAGGTGTGGCTTTCCCTGACCTTTCGAAGCTAGGTACAGCCTTCCTTCATCCAGCTTGGAGCCGGATCTGGCTTCCCTTGACCCTTTCGAAGCTAGGTGTGGCTTCCCCTGACCTTTCGAAGCTAGGTGCGGCCTTCTAGGGACATTCTTCTGTGTCAATCGAGGTACAGGCGAGTCTCTGGGGCATTCGCGAGGTGACCTCGACTTCGGGGAGCTTCTAGTTTTGGTGATGCGGGCTAGATCTAATCGTTCCGGGCTCTATCCCAGGATGTTTCCGGAGCCCGTCCTTGTTCCTGGGGTGGTATCGTAGTTCGGCTCTGGATAGAGAGGTCTCCTGGTGGAAACTCTCGGGTATGGAACCAGGTCTGGGAGGTGGAAAATTTTCCTTTGGTCCTTAGCCAACTTTGGCTATTAACAGAAGTCCCCTCTGACTTGAACACCAGACGTCGAGCTCGGGGTTGGGGTCAGATTTTTACTTTATTTGGGAAATCTTCCTCTTTTTACCGTTACCGAAATATTGGGGAAATTTCTTCATTTGAGTGACGTGATGCGAATCGACTAATTTATCTTCGCATTAATCTGATTGCGTTATGGCAGTCCCCGAGATTTTTTACCGTTACCAGAATCTTGGGGAGATCTTCCTCTTAACTGTGTAAGTGATGTGGCGTGAGATGATTAGCCCGCTGTTGAGTTTAATCCGGCTACGTTACTGTAGTGGATTTTTACCGTTACCAGAAGAGTATCTCGGTAGCTCGTGTTGTTGCCCTCCTGCATATATATGTCTATTTTCCTCCTCATCTTCCTCACATCTGTTCGAGCTAACAAATTTTTTGCTGAGAAATATTGCCATAGGCTTTCCTCTAAGCTTGCTTCTTTCTTCATTCTTAGTCCTTTTTGGCTTTTACAATGTCGAAAAATAGGCCCGACTCAGCTGATTCCATTGTCGACGGCGAGGAGGTTGTCAGTTTTACTCTAGGGAAGCGGGCTAGGAGGAGTTCTGACGGCGACGATTCCCCGCCTACCTCGCAACGTCGGCGGTCGAGTAGGAATGTATCCATCGGGACTGGGTTCTCCAACCATCCTGACCACCCTTTGGATATCGTCGACGAAGATTCTGACAAAGAAGCGGATAGTGGTGCCACGGGGGAGCGTCGGGTCTCGGCTCCTGGTACCCTTGTGGAGAGGCTCCCTCCTTACGATTTTCGGGTTGTCCCAGATTCCACTGTTGACCCGGTGTCGATTGACCGCTTGAGGTCAAAGTTTGGCATCCCCGACAGCGTATCCATCTCGGTGCCTCCCAAAAATTACGAGTTCTTCAATCCCCCTAAAGGCGTGCTTCAGATTCATGTGGCCGCTCTTGAGAAAGGGGTCAGGCTTCCCCTATATCCGACTCTTCGGCGGGCTCTCAACGCCATCCAGCTTGCTCCCCTCCAGTTGACGCCTGGCTTCTGGAGGCATCTGATTGGTTTCTTTGTATTATGGAGGGAACAATGCCAGATGAGTAAGGTGACGAGGGAGTCGGGTGCAGAGGAGCTGGCCTATCTCTTCCAGATTGGGAGCCTGTCTGGGGCTCCTCGAGGCCAGTTCTATGCCAAGGCCAAGAACAAGCTCAACTTCATCATTCCTAGAGCCTCGAAGAAGGATCCCGTGTGGAAAGAAGAATGGATCCTGGCGGGGGATGACTGGGGGAGCTCGATTTTCATCGGAGGGCATGAATTCGAGGTTCCCACGGCTTTCAGTGATAAGCCCTCATAGGACCGGAACTCCCTGCCTTCTAAGTCCGAAGCTGTTTTAAAGGCTATTCTAGCCCGGAATTATTTGAATCCGAAGTTCCCTACTGCTGAAGCTTTTAATCCTCGTAGGGTGAACAAATATTTACGGATTTCAGACGCTATTCCTCGTAAGTGTCATTGAGTTGTTTCGCCTTATTACTCATCTTGGTTCTAACATTCTCTTTCTTAATCTGCATATTCACAGTTTTTGTCATGGAACCGGCCACCCGACATGTCTCACGCTCTCCTCAAGGTGGAGTTTCTCTTCCCTTCTATGGGGTCGAACCTGCTCTTGCTTCATCTATCTCTCTGGCTGGGTCTAAGATGGCCACTCTTGCCTCGCGAGCTTTCTGGGCTTTGGGTAAAGCTCCCCCGGTGGTTGGCCCGGCTGCTTCTGTCCCTTCGGCCGTGGCCATTAAAGTTGCTACCCCTACGACTCAAACACCTGATTCCGCTGCGTTTCCAACAACCAAAGCTTCAGAGGTTTCTGGGAAAGGCGTCACTTCTGGGAAAGATGTCGCGAAGGTTCCTTCCAGCCGCTCCCGGCCTCAGTCGAGCTCAACAGGGCGGGATGAGGTCCTCGAGCAATTCATAGCGTCCTGTCCGGGTGGCAGGATCTCTAAGATGGCTTCCATGCCTGTAGATGTCCTTATAACCAAGGGGTCTGCTATTTTAGCTAAGGTAATTGTATTTCTTTCGTGCTATTCTTGTTAATTCGTTCAGTTTCTAACTCGAGTTCTGTATTTTGTGGGCCTTCAAGTTTAATGTTGCGATGGGCCAGCAGGTAGCCCTCCTCCGCGACCGAGCTACAAAAGTCAAAGCTAAATCCGAGGCTGAAGTCGAGAAAGCTGGGTAACTGCCCAATCAGGCTCGGTCTAGTGGAAGAGGTGACTTCCAGCCAGGGAAAGGCCGAGGTCGAGATGGCTGAGCTTCGCTGCGATCATGAGAGGATGAAGCAATCTTATGATCAGGAGCGTTTTCAATCTCTCCGGTGGGCTAGGCAACGGGATTCCTGGAGATCTGAGGCTAAGAAGTTGGACCTCGAGAACCAGTCTCTGATTACTCAGATGACCAAGCTGCAAGCTGATGTGGAGACCTCCTTCAGCGACGGGTATTTCTATGCTTCCTTTCAGGCAGCGGAAGCTCTTCCTCCTCCCTTTGATTTGTCATCCATTACTGGCTGGGATAGACAGGAAATAATGCTCAAGGCGGCCGAGCTATCTCGCCCTGAAGGCGACAAGGTGGTCTCTTCGAGCCAAGCAGGAGCTAGGAAGCAGCTCGCTCGGACAGATCCTTCATTCTCTCTTCCTACCTTTACCACCTCAGGTCCTGGGAGTCCTCCAGTAAAGTGATGTCCTCTCGATCTGAGGAGGACCATTCGGGAGCTGGTGAAGAGGTTAGGAGCCCGTCTGAGGATCCCCCTTTAACAGAGATGGAGGTCGATAGGAGCCAGACGGGGTCCATGGCTGCCCTTCTTGACGCGGCTATCCCGCCTGAGGTTATGGACGTGATAAATGAGGTTTTGGAGGAAGATCCTGCTGATCAACCGATGGAGCCTCTAAATGAAGGAGCGGTCGGTGAGGATAACCTAGATGGACAGCTATCTGTAGAGGGGGTTGATCGCGGAGATCAGCAAGAAGGAGGAGGGCCAGCGGAAAGGAGCCAAGAGAGTCCCAAGGCTTGAAGCAGTTCATCATGACTTGTTTTTGATCGCCCGGAAAAGGGGGTGGGCACCCCGTTTTGCCCTTATCAGCTTTCTCTTTTTTTTGTAGCCCGAGTTCGGGAGTTGGGCTCCCCATTTGGTGGATGTACCCTTATCGGGGGATAGGCTCCCCTTGTCCTTAATGAGAAATCGAATCGCTTTTGAGAACTCTTATTTTATTTCTTGTCTTAAATGGGATCCAAAGTAGCATATGTAGTAACAATTAAGATTCATGTAGGGAATTATGATGATTTTGATCCTGCACACGAAAGCAAACATTATATATATATATATATATATATTTATATGGGGTGATAGCCCAACCAAGACATCAGGAGGGCTACATAGCTATTTCCTAGTCTTTGAGATCTGGAGAGCAACTATGCTCTTACACTCAGATCCTTCTTGGGGGTGGTAGCCCGACCAAGGCATCAGGAGGGCTATCGAGCTATTTCCTGGTCTCGAGATCTGGAGGGCAACTATGCTCTTACACTCAGATCCTTCTTGGGGGTGGTAGCCCGACCAAGGCATCAGGAGGGCTGTCGAGCTATTTCCTGGTCTCGAGATCTGGAGGGCAACTATGCTCTAACACTCAGATCCTTCTTGGGGGTGGTAGCCCGACCAAGGCATCAGGCGGGCTATCGAGCTATTTCCTGATCTCGAGATCCGGAGGGCAACTATGCTCTTACACTCAGATCCTTCTTGGGGGTGGTAGCCCGACCAAGGCATCGGGAGGGCTATTCAGCTATTTCCTGGTCTCGAAACGTTTATGTTGAGCTTCTCATGCAAGGGTGTAGTCACTAATGTTGAACATAGTTGGAGACAAAGATGGAGGAGAAAAGGAAAATGACTTTATTGATGATCGAGATGTAGTACATCTTTATTAGGGTCGGTAATGAAAACTAAGTGGGGGTAGTCTACTGGAGAACTCCCTTCAAGGGTAGAATTTCCTCAAATGGTCTGCATTCCAAGTGTGGTCGATGGATCGTCCGTCCATGTCTTCAAGTTTATAAGCTCCATTGCGAACAACTAGCTTTATCAAATATGGCCCTTCCCAATTGGGACTTAAGATTCCATCCGACCTTTTCCGAGTGTTCAGGGTCACCTTCCTAAGTACCAGATCCCCTTCTTTAAATTTCCGGGCTCTAACCTTTTGGTTGAAGTATCTAGCGATCTTGCTCTGGTAGATCGCTACTTTCTCTACTACCCGGTCTTGTTTTTCTTCTAAGAGGTCTAGATTAGCCCGGAGCTTGACTTCGTTGCTTTCGGGCTCAAAGTGCTGTATGACGGAACGTTTTTCTCAGTGTCGTTTTAAAAGATCAGTCCGTCAATAATATTTGATAAAACCTCACAAAGCCTAAATCAGTTTGAGAACATAAATATAGTGGCAAGTGGGGTGTCGTCCACAGGGAGCAGAGCTAGCTAAATTAGTTATTGCTAAAGTAATGATATGTATATATATAATAGCTAAACATGAGTTGGTGAAAATGTAGGTGGTGAATTACAGTAAAAATAACACTAAATTAATTATGCAAATTAATGAAGGGGGAAATGGAATGAGGGATATATAGAGATGATGGAAACTAAGGAGTTAATGGAAACGAAAGTAAATACTGGGCAATGCAACAAACTTGTCAATAGCACGGCTATTCAAGGTAACCAACCTAGGATGTATAGAGTCGGTTATTTATCCCTAGAAGGTGGCCAACCTAGGATGTATAGTGCGGACCACCTATTAGGGATTAATCCGTGTAAACTACCAACCTAGGATGTATAGAGTTGGTTGTTTATCGGATTCTAGAAATGAAGCTCGTCTACCTAACAATGACTCAACCGATTACAAATAGTCACCCTAGGATGTAAAGTGATGACTTCTAACTCTCTCACGGATTCCAACCTAGGATGTATAGTGACGGAAAACACGATCGAGGTTAGATTAAAACCGTGGTTCCAGAGTCGGAATTCATGACTTTCCGTCTATTCTTTATAGCATTAAACAACTAAATAGGATGTATATCTAGATGCAATACTTATACATAATACAAAGATATCTTGCAAAGAGGATGTATCTACACAAGAAATCAATGATAAACATTCACAACAAGAATAGATCAATGGAAGATAGACATGAATATCAATATAATATCAAGTTTATGTACAAGCCCAATATTTAACTAACTACTCCATCAACCCCTTAGAGGGGAATCAGCTACTCATTACAACTAGGAAACCAAGAGAAAGGAGAAAGAAATAACCCTTGGAGAACATCTCCTTCCTTGAAGTGGCTCCAATCTCCTAACTTCCTTGAAGTTGAGTAAAGAATGTAAGGATGAGAGAGAGAGAGAGAGAGAAACTAGTGTTAACGGGAATTTTACTCGGGATTAGAAATCTCTGTTAACGCCCTCGAGACCACTACCACGTAGGTGGTGGCCGAAATTATTTATATATGTGACAATGGTTTATCTAATGATAAATAAGCAAGAACATTTTTATTTAGCATGCATGGTACACGAGTACAAAGATTTTTCTCTCATTTCTCTCAACTTTCTTTGGTAAATGATCAATTGCTAGTCGTATGCCTGTCGAATAGTAGTCTCCTTTTTTGTTTCTTTTCTTTTCTATTTATACATGGTTTGTAGGTCAATAGACTGATTCTCCCTTGATTGTCTCAGTCTCTTCCTTATCGGGCGGGATTTCTTACGTTAAATCATTTGACTTTTAGATTGACGTCCGAATTAAGAGTATCGCGGTAGAGATCAGCTTGTTTCCTTTTGGATTTCATTACTTATGTAGTTCCAGGTATGATTTAATTCATTCCTTGTATCCTTCCAGTACGATCCTTATAGGAGTCGTGGGACATGACGAATATGGTATGATGCATCAACTAGGGAGGTTGTTTAGTATTTCGACCTTGATGTCTGAGAAGTTTCATCCAGCTTGGAGCCAGATCTGGCTTCTCTTGACTTTTTCGAAGCTAGACGTGGCCTTGACTGACCTTTTTGAAGCTGGGTGTGGCTTCGACTCACCTCGCGGCCTTCTAGGGACATTCTTCTGTGTCAATCGAGGTACAGACGAGTTTCTTGAGCATTTGCAAGATGACCTTGACTTCGGGGAGCTTCTAGTTTTGATGATGCGGGCTAAGCCCGATCATTCCGGGTTCTATCTTGGATGTTTCTGGAGCTCGCCCTTGTTCTTGGGGTGGCATCGCAGTTCGGCTCTGGATAGAGAGGTCTCCTGGTGGAAGTTCTCGGGTCTGGGCTTTATCCCAGATGTTTCTGGAGCCCGCCCTTGTGCCTGGGGCGGCATCGTAGCTTGGCTCTGGATATAAAGGTCTTTAGGTGAAACTTTCGGGTATGGAACCAGGTCTAGTAAGTGGAAAATTTCCCTTTGGTCCTTAGCCAATTTTGGTTATTAACAGAAGTCCCCTCTGACTTGAACATCAGACGTCGAGCTCGGGGTTGAGGTCAGATTCTCACTTTATTTGGGAAATCTTCCTCTTTTACCGTTACTGAAATTTTTGGAAATATCTTCATTTGAGTGACGTGTTGTGAACCGACTATTTTATCTTCGAATTAATCTGATCACGTTACGGCAGTCCCCGAGATTTTTTACTGTTACCAGGATCTTGGGGAGATCTTCCTCTTAACTGCGTGAATGATATGGCATGAGATGATTAGCTCGCTTTAGAGTTTAACCCGGTTACGTTACCGAGCCAATTTTTATCGTTATCAAATGAGTATCCTGGTAACTTGAGCTGTTGCCTTCCTGCCTATATATATGCCTGTTTTCCTCCTCGTCTTCCTCACATCTTCTCGAGCGAAAAGAACCTTTTGTTGAGAAATATTTCCACAGTTTTTTCCCCAAGCTTGCTTCTTTCTTCATTCTTCGTCTTCTATTCTTTCTTCATTCTTCGTCTTCTATAATGTCGAAACACAGTCGTGATTCAAATGATTCCATATTCGATGGGGAGGAGGTCGTCAGTCTTAGTCTGGGGAAGCGGGCAAGGAGGAATTCTGACGGTGATGATTCCCCGCCCACATCACAACGTCGGCGATCCAATAGGAAAGTATCTATCGGGACTGGGTTCTCCAATCATCCCGACCACCCTTTAGATATTGTTGATGATGATTCTGACAAAGAAATGACCACCGGCGCTGCGGGGGAGCGTTGGGTCTCGGCTCCTGGTCCCTCTGGGGAGAGGCTCCCTCCCTACAATATTTGGGTCATTCCTGATTCCACCGTTGACCCGGTGTCGATCGACCGCTTGAGGTCAAAGTTTGGCATCCTTGATAGTGTATCCATCTCGGTGCCTCCCAAGAACTTTGAGTTTTTCAACCCCCCTAAAGGTGTGCTTCCGATCCATGTGGCCGCTCTAGAGAACGGGGTCAGGCTTCCCCTCCATCCGACCCTTCGGCGGGCTCTAAACGCCATCCAGCTCGCTCCCCTTAAGTTAACGCCGGGCTTCTTGAGGCATTTGATTGGCTTCCTTGTGTTATGGAGGGAGCAATACCAGATGAGTAAAGTGACAAGGGAGCCAGGTGCGGAGGAGCTGGCGTATCTTTTTCAGATTGGGAGCTTGTCTGGGGCTCCTCGGGGTCAGTTCAACGCCATGGCCAAGAAGAAGCTCAATTTCATCGTTCCTGGTGCTTCGACGAAGGATCCCGCATGGAAAGAAGAATGGATCCTGGCGGGGGATGATTGGGGGAGCTCGATTTTCATCGGAGGACATGAATTCGAGGTTCCTATGGCTTTCAGTGACAAGCCCTCATGGGACCGAGACTCTCTGCCTGCCGAGTCCGACGCCGTCTTAAAGGCTATTCTAGCCCGGAGTTACCTGAATCCGATGTTCCCTACCACTGAAACTTTTTACCCTCATAGGGTGAACAAATATCTACGGATTTCAGACGCTATTCCTCGTAAGTATCCTTGTGTCGCTTCTTCTTATTACTTAGCTTGGTTCTAACATTTTTTTTATCTGTTTATTCACAGTCTTTGTCGTGGAGCTAGCCACCCGACATGTCTCGCGCTCTCCTCAAGGTGGAGCTTTTCTTCCCTCTTCTGGGGTCGAGCCTGCCCTGGCTTCTTCTGTCTCTCCGGCTGGGTCTAAGATGGCCACTCTGGCCTCGCGGGCTTTCCAGGCTTTGGGTAAAGCTCCCCAGGTAGTTGGCCCGACTGTTTCTGCCCCCTCAGCCATGGCAGCTAAAGTCGCTACGCCTTCAACTCAAACATCTGATTCAGCTGCGCTTCCAACAACCAAAGCCTCGGAGGTTTCTAGGAAAGATGTCGTTCCTGGGAAAGGTGTCGCGAAGGCTCCTTCCGACCGTTCCCGGCCTCAGTCGAGCTCGATAGGGCAGGATGAGGTCTTGAAGCAGTTCATAGCATCCTGTCCGGGTGACGGGATCTCTAAGATGGCTTCTATGCCTTAGGACGCCCTTATAACCTAGGGGTCTGCTATCTTGGTTGAGGTAATTCTATGTCCATCACGCCCTTTTTTTTTGTTAACTCGTTCAGTTTCTAACTCGGGTTTTATATTTGTAGGCCTTTAAGGTCAATGTCACGATGGGCCAGCAAGTAACCCTTCTCCGTGATCGAGCTATAAAAGCCGAAGCAGAAGCCGAGAAGGCCAGGGAACTGCTCAAGCAGTCTCGGTCTCTAGTGGAAGAGGTGACTTCCAGCCAGGGCAAAATTTAGCTCGAGATGGCCGAGCTTCGCTGCGATCATGAGAGGATGATGCAATCTTTCAATCAGAAGCGTCTTCAATCTCTCGGGCGGGCTAGGCAGCGAGACTCCTAGAGATCTGAGGCTAGGAAGCTAGACCTAGAGAACCGGTCTCTGATTACTCAGGTGGCCAAGCTGCAAGCTGATGCGGAGACCTCCTTCAGCGAAGGGTATTTTTATGCTTCCTTTCAGACCGCGGAAGCTTTACCTCCTCCTTTTGATTTGTCGTCTATTGCGGGCTGGGACAGACAGGAAATAATGCTCAAAGCTGCTGAGTTATCTTGTCCTGAAGGTGACAAGGTGGTCCCTTCTAGCCCGGTTGGAATTGGGATGCAGCCCACTCAGTCAGATCCCTCATTCCATCTTCTTTCCTTTATCCCCTCAGGTCCTGGGAATCGTCCAGCAAAGTGATGTCCTCTCAATCCGAGGAGGACCAATCGGGAGCTGGTGAAGAGGTTAGGAGCCCATCTAATGATCCAGCTTTAACAGAGATGGAGGTCGATAGGAGCCAGATGGGGCCCTTAGCAGCTCTTCTCGACGCGGCTATTCCTCCTGAAGTTATGGATGTGATCAATGAAGTTTTGGAGGAAGAGCCAGCTGAACATTCGATAGAGCCTCTAAACGGAGGAGCAGTCGACGAGGATAACCCAGATGGACAGCTACCTATTGAGAGGGTTGATGCTGAGGATCAGCAGGGAGGAGGAGGGCCAGCGGAGGGGAGCCATGATAGCCCCACAGCTTGAAGCGGACGACTTGTTTTTGATTGCCCAGAAAAGGGGGTGGGCACCCTGCTTTGCCATTGTCAGTTTTTCTTATTTTTTCTTCTTCTTTTTGTAGCCCGAATTCGGGGGTTAGGCTCCCCGTTTGGACGTAGCCTTATCGGGGGATAGGCTCCCTTTGTCCTTAATGATAAATTGACTCGCCTCTTTGAGAACTTTATTCTGCTTCAGGTCTTGAATGGTATCCAGAGTAGCATCGGTAGCATCAATTAAGATTCGTGTAGGCAATTATGATGATTTTGATCCTGCACACGAAAGCAAACATTATATACATGGGGTGATAACCCAACCAAGACATCAGGAATGCTACTTAGCTATTTCCTAGTCTTTGAGATCCAGCGGGCAACTATGCCTTTACACTCAGATCCTTCTTGGGGGTAGTAGCCCGACCAAGGCATCAGGAGTGCTATCGAGCTATTTCCTGGTCTCGAGATCTGGAAGGCAACTATGCTCTTACACTCAGATCCTTCTTGGGGGTGGTAGCCCGACCAAGGCATCAGGAGGGTTATCGAGCTATTTCCTGGTCTCGAGATCTGGAAGGCAACTATGCTCTTACACTCATATCCTTCTTGGGGGTGGTAGCCCGACCAAGGCATCAGGAGGGCTATCGAGCTATTTCCTGGTCTTGAGATCTGGAAGGCAACTATGCTCTTACACTCAGATCCTTCTTGGGGGTGGTAGCCCGACCAAGGCATCAGGAGGGCTATCGAGCTATTTCCTGGTCTCGAGATCTGGAAGGCAACTATGCTCTTACACTCAGATGCTTCTTGGGGGTGGTAGCCCGACCAAGGCATCAGGAGGGCTATCGAGTTATTTCCTGGTCTCGCGATCTGGAAGGTAACTATGCTCTTACACTCAGATCCTTCTTGGGGGTGGTAGCCCGACCAAGGCATCAGGAGGGCTATCGAGCTATTTCCTGGTCTCGAGATCTGGAAGGCAACTATGCTCTTACACTCAGATCCTTCTTGGGGGTGGTAGCCCGACCAAGGCATCAGGAGGGCTATCGAGCTATTTCCTGGTCTTGAGAGGTTTATGTCGAATTCCCATTCAAGTGTATAGTCACTAACGTTGAACATAGTTGGAGACAAATATGGAAGAGAAAAGGAAAATGGCTTTATTGATGATTGAGATGTAGTACATCTTTATTAGGACCTGTAATGAAAACTAAGTGGGGGTAGTCTGCTTGAGAAATCCTTTCAAGGGTAGTATTTCTTCAAATGGTCTGCATTCCAAGTGTGATTGATGGGTCGTCCGTCCATGTCTTCGAGTTTGTAAGCTCCATTGCGAACAATTAGCTTTATCAAATATGGCCCTTCCCAATTTGGACTTAAGACTCCATCCGACCTTTTCCGAGTATTTAGTGTTACTTTCCTAAGTACCAGATCCCCTTCCTTGAATTTTTGGGCTTTAACCTTTTGGTTGAAGTATCTACCGATCCTGCTCTGGTAGATTGCCACTTTCTCTGCTACCCGGTCTTGCTTTTCTTCTAAGAGGTCTAGACTATCCCGGAGCTTGACTTCGTTACTTTCGGGCTCAAAGTGATGTACCCTGAACGAGGTCAGTTTATGCTCGATGGGGAGGACTGCTTCAACCCCGAAGGCCAGAGAATAAGGCATTTCTCTAGTAGCTGTCTTTTTGGTAGTCCGGTATGCCCAAAGGACTTCTGGTAGCTCTTCGGCCCATTTACCTTTCCTCTGCTGAAGCTTCTTCTTCAGAAGTTTCTTGATTGTCTTGTTGGTGGATTCCACCAGCCCGTTAATTTGGGGATGAGCCACTGAAGCGAACCTGAGGTCGATCCCCAACCCCTAGCAGAAGTCTTTGAATCGGGCATTGTCGAATTGCTTCCCTAGGTCGGCTACGATGATGAGAGGGGTCCCGAACCTGCATACCACGTTAGTCTTGATGAATTTTGTTGTATTCTTTTCTGATATTCGAGCTAGAGGCCCTGCCTCGACCCATCTTATGAAGTAGTCAATAGCCACGATAGCATGTTTCATCTGCCCTAGAGCGGTAGGAAGTGGCCCAATTAGGTCGATTCCCCACATGGCAAAGGGGTAAGGTGAGCTGAGGGACGACAGTCGCTCGGGTGGCTGGTGGCTCAAGTTTGAGGTTTTTTGACAAGGTTCGCAGGATTGCACAAAACTCTTTGCATCTTGATTGATGGTCGGCCAATAGTACCCCATACGAAGCACATGATAGGCTAGAGCTTCCCCACCTATGTGGTGCACTATAATGCCCACTTAGCATCATCGGGATGCAAGCACCTAAGTAAGGGGAGGGATCTGCCCCTCTTGTAGAGGTATCCGTCCACCATACAGTATCGAACTGAGAGTCTCTTAACTCTTCGGGCTTGGTTGGGCTCTTCAAGAAGCTCTCCTTCAAGGAGATAGGTGACAATTGGGTCCATCCAGCAAGGTAGGCGATCCAGGGAACAAATTTCTCCATTTGGGGCTATGCTTGGCTGGGTGATTACTTGGAGGGGAATTCCCCTTGGTAGGGATTGGCCTCTGTTCGCCACTATCTTAGCTAGAACATCTGCGCGATGGTTTTGGTGTCGAGGCACCTGATCGATCTTAAGTCCCTTAAATTTGCTTTTCAGCGACCGAGCTAGATTTAAGTAGGCCACCATATTATCTCCCTTTGCCTGGTAGACCCCAGTCACCTGGTTTACAACAAGCAACGAATCGCTCTTGACCTGCAGGTAGTCGGCTTTTAGCTCGATGGCTACCTTCATCCCGGCTAAGAGGGCTTCATATTCTGCTTCGTTGTTGGTAGCTTTAAACTCGAATCTGAAATAGTGACAGAATTCAGTTCCCTCTGGATCTATCAAAACTATGCCAGCTCCTCCCCCAGCTCGTCCGGATGCTCCGTCTGAAAAGAGGATCCATGGCTTGCAGCCCTCCGGCCAATTTTTGACCTTGGATATCTTCTCAGGGTCCCTGTTTGATACTAAGGGATCAACTGGATCTGGGATCGCTAAAATTCTGCCACGAAGTCGGCTAAAGCTTGTGCCTTAATCGTAGTCTGGGGCTTATACTTTAAGTCGAACTGAGTGAGCTCTAGTGCCCATAAAACTAACCTTCCTGACACATCTGGTCTTTGCAAGAATTGACGGAGGGATTGGTCTGTTACCACTGCTATTGTGTGAGCTTGAAAATAGGGACGGAGTTTCCTCGCTGAGATCACCAGAGCATAAGCGAGCTTCTCCAGGAGAGCGTAGTTCCTTTCTGATTTGGTCAAGGCATGACTCACATAGTATATGGGTCTTTGAAAACCGTCGCTACAATCCTTGGCCAAAGCCCTGCTTACTGTAGTTTCCGATACAGCCAGGTAAATCTGCAGCTCAACTCCGAATACCGGCTTGACTAACAAAGGGGGGCTTGTTAGGTATTCCTTCAAAGCTTGAAACGCATGCTCGCTCTCCTGGCTCCATTTCATGTTCTTCCCTTGTTTGATGGCCTTGAAGAAAGGAAGGCATTTATTGGTGGAGCCAGAGATAAACCTGTTGAGTGCTGCCACCCGTCCAGTCAGGATCTGTACTTGCTTGAGCGAGGTCGGGGATTCCAAGTCCAGGATAGCTTTGATTTTTTCTGGGTTGGCTTCGATACCTCTCTCATGAACCATGAAGCCCAGGAACTTTCCTGCCGTTACCCCAAAAGCACATTTGGAGGGGTTCAAACGCATCTGGTTTTCCCTCAGTATGAGGAAGGTTTTGCGAAGGTCTTCCTGATGTCCCTTTGTGGTTGGGGATTTCGTGATCATGTCGTCGATATATACTTCCATCGTCCTCCCTATCTCGGTCTTGAACAATTTGTTATCCAGCCGCTGGTATGTGGCCCCTGCATTCTTCAAACCAAACGGCATCACCTTGTAGCAGTGTAAGCCCTGCTCAGTAATGAAACTGGTCTTATCTTGGTCAGCCGGGTGCATTTTAATTTGGTTGTATCATGAGAACGCGTCCATAAAACTCAAAAGTTTATTTCCGGATATGGAGTCAACCAGCTGGTCGATCTTTGGCAAAGGAAAACTGTCTTTCGGACAAGCCCGGTTGAGGTCGGTGTAGTCGACACACATACGCCAATTTCCATTCACCTTCGTGACCATGACTACATTGGTGATCCATTCAAGGTAACGTACCTCTCTGACGAACCCCGCTTTGATCAATTTATCAACCTCTTCCTATACCGCCGCGTTCCTATCAGTGTTGAAATGATGCCTCTTCTGCTTGACGGGCTTGACTGTTGGATCTACTGCTAGCCGGTGGGTGGCCAACGATGCCGGGATTCCAGGCATTTCATTATGGTTCCAGGCGAAGATGTCGCTGAACTCCCTGAGAAGATCAATCAGTCCTCTTTTTACTTCTGGATCAAGGGCGGCTCCGACCTTGACGGTCTTGGAGGGATCGTCAGTCCTGACGGATATCTCTTCTAGTTTATCCACGGGCTTCCTGCTGGCCCATTCCTTACCCCTTTTATCCTCGTAGGGCATGATAGGATCATCCTCCGGATGCCCAATATGTTCTGCGGGCTCCTTCTCCTCCTGGATTATCTGGGATGTGTCCATGTCTTCTTGGATTACTGTCACCTGTACACACTGCTTTGCTAGGGCTGTAGGATTGGCAGATACTGCGTAGCATTTCCTGGCTGCTTGCTGGTCTCCGCGTACCTCTCCTACCTTGGTTCCAACCGGGAATTTCAAAACGTTGTGGTATATGGACAAGACTCCCTTGAGAGAGGACAGGAAAGGTCTCCCTAAAATGGCATTGTAGGCCGATGGGGTGTCCACCACAACAAAGTCGGTTATTACGTTCTGTTGGAGCGGGGTGACCACGATGATTACTGCGAGGATCATTGACCCCACTGGTATGATCGAGTCCCTAGTGAAACTGTAAAGTGGAGTGGTACAGCTGTTGTAGCAATGTTGCTTCAGGTTCAGTTTTTCCAGGGTATCTTTGAAGAGGATATCGACACTGCTTCCTGTATCCACGAGCATGCGAAGGACCAGACAGTTGGCGATCTGTATCGTGATGACCATAGGATCATCATGAGGTTGCACAGTGTTGAAGACATCTGCTTCGGTGAACACGATCTGAGCTGACTGGGCGGGCTCTGTCGGGCTCTGGCTGACTTTGAAGATCCCCCGACTCTCTCCAAGGCGGGGAACCTTTCTTACGTGGTTTTTTCGGGATTTATTAGAAACGCCGACCAAGGTAGGACCCCCGCTGATAGTGTGTATCACCTGGATCTGTTGCATTAAGTCAGCCTGCTCC
Source organism: Dipteronia sinensis (assembly GCA_033220585.1). Lineage (NCBI taxonomy): Eukaryota > Viridiplantae > Streptophyta > Magnoliopsida > Sapindales > Sapindaceae > Dipteronia > Dipteronia sinensis. The sequence goes on along the minus strand of CM065639.1, from coordinate 34,200,471 downwards.
CCTTTCCTCTTTTCTACGTCCTCACGGATTTCAGCTTGTACTTCCCTTCCAGTTCTGATATTATCTCTGATTGTAAAAATTCAATCAGGCATCCTCCCCTTATCAGGGCCTCAATCTGGTTGCGCAAGTTATAGCACTCCGAAGTGTTGTGGCCCACGTCTTCGTGAAAGTCGCAGTACTTGTACCGGTTTCTCCTGTCGGCTGGGGCCTTCATTGGAGCGGGCTTTTGGAGCAACCCTTTATCCCGTATGGCAAGGTAGACCGTTTCCCTAGATGCATTCAATGGGGTATAATGGTCAAACCCTTTTTCCCCTTGTATTACTAGAGCCACGGTCCTGGGAGGCGGGAAAGCCCGGGGAGGGGTTCGTTTTGCTGGATATCTTTCTTGCCTATACGGAGGAGCAGGGGGGCGATAGGTCGACCTGTTGGGAGGCTTATTCTGAGCTCTCTGCACCGGCTCAAATTTGGGGGCTTCTTTCTTCAAATGTTTTGCCGTTCTCATGTCGTCATGCTCTATCTTGACCTTGAGTTGTTCGTCGATCTCGACCTGCTCAAGAGCCCGATCATAGGCCTCCTGGTAAGTCTCGGGAGGTCTTTTGGTGAAAGAACGGAAAAGCTTTCCTGCCCAGAGGTTTCGCCTGAAGTTGGTGAGGGTTTCTTTTTCGGTGAAAACTCCCATTTCTATGACCTCCTTGTGAAACCGCTCCACGTATGATCGAAGAGTTTCACTCCGTTCCTGGATCACATATTGGAGGTGTATGGGATCTTTCGGGCGAGGTTTAACTCCCTGGAATTGTGAACAAAAATCGGTTGACAATTTTGTGAAAGAATCCACGCTACCAACGGGCAGTTTCCTGAACCAGGTTTTCGCATAGTCGGTCAAGGTTGTTGGAAACATCCTGCACATGGCTGCTCTGGTAGTGTTCTGGACCTCCATCTGTTGAACGAAGCTCTCTAAATGGCTTAGAGGATCTTCCGTTCCAGAGAACTTATCTGCTGGCATTTTAAATTTTCGGGGGAGCTCTGCTTCCCGGATCCTCCTAGTGAAGGGAGCGTTCATCTCGCTCAGGGGATTCTTTTTGTCATCCTTACTTTTTCCCTTCCTTATCTGCTGGACCTCATTTTGTAGCTTTGCCAGCTGATCCCTCAGTCGCTTATTTCCAGGTCTCTTCGAGTTAGCCTCAGATTCCTCACTGTCGAACCTTTCTGATGAACTGGCAATTTCTATCCGATCCTCCTCCTGGACATGATCCATTCGGGGAGTTTGTCGGCTTTCCTCCTCTAGGGCCCGGGTAGTTCTCCTAGATGTAGTTGGATGAGATAGCCCTCGCGGCTTCCGGGTAAAAACATCCGCGGCAGACTTGACTAGCCGGGGTTGATATTGTGAAAGTCTTTTAGGAACTGGGGGCATGGGTCCCAGCCTATCCCGGATCGAACGTTGGGGCCCTGATCTATCTCGAGCCGGCTCGGGAGGAGGAGGACCTAGGCGATCGAAAGCATGTGGTCTAGCTCCTAGCCTACTCGGCTCTCCCTGATCATTCAGGTTTAGTAGGCTGGACTGTGATGCCTTCAGGGGGGAGGCGGACGCGGATGGATTCTACGAAGGCCGCCGCTTGTTGGTCGAGCGCAGCCTGGCACACTATGGGGTGGCCAGCAGTCCATGTATTGGTTGTCTGGATCGGAGCTTGACTACTATATCCAGAATTTCTCCCCCTTCCTGGAGCCTTTCGGGTTGGCCTCACCGGGGATTGCTCCGGGACTCTATGCTGGCCTTGGGAGGAGCGGAGCCTCATAGTTCCTATAAAACAATGGAAATATAAATACAAACGATTGGTTAGTTGAGTGTCGAATTTCGTTTCCCACAGACGGCGCCAGAAAGTGTTAACGGGAATTTTACTCGGGATGAGAAATCTCTGTTAATGCCCTCGAGACCACTACCACGTAGGTGGTGGCCGAAATTATTTATATATGTGACAATGGTTTATCTAATGATAAATAAGCAATAACATTTTTATTTAGCATGCATGGTACACGAGTACAAAGATTTTTCTCTCGTTTCTCTCGACTTTCTTTGGTAAATGATCGATTGCTAGTCGTATGCCTGTCGAATAGTACTCTCCTTTTTTGTTTCTTTTCTTTTCTATTTATACATGGTTTGTAGGTCAACAGACTGATTCTCCCTTGATTGTCTCAGTCTCTTCCTTATCGGGCGGGATTTCTTGCGTTAAATCATTTGACTTTTAGATTGACATCCGAATTAAGAGTATCGCTATAGAGATCAGCTTGTTTCCTTTTGGATTTCATTACTTATGTAGATAACGCTTCCAGGTACGATTTAATTCATTCCTTGTATCCTTCCAGTACGATCCTTATAGGAGTCGTGGGACATGACGAATATGGTATGATGCATCAACCAGGGAGGTTGTTTAGTATTTCGACCTTGATGTCTGAGAAGTTTCATCCAGCTTGGAGCCAGATCTGGCTTCTCTTGACTTTTCCGAAGCTAGACATGGCCTTGACTGACCTTTTTGAAGCTGGGTGTGGCTTCGACTCACCTCGCGGCCTTCTAGGGACATTCTTCTGTGTCAATCGAGGTACAGACGGGTTTCTTGAGCATTTGCAAGATGACCTTGACTTCGGGGAGCTTCTAGTTTTGATGATGCGGGCTAAGCCCGAACATTCCGGGTTCTATCTTGGATGTTTCTGGAGCTCGCCCTTGTTCTTGGGGTGGTATCGCAGTTCGGCTCTAGATAGAGAGGTCTCCTGGTGGAAGTTCTCGGGTCCGAGCTTTATCTCGGATGTTTCTGGAGCCCGCCCTTGTGCCTGGGGCGGCATCGTAGCTTGGCTCTGGATATAAAGGTCTTTATGTGAAACTTTCGGGTATGGAACCAGGTCTAGTAAGTGGAAAATTTCCCTTGGGTCCTTAGCCAATTTTGGCTATTAACAACTAGATCTAAGAATGCTTAATCTCTGCTAAACGGAGTAAAAAACTCCTTAAAACGTTTCTATACTTTTCTATTTATACTAGATACAAAAATAGGTCACTTAAGCTTTGAAAATCAAACTGGCGCGCTCGGAGTGCGGGTGGAGTGCGGGTGAATTACTCGCACTGTACCCGCACTGTATGGGTTGTCTGCAACTTCAGTTCTCGGATCAGGGCATTAGTGCGGGTGGAGTGCGGTTGAATCACCCGCACTTGACCCGCACTAGGAATCGCACTATGATCGCACTTGAATCGTACTTCCCTGTCAGGTGCAAAATCTACCTTCTGTTCTTGGTGCAAGTGCGGGTGGGTGGAGTGCGGTTTGATGACCCGCATAGTACCCGCACTTTAATGTCAGGTACAATTCTGCAGTACCCACTACTCTAATATCAGGTGGCTCTTCAACTTCTCTGGTTTGGCATTAGTGCGGGTAGAGTGCGGTTGGATGACCCGCGCACAGTACCCGCACTTTATCATCAGGTGCAACATCAGCTTCTCTAGGTTTGGCAACGGTGCGGGTGGAGTGCGGTTGGGTGACCCGCACTGTACCCGCACTTTATCTCTTTACTTGCATCCTACCACGGCTATGAACATGAGTGCGGCTGGAGTGCGGTCGGAGTGCGGTTGCGACCCGCACTGGACCCACACTGTAGAGCTGTTTGCACTCTTTTGCCTTTTCTTTCGCCATTTTTCTGCCGGAATCACCGCAATATGCTTCCAAACCTGTCTCTGCATCATTTTCTACAAATAAGCACAAAACAACCCATAAGAGATACAAAAACGCACGAAAACAGAACATAAGGTAAAGATCTGAGGGCCTAAATATACAACATATTTGGCCCGATCAAACACCCCCAAACCAAACATTTGCTCGTCCTCGAGCAAATCTAATCGAAACAGTAAGACGCCAACTGAATTTAATTTCTATATACCTAAACAATATCTCAACAATGCCGCAAGTCCAATGTATGATATGATACAAATAGGTGTGATAGAGAGGAGAAAAAACATATGCACAAGATCGAGAGCAATTTGGAGACACCCAAGGGAGGCTCGTAAGAACACGAATCCTACACCTAAAGGCATTCATGAATTAGGACAACTTACTCCCATACCTTGAGCATAATTCGCTTCAATTCTAAAGCTCACATGGATTCTCTCTTTTCTTTCCTCAAGAGTCCTAAGTTCCACACAACAAGTATGCAAAGAAGATTCTGCATAAGATTTAAGCAATGAACTATCCTAGGAACGAGTCACCATGCCATGGATATAAAGATCGTGCTTCAACCGACATTCCCAAACTAGACTTACATGGATCAAAAAGGGCTTTTCAATCGGTTATAGTGTGGCTATGGGGTTGAATGAGTTTACACAAAAATATGGACATTTGGAGTTCAAACTCACCAATCATGCTAGAATACATCCCTACTACCACACCATGTTCTTTTCTCGCTTAAATGCAACCCTTTAGGAAACAATTTAACCCACATTTGTGCCTTCAACATTGCATTTCGTTTGAGCGATTTTAGCATAAAACACTCCCATTATGGCACTTCAAGTACAATCTTTCTTTTAAATTTTTTTTTCTTTTAACAATTTCCCAATCACAATGTTGTACTCCATTTGGGTTGTTACAATTTCCCTTTCTTAGGCATTTAGGGCACATAATCTAAGGTTCTTACCCCTTTCCTTTCCTATTTTCAACAATTACTTCATTTTACCCGTTAGGACCATTTTAACCCTTTGCATCACTACCATTTCCCATCCTCATATGATTAGTACAAGGGTAGGCATGTGTTTAGGCTATTGGGTATATGGTTGAATGTGGTACCAAATGAAAGGGTAAGTGTTTGGCTTCAAATTGGCTTTGGAGCACACAATATAGTAAGTGGTGTTTAGGCTATAGAGGTAATTCAATACACATACATTCCCTAATATCACTTCCACAACCATCTAAAAAGGGAATGAAAGCATCCATCACGCAATTCACAAAATGATGCAAGTCCTATGGCACATAATATACATGACGAGAGGCGTGTTTAAGAATAATCAATAATGCACTCAGAAAACGCACTTTCATGCTTGTGTTTGTGATCTCACGGGTATCTCCACTATTAGAACAAGACATGGGAACAATGAGTCCCCAGTACTTAACACCAACGGGTGGGACGAACCCATGATGGTGCAAGCTAACCCTCAAGTGGCACCAAACTATATCACAAGGTCAGAGCGCATATAAGGAACTCGTCAAAAGCACACTCTAGAGGCATCATACCCATACTGGATTACAGTTTGAAACAAATGGAGAAGCGACAAAATTGAAAATTTGGACACTAAACTGTACAAGGCGGAGGCGTGATGCACCCCCAAACCAAAACTCAACAATGTCCTCATTGTTGGAAAGAACAAGGATAATCGCAATAAATGGCGGGATGAAGGATCAACACCCCCAAACCGAATCTAGACATACATTCAACCATGCTCATTCATAATAACAAAAACTAAATCGCATTCATTGAAAGCTTAAGTACAAAATTCGAAGGTAGAAAACTCCCTTTAGAAGGAAGATCGTTCGATGTCCATACATGTTGTTGTGTGCTTCCCAAAAGATGCACAACCTAGTTTAAAACCACACAACAACTCTACCAAATGAATATCAAATGCGAAAAGAAAAGAAAAGAAAAATAAGACTCAATGAATGCAATAAAACTCCGAAGGCGAAAAGTTTACAGATGACCTGAGCAGGCTGCCTCACACTGGCGCTCAGACATGATATATGTGCTATGGTTCAGAAAGTTCCATGGACTCAACACCCTTGCAGCCTATGCCCATTAACCTTGAATATCCCATCGTTCCTCAAATTCTGAATGTCTACAGCTCCATTAGGAGAGACATTAATAACGCGATGTGGGCCTGACCATCTTGATTTCAACCTCCCCGGGAACAACTTCAAACGAGACTCATAAAGTAACACCAGCATGCCCGATTGGAACTCTTTCGTTACCAATCGTTTGTCATGAATAGCCTTTGTTTTTTCCTTGTAGAGTCGTGAACTCTCATAGGCTTCCAATCTGAATTCATCCAACTCGTTCAACTGATTGCATCTTTCTTCACCTGCTTTTTCATACTCCCAATTCAACTTCTTGATTGCCCACCAAGCTTTATGTTCCAGTTCCACCGGAAGGTGACAAGCCTTACCAAAAACCAACCTATATGGGCTCATCCCAATAGGAGTTTTAAAAGCCGTTCGTTATGCCCATAAGGCGTCAGATAGTTTCAATGCCCAATCCTTCCTAGTGGAGGAGACTGTCTTCTCCAGAATCTGCTTGATGTGCCTGTTACTGTAGGGAAAAATCGATATCAAACGCAGCGGAAGAAACGAAAAATAGATTTCGTATGGTTTTAAAATTTTCTCAAAGTTGAACCTTAACCTTTTAATTAATTAAACTCAAATATATACGGTTAGAGTTAAATACCTCTTGACGCGTGATCTGATTGACTTACGTCGATTGGTAATCCGCAAAATCTTTTCCGATGCCCGTGAACAGTACCCGCGTGAACAGTGATCGTGAATAGTACCTGCGTGAACAGTGATCGTGAACAGTACCCCCGCCGTGAACAGTGATCGTGAACAGTACGCGCGAGATCTTCCAATCCGAACACGTACGTGAATCACCTAGGAGCATGGTCTCCCTTTTTCTTTGAATTGCAAACCTGAGAATGTATGAACAAAGTTTTCTTTTTCTTTTGTTAGTCACAAAACAATCAAAAGAAGACAAAAATTATTTCGGTCACTTTTGAGTTCTCAATCTAATGATCGAAACTCGAGTGAACCTAATTCGATGTTGTACACACAAGCTTATTGATGAACAAGCAATTAGTGTACTATCAAAGAATAATCTCTTCTCTCTTTTATGTTTAGTAGAATAAAAATTATCCTTTTCTATGAATTGAGAAGAAGAAGAAAAATTGAATCATTCAATCAACTATAGTGGCCGAATTCTATATGTGGTATTATATAGGTGGCCGAAATTTTTCTTCCTCTTCTATTTAGGATTGCCGAAATCTTCCTCTAAATGGACTAGGGTTGCCGCAAATCACATACCAAAAAGAGTTTGTGTTGCACCCTAATTTCCATCAACCTTTAGACTTCAAAACCTAATCCAACTCATAGATATTTTTATTCTTTTATTGACTATATAAAAAGACTTCTTATTTGATTACATAAATAAAATTAATTATTTATTTTCTTATCAAACAAGTCTTTTACTTTTAATATACTACTACCAATAGTATAACTTTAGGAAATATATTTCCTGATCAGAAAAAGATTTGTTTCTTAATTAAAACAATGAAACAAAATAATATATTAGGTTAATATATACACCTTGCCGCCCCACTTAGATAAATGAGCCATATATTATTTTCTTATTTCATTTAATCCATTGGACTTTAAATAAAATCCCACATGTGAACCAGACCCATTCTTACTAAAAGAAATAAGCCCACATGTCTCCTTTTAATATATTAATATAATAGTGCAACCCATTAATTAAATAATAGATATATTATATTCTTGATATATTAAAAACAACTCTAGATGGACCCTTAAATCGGCCCGGTAGAATATATCAAGTGATCCATGCAAATACGTGTGGATTGGGGATCTTGGTGGGCTATCGGGCGGGATTTCTCATTTTAATGTCATTGACTTTGCTGAATTGAGAGTATCATGGTGGAGATCAGCTTATTTCCTTTTTGGATTCTATTACTTGTTCTGCATATAGGTAACATTTCCAGATATGATTCAGCATATCCCTCGTATCCTTTCAGCATGATCCTTTATAGAGGTCGTTGAATATGGCATGGTGTGGTGCACCAACCAGTGAGGTTGATTAGTGTTCTGACCTTGATATCTGAGAAGTTTCATCCAGCTTGGAGCCAGATCTGGCTTCCCTTGACCCTTTCGAAGCTAGGTATTGCTTCCCCTGAACTTTTAAGCTAGGTGTGGCTTTCCCTGACCTTTCGAAGCTAGGTGCGGCCTTCCTTCATCCAGCTTGGAGCCAGATCTGGCTTCCCTTGACCCTTTCGAAGCTAGGTGTGGCTTCCCCTGACCTTTCGAAGCTAGGTGCGGCCTTCTAGGGATATTCTTCTGTGTTAATCGAGGTACAGGCGAGTCTCTGGAGCATTCGCGAGGTGACCTCGACTTCGGGGAGCTTCTAGTTTTGGTGATGCGGGCTAGATCTGATCGTTTCCGGGCTCTATCCCAGATGTTTCCGGAGCCCGTCCTTATTCCTGGGGTGGTATCGTAGTTCGGCTCTGGATAGAGAGGTCTCCTGGTGGAAACTCTCGGGTATGGAACCAGGTCAGGGAGGTGCAAAATTTTCCTTTGGTCATTAACCAATTTTGGCTATTAACATCATTATTTCTGTTCCTCCGCGGGAATATGATATGTATACTCCTCTTCATGGTGAGCTTCCGATTCACACGGCGGCTTTTGAGAGCAGAGTCAGGCTACCTCTCCACCCCACCATGCGTAGGGCACTGTACTGCCTTGTAGCTTGCCCCCCTTCAGCTAACACCAGGATTCTATAGGCATTCGGTGGGGTTCTTGGTACTGTGGAGAGAATAGTCCGACAAAGATAACATCGATCCAGAGCCGGGACAAGACGAGCTCGAATATGTGTTCCAGATCGCTGCCAACTCCCAAGCCCGAAAGGGCAATTTTATGCTCGGGCCAAAAATAACTTGAAGTTCGTGGTGCGGGGGGCCATGAAGAAGGACGCCTGCTGGAAGGAGGAATGGGTTATCCATAAGGGCGAATGGGGTAGCTCGGTCCATATTGGGGGATCCGAGTTCCCGGTCCCTACCAGCTTCAGTGGCAAACCCACGCTGGAAAAAGGCAAGCTATCTTCTGAATCAGAGAAGATTTAAAAGGCAATCATGGCACGAAATTACGTCAACTTGAAGTATCCGACCTTAGATGCTTTTGATGCAGGAATGGTGGAATATTACCTCCGCGTCTCCAGTGCACTCCCAGGTAAACAATCTCTCTGGTCCTATCTAGCTAGCGTTTCTTTACTGACTACGAATGTGCTAATTCTTTTTTGTTGATAGTTTCTACAGTGCCCCCCATGGTTCCTGAGGAGAGCCTCGACCTTACTGATCGCGATTCTCCACCGCTCTTACCTATCAAGCTTCCAACAGGCTCTAACCTTGATGGAGGGGTTGGTACCCCTACTGGATCTAGCAGGATTCTGGCCGTGGTACCTGGGGCTTCTGCTCTCCCTCCCCTTCCTTTGGTTAGGTAGGCTTGAAACTTTTACGGCTCCAATGGGTCGGATCCAGGGTGCTTCCAGCCAAGCGTATGGTCTATCACCTACTACCCCAACTACTACCATTGCTGCTCAAACTACCCCTTCTGCCTCTCCTGCTGTGGTGACCGAGCGACCTACCCGGGTTTAGAGGGGTCCTAATCCTGCCGCTACTTTCCTAGGTTGCTCTTCATAATAGGTCACAATCAAGGTCGAGAGACATCAGCCAGGATGAAGTTTTGGCTAAGTTTGCGGCTTCCTGTTCTGGTGGGGGTTTAGAGGCCATGACTTCCATACCTGTCGACTACGTGATCTACAAAGGATCTACTCTTCTGGCTGAGGTAAGCTATTTCATCTGGTCGTCTATCTCGATTTCATGATTCACAACCTTCTAATTCATGTTTTGTACTTGGTAGGCTTTCAAGTTCAACGTAGTAATAACCCATCAATCCCTCATTCACTCCTACTTCCAACGTTGCCCATATCATGATCACTTTCGAAGGATCATCCTTTATGATTGGTACTTCTTCTAAATCGTCCATGGGGCGACCACTAGCCCACCCCTTGTCTCCTTCATCTCTATCTTCTTTATCTGAAAACTCCACTTCGGGTTCCATTATACCTATCCCAGTTTGAATGCTATCACGCACATGTTGGAGAAATTTTGTCAAGCAACCTCCCTCTACCAGTGCCTCTATCTGGTTAGGTAAACTGTAGCATTCGAAGGTGTTGTGTCCCACATCCTCATGGAAGTTGTAGTACTTGTAGTGGTTCCGTTGATCGGTTGGTGCCTTTATTGGACTTGGCTTCCTAAGTAACCCCTTGTCACGGATGGCGAGATAAATTGTCTCTCGAGACACGTTCAGAGGGGTATAATGGGTGTACCCCTCTTTTTCTCTAGCTATCTGCGCCACTTCCCTGGGTGGAGGTGTAGCTCTAGGAGGAGACCGCCTGGCGGGGTACTTATTACGCTGAGGTTGGTAAGGTGGTATCCGATATGTAGACTTGTTGGGAGGCTTATTCTGGTTCTTCTGAATTTGAGCAGGCTTGGGCGCCTCCTTCTTTTGGCGCTTGGCAGATCTCATGTCGTCATGCTCCATCTTGACATGGAGCTGTTCATCTATATCCATTCGTTCAAGAGCCCTATCGTAGGCCTCCTGGTATGTCTCTAGTGGATGCTTGGCAAATCGGAACAACCTGCATGCCCACATATTTCTTCTGAAATTGGCCAAGGTCTCATTCTTCACGAAGACCCGCATCTGGATTACTTCCTTGTGGAATCTTTCCACATAGGTTCTGAGTGATTCACCTCGCTCCTAGATCATATACTAAAGGTGGATTGATTTATTAGGGTGAGGTTTAATGCCTTGGAACTGAGTGCAGAAGTCGGTAGTCAACTTGGTGAAAAAGTCGACACTTTCTGCTAGCAGCTTCCTGAACCATGCCTTAGTACAGTCCGTTAACGTGGTAAGGAACATTTTACACATGGAGGCTCTGGTAGCATTCTGGACCTCCATCTGTTGAACAAAACTCTCCAAGTGGCTCAAGGGATCTTCAGTCCCAGAGTATTTATCGATTGGCATCTTGAATTAGGGAGGTAGTTCTGCCTCCCTAATCCTCCTGGAGAAGGGAGCATTCAACTCTCCCAAGGGGTCTTTCTGGTTTTCCCGGTGCTTGCCCTTCTTTAACTCCTGGATCTCTTTTGCCATTCTAGCTAACTGGTCCCGGCGGTGCTTGTTGCCATCATTCCCAGACTCTACTTCAGAATCTCTGTCATCAGACCTCTCTGATTCTACCGAAGTTTCGTCCTGGTTCTCTCCCGAGGTGTTTCTTATGGTACCTCATGCCGCTGACCGATGAGTGGTGCTCCCTAGGGGGGAGGACGATGGCGGATCTCACTTGTCGAGGTTGGTATCCTTCAGGTTGTCCCAGAGTCAGGGGCATGGGCCGAGTATGTCGCGGACCGATGGTATTAGGGGCACGGGCTCGAGCCTGTCGTGGACAGGTATTAGAGGTGGTGGTCCTAATCTATCAAATGAGGGTATCCTGGTACCTTACCGACTTGCTGATTGGCTCTACCATAAGCAACCATTCAGAGGCGGATACTCTCTATAAAGGCTGCGACTTGTTGGTCCAGACTAGCAGGGTTAACTGCTGGGGTGGCAGGTATCTGGGGGTAGCCCGTGCAGTAGCTGATGGCTTTGGAGCGGGGTTACGACTCTTCCCTTCCTTATTTCGCTTCTGACTCTTCCAGGTTGAAGTATTTGATTGGTGCCTCGACGGATTGGGATGATCTTGAGAAGACCAGAGTTTCATATTGGTAATGGTATAAGAAAACGACGCTAATAGGCTTTCTTTTGAGGGTATGGTGTTTCCCTCTGACTGTGCCAAAAAGTGTTAACGGGAAATTCCACTCAGGGAGCAAAATTCCAGTTAACACCCCCGTCCACTACCGGTATGAGGCAGCGGGATAGGTACCTTCGGTTCTGGGATTCCTTTAAATTTGAGAGATTGAGTATAAGATAAACACAGGAAGAAATCTTATGAATGGGAATGATATTGTTTTATTGAATAATTGTTATGTAGATGTTACAGTGCACTCTTTTCTCTCTTTTCTCTCGTTCTACACATGATGGTGGTGAAAAAACCATTTAAGTTGATAAGTGGCTATATCTTTCTCCCAATGATTGTCCCAAACTCTCACTGGATTCCAAGAATTCAAAAGGAGATTTCTTGGGATTAAGTCTCTCTTCTTTGATGACCAATAATCCCCCCTCACTTTGTCTTCCATGGCTGTATGTATAGTCCTCCCGTATCCCTCAGAATCCGGTTGTATTAATGAGGATTATTTGGAGTCCTAGTTTTGGCTTTGAAAGGAGTTGAGTGAGGCTAAAGGCGCAGGATTTGATCCCGTTAATCACTGTTGTATTTAAACTCTGATTCTATTGACCATTTGGTCTCATTTATGGCGCTTTAAATGGTGACGGAGTCAACTTTCCCTGTTTGTGTTGTTTGGAGAGGTATACCGGTTCTACACCTTGTCGGTGAGGTATACTGATGTATCTGATTGTATTTACTGGCATGGTACTTGTTCTTTCATACTAATGACTTTGTGGTGACATTCATCTTACTGGGCAGGTAGGACACCTGTCTTGGTTGGTCTCTGGGCTGCTGTTGAGGTATTCTGGAACACTAGGTATGCGTCGTGGTACCGGGGTAACGAGTATGAGCGATTAGGTACCTGCAAGGTACTAGGTACGTGATATCTTGGTACCCTCTTCGCCAGATGTTAGAATGGATGCCCGGCATGGTACCTGCTCTTCCTGGTTGAATATTTCTGGTGCGTCATCTAGGTAGATAGGTAGTCAAATTTTTGGTCTTTGCCAGGTATTAATTTCTTCTAGGTCGTGGTATCGATCCCTCTAGGTACCTGGGAGCTGGGACTGGTCCTTACCAGGTAGATACTTGGTGGAAAATTCTCCTTTGGACCCTTGCCAAAAAACCCTGTTAACACATCTTATTCGAGTAAGTTTCACCCTCTACGTATTTGAGTCGTGATTGCATTGAATTCCATTCTATTGACGTGTCATGATTCTGAGCGTGTCACGAAGTTGTCCACGTGTCGCTCAGCCCACCATGTGTCAAAATCGACCAAATTTCCTTCACCCCCAACCAGGGATATAAACCTGATCGGGTAACCAAAATCCCAACCATTTCAGGTACCCCCTATCATCTTCTTTACTTTGATCAACTCAATTACTTTGGCTAAGTATTTTCAACTTGACCATCTAAGCAACCCTGACCAGATATTACGGGAGCCACATTATGGTCGTCTTAGGTTGGTTTAACATTCGCTGACATGTCATCATTTAATCTTCATGAAACACTGCGTTTATGCTGACATGTCATCTTTTCTGATTTTACCCATAACAGTATTCAACTCCAAACATGAAGGAATCTATTACAGAGATTTATGTTTGGGAAATAAGTGTAGAGGATTACCTCATGTAGCTACACCCAGCTTCTTTTCTTCCTTTGGATCATTCACGGTCCATCCCTCGTCTTTGGTTTTCAAACCAGTTAAGCATTCACGCGCTGCCATTTTACTTAGTGGAGTTGTTACGTGGTCCATGAGTTGTGCGGTCCATCCTGTAGGGAAAAATCAACTAAAACTGCAGCGGAAGGCGAAAAGTAGATTTTCGTATAGTTTAAAATTTTTCTAAAGATTTGAACGTTAACCCTTTAATTAATTAAACACAAATATACGGTTAGAGTTAAATACCTCTTGTCGCGTGATCCGATTGACTTACGTCGATGGTAATCCGCAAGATCTTCAATCCTAGCACGTACGTGAATCACCTAGAAGCGTGGTCTCCCTTTTTTTTTTCTTATTGCTTACCTGAGAATGGATGTATTGAACTTCTGATCCTGATCTTCAATCCCAAAACACCAAGAGCCTAGAAAAATAGTTCCGGTCACTTTTGAATTCACAATCGATATGATTGGAACTCGTGTAACCCTAAATCGAAAGTGTGCACAAAACCTTTTGATGTTAAAGGCTTGCAAGTGCACTATCGAATGAGAACTTATTTTTCTTTTTCTCTCTTGGCCGAAATTCTATATGTATTGAGTAAGATTTTTATTTTTCAAAGCAAACAAAAATCTCTCTCACTCAAGCTTCTAGGAGGCCGAAATTTATCACCTTATATTTATAAGGTGACCGAAATTTCTCCTTCTCAAAATAGGGTTGGCCGAATTCTTTGTGTAGGAAATCTATGGTTGGCCAATTTCCTTACTTGAAAAGGAATTGTGCTTTTCCCTAATTCCTATCAATTTAAGAATCCTAACCCTTATAGGACTAGGGTGGCCGAATTCTTTGTGTGGTATGGAGTGTATGTGGACTTAATCCTTACCACATTAGGACTCCTATCATTTAAAAGAATTCTAACCCTAATCCAACACATAGTATTTTATTTACTGATCAGGAAAAGATTTTGATTTAAACTATTAATTAAATAAATAATTAATTAATTTCCATTTAATCAAAACAATAAAATAAAATAATATCTTGGGCTATTTTATTAGCCTTGCCACCCACACCATATATATATGGGCCTAATATTATTTTTCTTATTTTATTTAATCCATTAGACTTTAAATAAAAGCCCACATGTGAACCAGACTTATTCTTACTAAAAGAAACAAGCCCACATGTCTCCTTTTAATATATTAATATAATAGAGCAGCCCATTAAATAAATAATAGACATATTATATTCTTAATATATTAAATGCAATTCTAGATGGACCCATAAATTGGTCTGGTAGAATATATCAAGTGATCCATGCAAGTACGTGTGGATTGTTGATCTTGGCGGGCTATCCAAATTTAAGCTTCAATAGACATAACCTAATCACAATCAACAAATGATTCACTTAGGTCCGATCTATTAATTTTAACTCATTCCACTAAAGAGCTAAAATTGAACTCTTAAATAAAGATAGAATAAGGAGATGTTTCTCATTCATACCCTAGACAATCTTATAGGAGATGGTGTATCCTCATGAATAATATCAGTAATCGCCAAGAGCTCATAGACTGCCTATAGCTCTCTAAGTTACCATATTTCCTCATATGACCACATTTTGAACTTGGATATTTTGACTTGTCCAGAAGCCATGTCTTCAATAATCATTATTGAAAACTCAACGTTGAGATTTAATATCCAATACCTCAAAACATCCATATGATGATATTATACTCTCATTTAATAAATGGAGCCACGATGTCCATATCTATAAATGAAGTCATCTATCGATTAACAAATGAATACCACCAAACTATCGAGGATAGACTATGCTATATAATCGTACTCATTGATAGCTCAAATGATAACACTTGCAACCATAAGTCCATCATATATCTCAGGATTAAGATCGACTCTCCGATTGTCCTAATAATGAAAAGACTTATATCTAGTGACGGTTCTAGATTAAGTATTTCATTGTGATCCAGTTCAATGCACCCAGTGCACTAGATTCTTTTACTCGAAAACCTTTCGATGATTTTAGACTCATCATAACTCATTTGATCCCACTCAAATGCTAGTAAAAGAATTCTACAACTTTATCAAGATACAGGTGCCCAACCTTTAACTTAAATTGTGAACGTTATTCAAGACTAACTAAAGAATTGTGTCTACCTCATATATATCTGAATGTACAAACAATTCTTCATATCTCATAGTCTTTTGACCTTATGATTATTTACCTTGACAATTATAATTATAAATGCTATAAGATTTTGCAGAATCAGAAATCACTTTATTTATATGAAAAGATTGTCAATTACAATATTACACTCTTGCTATTGAGCATAATCCTAATAGAGCTTTAATCGGACCAGGTTTTCTAAGCAGCCCCTTATTGTGGATTGTGAGGTAGATGGTTTCACGGGATGCATTGAGAGGGGTATAATATGTGTAACCTTCCTTATTTCTGTCTATCCGTACTACTTCCGTTGGTGGAGGTGTCGCTGTAGGAGGAGTCCTTCTGACTGCATATCGCTCCCGCTAAGGCTGGTAAGGTGGCGGCTGGTACGTAAATTTGTTGGGAGGTCAGTTCTAGCCCTTCTGGATCAGCGCAGGCTTGGGTGCCTCTTTCTTTAGGCGTTTGGTAGATCCCAAGTCATCGTGCTCTATCTTGACCCTGAGTTGTTCATCTATCTCCACCTGTTCGAGGGCCTTGTCATAGGCCTCCTAGTATGTCTCCGGTGGGTTTTTTACAAAGGATCGGAACAATCTGCTAGCCCACAAGTTTCTCCTGAAGTTGGCTAAGGTCTCCTTCTCAGCGAAGACCTACATCTGGATCACCTCATTGTGGGACATTTCCACATAAGCCCTGAGCGGTTCACCCTACTCTTGGATCACGTATTAAAGGTGGATAGGATCCTTGAGGCAAGGCTTGATACCCTGGAATTGGGCACAAAAATCGTTAGTTAATTTACTACCTGTTGGTAACTTTTTGAACCATGTCTTGGCATAGTCAGTCAGCGTGGTTATGAACATTCTGTACATTATGGCTCGAGTATCGTTTTGGACCTCCATCTGCTGCACGAAGCTCTTAAGGTGGCTAGGGGATCTTCTATCCCAAAGTACTTGTCAGCTGGCATCTTGAACTTAGGGGGTAGCTCTGCCTCCCTGATTCTTCTGGAGAGTGGGGCGTTCATCTTGCCTAGGGGGTCCTTCCAAATTTCCCGGTGCTTACCCTTTTTTAGTTCCTGGATCTCTTTTACCATCCTGGCAACCTGGTCCCGTAGGCACTTTTCTCAGCAGTGCCTGGACTCGACCTCGAAGTCTTCATCATCAGACCCCTCTAATGCTACGGATGCCTTGTCCCGGTCCTCTTCCTATGGAGGATTTTCCAGGGCACTTCTTCTTTTGTTGGTGCTACCTTCTGCCATCGATCGAGGTTGCCTACCCACGGCTGCCAGTTGGACCGGTTGATGATACTCCCTAGGTGGTACGTCGAGAGCGGACTTTACCTGTAAGGGTTGAAAATTTGTTGGTCGGTCTGGTACCGTGAGAATGGGCCCAAGTCTGTCGTGGACCAGCGCTGGAGGCGGAGGTCCCAATCTATCAAATGCGGGTATCCTAGTACCTGGGCGATTGGTATATCCCCTAGTATCGGGTACCGCGAGCTAGGGGGTGATACCCTCTGTAACCATTAGGAGGCGGATACTTTCTACCAAGGCTACGACCTGTTTGTCCAGGTTGGCCTAGTTGGCTACTGGGGCAACATGGACCTAAGAGGTAACCAGCAAGGTAGCAGTAGGTGCTGGAGCGGGGTTGCGACTCTTCGACCCCTTTCTTTACTTCTGACCCTTTCGAGTTGAAGTGACAGATTGGTGCCCTAACAGATCGGGCTGCCCTTGGAAGGATCGAAGTCTCATGTTAATATGCTGCAAAGAATCAAATTCATAGGCTTTTTAAAGAGGCGTGGTAAGTTTCCCACATACGACGCCAAAAAGTGTTGATCGAAAATTCGCTCTAGGTGAGGAATTTCAATTAACACTTTGAGTGAGGCTAAAGGCGTGGGATTTGATCCATCAATTACTGTAGCATTTGAAACTCTGATTCGGTTCATTTTTTGGTCTCATTTATAGCACTTTAAATGGAGAAAAAGCCAACTCTTCCCTCCTACATTGTTTGGAGGAGAGTACTGACTCTGTATCCTGATGGTGCAGTACACTGGTGTACCGGTCTGCTTTCGCTGGCGTGGTGTTTGTTCTACTATGTATCTCGATGGCGTGGTACACTGACATACCCGTCTTCTCTTGCTTGGCGGGTAGGATGCCTATCTTGGTTGGATTCTGAGCCGATGTCGAGGTACTTGGATACCGGATAGATGTTGTAGTACCTAGGTGCTAGGTAGGAGGTAACGGGTATATGCGAGGTACTGGTACATGGTATCGCTATACCGGCTTCACTTGGTATCAGAAGTAATGGCTCAGCATGGTACCTCTTCTTGGATCATAGTTCTGGTGCTTCATTTGGTACTAGGTAAACAAGGTAGTCACGGTTCTAGCCCACCAGATATCGACCCTTCCTAGATAGTTGAACCGATGCTTCCGGGTACCTGGGAGTTAGGAATGGTTCCCCTCAAGGTCCTACCAGTAGGGATGGTAAAAACCCGGGTCCAGTCCGTGCATACCCGGACCCGGCCGCGTACCCGGGTTTACACAGTCCGGGTATCCACCAGAGAAAAACCATGATTTTGAAATCCGGGTATCTGGGTATCCATACCCGGATTTTACCCGGGTTTTAATATTTTCTTTTTTACAATTAGAATACTACATTAATTAGGATAAAGTAAACACACCAATATCACAATATTAATAATAGAAACTCAAATCCTAGACAAAACATTAAATATTCCATTGACCCACATGTCACTCTCTTTCTTTTTCAATTGATTCCAAAACCCGTATTTTTTTTATTACAATTTATTTTAACCGATATTCTTTTAACCAGGTAATGATTTTTTAATTTAACAAATTTATTTTTTTAAAGTTTGAAAAAATTAGGGTTTAGGTTTTTTTTAATTTGATAGATTTAAAAAAAAAAATTAAACCGGGTACCCCAGTCGGGTAACCGGGTATACCCAGACCCGGGCCGGTACACAATTGGCCGGGTACCCGGATATTCCTTATTCGGTCCCGGGTAAGAAATATTTGGGTATTACCTGGGTATTCCGGCCCGAGTAAGGCCTGGTACATGGCCCAGCCAGATAAAATTTCTATTCTTACCTACCAGGTATCAGTACAATGGAAAATTGTTTTTTGGACCACTGTCAAAAAAGGCTATTAACAAAATCTTATTATTATTATTTTTAATCTCAGCTGGATCAACTTTTGGGTCCTGGATCTTTGGTTTGGGTACATTTCCGAGCTTGTGGTATTACAGTTCTTACCTAACAATGGAAACTATTAATAAAGACCCATGAATGATTTGTACCATAAATGCACATGAGAGAGGGATGAAGAGTCAAAAATGCTTTCGTGAAGCTTTCTCTCTCTAAGAACTCAACTATATCTTCCTATATTTGAAAATCGGAGTTCTTGTCAAACAAGGTGGTATCTTGGCCTATTTATAGGATTATCACAAAATTACATCATTTTGAGAAGAACAGTTTTTCACAGTCCCAATTTCACGGTCCACTAGGACGAAAAACTACCATCAAAATGGTGCTGATATTTCGCGGTCCATCAAGACGAAAGCATGACCACGAAAATCACTAGAGAAAACTTCATGCTTGTTTTTCTCTGTTCACCAGGACGAGACCAAGACAGCGAAAACCTGTAGAAATTTTTTCACAGTGTCGTTTTCGTGGTGCACCAAGAAGACACTTGGACCACGAAATCCACTGGAAGAATTTTTGTGGTGCACCAAGGCGACACCTGGACCACAAAATCCACTGGAAAGATTTTCATGGTTCATCATAACTAAACCAAGACCGTGAATCAAAGAAGAAGAGGCTTTCTCAAGCGATCAATCATTCGCACAAAGACAAGCACACCAACGTGCAAGCTTAGCCGTTTCTAATCAACAAACGAAAACAAATTTACAACATAAATACAGACCGTAAATCTGAAATCAGATACGGAACAAGCAAATGAGTTCTTAGAACTCAAACAATGAAACACGCACAAATATCAAGGAATCATGATGCATGTGTGTGTAAGTGTAGTGAGTACAACAAATGCAGTGATACATGTAATCAAATTGTATGTGTCTGTGATTATTGATGCACTATGGTACATGGACATATATGAATGAATTGTGTGTGTGCATCTAATCTCTTCAAGATAACAAGTCGAGTAAATTCTACCTTGCATGGACATATATGAATGAATTGTATGTGTGCATCTAATCTCTTCAAGAGACCAAGTCGAGTAGATTCTACCTTTGAAGCTCGGCTCTTGAAGAACTTATGATGAGGGGAAAGATGTCTTCAATCATGATCACAATGTTGTTAACCACATGAAGAACCTAAACTACCCATACAAAAAGCACCCCAAAGGTTTTGACACATTAATAAGCTAATCACAAAATAATTACACTTTCAAGATCTACTTCTCTTCTGGGTTTATTCTCTTGTTTGTCTGTTGCAACTCTTGTCTCAGTGTTGTTTATTTACTGAGAAAACTCAGAAAAAATGAAAATGTAAATTGTCGCATCCTCCATCTTTGTTTGGTGATTGGTGATGTGAGATTCTGCGAAAAACTCATTAGATTATTTGAATATGAGATGAATAAAAATTCTAAAACTTTTTTCGTTGTTGCGATGAACATGTATGGTTTTACTATGTTAAAATTTAAATTTAAATTTAAAAATAAAAATAAGTAATGTTAAAATAAAATGAAGTGTCTTTCAATATTTTATTTTTAAGGGGGTGTTTGTTTTTCCATATAAAGTCTGAAAGCATATGAACAGACATTTTGTCTTTGTTTTTTTCAGATCTGAAGTCTGAAATAGTGTAAAAAATGTCTGAAATCCAATAAGTTGAAAATCTTGGCTTAAATCTAAAGTCTGAAAATTCTAGGTCATTTTCACCCATTTTCCCCAAAAATTCACTCGAAATCTTGACAATATTACAAAATAAAAAATAAATAAATTTAAAACTAAGGAATAATGAGTTCATCGGCCTCCAACCTCCTTCAATATTCAATCAGAAACTATTCGTCTCCAGTTTTTTTTTTTACTTTGAAAAATTTAATTTTTTTTATACTTATGACAGATCCTCTTACATTTAAAAAAAAAGATCCTCTTTGAAATTGGAGGAGGCATTGGCCTCCTGCCCTCCCCCTTTTTGTTGAATGCTTTAAGCCTTCAACAGGAGACAAACAAGATGATGAAGAGTTTTTTTTTTTCTTTTACTATAAGCTTTATTAAAGCAAAGGGGGAAATAACCCCAACCACAAACCACAACAAAATAGCGCCAGCAAGCACCCACACCAAGCACGCCCAACAAAAACAGCAAAGAAAATAGAGCAAAGACGTCTGAGGTTCTTTTTTTTCTACTTTATTTTTTTTTATTTTCACAAAATATTAATTGTTGTTATTATATTTATTGATCCAAATATTTTTATTTTATTATTTTATTTTATTTTTTAATAATACTTTCATTACCTTAATTTTAAATACAAATATATCACATTAATAATTGTTAAGGGTATAAGTGTCTTTTCAGATATTGATATTCAGATCTCATAAATAAAAAACAAACATGTTACCTAGATTCAGATTTCAACCACTTTTAAGATTTTAGTAAAGTTCAGATCTGTTCAAATTTTAGACAAAAAATATACACTACCTAAATATGGATTGTAAAAAATAAAAGGGATAATTTTGGCAAAAAAAGGTATTATCTTTACAATGTTTTTAATTAAAATTTTTAGAACGATAAGAGCATCTCCAATGCAAAAGTGACTTGTATACCAATAATCATTGACATGACAACAATGTCAAGAGACTTACTTCTTATGTGGCATAAAAATAGACTTGATAGACAATCAACTCAAAATTTGGTCTCTAAAGCTTCCGTCTAAAACACAATTTTTTTTAATGATGTGTCCATTTTTTTCCTGTTTTATTTTTTATTTTATTTCCTTACCAAAAATAGATGAAAAATTAATGTCAGTTTTAAATATTTACAGAGTCAACCGAAAAAATAGATGTGCAACAGATCGTCTAAAAGTAGACGGTCATGTTGACAATGTCTAATATTTTTTTTGCCATGTCAACTGGAGATTGAATATGCACTGTTGCATTGGAGAAAGATTTATTAACATAATGTTTATTAATCCTACAAGGCATCTCTTTTTTTCACAAGCCACTCTTACATCGGAGATACTTTAAGAGCATCTCCAATGCACCTATGGCTTGGGAAAAAATATATGCCACATAGGATTAATAAACAGCATGCTAAAATTTGTATCTCCAATGCAGCTATGCAGATACAACCTCAAGATGACGTGGCAAAAAAATAATAGACACTGTCAACATGACTGTCTACTTTCAGAGGCTTTGTTCGACAGTTATATTTTAGGCTTAGTCAGCGATCCCCACTCTTTCTTTTCATTAACCTTTCAACTCCCCGCTCTTTCTCTTTTGGCGCCAAAAGACCACAAAAAAAAAAAATCACTCAAACTCTTATGTATTCCACTCAAATTTCTTTAAGGTCGATTTCTTCTTCCGTTTTGAAGAATACGGCAAGTTCTTCTTCCTCTCCAAGTTTTTCAACAATTTCAAAGAATCTCTTTGTGAAATCTTTGACTTGTGTTAATTAGTGGTTTCAGCTCTAGGGTTTGCTGATTTTGCACTTCATCTCGGTAATTAATTTGTTGTTATGTTGTTTTATAGAAGTTGTGATTTTGTTTTTGTTCTTCAATTTTTATTTATTTATTTTTTGTCTTGAATTTGTTTCATTCGATTTATCATCTTGGAGACAAGAAAAGTATAGTTATGCTCTAAATGAACATCTTCAACCATTTCATCCCCATGAGGCTACCAACATTCAGGATTAATTCCTTATTGATGTTCACTCTCAATGATCATATTATGCATGATGATGCATGTCTTCATTATCTTTCCAAGATCTCTTGCAGTCCACATACGTGCTGAACTTTGATAATATGCCACATACTACTTGCAACACCCCAAATGCACGTTCCACATCTTTCCTCGCAGCTTCTTGGTGCTCGGCAAAAATTTCTCTTTAATAGAAGACGGTTGTGAGATTGTTTGAATTAAAGTGGCATACTACAGGTAAATTCCATCAGAGAGATAATACCCTATATTGTAGTGATGACCTTGTGATACAAAATTACATGGTGGTGCAACACCATTAATAAGATCATCAAATAGCAGAGATCTATCTAAAATAGTAATAACATTATTAGTACCGGCTATGCCAAAGAATGCATGCCAAATCCACAGATTTTCGAAGCTACAACTTCTAAAATGAGAGTAGGAACTCATTTAAAGCCATTGGTATACATACCATGCCAAGCTGTGGGGCAATTCTTCCAATGTCAATGCATACAATCAAGACTCTCAAGCATACAATCAAGACTCTCAAGCATACCTGGAAATCCTCGATCCTCTCCTTCTGGGAGCAACCTTGCAATTTCATCTTTACTTGGTTTTCTTAAATATTGTTTTTCAAAAACTCCTATTACAGCATCACAGAATCGCTCCAGGCTTTCGATTGCAGTGTTTTCTCCAATTTGAGCATACTCATCGAGGATATTAGCCGGACAACCATTTGCAAGCACTTGCACATCTGCTATCATTTTTTGTAAAGGACTCAACCCATCTTTTCCAACTGCATCAACCTTTTGTGTAAAATAATCATTGTATTTTCCAATAGCTAGTAAAATTTTCTTGAATAATTCCATGTCCATTCGAAATCGACGACGAAAATGCTCTGATGTATACTTTGAGTGCTCACCTTTGAAATAGTCATTAATAATTAATTCGTGACGATCCCTCCTATCACGGTGAATATAACATCTACCATGTGTTGAGCGACCATGAGGACGTTTTCTTACCGATCGACATCATTGAAACTATTATAGGAACATGGATTGTCGTGGTTTGAACCACATTATGAGTCATTTTAGTACATATTGAAATATATTTTTTCAATGGCTCATCTAATAATTGTTTAGTCATTGAGAGTGAATCATTGCTTGATGACAAACTATTAGAGTCAGATTCAAAACTTGATGATGACATTGGTTTATAATCGCACCTATAAAAAATTATATATATATATATATATATCATGGTTTTAAAAATCGTTTTGAGGCGTCCGCCTCGAGGCAGTGAAGCGGTGAGGTGGTGAAAACTAGCCTCGAGGAGGAGCCTCAAGTAGCTATTTTAAATCGTAAGCCTCATTGTGTGAGGCGTGCACCTTTGAGGCATACCGCTTTGAGGTGTATAAGGAGTACACCTTGAAAACACCATGTTTTTGGGCTGTTTTTGATGTTTTGTGGGTTGGGCCTTTAATTTTTCAAAATCAAAATAGTTTGGGGCCATGGTTTTGGGTTTGTTAGTAAAAAAAAACTATGAAATAACGACATAAAACACATAAAAAAAAACTAAAGAAACCCTAGCCCAACAAAGAAGTGAAGAAAGGATAAGAAAGAGCATAGAAAAACTAAAGAAACCCTAGCCCAACAAAGATTTGAAATTAAAATTTTCTTTGGGGGCACTGCCGAGTGCGTCAGCGGGGAGCTCGACCCCCGAGTGCGTCAGCGTAACGCAACTAAACTAATATAATCTTAACAACCTAACATGATGCATTGATAATGTTATGAAGTTGGTTTTGTTTGAGTTGAGAATAGATTTTAACTCTATGTGTAAGACTTGTTCTACATTTCTAGTTTTGGATGAGAAGATTCACGGTTTTTAGTCTTTTGTCGACTTTGCTTTGTTATTAATTTTCTCTACTATGAACTAAATCATGTTGTGTGCTTTTATTTGATAGTAATGTTATTGAGTCATTGATATTATGGTATGAATTATGAACTATGAATTTTTAGTTTCTTTTTGTAATTTTTTAATGTTTTTTTATTTTTTTAATTTATTATTGTTAATTAATTGAGGCTTACATCTCGTTTCGTCTCGAGGCTTACACTCGTGAGGCGATGGTCAACCGCTTCGAGGCTCGATTTCGCCATTCAAAACCTTTATTTATATATATATATATACAATAATTTTCATATAAGTGCGCACTGATAGAATTATATAAGGACATTGAATGTGAGCCACTCATTTTACATATTTTGACTTGGTATGTATGCACTTGTCAAAACTCTTTTATAAATGAGTGGCTCACATTCAATGTCCTTATATAATTATATCAGTGCGCACTGACTGGAAAATGACTGTGTATATATATATATATATATATATATATATTAGAAAACACACCATAAGCAGACAAATAACCAACATCATTCTTTTTGAATTGGATTGGATGGTCAGCATACCAATTGTTTGACTAAATATGTGAGCAGCAACAATGATGCAATATTAGGTCTCATATTTATTATTATTATTATTATTTATTCAAAAAAAAAACAGATTTAAACAAATTCATATGTCCAACACAAAGTCTAAAATGTTCTTATATAAAATGGTAATAATAGCTCAGAAAAACATCAATCTATATGCAAGTTTTAAGTTTTATTGAGAAATTTTATCAAACAGTCGGTATGCAAGTCCATCCATATATATTAATTGAATTTATATTTATTGAATCATGGAAAAATTGCCCAAAAACAATCAAAGAAATAAAGCAGAAATAATATTTGAAGAAAAAAATTATAATAATTGTTAATAGAAATCTTACTCGAGGCAACAAATCTCAGTTAGCACCCTCAAGATCATTACCACGTAGGTGATGACCAATGGTAGTACATATATGTGTATAAAACAATACCTAATGAAATGACATGGAGACAGTGATTTCTACAGTTATTCAAAAGAAACAAAAATCTCTCTTTATTGATAACATATGATATACATTTCTCTATCTCTCTTTCGAATTGCTCTCACTTTTTTCTGGGTGATAGTTGAGTGTTTGTTGTATGCCTGTCGAATAGTAGTCTCCTCTTTCTGAAGGAGGAAATCCCTCCTTTATACAGTGTCTTCATAGGTTAAAACACATTGATATCCCCTTGATTTTCTCATCCCCCTCTTATCGGACAGGATTTTTACCTTTAAATGTAGTTGACTTTGAGTTAATTGCTCTGTTGAGGATATCTCGGAAATCAATTTGTTTCCCATTCAGACTCTATTGCTTGTTCTGCACGTGTGTAACGGCTGTGGATATGATACTATGTATCTTCAGATCTGGAATGATTCCCATAGGGGTCGTTGAATGTATCATGGTGTGGTGCATCGACTAGTGAGGTCAATCAATGTTCCGACCTAGATATCTGAGAAGTTTCGTTCAGCTAGGAGCCAGGTCTGGCTTCCCTTGATCTTTCAAAGCTAGGTGCGGCTTCCTATAGACATCCCCCTGTATCAGCGAGGTATCGTCCAGCTATGAGCCAGGTCTGGCTTCCTATGGTCATCCCCATGTATCAGCGAGGTATAGGTGAGTTTCTAGAGAAATTGCGAGGTGACCTCGACTTCGCGGAATTTCTTGTTTTCAGGTTTGGTGATGCGGGCTAGATCTAATCGTCCCGGGCTCTATTCAAGATGTTTCTAGAGCCCGTCCTTGTTCCTGCGGGGTGGTATCGTAGCTCGGCTTTGGGTAGAATAGTCTCCTGGTGGAAACTCTTGGGCAAGGAGCCATGTCTGGAAGGTGGAAAATTTCCCTTTGGTCCTTAGCCAATTTTAGCTATTAACAGAAGTCCCCCCTGACTTGAACACCAGACGTCGAGCTTGGGGTTGGGGTCAGATTTTTGCTTTATTTGGGAAATCTTCCCTTTTTTACCGTTACCGGAATATTGGGGAAATCTCCTCATTAACTGCGTAAGCGACGTGGCGCAAACTGACTAATTTATCTCCAAATTAATCTGATTGCATTACGGCAGTCCTCGAGATTTTTTACCGTTACCAGAATCTTAGGGAGATCTCCTCATTAACTGTGTAAGTGACATGGCGTGAGCCGACTAGCCTGTTTTTGAGTTAATCCGGTTACGTTACGGCAGTCCTCGAGATTCTTTACCGTTACCAACCGAGGATCTCGGCCGCTCATGTTGTTGCCCTCTTGCCTATATATATATCTATTTATCTCCACGTTTTCCTCACATCTTTCGAACTAAAATTTTTTCTAAGAAGTATTTTCTCTCATAGCCTTTCTTCCAAGCTTGCCTTTTTCTTCATTCTTCATCCTTATTTACTTTACTGTGTCGAAGACCAGTCGTGATTCAGTTGATTCCATAGTTGACGGCGAGGAGGTCGTTAGTCTCGCCCTGGGGAAACGGGCTAGGAGGAGTTTAGACGGCGACGATTCCCTACCCAACCCGCAACGTCGGCGGTCAAATAGGAACGTGTCCATTGGGACTGGGTTCTCCAACCATCCTGACCATCCTTTGGATATCACCGACGAAGATTCGGACAAGGAAGAGGTGACACCGCGGGAGAATGTCGGGTCCCGGTTTCTGGCCCCCTCTTGGAGAGGCTCCCTCATTATGATTTTCAGGGTTGTCCCGGATTCCATCGTCGATCCAGTCTCGATTGACCGCTTGAGGTCGAAGTTTGGTATCCCCGACAGCGTATCCATCTCGGTGCCTCTCATAGGTTTTGAGTTCTTCAACCCCCCTAAAGGCGTACTTCCGATTCATGTGGCAGCTCTCGAGAACGGGGTCAGGCTTCCCCTTCATCCGACTCTTCGGTGGGCTCTTAACGCCATCCAGCTCGCTCCCTTCCAGTTGACGCTTGGCTTCTGCAGGCATCTGATTGGTTTCCTCGTACTATGGAGGGAACAATGTCAGTTGAGTAAGGTAACGAGAGAGCCAGGAGCAGAGAAGCTAGCCTATCTTTTCCAGATTGGGAGCCTGTCTGGTGCTCCTCGAGGCCAGTTCTATGCTAAGGCCAAGAACAAGCTCAACCTCGTTATTCCTGGTGCTTCGAAGAAGGACCCCGCTTGGAAAGAAGAATGGATTCTTACGGGGGATGACTGGGGGAGCTCGATTTTCATTGGAGGGCATGAATTCGAGGTTCCCACGGCTTTCATGACAAACCCTCGTGGGACCGGGACTCCCTGCCTTCTGAGTCCGAAGCCATCTTGAAGGCTATTTTAGCCCGGAATTATTTGAACCTGTAGTTCCCTACTGCTGAAGCCTTCGATCCTAGTAGGGTGAACCAATACTTGTGGATCTTAGACGCTACTCCTCGTAAGTGTCATTGAGTTGCCTTACCTTGCCTTGTTACTCAGCTTGGTTCTAACATTTTCCTTTTTAATTTGCTTATTCACAGTTTTTGTCGTTGAACCGGCTACCCGCCACATCTCACGATCTCCTCAAGGTAGAGTTTCTCTTCCCTCCGCTGAGGTCGAACCTGTTCTTGCTTCATCTACCTCTCCACCTGGGTCCAAGATGGCTACTCTCGCTTCGTGGGCTTTTCGGGCTTTGGGTAAAGCTCCCCAGGTTGTTGGTCCAGCTGCATCTGTCCCTTCAGCTGTGATCGCTAAGGTTGCTACCCCCCTCGATTCGGCCTCCTAATTCTGCTGCGCTTGTAACCCCCCAGGCTTCTGAGGTCTCTGGGAAGGGTGTCGTAAGGGTTCCTTCCAGCCGTTCCCGGCCTCAGTCGAGCTCGACAGGGAAGGACGAAGTCCTGGAACAATTTATCACGTCTTGTCTGGGCTGGGGGATCTCCCGGATGGCTTCCATGCCTGTGGACATCCTGATTACCAAGGGGTCTGCTATTTTAGCTGAGGTAATTGCATTTCCTTCGAACTACTCTTGCTAATTTGTTCAGTTTCTAACTCGGGTTCTGTATTTTGTAGGCCTTCAAGTTTAATGAGGTGATGGGTCAGCAGGTAGCCCTCATTCACGACCGGACTGTAAAAGCTGAAGCCGAAGTCGAGAAAGCCAGGGAATTGCTCAAGCAGGCTCAATCTTGAGTGGAAGAGATGACTTCCAACCAGGGAAAGGTTGAGGTCGAGATGGCTGAGCTTCGCTATGACCATGAGAGGATGAAGCAATCTTATGATCATGAGCGTCTTCAATCTATTTGGTGGGCTAGACAGAGGGATTCTTGGAGATCTGAGGCTAAAAAGTTGGATTTCAAGAATCAGTCTTTGATTACTCAAGTGACCAAGCTGCAAGCTGACACGGAGACCTCCTTCAGCGATGGATATTTCTATGCTTCCTTTTAGGCCGCAGAAGCTCTCCCTCTTCCCTTTGACTTGTCATCTATTGCCAGCTGGGATAGACAGGAAGTAATGCTTAAGGCTGCTGAGTTATCTCGTCCTGAAGGCGACGAGGTGGTCCCTTCGAGCCGAGCAGGAGCTGGAAAACAACCCACCCAGACAGATCCTCAATTTCCTCCTTCTACCTTTACTTCCTCAGGTCCCGGGGAATCTTCCAGTAAAGTTTTATCTTCTCGATCCGAGGAGGACCAGTTGGGAGCTGGGGAAGAGGTTAGGAGCCCATCTGAGGAGCCCTTCATAATGGAGATGGAGGTCGACAGGAGCCAAACGGGGTCCATGGCTGCCCTTCTTGATGTGGCTATCCTGCTTGAGGTTATAGAAGTGATTAATGAGGTCTTGGAGGAAGATCCTGCTGACCAACAGGTAGAGCCTCTAAATAGAGGGGCGATTGGTGAGGATAACCGAGGTGGAAAACTACCTGAAGGGGGGGGGGGTCGATGACGAAGATCAGCATGAAGGAGGAGGACCGGCGGAGGAGAACCAAGAGAGTCCCAAAGCTTGAAGTAGTTTGTTAACGGAAATTTTGCTTGGGATGAGAAATCTCTGTTAACGTCCTCGAGACCACTACCACGTAGATGGTGGCCAAAATTCTTTATATATGTAACAATGGTTTATCAAGTGATAAGTAAGCAAGAATGTTTTTATTTAGCATGCATGGTACACGAATACAAAGATTTTTCTCTCTTTTTTTCTCAACTCTCTCTGGTCAATGGTCGATTGTTAGTCGTATGCCTGTCGAATAGTAGTCTCCACTTTTCATTCCTTTTCTTTTCTATTTATACATGGTTTGTAGGTCAACAGACTGATTCTCCCTTGATTGTCTCAGTGATTGTCTCAGTCTCTTCCTTATCGGGCGGGATTTCTTGCGTTAATATCATTTGACTTTTAGATTGACGCCTGAATTGAGAGTATCGTGGTGGAGATCAGTTTGTTTCCTTTTTGGATTTCATTACTTGTTCTGCATGTAGATAACGCTTCCAGATATGATTTAATGCATTCCTCGTATCCTTTCAGTATGATCCTTATAGAAGTCGCGGGACATGACGATATGGTTTGATGCATCAACCAGGGAGGTTGTTTAGTATTTTGACCTTGATGTCTGAGAAGTTTCATCCAGCTTGGAGCCAGATCTGGCTTCTCTTAACTTTTTCGAAGCTAGATGTGGCCTCGACTGACCTTTTTGAAGCTAGGTGTGGCTTCGACTGACCTCGCGGCCTTCTAGGGACATTTTTCTGTGTCAATCGAGGTACAGACGAGTTTCTTGAGCATTTACGAGATGACCTTGACTTTGGGGAGCTTCTAGTTTTGATGATGCGGGCTAAGTCCGATCATTCCGGGCTCTATCCCGGATGTTTCCGGAGCCCGCCCTTGTTCCTGGGGTGGTATCGCAGTTCGGCCCTGGATAGAGAGGTCTCCTGGTGGAAGCTCTCGGGTCCGGGCTTTATCCCAGATGTTTCTGGAGCCCGCCTTTATGCTTGGGGTGGCATCGTAGCTTGGCTCTGGATATAGAGGTCTTCAGGTGAAACTTTCGGGTATGGAACCAGGTCTAGGAAGTGGAAAATTTCCCTTTGGTCCTTAGCCAATTTTGGCTATTAACAGAAGTCCCCTTTGACTTGAACACCAGACGTCGAGCTCGGGGTTGAGGTCAGATTCTCACTTTATTTGGGAAATCTTCCTCTTTTTACTGTTACAGAAATTTTGGGAAATTTCTTCATTTGATTGACGTGTTGTGAACCGACTATTTTATCTTCGAATTAATCTGATCACGTTACGGCAGTCCCCGAGATTTTTTACCGTTACCAGGATCTTGGGGAGATCTTCCTCTTAACTGCGTAAATGATATGGCATGAGATGATTAGCCCGCTTTCGAGTTTAATCCGGTTACGTTACCGAGTCGATTTTTTACCGTTACCAAACGAGTATCTTGGTAACTTGAGCTGTTGCCCTCCTGCCTATATATATGTTTGTTTTCCACCTCATCTTCCTCACATCTTCTTGAGCTAAAAGAACCTTTTGTTGAGAAATATTTCCACAGTTTTTCCTCCAAGCTTGCTTCTTTCTTCATTCTTCGTCTTCTATTCTTTCTTCATTCTTCATCTTCTATAATGTCGAAAAACAGTCGTGATTCAAATGATTCCATATTCGACGGTGAAGAGGTCGTCAGTCTTAGTCTGGGGAAGCGGGCTAGGAGGAGTTCTGATGGTGATGATTCCCCTCCCACCTCACAACGTCGGCGATCCAGTAGGAATGTATCTATCGGGACTGGGTTCTCCAATCATCCCGACCACCGTTTAGATATCGTCGATGATGATTCCGATAAAGAAATCGCCAGTGGCGC
Source organism: Dipteronia sinensis (assembly GCA_033220585.1). Classification (NCBI taxonomy): domain Eukaryota; kingdom Viridiplantae; phylum Streptophyta; class Magnoliopsida; order Sapindales; family Sapindaceae; genus Dipteronia; species Dipteronia sinensis. The sequence continues at coordinate 34,169,382 of CM065639.1, read as the reverse complement.
TGCGGGGGAGCGTCGGGTCTCGGCTCCTGGTCCCCTTGGGGAGAGGCTCCCTCCCTACGATTTCCGGGTTATCCCAGATTCCACCGTTGACCCGGTGTCGATCGACCGCTTGAGGTCAAAGTTTGGCATCCCCGACAGTGTATCCATCTCGGTGCCTCCCAAGAACTTCGAGTTTTTCAACCCCCCTAAAGGCGTGCTTCCGATCCATGTGGCTGCTCTTGAGAAAGGGGTCAAGCTTCCCCTCCATCCGACCTTTCGGCGGGCTCTAAATGCCATCTAGCTCGCTCCCCTTCAGTTAACGCCGGGGTTCTGGAGGCATTTGATCGGTTTCCTTGTGTTATGGAGGGAACAATGCCAGATGAGTAAAGTGATGAGGGAGCCAGGTGCAGAGGAGCTGGCTTATCTTTTTCATATTGGGAGCTTTTCTGGGCTTCTCGGGGTCAGTTCTATGCCAAGGCCACGAATAAGCTCAATTTCATCGTTCCTAGTGCTTCGAAGAAGGATCCCGCGTGGAAAGAAGAATGGATCCTGGCGGGGGATGACTGGGGGAGCTCGATTTTCATCAGAGGGCATGAATTCGAGGTTCCTACGGCTTTCAGTGACAAGCCCTCCTGGGACCGGGATTCCCTGCCTGCCGAGTCCGAGGCCGTCTTAAAGGCCATTCTAGCCCGGAATTACCTGAATTCGAAGTTCCCTACCGCTGAAGCTTTTGACCCTTGTAGGGTGAACAAATATCTGCGGATTTCAGACTCTATTCCTCGGAAGTATGCTTGTGTTGCTTCGTCTTATTACTTAGCTTGGTTCTAACATTTTCTTCTTTAATCTGCTTATTCACAGTTTTTGTCGTGGAGCCAGCCACCCGACACGTCTCACGCTCTCCTCAAGGTGGAGCTTCTCTTCCCTCTTCTGGGGTCGAACATGCCCTGGCTTCTTCTGTCTCTCCGGCTGGGTCCAAGACGGCCACTCTGGCCTCGCGGGCTTTCCAGGCTTTGGGCAAAGCTCCCTAGGTGGTTGGCCCGGCTGTTTCTGCCCCCTCGGCCGTGGCCGCTAAAGTCGCTACCCCTTTGACTCAAACACCTGATTCCGCGGTGCTTCCAACAACCAAAGCCTCAGAGGTTTCTGGGAAAGATGTCGCGAGGGCTCCTTCCAGCCGCTCCCAGCCTCAGTCGAGCTCGACAGGGCGGGACGAGGTCTTGGAGCAGTTCATAGCGTCCTGTCCAGGTGGCGGGATCTCCAAGATGGCTTCTATGCCTGTGGATGTCCTTATAACCAAGGGGTCCGCTGTCTTAGCTGAGGTAATTGTATTTCCTTCACGCTATTTTTGTTAACTCATTCATTTTCTAACTCGGGTTTTTTATTTATAGGCCTTTAAAGTTAATGTCGCGATGGACCAGCAGGTAGCCCTTCTCCATGATCGGGCTGCAAAAGCCGAGGCTGAAGCCGAGAAGGCCAGGGAACTGCTCAAGCAGGCTCGGTCTTTAGTGGAAGAGGTGACTTCCAGCCAGGGCAAAATTGAGCTCGAGATGGCTGAGCTTCGCTGCGATCATGAGAGGATGAAGCAATCTTTCGATCAAGAGTGTCTTCAATCTCTTCGGCGGGCTAGGCAGCGAGACTTCTGGAGATCTGAGGCTAAGAAGCTGGACCTCGAGAACCGGTCTCTGATTACTCAGGTGGCCAAGCTGCAAGCTGATGCGGAGACCTCCTTCAGCGATGGGTATTTTTATGCTTCCTTTCAGGCTGCGGAAGCTCTTCCTCCTCGTTTTGATTTGTCATCTATTGCGAGCTGGGACAGACATGAAATAATGCTCAAAGCTGTCGAGTTATCTCGTCTTGAAGGCGACAATGTGGTCCCTTCTAGCCCGGCAGGAACTGGGAAGCAGCCCACTCAGTCAGATCCCTCATTCCATCTTCCTTCCTTTATCCCCTCAGGTCCTGGGGAATCTTCCAGTAAAGTGATGTCCTCTCGATCCGAGGAGGACCAATCGGGAGCTGGTGAAGAGGTTAGGAAGCCATCTGATGATCCAGCTTTAACAGAGATGGAGGTCGACATGAGCCAGATGGGGCCCTTGGCTACTCTTCTCGACGCGGCTATTCCTCCTGAAGTTATGGATGTAATCAATGAAGTTTTGGAAGAAGATCCAGCTGATCATTCGATAGAGCTTCTAAATGGAGGAGGGTCGGCGAGGATAACCCAGATGGACAGCTATCTATTGAGGGGGTTGATGCTGAGGATCCGGAGGAAGGAGGAGGGCCAGCGGAGGGGAGCCATGATAGCCCCAAAGCTTCAAGCGGATGACATGTTTCTGATTGCCCGGAAAAGGGGGTGGGCACCCTGCTTTGCCATTGTCAGTTTTTTATTTTTGCTTCTTCTTTTTGTAGCCCGAGTTCAGGGGTTGGGCTCCCCATTTGGATGTAGCCTTATCGGGGGATAGGCTCCCCTTGCCCTTAATGATAAATTGACGCGCCTTTTTGAGAACTTTATTCTGTTTCTGGTCTTGAATGGTATCCAGAGTAGCATCTGTAGCATCAATTAAGATTCGTGTAGGCAATTATGATGATTTTGATCCTTCACACGAAAGCAAACATTATATATATGGGGCGATAACCCAACCAAGACATCAGGAAGGCTACTTAGCTATTTCCTAGTCTTTGAGATCTGGCGGGCAACTATGCCTTTACACTCAGATCCTTCTTGGGGGTGGTAGCCCGACCAAGGCATCAGGAGGGCTATCGAGCTATTTCCCGGTCTCGAGATCTGGAAAGCAACTATGCTCTTACACTCAGATCCTTCTAGGGGGTGGTAGCCCGACCAAGGCGTCAGGAGGGCTATCGAGCTATTTACTAGTCTCGAGATCCGGAAGGCAACTATGCTCTTACACTCAGATCCTTCTTGGGGGTGGTAGCCCGACCAAGGCATCAGGAGGGCTATCGAGCTATTTCCTGGTCTAGAGATCTGGAAGGCAACTATGCTCTTACACTCAGATCCTTCTTGGGGTGGTAGCCCGACCAAGGCATCAGGAGGGCTATCGAGCTATTTCCTGGTCTCGAGATCTGGAAGGCAACTATGCTCTTACACTCAGATCCTTCTTAGGGGTGGTAGCCCGACCAAGGCATCAGGAGGGCTATCGAGCTATTTCCTGGTCTCGAGATCTAGAAGGCAACTATGCTCTTACACTCAGATCCTTCTTGAGGGTGATAGCCTGACCAAGGCATCAGGAGGGCTATCGAGCTATTTCCTGGTCTCGAAATTTGGAGGGCAACTATGCTCTTACACTCAGATCCTTCTTGGGGTGGTAGCCCGACCAAAGCATCAGGAGGGCTATCGAGCTATCTCCTGGTTTCGAGAGGTTTATGTCGAATTCTCACACAAGGGTATAGTCTCTAACGTTGAACATAGTTGTAGACAAAGATGGAAGAGAAAAGGAAAATGACTTTACTGATGATGGAGATGTAGTACATCTTTATTAGGACCTTTAATGAAAACTAAGTGGGGATAGTCTGCTTGAGAACTCTTTTCAAGGGTAGAATTTCTTCAAATGATCTGCATTCCAAGTGTGGTTGATGGGTCGTCCGTCCATGTCTTCGAGTTTATAAGCTCCATTGCGAACAACTAGCTTTATCAAATATGGCCCTTCCCAATTTGGACTTAAGACTCCATCCGACCTTTTTCGAGTATTCAGTGTTACTTTCCTAAGTACCAGATCCCCTTCCTTGAATTTCCGGGCTCTAACCTTTTGGTTGAAGTATCTAGCGATCCTGCTCTGGTAGATCGCTACTTTCTCTGCTACCCGGTCTTGTTTTTCTTCTAAGAGGTCTAGACTAGCCCGGAGCTTGACTTCTTTACTTTCGGGCTCAAAGTGTTGTACCCTGAACGAGGTCAAGCTATGCTCGATGAGGAGGACTGCTTCAACCCCGAAGGCCAAAGAGTAAGGTGTTTCTCCAGTAGCTGTTCTTTTTGTAGTCCGGTATGCCCAAAGGACTTCTGGTAGCTCTTCGGCCCATTTACCTTTCCTCTGCTGAAGCTTCTTTTTCAGAAGTTTCTTGATTGTCTTGTTGGTGGATTCTACCAGCCCGTTAGTCTGGGGATGAGCCACTGTAGCGAGCCTGAGGTCGATCCCCAATCCCTTGCAGAAGTCTCTGAATCGGGCGTTGTCGAATTGCTTTCCTAGGTCGGCTACAATGATGAGAGGGGTCCCGAACCTACATATTACGTTACTCTTGATGAACTTGGTTGTATTCTTTTCTGATATTTGAGCAAGAGGTTCTGCCTCAACCCATCTTGTGAAGTAGTTGATAGCCACGATAGCATGTTTCATCTGTCCAGGAGCGGTAGGAAGTGGCCCAATTAGGTCGATTCCCCACATGGCAAAGGGGTAAGGTGAGCTGAGGGACGACAGTCGCTCGGGTGGCTGGTGGCTCAAGTTTGAGGTTCTTTGACAAGGTTCGCAGGATTGCACAAAACTCTTTGCATCTTGATGGATGGTCGGCCAGTAGTACCCCATACGAAGCACCTGATAGGCTAGAGCTTCCCCACCTATGTGGTTCCCACAGTCCCCTGAGTGGACCTCTCTCAATGCCCACTTAGCATCATCGGGATGCAAGCACTTAAGTAAGGAGAGGGATCTGCCCCTCCTGTAAAGGTATCCGTCCACCATATAATATCGAACTGAGAGTCTCTTAACTCTTCGGGCTTGGTCGGGCTCTTTAGGAAGCTCTCCTTCAAGGAGGTAGGCAACAATTGGGTCCATCCAGCAAGGTAGGCGATCCAGGGAACAAATATCTCCATTTGTGGCTATGCTTGGCTGGGTGATCACTTGGAGGGGAATTCCCCTTGGCAGGGATTGGCCTCCGTTTGCCGCTATTTTAGCCAGAACATTTGTGCGATGGTTCTGGTGTCGAGGCACCTGATCGATCTTGAGTCCCTTAAATTTGCTTTTCAGCAGCCGAGCTAGATTTAAGTAGGCAACCATATTATCTCCCTTTACCTGGTAGACCCCAGTCACCTGGTTTACAACAAGCAACGAATCGCTCTTGATATGCAGGTAGTTGGCCTTTAGTTCGATGGCTACCTTCATCCCAGCTAGGAGGGCTTCATATTCCGCTTCGTTGTTGGTAGCTTTAAATTCAAACCTGAAACAGTGACAGAATTCAGTCCCCTTCGGATCTATCAAAACTATGTCAGCTCCTCCCCCAGCTCGTCCGGATGCTCCGTCTGAAAAGAGGATCCATGGCTTGCAGCCCTCCGGCTAATTTTTAACCTCGGATATCTTCTCAAGAACCTCGTTGGATACTGAGGGATCAACTGGGTCTGAGATCGCTGAGAATTCTGCCACGAAGTCGGCTAAAGCCTGTGCCTTAATCGTAGTCTGGGGCTTATACTTTAAGTCAAACTGAGTGAGCTCTAGTGCCCATAAAACTAGCCTTCCCGACACATCTGGTCTTTGTAAGAATTGACGGAGGGGTTGGTCTGTCACCACTGCTATTGTGTGAGCTTGAAAATAGGGACGGAGTTTCCTCGCTGAGATCACCAGAGCATAAGCGAGCTTCTCCAGGAGAACGTAGTTTCTTTCTGATTTGGTCAAGGCATGACTCACATAGTATATGGGTCTTTGAAAACCGTCGCTACAATCCTTGGCCAAAGCCCCGCTTACTGCAGTTTCTGATACAACCAGGTAAATCTGCAGCTCATCTCCGAGAACCGGCTTGACTAACAAAGGGGGCTTGTTAGGTACTCCTTCAAAGCTTGAAATGCCTGCTCGCTTTCCTGGCTCCATTTCATGTTCTTTCCTTGTTTGATGGACTTGAAGAAAGGGAGACATTTATCAGTGGAGCGAGAGATAAACCTGTTGAGTGCTGCCACCCGTCCAGTCAGAATCTGTACTTGCTTGAGCGAGGTCGGGGATTCCAGGTCCAAGATAGCTTTGATTTTTTCTGGGTTGGCTTCTATACCTCTCTCATGAACCATGAAGCCCAGAAAATTTCCTGCTGTTACCCCAAAAGCACATTTGGAGGGGTTCAAACGCATCTGGTTTTCCCTTAGTATGAGGAAGGTTTTACGAAGGTCTTCCTGATGTCCCTTTGTGGTTGGGGATTTCGTGACCATGTCGTGGATATACACTTCCATCGTTCTTCCTATCTCGGGCTTGAACAGTTTGTTAACCAGCCGCTGGTATGTGGCTCCTGCATTCTTCAAACCAAACGGCATCACCTTGTAGCAGTATAAGCCTTGCCCAGTAATGAAACTGGTTTTATCCTGGTCAGCCGGGTGCATTTTAATTTGGTTGTATCCAGAAAATGCGTCCATAAAACTCAAAAGTTTATTTCCGGATGTGGAGTCAACCAGCTGGTCGATCTTTGGCAAAGGAAAACTGTCTTTCGGACAAGCCCGGTTGAGGTCGGTGTAGTCGACACACATACGCCATTTTCCATTCACCTTCATGACCATGACCACGTTGGCGATCCATACGAGGTAATGTACCTCTCTGACGAACCCCGCTTTGATCAATTTATCAACCTCTTCCTGCACCGCCGCGTTCCTATCAGTGTTGAAATGATGCCTCTTCTGCTTGACGGGCTTAACTGTTGGATCTACTGCTAGCCGGTGGGTGGCCAACGATGCCGGGATTCCAGGCATTTCATTATGGTTCCAGGCGAAGATGTCGCTGAATTCCCTAAGAAGATCAATCAGTCCTCTTTTTACTTCTGGATCAAGGGTGGCTCCGACCTTGACGACCTTGGAGGGATGGTCATTCTTGACGGATATCTCTTCTAGTTTGTCCACGGGCTGCCCGTTGGCCCATTCCTTACTCCGTTCTTCCTCGTAGAGCATGATAGGTTCATCCTCCGAATGCCCAGGATGTTCTGCGGGCTCCTTCTCCTCCTGGAATATCCGGGATGTATCCATGTCTTCCTGGATTACTGTCACCTGTACACACTGCTTCGCTAAGGCTGTAGGATTGGCGGATACTGCGTAGCATTTCCTGGCTGCCTGCTGGTCTCCGCGTACCTCTCCTACCTTGGTTCCAACCAGGAATTTCAAGACGTTGTGGTATATGGACAAGACTCCCTTCAAGGAGGACAGGAAAGGTCTCCCTAAGATGGCGTTGTAGGCCGATGGGGTGTCCACCACTACAAAGTCGGTCATTACATTCTGTTGGAGCGGGGTGACCCTGATAATTACTGGGAGGATCATTGACCCCACTGGTATGATCGAGTCCCCAGTGAAACCGTAAAGTGGAGTGGTACAGCTGTTGCAGCAATGTTGCTTTAGGTTCAGTTTTTCCAGGGTATCCTTGAAGAGGATATCTACACTGCTACCTGTATCCACGAGCACGCGATGGACCAGACAGTTGGCGATCTGTATCATGATGACCATTGGATCATCATGAGGTTGCACAATGTTGAAGACATCTGCTTCGGTGAATACGATCTGAGCTGACTGGGAGGGCTCTGTCGGGCTCTGGCTGACTTCGAAGATCCCCCGGCTCTCTCCAAGGCGGGGAACCTTTCTAGCGTGGTTTTTCTAGGAGTTATTGGAGACGCCGGCCAATGTAGGACCCCCGCTGATAGTGTGTATCACTTGGATCTGTTGCATTAAGTCGGCCTGCTCCCTTTTCCTCTTTTCTGCGTCCTCGCGGATTTCAGCTTGCACCTCCCTTCCAGTTCTGATATTATCTCTGACCTATTGTAAGAACTCAATCTGGTTGCGCAAGTTATAGCACTCTGATGTGTTATAGCCCACGTCTTCGTGAAAGTCGCAATACTTGTACCGGTTTCTCCTGTCAGCCAGGGCCTTCATAGGAGTGGGCTTTTGGAGCAACCCTTTATCTCGTATGGCAAGGTAGACTGTTTCCCTGGAAGCATTCAAAGGAGTATAGTGGTCATAACCTTTTTCCCCTTGCAATACTGGAGCCACGGTCCTGGGAGGTGGCGAAGCCCGGGGAAGGGTTCGTTTTGCTGGATATCTTTCTTGCCTATGCCGAGGTGCAGGGAGGCGATAAGTCGACCTATTGGGAGGTTTATTCTGAGCTCTCTGTACCGGCTCAAATTTGGGGGCTTCTTTCTTCAGACGCTTTGCCGTTCTCATGTCGTCATGTTCTATCTTAACCTTGAGTTGTTCGTCGATCTCGACCTGCTCGAGAGCCCGGTCATAGGCCTCCTGGTATGTCTCGGGAGGTCTCTTGGCAAAAGAACGGAAAAGATTTCCTGCCCAGAGTTTCGTCTGAAGTTGGCGAGGGTTTCTTTTTCAGTGAAAACTCTCATCTGTATGACCTCCTTGTGAAACCGCTCCACGTATGATCGAAGAGTTTCACTCCATTCCTGGGTCACATATTGGAGGTGTATGGGATCTTTCGGGCGAGGTTTAACTCCTTGGAACTGTGAGCAAAAATCGGTTGACAGTTTTATGAAAAAATCCACGCTACCAATGGGCAGTTTCCTGAACCAGGTTTTCGCTTAGTCGGTCAAGGTTGTTGGGAACATTCTGCACATAGCTGCTTTGGTAGTGTTCTGGACTTCCATCTGTTGAACGAAGCTCTCTAGATGGCTTAGAGGATCTTCCGTTCCAGAGAACTTATCTGCTGGCATTTTGAATTTTGGGGGGAGCTCTGCTTCCCGGATCCTCCTCGTGAAGGGAGCGTTCATCTCGCTCAGGGGATTCTTTTTGTCCTCCTTGCTCTTTCCCTTCCTTATCTGTTGGACCTCTTTTTGTAGCTTGTCCAGCTGATCCCTTAGTCGCTTGTTCCCGGGTCTCTTCGAGTTAACCTCAGATTCCTCACTGTCGAATCTTTCTGATGAACTGGAAATTTCTATCCGGTCCTCCTCCTGGACATGATCCACTGATCGGGCCAAATATGTACTATATTTAGGCCCTCAGATCCTTACCTTATGTTCTGTTTTCGTGCATTTTTGTGTCTCTTATGGGTTGTTTTGTGCTTATTTGAAGGAAATGATGCAAAGACAGGCTTGAAGCACATTGTGATGATTCCAGCAGAAAAGGAGCACAAACAGGTCTATAGTACGGGTCCAGTACGGGTCCAGTGCGGGTCCAGTACGGGTCGCAACCGCACTCCAGCCGCACTCATGTGCATAGCCGGGGCAGAATGTAAATACAGAGATAAAGTGCGGGTACAGTGCGGGTCAGCTAACCGCACTCCACCCGCACTAATGCCAAAACCAGAGAAGCTGCGCAGACACATGACATTAGAGTGCGGGTTCTGTGCGTGTCAGCAAACCGCACTCCACCCGCACTTGCACCAAGAACAGAAGAACAGAATCGCACCTGACACTAGAGTGCGGGCACTGTGCGGGTCATCAAACCGCACTCTACCCGCACTTGCATCAAGAACAGAAGAGCAGAATTGCACCTGACATTAGAGTGCGGGTACTATGAGGGTCATCCAACCGCACTCTACCCGCACTGTTGCTCAAGACAGAAGGTAGATTTTGCACCTGAGAAGGAAGTGCGGTCACAGTGCGATGCCAAGTGAGGGCCAAGTGCGGGTCAAGTGCGGGTAATTAAACCGCACTCCACCCGCACTAATGTCCTGATCCGAGAACTGAAGTTGCAGGCAACCCATACAGTGCTGGGTAAATCACCCGCACTCCACCCGCACTCCGAGGCGCGCCAGTCTGATTTTCAAAGCTTAAGTGACCTATTTTTGTATTTAGTATAAATAGAAAAGTATAGAAACTGTTTTAAGGAGCTTTTGACTCCGTTTAGGACAGATTAAGCATTCTTAGATCTTGTTTCTCTCTCCACCTCTCATCCTTAAATTCTCTACTCAACTTCAAGGAAGTTAGGAGATTGGAGCCACTTCAAGGAAGGAGATGTTCTCCAAGGGTTATTTCTTTCTCCTCTCTACTGATTTCCTAGTTGTAATGAGTAGCTAAATCCCCTCTAAGGGGTTGATGGAGTAGTTAGTTTAATATTGGGCTTGTACATAAACTTGATATTATATTGATATTCATGTCTATCTTCCATTGATCTATTTTTGTTGTAAATGTTTATCATTGGTTTCTTGTGTAGATACATGATCTTTGCAAGATGTCTTTGTATTATGTATGAGTATTGCATCTAGATATACATCCTATTTAGTTGTTTAATGCTCTAAAGAATAGACGGAAAGTCATGAATTCCGACTCTTGAACCGTGGTTTTAATCTAACCTCGATCGTATTTCCGGCACTATACATCCTAGGTCGGAATCCGTGAGAGAGTTAGAAGTCATCACTATACATCCTAGGGTGACTATTTGTAATCGGTTGAGTCAATGTTAGGTAGACGAGCTTCATTTCTAGAATCCGGTAAAAATCAACTCTATACATCCTAGGTTGGTAGTTTACAAGGATTAATCCCTAATAGGTGGTCCGCACTATACATCCTAGGTTGGCCACCTTCTAGGGATAAATAACCGACTCTATACATCCTAGGTCGGTTACCTTGAAGAGCCGTGCTATTGACGAGTTTGTTACATTGCCCAGTATTTGCTTTCGAATCCATTAGCTCCTTAGTTTCCATCATCTATATATCCTTCACTCCATATTCCCCTTTCATTTTATTTACTTATTTAATTTAGTGTTATTTAGAGTTGGTTCACAATCTACATTTTCACCAATTCATGTTTTGCTATTATATATATACATATCATTGCTTTAGCTTTAACTAATTTGGCTAACTCCGCTCCCTGTGGACGACACCCACTTGCCGTTATATTTATGTTTGTAAACTGATTTAGGCTTTGTGTGGGTTCTTAAAATATTATTGACGGACTGATCTTTTAAAACGACATAAAGGAAAAAAGTGTCTTTGTCATCCACTCGTCTGCTTTCCTCCTCTAGGGCCCGGGTAGTTCTCCTAGATGTAGTTGGATGAGATAGCCCTCGCGGCTTGCGGGTAAAAACATCCGCGGCTGACTTAACCAGCCGGGGTTGATATTGTGAAAGTCTTTTCGGAGCTGGGGGTATGGGTCTCAGCCTATCCCGGATCGAACGTTAGGGCCCTGATCTATCTCGAGCCGGCTCTGGAGGAGGAGGTCCTAGGCGATCGAAAGTAGGTGGTCTAGCTCCGAGCCTGCTCGGCTCTCCCTAATCATTCAGGTTGGTTGGCTGGATTGTGATGACTTCAGCGAGGAGGCGGACGGACGCGGATGGATTCTACGAAGGCCGCCGCTTGTTGGTCGAGCGCTGCCTGGCTCACTATGGGGTGGCCAGTAGCCCGCGAATTGGTTGTCTGGATCGGTGCTTGACTACTATATCCAGACTTTCTCCCCCTTCTTGGGGCTTTTCGAGTTGGCCTCGCCGGAGATTGCTCCGGGACTCTGTGCCGACCTTGGGAGGAGCGGAGCCTCATAGTTCCTGTAAAACAATGAAAATATAGATGCAAACAATTGGTTAATTGGGTGTAGGAATTATTCCCACAGACGGAGCCAGAAAGTGTTAACGGAAATTTTGCTCGGGATGAGAAATCTCTGTTAACGCCCTCGAGACCACTACCACGTAGGTGATGGCCAAAATTCTTTATATATGTAACAATGGTTTATCAAGTGATAAGTAAGCAAGAATGTTTTTATTTAGCATGCATGGTACACGAATACAAAGATTTTTCTCTCTTTTTTTCTCAACTCTCTCTGGTCAATGGTCGATTGTTAGTCGTATGCTTGTCGAATAGTAGTCTCCTCTTTTCATTCCTTTTCTTTTCTATTTATACATGGTTTGTAGGTCAACAGACTGATTCTCCCTTGATTGTCTCAGTGATTGTCTCAGTCTCTTCCTTATCGGGCGGGATTTCTTGCGTTAATATCATTTGACTTTTAGATTGATGCCCGAATTGAGAGTATCGTGGTGGAGATCAGTTTGTTTCCTTTTTGGATTTCATTGCTTGTTCTGCATGTAGATAACGCTTTCAGATATGATTTAATGCATTCCTCGTATCCTTTCAGTATGATCCTTATAGAAGTCGCGGGACATGACGATATGGTTTGATGCATCAACTAGGGAGGTTGTTTAGTATTTCGACCTTGATGTCTGAGAAGTTTCATCCAGCTTGGAGCCAGATCTGGCTTCTCTTGACTTTTTCGAAGCTAGATATGGCCTCGACTGACCTTTTTGAAGCTAGGTGTGGCTTCGACTGACCTCACGGCCTTCTAGGAACATTCTTCTATGTCAATCGAGGTACAGACGAGTTTCTTGAGCATTTACGAGATGACCTTGACTTCGGGGAGCTTCTAGTTTTGATGATGCGGGCTAAGTCCGATCATTCCGGGCTCTATCCCGGATGTTTCCGAAGCCCGCCCTTATTCCTGGGGTGGTATCGCAGTTCGGCCCTGGATAGAGAGGTCTCCTGGTGGAAGCTCTCGGGTCTGGGCTTTATCCCAGATGTTTCTGGAGCCTGCTCTTGTGCCTGGGGTGGCATCGTAGCTTGGCTCTGGATATAGAGGTCTTCAGGTGAAACTTTCGGGTATGGAACCAGGTCTATGAAGTGGAAAATTTCCCTTTGGTCCTTAGCCAATTTTAGCTATTAACACAGTTTGTTCATGGATCATTTTGATTGCCAGGAAAAGGGGGTGGTAACCTTGTTTTACTCTTATTTAGCTCAGCTTTCACTTTTTTTTTATAGCCCGAGCTCGGGGGTTGGGCTCCCCGTTGGATGGATGTAGCCTTACTCGGGGTAGGCTCCCTTATCTTTAATGAGAAATTGAATAGTTATTGAGAACTCTTGTTTCATTTCTGGTCCAGAGTTGCATCTGTAGCGACAATTTGTTCATACTTCATTAAAACTTTGGTAGGGGATTATGATGATCTTGATCCTGCACACGAAAACAAACATTTTATTTTATTTTATTATTTTTATTATTTTTTTCATCTTGGGGGCGGTAGCCCGACCAAGGCATCAGGAGAGGGCTACTTAGCTATTTCCTGGTTTCGAGATCGGGATGGCAACTATACTCTTACACTCAGACCTTTCTTGGGGGTGGTAGCCCGACCAAGGCATCAAGAGGGCTATTTAGCTATTTCTTGGTCTCGAGCGAGATCTGGATGGCAACTATGCTCTTACACTCAGACCCTTCTTGGGGGTGGTAGCCCGACCATGGCATCAGGAGGGCTATTCAGCTATTTCCTGGTCTCGAGATCTGGATGGCAACTATGCTCTTACACTCAGACCCTTCTTGGGGGTGGTAGCCCGACCAAGGCATCATGAGGGCTATTTAGCTATTTCCTGGTCTCGAGATCTGGATGGCAACTATGCTCTTACACTCAGACCCTTCTTGGGGGTGGTAGCCCGACCAAGGCATCAGGAGGGCTATTCAACTATTTCCTGGTCTCGAGATCTGGATGGCAATTATGCTCTTACACTTAAACCCTTCTTGGGGGTGGTAGCCCGATCAAGGCATCAGGATGGCTATTCAGCTATTTCATGGTCTCGAAGTGTTCATGTTGAGTTTCCCATACAAGGGTGTAGTCACTAATTTTGAACATAGTTGAAGATAAAGACGGAAGAGAAAAAAAATGACTTTATTGATGATCGAGATGTAGTACATCTTTATTAGGGTCTGTAATGAAAACTAGATGGGGGTAGTCTGCTTGAGAACTCCCTTCTGAAGGGTAGAATTTCCTCAAATGATCTGCATTCCAAGTGAGGTCGATGGATCGTCCGTCCATGTCTTCGAGTTTATAAGGTCCATTGCGAACAACTAGCTTTATCAAATATGGCCCTTCCCAATTGGGACTTAAGACTCCATCCGACCTTTTCCGTGTATTCAGGGTCACTTTCCTAAGTATCAGATCCCCTTTTTTGAAATTTTGGGCTCTGACCTTTTGGTTGAAGTATCTAGCGATCTTGCTTTGGTAGATTGTGACTTTCTCCGCTACCCGGTCTTGTTTTTATTCTAAAATGTCTAGATTAGCTCGGAGCTTGACCTCGTTACTTTCAGGCTCAAAGTGTTGTACCCTGAATGAGGTCAATTTATGCTCGATGGGGAGGACTGCTTCAACCTCGAAAGCCAGGGAGTAAGGTGTCTCCCCGGTAGTTGTTCTCTTTGTAGTCCGGTACTCCTAGAGGACTTCTGGTAGCTCTTCGGCCCATTTGCCTTTCTTCTGTTGTAGCTTCTTCTTTAAAATTTTCTTGATAGTCTTGTTGGTGGATTCTACCAGCTCGTTAGTCTGGGGATGAGCCACTGAAGAGAGCCTGAGGGTCGATCCCCAATCCCTTGCAGAAGTCTTTGAATCGGGCGTTGTCGAACTGCTTCCCTAGGTCAGCTATAATGATGAGAGGGGTCTCAAATCTGCATACCACGTTGGTTTTGATGAACTTGGTCGTATTCTTTTCTGATATCCGAGAAAGAGGCCCTGCCTCGACCCATCTTGTGAAGTAGTCGATAGCCACGATAGCATATTTCATCTGTCCGGGAGCGGTAGGAAGTGGTCCGATCAGGTTGATTCCCCACATGGCAAAGGGGTAAGGCGAACCAAGAGACGACAGTCCCTCTTGTGGCTGGTGGGTCAAGTTTGAAGTTCTTTGACATGGCTCGCAAGATTGCACAAAACTCTTTGCATCTTGGTGGATGGTCGGCCAATAGCACCCCATACGAAGCACCTGATAGGCTAGAGCTTCCCCACCTATGTGGTTCCCACAGTCCCCAGAGTGGACCTCTCTCAATGCCCATTTAGCATCATCAGGGTGCAAGCACCTAAGTAAGGGAAGGGATCTGCCCCTTCTGTAGAGGTACCTGTCTACCATACAGTATCGGACTGAGAGTCTTTTAATTCTTCGGGCTTGGTCGGGCTCTTCGCGAAGCTCTCCTTCAAGGAGGTAGGCAACAATTGGGTCCATCCAGCAAGGCAGGCGATCCAGGGAGCAGATTTCTCCATTTGTGGCTATGCTTGGTTGGGTGATCACTTGGAGGGGAATTCCCGGTGGTAGGGATTGCCTCCGTTCGCCGCTATTTTAGCCAGAACATCTGCGCGATGGTTTTTGTGTCGAGGTACCTGATCGATCTTGAACCCCTTAAACTTATTTTTTAGCAACTGGGCTAGCTTTAGATAAGCAACCATATTATCCCCCTTTGCCTAGTACATCTCAGTCACCTGATTGACAACAAGCAATGAATCGCTTTTGACTTTTAGGTAATCGGCCTTTAGTTCGATGGCTACCTTCATCCCGGCTAGGAGGGCTTCATACTCTGCTTCATTATTGGTGGCTTTAAACTAGAATCTGAAACAGTGACAGAATTCAGTCCCCTCCGGATCTATTAAAACTATGCCAGCTCCTCCCCCGGCTTGCCTGGATGCTCCATCTGTAAAGAGGGTCCATGGCTTGCTGTCTTTCGGCCAATTGTCGACCTCGGATATCTTTTCAGGGATCTCATTTGGTACTGAGGGATCCTCTTGATCTGGGATCGCTGAAAATTCTACCACAAAGTCGGCCAAAGCCTGTGCCTTAATCGTGGTCCGAGGCTTATACTTTAAATCGAAATGAGTGAGCTCTAGGGTCTATAAGACTAGCCTTCCAGACACGTCTGGTCTTTGCAAGAATTGGCGGAGAGGTTGGTCCGTCACCAGTGCTATTGTGTGAGCTTAAAAATAGTGACGGAGCTTCCTCGCTGAGATCACCAGAGCATACGCGAGCTTTTCCAGGAGAATGTAATTCCTTTCTGATTTGGTCAAAGCATGACTCACATAGTAAATGGGTCTTTGAAAACCATCGTTACACTCATTGGCCAAAGCCCCGCTTACTGCAGTTTCTGATACGGCCAGGTAGATCTGCAACTCATCTCCGAGAACTGGCTTAACTAACACTGGGGGGCTTGTCAGGTATTTTTTCAAATCTTGGAAAGCCCGTTCGCTTTCCTGGCTCCACTTCATGTTTTTCCCTTGTTTGATGGCTTTGAA
Organism: Dipteronia sinensis; assembly: GCA_033220585.1. Lineage (NCBI taxonomy): Eukaryota > Viridiplantae > Streptophyta > Magnoliopsida > Sapindales > Sapindaceae > Dipteronia > Dipteronia sinensis. The sequence goes on along the minus strand of CM065639.1, from coordinate 34,153,495 downwards.
GAAATGGAGACATTTATCGGTGGAGCGAGAAATAAACCTGTTGAATGCTGCCACACATCCAGTCAGAATCTGTACTTGTTTGAGTGAGGTTGGGGATTCCAGGTCCAAGATAGCTTTGATTTTTTCTGGGTTGGCTTCTATACCTCTCTCATGAACCATGAAGCCCAGAAACTTCCCCGCTGTTACCCCAAAGGCACATTTGGAGGGGTTCAACCGCATCTGGTTTTCTCTCAGTATGAGGAAGGTTTTGTGAAGGTCTTCCTGATGTCCTTTTACGGTTGGGGATTTCATGATCATGTCGTCGATATATACTTCCATCGTCCTTCCTATCTCGGGCTTGAACAGTTTGTTAACCAGCCGCTGGTATGTGGCCCCCGCATTCTTCAAACCAAACGGCATCACCTTGTAGCAGTATAAGCCCTGCCCAGTAATGAAACTGGTTTTATCTTGGTCAGCCGGGTGCATTTTAATTTGGTTGTATCCTGAGAATGCATCCATAAAACTCAAAAGTTTATTTCTGAAAGTGGAGTCAACCAGCTGATCGATCTTTGGTAAAGGAAAACTATCTTTCAAACAAGCCCGGTTGAGGTCGGTGTAATCGACACACATACGCCACTTCCCATTCACCTTCGTAACCATGACCACGTTGGCGATCCATTCGGGGTAACGTACTTCTCTGATGAACCCTGCTTTGATCAATTTATCAACCTCCTCCTACACAGCAGCGTTCCTATCAGCGTTGAAGTGACGCCTCTTCTGTTTGACGGGCTTGACTGTTGGATCTACCGCTAGTCGATGTGCGGCCAATGACGCCGGGATTCCAGGCATTTCATCATGGTTCCAAGCAAAAATGTCGCTGAACTCCCTAAGAAGATCAATTAATCTTCTTTTCACTTCTGGATCAAGGGTGGCCCCGACCTTGACGACCTTGGAGGGGTCGTCATTTCTGATGGGTATCTCTTCTAGTTTATCTACGGGCTGCCCGCTGGCCCACTCCTTACTCTGTTCCTCCTCGTAAGGCATAATAGGTTCGTTCTCAGGATGCCTAGGATGTTCCATGGGCTCCTTCTCCTTCCTGGATTATCCGGGATGTATCCATGTCTTCCTGGACTAATGCCACATGTACACACTATTTTGCTAGGGCTGTAGGATTGGCAGACACTGTGTAGCATTTCCTGGCTGTCTGCTGGTCCCCGCATACCTCTCCTACCTTGGTTCCAACCGGGAATTTCAGGACGTTGTGGTATATGGACAAGACTCTCTTCAAGGAGGACAGGAATGGTCTCCCTAGGATGGCGTTGTAGGCAGATGGGGTGTCAACCACAATAAAGTCGGTCATAATATTCAGTTGGAGAGGGACTGATTCCGATGATTACTGGGAGGATCATCAACCCCACCGGTATGATCGAATCTCCAGTGAACCCGTAAAGTGTAATGGTACAGCTGTTGTAACAACGTTGCTTTAGGTTTAATTTTTTCAAGGTATCCTTGAAGAGGATATCTACGCTGCTACCTGTATCCACGAGCACGGGATGGACTAGACAGTTGGTGATCTGTATCGTGATTACCATGGGATCATCATGAGGTTGCACGGTGTTGAAGACATCTGCTTCAGTGAAAAAAATTTGCGCTGATTGGGAGGGCTCTATCAGGCTCTGGCAGACTTTGAAGATCCCCCAGCTTTCTTCGATACGGGGAATCTTCCTTGCGTGGTTTTTTTGGGAGTTATTGGAAATGCCAGCCAGTGTAGAACCTCCGCTGATGGTGTGTATCACCTGGATCTGTTGCATTAAGTCAGCCTGTTCCCCCTCCCTCTTTTCTGCGTCTTCATGGATTTCAGCTTATACCTCTCTTCCAGTCCGAATGTTATCTCTGACCTGTTGTAAGAATTCAATCAAGCATCCCCCCTTATCAGGGCTTCAATCTGGTTGCGCAAATTATAGCACTCTGAGGTGTTGTGGCCCACGTCTTCGTGGAAGTCGCAGTACTTGTACCGGTTTCTTCTGTCAGCTGGGGCTTTCATGGGAGCGGGCTTCTGGAGCAGCCCTTTATCTCGTATAGCAAGTTAGACCGTTTCCCTGGAAGCGTTCAAAGGGGTGTAGTAGTCATACCCTTTTTCCACTTGCATTACCGGGGCCACGATCCTGGGAGGTGGCGAAGCCTGGGGAGGGGTTCGTTTTGCAGGATATCTTTCTTGCCTATGTTAAGGAACAGGGATGCGATAGGTCGACATGTTGGGAGGTTTATTCTGAGTTTTCTGAACTGGCTCAAATTTGGGGGCTTCTTTTTTCAGACGCTTTGCCGTTCTCATGTCGTCGTGTTCCATCTTGACTTTGAGTTGTTCGTCGATCTCGACCTGCTCAAGAGCGGTCGTAGGCTTCCTAGTAAGTCTCGGGAGGTCTCTTGGCGAAGGAACGAAAAAGCTTTCCCGCCCATAGGTTCCGTCTGAAGTTGGCGAGGGTTTCTTTCTCGGTGAAAACTCCCATTTGTATGACCTCCTTGTGAAAACGTTCCACGTACGACCGAAGAGTCTCACTCCATTCCTGAATCACATATTGGAGGTGTATGGGATCTTTCGGACGAGGTTTGACCCCTTGGAATTGCGAGCAAAAATCTGTTGATAATTTCATGAAAGAATCCATGCTACCAACAGGCAGCTTCCTGAACCAAGTTTTCACGTAGTCGGTTAGGGTCGTTGGAAACATCCTGCACATAGCTGCTCTGGTAGTGTTCTGGACCTCCATCTGTTGAACGAAGCTCTCTAGGTGGCTTAGAGGATCTTCCGTTCCGGAGAACTTATTTGGTGGCATTTTGAACTTTAGTGGGAGGTCCGCTTCCCGGATCTTCCTAGTGAAGGGAGCGTTCATCTCGCTCAGGGGATCCTTTTTGTCCTCCTTGTTCTTTCCTTTTCTTATCTGCTGGACCTCCTTTTATAGTTTTACCAAGCTGATCCCTCAGTCGCTTGTTCCCAGGTTTCTTTGAGTTGACCTCGGATTCTTCACTGTCGAGTCTCTCTGATGAACTGGCAATCTCTATCCGGTCCCCCTCATGGATAGGATCCATTAGGGGAGTTTGTCTACTTTCCTCCTCTAGGGCCCGGCGGTCCTCCTTGACGTAGTTGGATGAGATAGATATCGTGGCTTCTGAGTAAAAGCATCAACGGCAGACTTAACTCGCCTGGGTTGATATTGTGAAGGTCTTTTCAGAACTGGGGGCATGGGTCCCAGCCTATCCCGGATCGAACGTTGGGGCCCTGACCTATCTCGAGCTGGCACTGGAAGAGGAGGACGCATGCGATCGAAAGCAGGTTGCCTAGCTCCGAGCCTGCTTGGTTCCCCCTGATCATTCAGGTTGGTTGGCTGGATTGTGATGCCTTCAGCGACCAGGCGGACACGTGGATGGTTTCTACGAAGGCTGCCGCTTGTTGGTCGAGCGCGGCCTGGCTTACTATAGGGTGGCCAGAAGCCCGCGCATTGGTTGTTTGGACCGGAGTTTGACTGCCATATCCAGATTTTCCTCCCTTTCTTGGGGCCTTTCCTCTAAGCCTCGCCGGGGGTTGCTCCTGAAACTCTATGTTGGCGTTGGGAAGAGCGGAGCCTCATAGTTCCTGTAAAACAACGGAAATGTAAAAGCAAGTAATTGATCAATTGGGTGTAAGGCCTTTCCCACAGACGACGCCAGAAAGTGTTAACAAAAATCTTGCTCGAGGCAACAAATCTCAGTTAGCACCCTCAAGATCATTACCACGTAGGTGATGACCAATGGTAGAACATATATGTGTATAAAACAATGCCTAATGAAATGACATGGAGACAGTGATTTCTACAGTTATTCAAAAGAAACAAAAATCTCTCTTTATTGATAACATATGATATACATTTCTCTATCTCTCTTTCGAATTGCTCTCACTTTTTTCTGGGTGATAGTTGGGTGTTTGTTGTATGCCTGTCGAATAGTAGTCTCCTCTTTCTGAAAGAGGAAATCCCTCCTTTATACAGTGTCTTCATAGGTTAAAACTCATTGATTTCCCCTTGATTTTCTCATCCCCCTCTTATCGGACGGGATTTTTACCTTTAAATGTAGTTGACTTTAAGTTAATTGCTCCGTTGAGGATATCTCGGAAATCAATTTGTTTCCCATTCAGACTCTATTGCTTGTTCTGCACGTGTGTAACGTCTGTGGATATGATACTATGTATCTTCGGATCTGGAATGATTCCCATAGGGGTCGTTGAATGTATCATGGTGTGGTGCATCGACTAGTGAGGTCGATAAATGTTCCGACCTCGATATCTGAGAAGTTTCGTCCAGCTAGGAGCCAGGTCTGGCTTCCCTTGATCTTTCGAAGCTAGGTGCGGCTTCCTATGGACATCCCCATGTATCAGCGAGGTATCGTCCAGCTAGGAGCCAGGTATGGCTTCCTATGGTCATCCCCTTATATCAGCGAGGTATAGGTGAGTTTCTAGAGAAATTGCGAGGTGACCTCGACTTCGGGGAATTTCTTGTTTTCAGGTTTGGTGATGCGGGCTAGATTGATCGTCCCGGGCTCTATTCCGGATGTTTCTAGAGCCCGTCCTTGTTCCTGCGGGGTGGTATCGTAGCTCGGCTTTGGGTAGAATGGTCTCCCGGTGGAAACTCTCGGGCAAGGAGCCAGGTCTGGAAAGTGAAAAATTTCTCTTTGGTCCTTAGCCAATTTTGGCTATTAATTAAATTATAACTTACGAGATATAAAACCAAAAAAAAAAGATAATAAAAAAAAACAAAACAAAACAAAAAGTATACAAAAGTACAAAACAAGATTCCTGGGAAAGTGGAAGAGGTAATCGAATTATTTTGGTTGTTGTAATTGAGGGGACGTTTGGTATGAGGTAATCAAATAATTTGATTCTTGGGAAAGTTAAATATGGTAATGTGATTCCTGGGAAACCTGTATAATGTGTTTGGTTGTATATGAGAATATTATGTCAGATTCTTGGAAATGTTAGATAATTATGTTTGGTTGCACATGAAAATCTTATACTATATATATTATATATATTTAAATAGTTTAGATAATACATATTATATATATAATAATTATATTATATATAATAATTATATTATATATATTAATATATATTATATATATTAATATATATTATTATATTATATATAATATATTAATATATATTATTATTTTACATAATATATATTATTATTTACATAATATATATTTATTAATATATATATTATATATTATTATATATTTTATATATTTTATATATATTATTATTTTACATAATATATATATATATATATATATATATATATAATATATAAATGCTGACCCTCACAGCGCCACGTATCGCCGTGAGGGAGCTTTGGATTTAAATGCATTCATTTCTTTCTTTTTAAAAATATAAATGTATTCATTTATATATATATATATATATATATATATATACACATCCGATCTATTAACAAGGCAAAATGAAGGGAGTTTTGGATTTAAATGTATTCATTTTTATTTTTTAAAATATAAATATATTCATTTCTATATATATTAATAAGACAAAAATATAAAAGCTGACATTTACAGCGCCACGTGTCGTTATGAGGGAGTTTTGGATTTAAATGCATTCATTTCTTTCTTTTTAAAAATATAAATGTATTCATATATATATATATATATATAAATGAATATATATTAATAAGGTAAGATGAATAGACAATTTAATTACAATTATGAAACAAGATAACAATTATTTAAACTCTTCCTATATCCTTTTTTAAAAACATTCACAGCATCCTTACAAAAAAAAAATGAAAAACCCCATCATATTCTTCTTTTGAATAAACTTTAAGTTTATTCAATTAAACCACATAATCAAAATAACCAAAATCTCTTTCATCTTCCTCGATTTTCTCTATAAAAACCACCCAAAATCTCACATTTTTTTCTAACTCATTCTATTGACTCTCAACACCTAAACGGTGGGGTATTGGATGATATTGGGAGGTGAGAGTAATTTATACAGATTTTTTTTAATATTTGGTTGAATATTTTTAATCTATTAGTTTTTTTTTGTTATGATGATTGTCAATTGCCTCCTGCAAAAAGCCTTACATCATTCTCATGTATTGTTCTCTTATCTTTTTGTTTAATAATGTTTTTAGGAAACACTTTAGTAGTCAAAAATGTAATCTTGGATTGATTATTGTTGTGACGTATTTCGGTATCTTTATCATGTTTGTTTTGATTAACAAAACTTGAAACAATGAATTTTAACTTAGGCAGACTTGGATTTTCAATTAGCTGTTGTTCGCTATGCAACCCTCCGGTAAGGTTAGCATCCCGCTCATCACCACCTATGCTGGAAAATCTATGGACCGGTTGAAATTTGTGAGGTGCTCTGTACTTACGGATGATGGATGATTCGATAGACAAACTACTACTATAGATAAATGTTAGGGTTGTAGTCTTTGGTTCTAAATCTAACAATGTATTGCCTATTTCAAAAAAAAATTAAAAAAAATTGTATCCACCCAGATTTTATATAAGGAAATTTACACATATTTTTTATAGTTTTTTTCCTTCTATTTTTAACCTTTTTGTTTTCTTTTCTTTTTGTTTTTTTAGAGTGTATTAAATATGCATTAAATACACTATGATTATTTCCAAAAAGAATTGAATTTTAATTATTCTTATACAGTAAATGATAATTAATACATATTTTTCAAACAAATTAAAATATCAATTGTAAAAATCAAATTAATGGTAATCCGTTTGATACGGAATTAATGCTAAATTTTAAAAAAGATATCAATAGTAATATCTTAATATAACATAACAACAATTTAAAATAATAATTTTTAATCAAATATTAATGGTAAGATATTAAAAACATTAATTATTGCATTCAATTCAATTGATTTTTTTTCTAAATATATGAAATTCACTCATATTTTTTTTTATAAATGGTAATAAATAAATAAAAATTGTACAATAATAAATAAAAATAACTCCATTACTATTTACATCTCAATAAAAGTTTTCTTCTTTTTAGTTTTTGTATTGAATCATAATGAGAGGACGCATGAAAAAAATAAAAGTGAGTTTATTAAAAAAAAAATGGAATATCCTTAGAAAATAAGTGTGGAAAAATAAATTAATCTATCACTAAGCTTTACGATAACCTCCAAAATCTAATCCTCAAAGATCTCAACAAAGCATGTGAATTGACAATTTGATTGTCATTATGAATATTAATTATTATTAATTGTTTAAAAATCAATTATGGGATCGGTTAACATAATTTATTCATTATCACATTAATTACGAAATTTTCTCTTGATTACCTATTGATTCTGTGATTTAGAGCATCTCCAATGGTAATGTGGCTTGTATTTAAAAAAATGATGATGTGTCAACATTGTCAAACCAATTGCTTCCTATGTGGCATAAATATGGACTTGATAGACAATCAACCTAAAATTTGGTCTCCAATGCTTCCGTTTAAAACAATTTTGTTTTAATGACGTGTCTAATTTTATTTCCTATTTTCTTTTTTATTTTATTTCCTTACCAAAAATAGATGAAAAATTAATGTCAATTTTAAATGTTAGCTGAGCCAACCTAAAAAAGGGTTGTGCAATAGGCCGTCTGAAAGTGGACGGTCTTGTTGACAATGTCTATTATTTTTTTTGTCACGTCAGTTTGAGGTTGGATATGCACGGTTGCATTGAAGACATTATTATTTACAGAATGTCTATTTATCCTACGTGGCATCTCTGTTTTTTACAAGCCACGCTTGCATTGGAGATGCTTTTACTGATTGCCTCTTGATTGTTTTTTTAGGACTCTTGATTACCTTTTTATTTGTATATTATATAAATATAGAAATGGATGATTGTTTAATTTATAATATAAGTGAATTGAAAATTATTTATTGCATTAATTGAAATTTGACTGCTCTCTATCTCTTTAGTAATATATATATATATATATATATATTAAAAATTATTACAATTATTTAAGATAAAAACAGTAAATTTGTATACTTTTTAAATTAATTATTTTCTTAAGTATGCAAGTTATGACAAATAAAGAATTAATATACATCATCAGTACAAAGCCTTTAATTCAAGGTAATTGATATTTTAAAACTGTTAAGTTTCTTAAAAGTTTTTTTTTCAGAAAAAAGTGGAATTATTAGGCATTTGAATTTTGAAGTTATAAATAAATAGATTGATTAGTAGACTGTGACTTTGTTTTAGGCTTATTTAGTCGACAAAGTAACATATTCAATATCTTTTTTACAATAAAAATCAAATTGCAATAAGAACTTTGACAAGTGAAATTTAAAGATATAATAAACTTTTTTAAAATTTCAACATATTAGTCAACTTCAAATGGTTAGAACTAACTAATGATCAGTTAAATACTACAAATTAAAATGTTCCAATTGTCAATAAATTACCTATTTTATATATTATTTTTTAAATATCAATTGTAATATCAAAATAATGGTAATTCGTTTTGTATGGAATTAATGGTAAATTTTAAAAACATGTAAATGGTAATATACTGATGATAATGTTTTTGTATGTATTAATATATTAAGTCTTAATCAAATATTAATGGTAACACATTAAAAACATTAATTATTTCATTCAATTCAATAGATTATTTTTCTAAATATATGAAATTCACTCATATTTGTTTGGTAATAAATAATATTTTTTTGTAAAATAAAAAAAAACTATTGGTAATTAAGAGACAATCACAAAATTAATGTGATAGTAAATGAATTCTCTTAACCAATCTCATAATTGATTTTTAATTATTATGTTTTTTTTTGAATTATTAGATTATTTTGGTAAGTTTAAAAGACAAACCATAATTTTTGTTCCCAACAAACTATAAATTCTTATTAATTAGTTTTTTAAGTACAATATTGTTAATTGGTTGTAATATTTCAAAAAAAAAAGTATTGTTAATTAGTTATCTATATAGTTTACATATATTATTTGATAAATTATTAATTGTAATAATTTTTAATAATATAAATTTTTTCCTAAATCAAAAATCAATTGATAATCAAGAGGCAACCAAATAATTAATGGTATAATGAATAAATTCTCTTAACCAATCTCATAACTGATTTTTAATTATTAAGTATTTTTTTGAAATATTACATTATTTGATAATTTTAAAAAATAAGCCATAATTTTATTTTATTTTGTTCCAACAAGACATAAATCTGTATTAATTAGTTTATTTTTAAGTATTGTTAATTAGTTGAAATATTTCAAAAAAAAGTACTGTTAATTAGTTATCTACATAATTTATATTATAATATTTTGTAAATTATTACAATCTCGAACCAAATGAGCATAACATGGTGTTATTTTATAGACCAATAAAAGAAAGTTAATATAACAGAAAATGAAGAATTTATTAGTTGTTTAAAAATAATTTTTTTTAATGAATATTAATGGAAGGCAATTGAAACAACAAAACGGAAAATGTGGAGTTTATTAGTTGTTTACAAAGAGTATTTTTTTTTTAAAGAATATTAACAGAAAGCAATTGAAGCAACAAATGTTTTTAAAAGAAAAATATTAATGTGAGATTATTTATAATATAAAATGAAATGATGAATCATGAGAAGAAGATAGAAGTATAGAACCACTACAATAGCTATGGACATTAATGGACTCAGCATCAAAGGAAGACATGTGGTATCAATAGCTCTATTATTACATATTATAGTTTATAGCATGTATGATGTGCGGACAATATTTATATTTTAAAATTTATTCGTATTCTTTTTTATTCTTTCAATGTAACACTTACAAAATTTTAAGAATTAAAAAATTAACAATTTTGTACAAAGTTAGATTTATTATTGAACTTAATATCATTTGAATCCATTTAAAAATCAATGTTAATATATAAATTACTATTATTATTATTATTATTATTATTATTATTATTATTATTATTATTATACATTTATCATGTATCAGAAATATAAAAATATAATTTTGGTCAATTCAATTAAATGATAGTATTTTTATTGGTATGAGAAAACTTAACGTCACATGTTGATGTGAGGTAGCTTTGAATTTAAATTCTTATTAATATTATCATCATCAATAATACAAACACTATTGCTCTATTCACACTTACATATATTTAAGAATATTAATAACTATTTAAAATTTGTTGGCATTCTTTTAAAAAAATTTATCATATAATAATAATAATAATAATAATAATAATAATAATAATAATAATAATAATAATAATAAATTTGATAACCATTACGTTATTGTTTTACGGTTCCCGCACATCGTGCGGGATGCAAACTAGATAATATATATATATATATTATTATATATTATTATATATTATATATATTATTATTTTACATATTATATATATTATTATATAAATTATATATTATATATATATATTATTATATAATAATATAATATAATATATTATTTTATATAATAATAATATATATTATACATATTATTATCTTATATATTATACATATATTAATATATTTTTTATATTATTATCTTATATTATATATATATTAATAAATATTATATATTATTATCTTATATATTATATATATTAGTATATATTATATGTTATAATTGTTGGAACCCCGTTCGCTAGTAACGCAGCGGAAATATGTTTTAAAAAAAATTGGAACCAGTGAACTTGAGATCGTAATTATTTTTCCGGAACTAATACATATAATATGTCAACACAGGAAATTATAATCAATATATTAAAAAATTAATAATTTAGAACCTTACCAACGATTAGAGGCTCCTTCACTTTACGATATGCTCCTGGTCTGTACCACCGATCTTCCTCGCTATATCCCGGGACTGATAACTGCGTGTGGATGCGTCACGGTCTCAGGAACTTGAATGAAGGATTCAGAGAAAATGAAGAAGAAGAAACAATTTCTTTTGTTCACTGTGCAACACTTGCACCGCACACACTTGCAAAATCTTGACCTGATCTCTATCTTGTGTGTTCTGTTAAAACAATTTCTTTAAACAATTTAAGAGACATGGTCTCTTTTTTTTTCACATGCACACCAAAATTTCATCTAATGCAAATTCTATTGATTCACCCCACCATATTTGTATCCTATACAAACACTTATATATTTGTTTTGTTTGCTTCTTTTATCTATTTATCAAGTTACGTTTTTTTAAAAAAATATATCCAAAATATTCATGCACCACATTTTGTATCCCATACAAATTGAGAGTCTGATGATGCGTGTGTGCTTCTTGTTTTTGTTATCTAAATATATATCATATATATTGTTATAACTAAGAACTTTTTAATTGATATCTTTTTTATTTTAAAACTAAATCTTTTAAAATGATATCTCATATCTTTTCTTTTAAAAGATAATTAAATATTTATTTTGAATTTAAACATTTTAAATTCAATTTCAAATATTTTGAGCTTCAATAATCCTTGGAATCATTAATTAAACTCTTTAATTAATATTCCTTGATTATTAACTCCGGTGTTATTCTACTAAAAACCCGAAGCTGCACTTTCTCAACTGCAGTCGCTTTTACACAGACCAATACAACTCGATGTCCATCGATATAGCTATTACATATGGTGTGATCCTCCACAATAGTTCATAATTAGAGCCGGGTCATAATGTCCGTTATACCCCTCTAATTACATATATCCTTTAAGTACCGTTGATTCTCTAATGGACAATAAATCTTATTTGTTAGGTTTTAGATTTGTGTTGGCTTGATTCCATAACAAAACTCTCTTTCTTTGTAATGTGTAGTTGCTTAGGTGGTTCGTGATTGGAACAAGCTTCAAAGAAGACAAGCAACTTCTCATGCAAAGCTCGTCCTCAAGAGGAAAAGTTCTTGCTTGAATACTAAGGTATTGAGACTTTTCTTCCTCTTGCAAGGCATTAGCGCACACACAAACATTGTATAACATTTGTGTTCCTACATCATTGCGCTAAATTTGTATAACACATTCACACACTTGTTGAAGTATGCACATGCATTAGACTTAATTTGACAATTTTTGTAAACTTGTATGTTTTATGACTTGTAAGGACCTCGATTTTATGATTGGCTTATTTCATGACAAACCACCACATTGGGGATGATTGTGTAATGGGTAGCTTAGGTCCGTGTTGGCTAGCTTCCAAGCATCTCCATGACTTCAAGAGCAAAAGGTATATTCACTTGACTTTGTCTCTTGAAGAGTTTAGGTGCACACACGCACTTCATGCATGTTTTGTTTATCTTGCATTTGTGTTCTTTATTGTTTATATAAGTGTGCATCCTTTTCAAAAACACTCACTAGCTTGCATTAGATATCATATCTTGCATTGTATCTCATTTGATAAACATGTTTGACATGTTAATTGTGCTTCATTGTGTGCATCTCACTCACTTCACACTTGCACAACATTCATGTAAGATAGACATTTTTCTTGAGTGTTAAAAAGGGATTTTTCCCTTTAGCGCGGCCTAGACCGCTCGGCAGGCTCTGCTTGCACTGCGGCGCACGGAGCGGTATTCTCCAGTGCGTCATGCGCGACGTGGACCACGACCTGTGCACTTGCACGCTCAGCGGTCCCAACCGCGGTGTTGTCCAGACGGTGCACTGCTGTATGTACCTCGGTCTGGACACTTACCTGTGCCGCGGTCTAGCAAGCGATTTTGACGGGATTCTGTTTCCCAAGTTCGAAACGATGTAGTTTTAACTAGGGCTTCATATATATTCTTCCTCTTCTCTTCTTGGCCGGCCAAGAGCTCAGAAAATCATTTTTAGAGAGAGGTTAGAGCTCCTAGAGAGAGAAAGCTTCAAGAAAGCATCTTTGACTCTCCAAACCCAAAACCCATCTCCATCTTGCATCATTCAACATCATTTAAGCATGTGTCTTCATTGTTTCATGACTAGGTAAGCAAGAACTTCTTTGAATATCATTTATTGTTCTTCTCACTCTAGATTAGGTATTTATTACATGATTAAATACCTAGACTCTACTTTATTGCATATTTATGAGTCTTGATAACATGATTGGGTTTGTATTTGATAGCTTAATTGATTAGGTCATTTTTGCCTAAAAGCTAGGTCATAAATATTCATGTGTGATTAATTGATAACTAGGTTGAGAAATTGTGTTTTAATCAACTAGTTAATGTTCATGAATATTTGATTGTGTTTGTTTGTGATAGCTTGCATTATTAGGTCATATATGCCTAAATAGCTAATCCATAAATATTCATGTATGCTTAATTGATGATTAGGTTGACTTTGTGCATCTAGTCAAGTTTATGAATGTTTATGTGAATTTAATTGACAATTAGGTTGTTAGAATTTCTCTACAACTAATTGAGACCTCATGTGTGTACATGTAGGCATTATTTGATAACTAGAATGTTGTATTGCATTATCTACATCTAGTTAAGCATTGTATGTTTGGTCTAACATATATTGTGTTGAGCATTCATTGATTGTTCACTTAGACCCCATACTCTTCTTGAGTCAAAGTCTTGTGGCTTCGGGGTGAAGTTGCACAAGCATTGAAGTCTTGCAACCAAGTTGTGGTTGGCAAGCATCGGTCAAGTGCCACTATAAAAGGCCTGCGGGTAGAGTAGGAGGTGCTCACGCCAAGAGTAGTGTATCAGAGGATATCACTAGGGATTAAACCAAGAGTGGCGAGTGGTAGTGTCCATAGCCTGAGGTTGTCGAAAGTGAGAGTCCGAGTATCACTTGAGGGTGTAACCTTTTACTCATATAGTGGATTTCTGTGATCATCTGTGGCTAGAAGGATAGCCCGTGGTTTTTCCCTTGTCGAAGGGTTTCCATGTCAAAATCAAGTGTTCTTTATATTTTCGCACTTTTACTTGATTTTGTGTGTTTGTTTTAATTGGGTTATATGTTTAATATTGACTAATCGAAAAAGTTGGTAATAATCGATTAACAACCCATTCACCCCCCTCTAGGTTGTATTAGACACCCTTTGTGTATTTTCAATTGGTATCAAAGCGGGTTCCTAGACATACTTAGGTGATCCTTGCTCTTGATTGTGTGTGTCCTGCATTTGTGTGCATTTTGATCATTGCATTCATTTGCATTCATTCATTCACTAAACACTATGTGTGAGAGTGAAACACCTAGAGAGGAAATTTTCGGAGAAAGGAATGTTTGCCTCTCTATTGATGTTGAGGATGCTCCAACCCTTAGAGGTTCTATGAGCACTCGCTCCAACATCCTTGCTTCTACTTCACATAGTGACTCCGATGAGGAGATGGCCCTCACGGCAATGAAGTTTAGAAGATTTTTGAAGTTTGAGAAGAAAAAGAATAACTCAAGAAAAAATGACTTTAAGAAGAAGACTTTGTTCAAGAAGAGTGAAGAGGACTTGTTAATAGCCAAAATTGGCTAAAGACCAAAGGAAAATTTTCCACCTCCCAGACCTGGTTCCATACCCGAGAGTTTCCACCAGGAGACCTCTCTATCCAGAGCCGAACTACGATATCACCCCAGTAACAAGGACGGGCTCCGTAAACATCCGGGATAGAGCCCATAACGATCAGATCTAGCCCGCATCAACAAAGTTAGAAGCTCCCCTAAGTCGAGGTCACCTCGCATACGCTCCAGAGACTCGCCTGTACCTCGATTAACACAGAAGAATGTCCCTAGAAGGCAGTACCTAGCTTTAAAAGGTCAGGGGAAGCCACACCTAGCTTCGAAAGGGTCAAGGGAAGCCAGACCTGGCTCCAAGCTGGATGAAGGAAGGCTGCACCTAGCTTCGAAAGTCAGGGAAAGCCATACCTAGCTTCGAAAGGGTCAAGGGAAGCCAGATCTGGCTCCAAGCTGGATGAAACTTCTCAGATATCAAGGTCAGAACACTAACCAACCTCACTGGTTGGTGCACCACACCATGCCATATTCAACGACCTCTATAAAGGATCATGCTGAAAGGTACGAGGGATACATTGAATCATATCTGGAAACGGTACCTATATGCAGAACAAGTAATAGAATCCAAAAAGGAAATAAGCTGATCTCCACAACGATACTCTCAATTAGGCAAAGTCAATGACATTTAAACAAGAAATCCCGCCCGATAAAGAGGGAAGAGACTGAGAAAATTAAGGGGAGAATTAGTCTGTTTGACCTACAAACTATGTATAAATAGAAAAGAAAGAGAATGAAAAAAAGGAGACTACTATTCGACAGGCATACGACAAACAATCAACCATTCCCTAGAGAGAGTTGAGAGCAAAGATAAAAGAATTTCTGTATTTGTATACCATGCACATCCAATAAAATATTCTTGCTTTCTTGTCATTTTATAAATCATTGCTACACATACAATAAACCTTGGCCACCACCTACGTGGTAGTGGTCTTGAGGGTGTTAACTGAGATTTCTCACCTTGAGCAAAATTTCCGTTAACACTTTCTGTCGCCGTCTGTGGGAAATTACCCTACATCCAATTAACCAGTTATTTGCATTTACATTTCAGTTGTTTTACAGGAACTATGAGGCTCTGCTCCTCCCAAGGCCAGCTTAGAGTCCCGGAGCAAACTCCGGCGAGGCTAACACAAAAAGCCCCAAGAAAGGGGAGAAAGTCTGGATATAGTAGTCAAGCTCCTATCCAGACAACCATTACACGGGCTGCTGGCCACCCTATAGTAAACCAGGCAGCGCTCGACCAACAAGCGGTGGCCTTCGTAGAATCCATCCGCGTCCGCCTTCTCGCTGAAGGCATCGCGATCCAGCCAACCAACTTGAATGATCAGGGAGAGCCGAGCAGGCTCGGAGCTAGGCCACCTGCTTTCGATCGCCTAGGACCTCCCCTTCCAGAGCCAGCTCGAGATAGATCAGAGCCCCAACGTTCGATCCGGGATAGGCTGGGACCCATGCCCCCAGTTCTGAAAAGACTTTCACAATATCAACCCAGGCTAGTTTAGTTTGCCGCGGATGCTTTTACCCGGAAGCCACGAGGGCTATCTCATCCAACTACATCCAAGAGAACTGCCCAGGCCCTAGAGGAGGAAAGTAGACAAACTCCCCGAGTGGATCATGTCCAGGAGGAGGACCGGATAGAAATTGCCAGTTCATCAGAAAGATTCGACAGTGAGGAATCTGAGGTTAACTCGAAGAGACCTGGGAACAAGCGACTGAGGGATCAGCTGGCAAAGCTACAAAAAGAGGTCCAGCATATAAGGAAGGGAAAGAATAAGAAGGATAAAAAGGATCCCCTGAGCGAGATGAACGCTCCCTTCACTAGGAGGATCCGGGAAGCAGAGCTCCCCCCAAAATTCAAAATGCCAGCAGATAAGTTCTCTGGAACGGAAGATCCTCTAAGCCACCTAGAGAGCTTCGTTCAACAGATGGAGGTCCAGAACACTACCAGAGCGCTATGTGCAGAATGTTTCCAACGACCTTGACCGACTACGCGAAAACCTGGTTCAGGAAACTGCCCGTTGGTAGCGTGGATTCTTTCACGAAATTATCAACAGATTTTTGCTCACAATTCCAAGGAGGCAAACCTCGCCCGAAAGATCCCATACACCTCCAATATGTGATCCAGGAACGGAGTGAAACTCTTCGATCGTACGTGGAACGATTTCACAAGGAGGTCATACAAATGGGAGTCTTAACTGAAAAAGAAACCCTCGCTAACTTTAGGCGAAATCTATGGGCAGGAAAGCTTTTCTGTTCCTTCGCCAAGAGACCTCTCGAGACTTACCAGGAGGCCTACGACCGGGCTCTTGAGCAGGTCGAGATCGACGAACAACTCAAGGTCAAGATGGAACACGACGACATGAGAACGACGAAGCGTCTGAAGAAAGAAGCCCCTAAATTTGAGCCAGTACAGAAAACTCAGAATAAACCTCCCAACAGGTCGACCTATCGCCTCCCTGCTCCTCTGCATAGGCCAGAAAGATATCCAGCAAAACAAACCCCTCCCCGGGCTTCGCCGCCTCCCAGGACCGTGGCTCCAGTAATGCAAGGGGAAAAAGGGTATGACTACTACACCCCTTTGAATGCTTCCAGGGAAACAGTCTACCTTGCCATACAAGATAAAAGGTTGCTCCAAAAGCCCGCTCCCATGAAGGCCCCAGCTGACAGGAGAAACCGGTACAAGTACTGCGACTTCCACGAAGATGTGGGCCACAACACCTCAGAGTGCTATAATTTGTGCAACCAGATTGAAGCCCTGATAAGGGGAGGATGCTTGATTGAGTTCTTGCAACATGTCAGAGATAATATCATGACTGGAAGGGAGGTACAAGCCGAAATCCGTGAGGACGTAGAAAAGAGGAAAGGGGAGCAGGCTGACTTAATGCAACAGATCCTGGTGATATACACTATCAGCGGAGGTCCTACACTGGCTGGAGTTTCCAATAATTCCCTAAAAAACCACGCAAGAAAGGTTCCCTACATCGGAGAAAGCCGGGGGATCTTCGAAGTCAGCCAGAGCCCGACAGAGCCCGACAGAGCGCTCCCAATCAGCACAGATCGTATTCACTAAAGCAGACGTCTTCAACACTGTGCAACCTCATGATGATCCTATGGTAATCACGATACAGATCGCCAACTGTCTGGTCTATCGCGTGCTCGTGGATACAGGTAGCAGTGTAGATATCCTCTTTAAGGATACCCTGGAAAAATTGAACCTGAAGCAACGTTGTTACAACAGTTGTACCACTCCGCTTTACGGTTTCACTGGGGACTCGATCATACCAGTGGGGTCAATGATCCTCCCAGTAATCATCGGGATCACCCCGCTCCAACAGAATGTTATGACCGACTTTGTTGTGGTGGACACCCCATCGGCCTACAACGCCATCCTAGGGAGACCTTTCCTGTCCTCTTTGAAGGGAGTCTTGTCCATATACCACAACGTCCTGTAATTCCCGGTTGGAACAAAAGTAGGAGAGGTACGCGGAGACCAGCAGGTAGCCAGGAAATGCTACGCAGTATCTGCCAATCCTACAGCCTTAGCGAAACAATGTGTACAGGTGACATTAGTCTAGGAAGACATGGATACGTCCCGGATAATCCATGAGGAGAAGGAGCCCGCGGAGAATCCTGGGTATCCGGATAGCGAACCTATCATGCCCTACGAGGAAGAACGAAGTAAGGAATGGGCCAGCGGGCAGCCCGTGGACAAACTAGAAGAGATACCTATCAGGAATGACGATCCCTCCAAGGTAGTCAAGGTCGGAGCCACCCTTGATCTAAAAGTAAAAAGAGGACTAATTGACATTCTCAGGGAATTCAGCGACATCTTCGCCTGGAACCATGATGAAATGCCTGGAATCCCGGCATCGTTGGCCACCCACCGACTAGCAGTATATCCAACAGTTAAGCCCGTCAAGCAAAAGAGGCGTCACTTCAACGCTGATAGGAACGCGGCGGTGTAGGAAGAGGTTGATAAATTGATCAAAGCAAGGTTCGTTAGAGAAGTACGTTACCCCGAATGGATCGCCAACGTGGTCATGGTCACGAAGGTGAATGGGAAATGGCGTATGTGTGTCGATTAAACCGACCTCAACCGGGCTTGTCCGAAAGACAGTTTTCCTTTACCAAAGATCGACCAGCTGGTTGACTCCATATCCGGAAATAAACTTTTGAGTTTTATGGACGCATTCTCAGGATACAACCAAATTAAAATGCACCCGGCTAACCAAGATAAGACCAGTTTCATTACTGGGCAGGGCTTATACTGCTGCAAGGTGATGCCGTTTGGTTTGAAGAATGCGGGGGCCACATACCAGCGGCTGGTTAACAAACTGTTCAAGCCCGAAATAGGAAGGACGATGGAAGTGTATATCGATGACATGATCACAAATCCCCAACCACAAAAGGACATCAAGAAGACCTTCACAAAACCTTCCTCATACTGAGGGAAAACCAGATGTGTTTGAACCCCTCCAAATGTGCCTTAAGGGTAACGGCAGGGAAGTTTCTGGGCTTCATGGTTCATGAGAGAGGTATAGAAGCCAACCCAGAAAAAATCAAAGCTATCTTGGACCTGGAATCCCCGACCTCGCTCAAGCAGGTACAGATTCTGACTGGACGGGTGGCGGCACTCAACAGGTTTATCTCTCGCTCCACCGATAAATGTCTCCCCTTTTTTAAGGCCATCAAACAAGGGAAGAACATGAAATGGAGCCAGGAGAGCGAACAGGTGTTTCAAGCTTTAAAAGAGTACCTAACAAGCCCCCCATTGTTAGTCAAGCCGGTTCTCAGAGATGAGTTGCAGATCTACCTGGCCGTATCAGAAACTGCAGTAAGCGGGGCTTTGGCCAAGGATTGTAGCGACGGTTTTCAAAGACCCATATACTATGTGAGTCATGCTTTGACCAAATCAGAAAGGAATTACATTCTCCTGGAGAAGCTCACTTATGCTCTGGTGATCTCAGCGAGGAAACTCCGTCCCTATTTTCAAGCTTACACAATAGCAGTGGTGACAGACCAACCCCTCCGCCAATTCTTGCAAAGACCAGACGTGTCAGGAAGGCTAGTCTTATGGGCACTAGAGCTCACTCAGTTCGACCTAAAGTATAAGCCCCGGACTACGATTAAGGCACAGGCTTTGGCCGACTTCGTGGCAGAATTCTCAGCGATCCCAGATCCAGATGATCCCTCGGTATCAAATGAGGTCCCTGAGAAGATATCTGAGGTTAAAAATTGGCTGGAAGGCTGCAAGCCATGGATCCTCTTTTCAGATAGAGCATCCGGGCGAGCCGGGGGAGGAGCTGGCATAGTTTTAATAGATCCAGAGGGGACTGAATTCTGTCACTGTTTCAGATTCGAGTTTAAAGCTACCAACAACGAAGCGGAATATGAAGCCCTCCTAGCCGGGATGAAGGTAGCCATTGAACTAAAGGCCGACTACCTGCAGATGAAGAGCGATTCGTTGCTTGTTGTAAACCGGGTGACTGGGGTCTACCAGGCAAAGAGAGATAATATGGCTGCCTACCTAAATCTAGCTCGGCTGCTAAAAAGCAAATTTAAGGGACTCAAGATCGATCAGGTGCCTCGACACCAAAACCATCGCGCAGATGTTCTGGCCAAAATAGCGGCGAACGGAGGCCAATCCCTACCAAGGGGAATTCCCCTCCAAGTAATCACCCAGCCAAGCATAGCCACAAATGGAGAAATTTGTTCCCTGGATCGCCTGCCTTGCTGGATGGACCCAATTTTCGCTTACCTCCTTGAAGGAGAGCTTCCGGAAGAGCCCGACCAAGCTCGAAGAATTAAGAGACTCTCGGTTCGATACTGTATGGTGGACGGATACCTCTTTAGGAGGGGCAGATCTCTCCCCTTACTTAGGTGCTTGCATCCCGATAATGCTAAGTGGGCATTGAGAGAGGTCCACTCTGGGGACTGTGGGAACCACATAGGTGGGGAAGCTCTAGCCTATCAGGTGCTTCGTATGGGGTACTATTGGCCGACCATCCACCAAGACGTAAAGAGTTTTGTGCAATCTTGCGAACCTTGTCAAAGAACTTCAAACTTGAACCACCAGCCACCCGAGCGACTGTCATCCCTCAGTTCACCTTACCCCTTTGCCATGTGGGGAATCGACCTAATTGGGCCACTTCCTACCGCTCCAGGACAGATGAAACATGTTATCGTGGCTATAGACTACTTCACAAGATGGGTCGAAGCAGGACCTCTTTCTCGAATATCAGAAAAGAACACAACCAAGTTCATCAAAACTAACGTGGTATGCAGATTCCGGACCCCTCTCATCATTATAGCCGACCTAGGAAAGCAATTCGACAACTTCCGGTTCAAAGACTTCTGCAAGGGATTGGGGATCGACCTCAGACTCGCTTCCGTTGCTCATCCCCAGACTAACGGGCTGGTAGAATCCACCAACAAGACTATTAAGAAACTTCTGAAGAAGAAGCTACAGCAGAAGAAAGACAAGTGGGCAGAAGAGCTACCAGAGGTCCTCTGGGCATACCGGACTACAAAAAGAACAGCTACCGCGGAGACACCTTACTCCCTGGCTTTCGGGGTTGAAGCAGTCCTCCCTATCGAGTATAAGTTGACCTCATTCAGGGTACAGCACTTTGAGCCCGAAAGCAACGAAGTCAAGCTCCGGGCTAATCTAGACCTCTTAGAAGAAAAACAAGACCGGGTAGCAGAGAATGTAGCGATCTACCAGAGCAAGATCGCTAGATACTTCAACCAAAAGGTTAGAGCCAGGAAATTCAAAGAAGGGGATCTGGTACTTAGGAAGGTGACCCTGAACACTCGGAAAAGGTCGGATGGAGTCTTAAGTCCCAATTGGGAAGGGCCATATTTGATAAAGCTAGTTGTTCGCAATGGAGCTTATAAACTTGAAGACATGGACGGACGATCCATCAACCACACTTGGAATGCAGATTATTTGAGGAAATTCTACCCTTGAAGGGAGTTCTCCAGTAGACTACCCCCACTTAGTTTTAATTACCGACCATAATAAAGATGTAATACATCTCAATCATCAATAAAGTCATTTTCCTTTTCTCCTCCATCTTTGTTTCCAACTATGTTCAACATTAGTGACTACACCCTTGTATGAGAAACTCAACATAAACATTTCGAGACCAAGAAATAGCTGAATAGCCCTCCTGATGCCTTGGTCGGGCTACCACCCCCAAGAAGGATCTGAGTGTAAGAGCATAGTTACCCTCCAGATCTCGAGACCAGGAAATAGCTCGATAGCCCTCTTGATGCCTTGGTCGGGCTACCACCCCCAAGAAGGATCTGAGTGTAAAAGCATAGTTGCCCTCCAGATCTCAAAGACCAGGAAATAGCTGAATAGCCCTCCTGATGTCTTGGTCGGGCTACCACCCCCAAGAAGGATCTGAGTGTAAGAGCATAGTTGCCCTCCAAATCTCGAGACCAGGAAATAGCTCAATAGCCCTCCTGATGCCTTGGTCGGGCTACCACCCCCAAGAAGGATCTGAGTATAAGAGCATAGTTGCCCTCCAGATCTCGAGACCAGGAAATAGCTCGATAGCCCTCCTGATGCTTTGGTCAGGCTACCACCCCCAAGAAGGATCTAAGTATAAGAGCATAGTTGCCCTCCAGATCTCGAGACCAGGAAATAGCTCGATAGCCCTTCTGATGCCTTGGTCGGGCAACCACCCCCAAGAAGGATCTGAGTGTAAGAGCATAGTCGCCCACCAGATCTCAAGACCAGGAAATAGCTCGATAGCCCTCCTGATGCCTTGGTCGGGCTACCACCCCCAAGAAGGATCTGAGTGTAAGAGCCCTCCAAATCTCGAGACTAGGAAATAGCTTGATAGCCCTCCTGATGCCTTGGTCGGGCTACCACCCCCAAGAAGGATCTGAGTGTAAAAGCATAGTTGCCCTCCAGATCTCAAAGACTAGGAAATAGCTAAGTAGCCCTCCTGATGTCTTGGTTGGGTTATCACCCCATATAAAATATATATATATATATATATATATATATATATAATGTTTGCTTTCGTGTGCAGGATCAAAGTCATCATAATTCCCTACACGAATCTTAATTGTTGCTACAGATGCTACTCTGGATCCCATTCAAGACCAGAAATAAAATAAAAAGTTCTCAAAAGAGCGCTTCGATTTATCATTAAGGACAAAGGGAGCCTACCCCCCGATAAGGCTACATCCAAATGAGGAGCCCAACCCCCGAACTCGGGCTACAAAAAGAAGAAGAAAAAGGAAAAACTGATAAGGGCAAAACAGGGTGCCTACCCCCTTTTCCGGGCTCTATCAGAAACAAGTCATGATAAAACACTTTAAACTTTGGGACTCTCATGGCTCCCCTCCACTGGCCCTCCTTCCTCTTGCTGATCCTCGCCATCAACTCCCTCTATAGATAGCTGTCCATCTTGGTTATCCTCGCCGATCGCTCCTCCATCTAGAGGCTCCATCGGTTGATCAGCTGGATCTTCCTCTAAAACCTCATTAATTACGTACATAACCTCAGGTGGGATAGCCGCATCAAGAAGGGCAGCCAAGGACCCCGTCTGGCTCCTGTCGACCTCCATCTCTGTTAAAGGGGGATCCTCATATAGGCTCCTAACCTCTTCACCAGCTCCCGATTGGTCCTCCTCGGATCGAGAGGACATCACTTTGCTGGAAGACTCCCTCAGGACTTGAGGTGATAAAGATAGGAAGAGGGAATGAGGGATCTGTCTGAGCGGGCTGCTTCCTAGCTCCTGCTGGGCTCGAAGGGACTACCTTGTCGCCTTCAGGGCGAGATAACTCGACAGCCTTGAGCATTATTTCCTGTCTATCCCAGCCCGTAATAGATGATAAATCAAAGGGAGGAGGAAGAGCTTCCGCGGCCTGAAAGGAAGCATAGAAATACCCGTCGCTGAAGGAGGTCTCCGCATCAGCTTGCAGCTTGGTCACCTGAGTAATCAGAGACTAGTTCTCGAGGTCCAACTTCTTAGCCTCAGATCTCTAGGAATCCCGCTGCCTAGCCCACCGGAGAGATTGAAGACGCTCATAATCATAAGATTGCTTCATCCTCTCATGATCGCAGCGAAGCTCAGCCATCTCGACCTCGATTTTTCCCTGGCTGGAAGTCACCTCTTCCACTAAAGACCGAGCATGCTTGAGCAGTTCCCCGACTTTCTTGGCTTCAGCTTCGGCTTTTGCAGCCCGATCACGGAGGATGGCTACCTGCTGGCCCATCGCGACATTAAGGTTGAAGGCCTACAAAATACAGAACCCGAGTTAGAAACTGAACGAATTAACAAGAGTAGCGTGAAGGAAATACAATTACCTCAGCTAAAACAGCAGACCCCTTGGTTATAAGGACGTCCACGGGCATAGAAGCCATCTTGGAGATCCCGCCACCCGGACAGGACGCTATGAATTGCTCCAGGACCTCATCCCGCCCTGTCGAGCTCGACTGAGGCCGGGAGCGGCTGGAAGGAACCTTCGTGACACCTTTCCCAGAAGCAACACCTTTCCCAGAAACCTCCGAGGCTTTGGTTGTTGGAAGCACAGCGGAATCAGGTGCTTGAGTCGAAGGGGTAGCAACTTTGGCGGCCACGGCCGAGGGGGCAGAAGCAGCCGGGCCAACCACCTGGGGAGCCTTACCCAAAGCCCAGGAAAGCCCGCGAGGCAAGAGTGGCCATCTTAGACCCATCCGGAGAGATAGACGAAGCCAGAGCGGGTTCGACCCCAAAGGAGGGAAGAGAAACTCCACCTTGAGGGGAGCGTGATACGTGACGGGTGGCCGGTTCCAGGATGAAAATTGTGAATAAGCAGATTAAAAAAGAAAATGTTAGAACCAAGCTAAGTAATAAGGCGAAGCAACTCAATGACACTTACGAGGAATAGCGTCTGAAATCCGTAAATACTTGTTCACCCTACGAGGATCAAAAGCTTCAGCAGTAGGGAACTTCGGATTCAAATAATTCCGAGCTAGAATAGCCTTTAAAACAGCTTCGGACTCAGAAGAAAGGGAGTATCAGTCCAGAAGGGCTTGTCACAGAAAGCCGTGGGAACCTCGAATTCATGCCCTCCGATGAAAATCGAGCTCCCCCAGTCATCCCCCGCCAGGATCCATTCTTATTTCCACGCGGGGTCCTTCTTCGAGGCACCAGGAACGATGAAGTTGTGCTTGTTCTTGGCCTTGGCATAGAACTGACCTCGAGGAGCCCCAGACAAGCTCCCAATCTGGAAGAGATAGGCCAGCTCCTCTGCACCCGGCTCCCTCGTCACCTTACTCATTTGGCATTATTCCCTCCATAATACAAGGAAACCAATCAGATGCCTCTAGAAGCCAGGCGTCAACTGGAGGGGAGCGAGCTGGATGGCGTTGAGAGCCCGCTGAAGGGTCGGATGGAGGGGAAGCCTGACCCCGTTCTCAAGAGCGGCCACATGAATCGAAAGCACGCTTTTAGGGGGATTGAAGAACTCATAATTTTTAGGAGGCACCGAGATGGATACGCTGTCGGGGATGCCAAACTTTGACCTCAAGCGATCAATCGACACCGGGTCAACGGTGGAATCTGGGACAACCCGGAAATAGTAAGGAGGGAGCCTCTCCACAAGGGGACCAGGAGCCAAGACCCGACGCTCCCCCGCGGCGCTACCGTCCGCTTCTTTGTCGGAGTCATCATCGACGATATCCAAAGGGTGGTCGGGATGGTTGGAGAACCCAGTGCCGATGGATACATTCCTACTTGACCGCCGACGTTGCGAGGTGGGCGGGGAATCATCGCCATCAGAACTCCTTCTAGCCCGCTTCCCAGAGTAAGACTGACGACCTCCTCCCCGTCGAGTATGGAATCAGCTGAGTCGGGACTGTTTTTCGACATTGTAAAAGCCAAAAAGGACGAAGAGTGAAGAAAGAAGCAAGCTTAGAGGAAAGGCTATGGAAATATTTCTCAGCAAAAAAATTTTAGCTCGAAGAGATGTGAGGAAGACGATGAGGAAAATAGACTATATATATAGGCAAGAAGGCAACAGCACGAGCTACCGAGATACTCGTCTGGTAACGGTAAAAATTCGACTACAGTAACATAACCGGATTAAACTCAACAGCGGGCTAATCATCTCATGCCACATCACTTACGCTGTTAAGAGGAAGATCTCCCCAAGATTCTGGTAACGGTAAAAAATCTCGGGGACTGCCGTAACGCAATCAGATTAATGCGAAGATAAATTAATCGGTTCGCATCACGTCACTCAAATGAAGAAATTTCGCCAATATTTCGGTAACGGTTAAAATAGGAAGATTTCCCAAATAAAGTAAAAATCTGACCCCAACCCCGAGCTCGACGTCTGGTGTTCAAGTCAGAGGGGACTTCTGTTAATAGCCAAAATTGGCTAAGGACCAAAGGAAAATTGTCCACCTCCCAGACCTGGTTCCATACCCGAGAGTTTCCACCAGAAGACCTCTCTATCCAGAGCCAAACTACGATATCACCCCAGGAACAAGGACGGGCTCCGGAAACATCCAGGATAGAGCCCGGAACTGATCGGATCTAGCCTGCATCACCAAAGCTAGAAGCTCTCCTAAGTCGAGGTTACCTCGCATACGCTCCAAAGACTCGCCTGTACCTCGATTAACATAGAAGAATGTCCCTAGAAGGCCACACCTAGCTTCGAAAGGTCAGGGGAAGCCACACTTAGCTTTGAAAGGGTTAAGGGAAGCCAGACCTGGCTCCAAGCTGGATGAAGAAAGGCCGCACCTAACTTTGAAAGGTCAGGGAAAGCCATACCTAGCTTCGAAAGGGTCAAGGGAAGCCAGATCTGGCTCCAAGCTGGATGAAACTTCTCAGATATCAAGGTCAGAACACTAACCAACCTCACTGGTTGGTGCACCACACCATACCATATTCAACGACCTCTATGCACCACACCATGCCATATTCAACGACCTCTATAAAGGATCATGCTGAAAGGTACGAGGGATACACTGAATCATATCTGGAAATGGTACCTATATGCAGAACAAGTAATAGAATCCAAAAAAGAAATAAGCTGATATCCACCACGATACTCTCAATTCGGCAAAGTCAATGACATTTAAACAAGAAATCCCGCCCGATAAGGAGGGAAGAGACTGAGAAAATTAAGGGGAGAATCAGTCTGTTTGACCTACAAACTATGTATAAATAGAAAAGAAAGAGAATGAAAAAAAGGAGACTACTATTCGACAGGCATATGACAAACAATCAACCATTCCCTAGAGAGAGTTGAGAGCAAAGATAAAAGAATTTCTGTATTTGTATACCATGCACATCCAATAAAATATTCTTGCTTTCTTGTCATTTTATAAATCATTGCTACACATATAATAAACCTTGGCCACCACCTACGTGGTAGTGGTCTTGAGGGTGTTAACTGAGATTTCTCACCTTGAGCAAAATTTCCGTTAACAGGACTCTTCCAAAGGTGAAGAGCATATGTTTAACTTCACGGCCCTTGGTGCTTCCTATGTGGAAGTTGTTGGTGTGGCAACAAATGACCAAGGCAAAGGCCTTGATGAGGGAATTGACTCAATTGAGGAGTGTCAAGTGATCCTTCTCAAAGTCTTGAAGCAAAATGAAGAGCTCTCAAAGGAGAATGAGACCTTGAGATTGTGGATGATTTCCTCGGAGGAAAAGATCTGTACCCTTGAAGAAAGCAAGCAAAATTGTCAAAGTCAACTTCATCGGTACAAGGAGATTATGGATGAGCAAATGGAAGACATATCCATTCTTATCACCAAATTGAAGACCATGGAGATGGAGACCTCCATGAACGACTCCTTGAAGACGGACATGGTTGATATGTCCGAATATGAGAAGGAGATTGAAGATTGCCATCAAAGAATGAAGGCAATGAAGGAAGAGCTTGCCAATAAAGAAAACTCCTTGAAGATTTTCAAGGAAAGAGAGATGAGGTGCCTTGAAGAATTAAAGAAAGCCAAGATCAAACAACCTCAAGCTCAAGGCAAGAGCAAAGCTTCATCCAAGCAATCTCCCACTCAAGGAAAGTCCACACAAGCCTTGGCAACTTAACCAAAGCATAGGCAATCCAAGAAGAAAGGACGAGTCCTTGAGAAGCTAACCACCTCCCTCAACAAGTCAACTATCAAGAAAGGAGGTGACCATAAATGGCTTGCTCAACCAAGAAGGCATGATCAACCACCTCAAAAAGCTAGATCACAAAGGTGCCGCCAATCGGTTCAAGCTCCAAGGAGAAGCAAACCGAAGTACCATCAAAGACAACCTCATCAACATGGTGATGCCTCGATGAGATCTCAATGTAATGGTATAAACTCTTCTTTTATACCTACTTGTCATTTTTATGGTATGATTGGTCACTTAAGACCAAATTGCTTTAAATACATTAAGAGTTGTAGGTTAGAAAGCATGAAAGAAAAATGGTTGAAAAAGAAGGCAAGTTTGCATGAACCTAGGGAATTTATAAACATGGCAATGACCACTAGAAATGATAAGGTGGAACCTAGATGGGTTAGAAAGAATGAACCCGCTTGCCTAAGTGCCTATGTGACTCCCTTAGATGCAACTAGGTCCATTGGACTTGGTAGGTCTATAGGAGGACATGTCTCCCAATGACTTGGTTGAATTTTGACCCCAGGAGGGGAGCTCAAGCAAAAAGAGCGAACTTGCATGATTTTCCATATGCAAAAAGTTGATTAATTTTATGCTCGTTTATAATTGCTTGAGATGATTGATTGTACATATGCTTATATGATATTTTCTTAATAAGTGTGCAACATTGCTTTACTTGCAATCCATGTCATATTTTAGTTCAACAATGCATTTTTGGACTAGGAGATTTTGATTGGGAAAGTACATTTGAATGACCCATAATTTAACTCCATGACATGAGAACTTTTAATGACATGCTTAAAATGATTTGCATGAAATGTTTTTTGATTGCTTTAGTGCAAAATATGTGTGAAAGCAAATGAGAAGACTAAACCCAATAAGGATCTAGTATCCATGTAATAAATAAGGATGTCTCATTCAAATTTAGTCTTCTATCTCTCTTTATTAGTTGAACAAGGCTACTATTATACGGGTATCCTACCCGGAAAAATCAAAAAGGGTGCAAATGTCACTCATGTCTTGTTTCGCTTATAAAGTTTGATATAGTTGCTCTTTAAATTGAAATTCATTTTTGAAACACTATATCTTGTTTGCTTATGACAAAAGGGTATAAATTGGTTTGAATTCTTTTGGAAACCCTTTTGATGTTTGCTTTGCCAAATACCATTGCTTGAACTTGAATGCTATATGTCTTGCATGCAAAGCAACAAATTCACACATTTTTTTTAAAACTCTTTGAATCTCTCTCAATTATTTAAGTTGCATAAAGTTTGTGTATATGATTATGCAATGTATTTGTGTGAATAGCTCTCTTTGCTAAAGCAACCCGATAGAGGGAGCTCATTTGCCTATCTCATGACAAAAAGGGGGAGAAGTCTTGAGAGATATAGGGGGAGCATTGTTTATGCTTTAGGGGAGATATCATGAGAGAGAGTAACCTTTTAGGTGGAGCATTGCACATGCATTATTTGTATTGCTTTATTTGTATTTAAGTGCAATGCTTGTTTTTATTTGTTCACCTCACTTGCACTTGTTCTTGGAAAGTGCTTCTTGCTATTGTGTGTAGGTACATTGATACTTCTACAAAGAGATTGAAGATATTAAAGATTTAGAATCTAGGTATCTCTTTTGTAATGTAGAAGTGATTATGGACAATAGCTTTGTTTTATTTTGTGAGGATTGTTTGTGAGTGGTTGTTTTGTCATGAAATAGCCAAAGGGGGAGATTGTAAGGACCTCGATTTTATGATTGGCTTATTTCATGACAAACAACCACATTGGGGATGATTGTGTAATGAGTAGCTTAGGTCCGTGTTGGCTAGCTTCCAAGCATCTCCATGACTTCAAGAGCAAAAGGTATATTCACTTGACTTTGTCTCTTGAAGAGTTTAGGTGCACACACACACTTCATGCATGTTTTGTTTATCTTGCATTTGTGTTCTTTATTGTTTATATAAGTGTGCATCCTTTTCAAAAACACTCACTAGCTTACATTAGATATCATATCTTGCATTGTATCTCATTTGATAAACATGTTTGACATGTTAATTATGCTTCATTGTGTGCATCTCACTCACTTCACACTTGCACAACATTCATGTAAGATAGACATTTTTCTTGAGTGTTAAAAAGGGATTTTTCCCTTTAGCGTGGCCTAGACCGCTCGGCAGGCTCTGCTTGCACTGCGGCGCACGGAGCGGTATTCTCCAGTGCGTCATGCGCGATGTGGACCGCGACCTGTGCACTTGCACGCTCAGCGGTCCCAACCACGGTGTTGTCCAGACGGTGCACTGCTGTATGTACCGCAGTCTGGACACTTACCTGTGTCGCGGTCTAGCAAGCGATTTTGACGGGATTCTGTTTCCCAAGTTCAAAACGATGTAGTTTTAACTAGGGCTTCATATATATTCTTCCTCTTCTCTTCTTGGCCGACTAAGAGCTCAGAAAATCATTTTTAGAGAGAGGTTAGAACTTCTAGAGAGAGAAAGCTTCAAGAAAGCATCTTTGACTCTCCAAACCCAAAACCCATCTCCATCTTGCATCATTCAACATCATTTGAGCATGGGTCTTCATTGTTTCATGACTAGGTAAGCAAGAACTTCTTTGAATATCATTTATTGTTCTTCTTACTCTAGATTAGGTATTTATTGCATGATTAAATACCTAGACTCTACTTTATTGCATATTTATGAGTCTTGATATCATGATTGGGTTTGTATTTTGATAGCTTAATTGATTAGGTCATTTTTGCCTAAAAGCTAGGTCATAAATATTCATGTGTGATTAATTGATAACTAGGTTGAGAAATTGTGTTTTAATCAACTAGTTAATGTTCATGAATATTTGATTGTGTTTGTTTGTGATAGCTTGCATTATTAGGTCATATATGCCTAAATAGCTAATCCATAAATATTCATGTATGCTTAATTGATGATTAGGTTGACTTTGTGCATCTAGTCAAGTTTATGAATATTTATGTGAATTTAATTGACAATTAGGTTGTTAGAATTTCTCTACAAATAATTGAGACCTCATGTGTGTACATGTAGGCATTATTTGATAACTAGAATGTTGTATTGCATTATCTACATCTAGTTAAGCATTGTATGTTTAGTCTAACATATATTGTGTTGAGCATTCATTGATTGTTCACTTAGACGCCATACTCTTCTTGAGTCAAAGTCTTGTGGCTTCGGGGTGAAGTTGCACAAGCATTGAAGTCTTGCAACCAAGTTGTGGTTGGCAAGCATCGGTCAAGTTCCACTATAAAAGGCCTACGGGTAGAGTAGGAGGTGCTCACGCCAAGAGTAGTGTATCAGAGGATATCACTAGGGATTGAACCAAGAGTGGCGAGTGGTAGTGTCCATAGCCTGAGGTTGTCGAAAGTGAGAGTCCGAGTATCACTTGAGGGTGTAACCTTTTACTCATATAGTGGATTTATGTGATCGTCTGTGGCTAGAAGGATAGCCCGTGGTTTTTACCTTGTCGAAGGGTTTCCACGTCAAAATCAAGTGTTCTTTATATTTCCGCACTTTTACTTGATTTTGTATGTTTGTTTTAATTGGGTTATATGTTTAATATTGACTAATCGAAAAAGTTGGTAATAATCGATTAACAACCCATTCACCCCCCTCTAGGTTGTATTAGACAGACTTTGTGTATTTTCATGACTATATCAAGGAAACGGCATACTTGTGTGTTCTTGTGTTTATTTGTTTGTGTTTTTTATGTGATTGAACTTGAATTTGAGCTTATATTATGTCTTATTGAGTTCCATTTGTTTCGGTTACTCATTCATTAAATTTCGAGTTCAAACTAGAAAGTTAGGAAACTTTCCATGGTTTTATCGTACATAGTTTTAGTCCTTTTTTTTAAAGTTGAATTCCATATTTTTGTGAAAGTTGTGTAAGAACCTCATTTTTATGATTGGCTTATTTCATGACAAATCATATTGGGGATATTTATGTAACGGGTAGCATAGGTTCTCCAAGTGTGGTTTTCTCGAAGACATGCTTCCGGTTATCCCAAAGAGCTTCAATAGAGGTAGTTCACATGTCCTTAACTCTTTTGAAGAGATTTTAGTTGCACACACTCACTTGCATGCATTATATTCTCGTTTACATGTAATTGGATGATGCATTGTATGCCATTCATCACACTCCACACTTGCACATTTTTGCATATTAGATTAGTGTGTTGAGTCTGCCTGGAAAAGAGGATTTTCCTCTTTACCGCGGTGCAGGTCGCTTGCTGGGCACCTATCTCCGTCGCGGTCCCAACAGCAGTTGGTTCAAGAAGGTGCATGCGTTAAAGACCACGGTCTGTGCACTTGTATGCGTAGCGGTCCATACTGCGGTATACTTCAGTAGGCCCCCGCGGCCTGTGCACTGCACGCATAGCGGTCCCAACCGTGATGTTGTCTAGTAGGCACACTGCTGTGTGTACCGCGGTCTGGTCACTTACCCGAGCCGCTGTCCAGCAAGCGGTATTGACGGGATTTTGTTTCCTAAGCCCAAAACGACACAGTTTTGTCTAGGGTTTCTATATATATGTTCTCTTCTTCCCCAACTCGTTTTAGAGCTTCATGAACCAATTTTTATGAGAGAGAACAACCCTTAGAGAGAGAAAGCTTCAAGCTTTGTTCCTTGACTCTCCAAACCCAAAACCCATCATCTTCATGCATTTCTAAGCATCTTTAAGGCATGGGTTTTCATCATTAGTTGACTTGGTAAGTTGAACAAAAAACCTCATCTTTATCATTTGTTCATACTTTCCAAGATTGTGTTTTTATTGCATTTATTAGTTAATTAAATGCTAGGACTCTATTTAATGCATTTATCTATGAGTTCCTTTGTATGATTGGGTTTGTATTGTGATAGCTAATATTTAGGACATATTTGCCCTCTAGCTAATTAGGATTCATTGATTGCATTTGTTAATTGCATTTATTGTCCTTGCCATTTTATGTGACAACATGTGTTGATATGGCTTTGTTTGATGACTAGAGTTTAGACTTGCACATCTATATCGAGTTAGGTCTTTATGAGCATTTATATAGACATTGATATCTTGGATTTGTACTTAGTGTCATATTTAATCCCTAGATAAGCATTTAGTGTTGCCTAGCATTATTTGCATTTTGAGTATTCATATATTCACTTAGGTTGTTAATCTCATCTTGAGAGTTAAGTCTTGTGACTACAAGGTGTAGTGCACAAGCAAGTGAAGTCTTGCAACCAAGGTGTGGTTGGCAAGCAAAGTGATCAAGGATTCACTATAAAGGCCCGTTGGGTAGTAGTGGTGGGTTAGTGACCGAGAATGGTGTGACAAGAGGTCAACCTAGGTTGTAAACATCATTACAATAGTGGATTTGAGGATCGTGTGTGGCTAGAAGGATAGCCCGTGGTTTTTCCCTTTGTTTAAAGGTTTCCACGTAAAAATCAAGTGTTATTTATTATTCTGCACTTTACACTTGATTTTGTAAGTTTGATTTAATTGGGTTATATGTTTAATATTGACTAATCGAAAAAGTTGGTAATAATCGATTAATAAACCCATTCACCCCCCCCCTATAGGTTGTAGACACACGCTTGAGCTGTATTTTCAAGTTGTCTTGATGTCTTTTGTATGTGAGGGAGTCTAGTTCGTAATCAAAAAATGGATTTGAATTCGGAGTTCAGAGGCCGGAAAACGGTCGAATAACATTTCAGTGCGTGAAGAGAGTGTAAAGGCAAAAACGGAGAAGCCATGCAAGTCTCCCTGTAGAGGCACGTGGTCTCCACGGGAAGGGCTTTCTTCTACCCCCGTGGAGGCCACGTGCCTCCACAAGAAGCAAAGGTGGCTGCCCCCTATTGGTGGTTAAAATTTCTCTTGCTTTCCCTCTCATTTTCAAGTAGAAGTTGGTGGTGGAAAATTCGAGCAGAAATTTTCTCTAAACTTTCTCAACTTCAAAACACCATAATTCTCTCAAATCAACTCCGATTTTTAGATTTTCTAAAACCGAAATTGTTGGTCTTGAAGAGAGGAATAAATCCCAAGCATTTTCAGAGTCAAACAATGCTCGGAGTTTTCGTGATGACCTGATTTCAGTTCTTGAGTCAATGTTTGTAAGTGAATCAATTCTTTTCATTTTTCTTTCAAGATCTTCTTAATGATTCTTCTTATATGAGTTGAAAGAATGTTTAGAATGATTTTGATTCCATTTTTAGGATTTGTTTGATTTAGTTTCAAGATTAGTTCATTCTTTGATTGAATATCATTTTGCTAATCTTGAAGAACATGAAGTTAAATCTAGAATCTATTGTGTGTATTTGATCTTAATTGTTGATTTCTAGATTTGATCACATGTTTTAAGAACTAGAATCTTTTGATTGGGATTTTGTTTTCTCATTACCTAGTTCTTGATTTTTTGGTCTTTTGTTTGTTGAATATGGTGAAAACTTCAAGTGTTAACTTGTTCACTTGATTTTAAAGCTAGTCTTGTAATTTCTATTGAAAACTTATTGTTCTAGCTTTGACTGACATGTTTAGGTTTCTAGATATTTTTGTGAATGATTTTGAATGTCTAATCTAGATCTCTAATCACAGGTTCATAAGAATTAATTACATTTGCTTGTGAGCTTGATTTGTGTATATACTAATTCTTCATAGAGTGTGTTTGATCAACTTGCTCTATTTGCTTGTGTTTGCATCATTTACATCCACTTAGATCATTTGCCTTGTTAAGAGATTGGATATCTATTGTTAAAGTGGGTGAAGCTTTAACTTGAGCATTGGAAGTCACATTTTGGAGAGGGGATCTTCAATTTGTGCAAGCGGAAGTCTCGACTAGAGTCGGAGTGACTTGGATAGGTGAGCATTGTAAGACTTAGCTAGGATTGGGGTGATCCGGATAGCTAAGCAGCGGAAGTCACATGTTTGGAGAGGGGATCTTCAACTTGTGCATGGAAGTCTCGACTAGGATTGGGGTGATCCTGATAGTTGAGCAATTGGCACAGTAAGTTCACTAGACCCGAGGGTAAAGTAAGTGTTGATAGCTTAGAGAGTGAATCTTGTGTTGATTGCCTCTTGAGTGTGTAACGCCTATTTGTCATAGTGAATTGCTTTTGCCGGTGGTTGTGGTATCAACCCGTGGATGTTTCCTCATTTTGAGGTTTTACCACGTATAAACATCTTGTGTTGTTTTTTGTTTTATTGTTTTTACTTTATATTGATTCATTCATTGCTTTATTGAATACATATTGTTTTGTTGAATCAATAAATTTGTTAAAGCTTCTTTGTGCGATTGTATATTTTGTAAAGAAAAAGAAGTTGCAAGAATTTTGAGACTATACCTATTCACCCCTCACCCCCCCCCCCCCCCCCACTCTCTAGGTATATTTGACACTATAACATTAAGAGAATATCAATTGGTATCAGAGCGGGTGTCTAGAGGTAATTAGATAGATCATTGTTATAGTATTTGTGTTTGTTTGTGATTAAACGTGTCTAAGGAAGTTGTCTCTTTAATGTCTTCTAGTATTGAAAATAAGTTTTTTTAAACTAGGAGATCAAAAGATGAAAGATCTTGTTCAAGTGAATGAGAGAATTTCTAGGTTGAATAGTTCTTTTTATGATAAGCTAAAAGAAATTCAAGATCTTAGCTTGAAAGAGAATAATGAGCTTAAAGACAAAATCCTTAGTCTTGAGAATAACTTGAAAGATAGTAATGAAAGGCTAGGAGTTTTGAAACATGAAATTGAACTAAGAGACAATTCTCTTGACTGTGCTAAAAGACTTGAAAATGTGCTTAGAGCCAAACTTAGTGAGCATGAGAATCAAGAGAGAGTGCTTAATGACAAACTTAATGATGTTAATAAGATGATAAGCAAGATGTCATCTAATTCTAACAAAGCAGAAACTCTCATTAAGATTGGAAAACATCCAAGTGACAAAAGAGGTTTATGATATGTTGATGAGAAGATTACTCCTTCTACTAACAAACCCACTTTTGTCAAAGCAAGTAGCAAATTGAATGTAGGTACACTCTCTAACGGTAAAGCTATGGATGCTACCGGAGGTGCCTCAACATTAACATCAACAATGAAGGACAAAGAAAATACTCAACAAGGCCAAAGACAATATTCATCATCTTCAAATGCAAAAGACAAAGCATCAAGGGTTGTTTACCAAAGAGGTAAATTTATGAGAAGGCAAAATGCATTGGGTGCTCAAGCAAATGGTAAGCTTCTCAAATTCAAACCTATTTGTCATTATTGCAATATGGTAGGACATATAAGACCTAGATGTTTTGAATACATTCGCAATTGTAAACAAGCCAATGATTTGCATGATATGTCTTGGTTGAATGGTCCTAGGCAATCATCCATGTATGGATATAAAACTAGACCTAGGAAGACCTTAGAAAAACATGTTGAGAAGAATGTTGTTGATGACTTGTTTGTAAAATCTTGTGTTGTGCGTCACTCTACTATGCATAAGAAAATTGATAATGCTTTATTTGATTTGTTTGAGAATGTGACCAGTAGAGTCAATGTGCCTAATAACAAGTCAAAACATGTAAATAAAAGTAAGAGTGAGAAACTTGTCAAGAAAGTCTGGGTTAAGAAAAACACAACACAATGTCATGTTGCACAATATGCTCTAAGAGCTAACTCATCCTATTGTTGGTACCTAGATAGCGGTTGCTCTAGGAACATGATCGGTAACAAAGAGTTCTTTAAGAATCTTGTTATGAAAGACGGTGGATAGGTTACATTTGGTGATGGCACCAAAAAGCAAGTTCTAGGCAAGGGAACAATTCGTATCCCCAGATTGCCTAAACTTAGAAACACTTTGTATGTGGATGGTTTGCAAGCTAACTTGATAAGCATAACTCACTTGTGTGAAATCTTTGAAAAAGTTAGTTTTAACAAAGATGTGTGCACTATAATTGATAAAAAGGGCAAAGTTGTTTTAGAAGTCAAAAGATCTTTAGATAATTGTTATTGTCTAGATTTAGATCCTTTAACTTGCAATATGGCTCATGAGTGTAACAAGCTTGATTTGTGGCACCAAAGGTTAGGCCACATGAACTTTAAGGACTTAAAGAAGCTTGAAAAACATAACATGGTTAGAGGTCTACCTAGTCTTGGTAGAAAGCTAGAAGGTGTTTGTGAACCTTGTCAATTAGGTAAGCAAACTAAAGTATCTCACAAAAAGAACACTTACATAGCTACCAAGAAGCCATTAGAGTTAGTGCATATGGACCTAATGGGACCAATTCAAATCGAAAGCATCAATGGTAAGAAATACATTTTTGCTTGTGTTGATGACTTCTCTAGGTTTGCTTGGGTGTATTTTCTTAGGAACAAGACCGAAACATTTGATTACTTCAAGAAATTTTGTAAACAAGTTCAAAATGAAAAAGATCATGGGATTAAGAGAATATGTTGCATTAGAAGTGATCATGGGAGTGAATTTGAGAATGCCAAGTTTAGTGAGTTTTGTGATGGTTTACGGATAACACATGAGTTCTCGGCTCCTAGAACTCCTCAACAAAAATGGTTTGTTGAGAGGAAAAATTGAGTCTTGCAAGAGATGACTAGGGTCATGCTCAATAGCAAGAAAGTCCCTAGAAACCTTTGGGCCGAAGAGGTCAACACCGTTTGTTATATCACTAATAGAGTTTTTAGAAGGTCCGGCACAAAACCTCCTATGAACTTTGGAAAGGTAAGAATCCTAAGTGAAATACTTTCATACCTTTGGAAGTAAGTGTTTTATTTTGAATGATAGAGATCACTTGGGCAAGTTTGATCCAAAAAGTGATGTTGGTATCTTTGTTGGGTATGCTAATAATAGTTGAGCCTATAGGGTTTTTAATTTGAAAACCAAGACTATTATAGAGTCTATTAATGTGAAAATAGATGATCTTAGCATGCTTGATTTGTGTGATAATAATAGTGTTAATGAACATAAAGAAAATCTTTTAAATGACACTAAGACACCTATTGATGTGACTAGTTGTGAGTATAGTGAAGATTCACATGGTGAGTCTACTCAAAATGATGAAAATGATAGTGGTATTGAAGTAGAAAGTCAAGGGTTGGAAAATGCTTTAAATGACAATCAACAAGATGATCAAGTTGTTAAAATTGCAAACGCTAAGCTTAGAAACATGCACTATCAAGAAGATATCATAGGTAACTTGAATGAAGGGGTTAGAACTAGGAGGCAACTAGCTAACCAAATTTCATATGCTTGCTACACTTCTCAAATTGAACCCAAAAACATTAATGAGGCAATAGTTGATGAATATTGGGTTGGGGCTATGCAAGATGAATTAAATCAATTTGAGAGAAATGAAGTGTGGTCATTAGTTCCTAGACCAAAATACATTAATGTGATTGGCACTAAATGGGTGTTTAGGAATAAGACCGATGAAAGTGGCAAGATTGTGAGAAATAAAGCTAGACTAGTGGCTGAAGGTTACACTCAAGTTAAGGGTGTAGACTTTGATGAGACATTTGCACCCGTTGTACATCTTGAGTCTGTTAGACTTTTGTTGTCCATTGCATGTCTTAAAAAATTCAAATTGTTTCAAATGGATGTCAAAAGTGCTTTTCTAAATGGATACCTTCAAGAAGAAGTGTATGTTGAACAACCTAAGGGTTTTGTAGACCCACACTCTCCTAATCATGTGTACAAGTTGAAAAAGGCTATTTATGGCCTTAAGCAAGCTCTTAGAGCTTGGTATGATAGGTTGACTCAATATCTTGTTGAGAACAACTATAGGAGAGGTGGCATTGATAGAACTTTGTTTGTCAAGCATCATGATAATGATATCTTTGTTGCAAAAATATACGTTGATGACATTGTTTTTGGGTCTACATGTAAAACCAAGGTTAATGAGTTTGTGAATGTCATGTCAAGTGGATTTGAAATGAGTATGGTGAGAGAGCTCAATTACTTTCTTGGTATGCAAGTGAAACAATCTAGTGATGGTATTATGTTGTGTCAATCCAAATATGCTTGAAATCTTGTTAAGAAGTTTGGGCTTAAAAATGGAAAAGATTTTGAAACACCAATGAGTACTACTCTAAAACTTGACAAAGATGAAAAAGGGAAGAGTGTTGACCAAAGTCTCTATAGGAGCATGATAGGTAGTCTTCTCTACCTAACGGCTAGTAGGCTAGATATTTGTTTTAGTGTTGGTTTGTGTGCTAGGTTTCAAGCTAATCCTAAGGAGTCTCACTTGAAAACCGTTAAAAGAATCATTAGGTATATAAAAGGAACACATAATCTTGGCTTATTTTATTCCTTTGATACTAATGATATTCTTGTTGGCTATTGTGATACGGATTGGGCGGGAAACATTGATGATCGTAAAAGTACATCGGGTGGTTGCTTTTACTTGGGGAATAACTTGGTTTCTTGGCAAAGTAAGAAACAAAATTCTTTCTCTCTCTCTTCTGCCGAAGCCGAGTACATTTTGGCCGGAAGTGCATGCACACAACTTCTTTGGATGAAGCAAATCCTCAAGGATTATGAGATTGAACAAGGTAAAATGACTCTCTATTGTGATAATATGAGTGCCATTAATATCTCTAAAAATCCGGTTCAACACTCACTCACAAAGCACATAGATATTAGACATCATTTCATTAGAGAACTTGTTGAACATTCTATTATTTCTCTTGAGAATATGCCTACTAAAAATCAACTTGCGGATTTGTTCACTAAGCCTTTGGACAAAGAGAGATTTAAATCTCTTAGAAGATCCATTGGCATGATTTGTGTTGATTGATGTCTATGTGTGTTTGTGAGTGGCTTGATAAGCAAAACTTATTTTGAATATCAATTTCTTTGAGAGCTACTCACTTGAGAAGTAATGATCTTAAGCAAATAACTTTTATTGTTTCTAGATCATGCACTTGAGCTTTAAAATCTTGTTTTTACAAAATGTGCACTAATGCTTCTCTTATATGTTTAAGTTTGAGTAATTGAGTTTGAAAATGTGTAGATTATGAATGCATCTAAAAGTTTATTGCTTAGTACATGATAAATGACCTATGGTTAGTATCCATTTTGCTTCGGCATCTATATAGAACTCAAATGTTGGTTCCAGGTTTTGGATTGCGCAGCGGAATGGTATTTTAAATTTTTTTATGCAATCATCAAGTAAACCTATTTGTACAGTAATAATCGAAAACAATAAGAAGAAGAAGAAACTATTTCATACCAGCGTTTGAAGGCTCCTTCTTTCTTTTCCGATCTGCTTCCTGATTTGAACCACAAGATCTTCCCGGCTATGTCCCGTGATTGGCAACAGTGTGTGGGCGCGTCACGGGTTTCAGGAACTTAAGTGGAGGTAGAAGAAACTCATGAAAACAACTCTTGTTTTCTAGGTGTGTAATTCGGCCACCATGAATCAAAGAAAAAATTATTATTTTTTCTTTCTCTAGCAGCACACCTCTCTGATTTCTTCTTTTTGTTTCACGCAACCAATTGTATTCAATACAATTGAGAGAACTTAAAAGCAATTGAATCAAACGAATTGATTTTATTCTCTTCTATTAATTTCAAGCAATTAATTCATTCAATGCAATTGAATCGTGAGAATTGATCTATTCAATTCTATGCGTGTATCAGTTTTCAAAAACAAATATATATCTTATATTCATTTATTCTTTTAACTGATAACCTTTATTAATTAATCCTTTAATTAATAAAAGATAATTAATGGTTTGAATTTAAACCTTTTAAATTCAACTTGTATAACACCCTCCAACTAACGAATCGTATAATTAAATAATCCAATTATTTAATTACATAATAATTAATATTCATTAATTAAATAATCTCATTATTCAATTAATTCCTGAATAAACACGTGTTACTTTCGTAACTCAATTAATTGGACGATCCAATTAAAAAACTGTGACCCTTGTTACCTTAATCAATCGGGCTAGCAAGGGGACCTAATGGACCCACAGTATTTCGAGCTCCAATAATCCTTAGAAATAATTAATTAAACTCTTTAATTAATATTTCATGATTATTAACTTCGGTGTTATTCCACTAAAAACCCGAAGCTGCATTCTCTCAACTGTGATGTTTTTACACAAACCAATAACTTTCGGTGTCCATCGATATAGCTATTACATATGTATAATCCTCCACAAGTAGTTCATAATTAGAGCTGGGTCATAATGTCCGTTATACCCCTTCTAATTACATCTTTTCCATTAAGTACCATTGATTCTCTAATGAACAATAAATCCTACATTCCTCACGGAATTAGGAGAGCGCTCATATTGTTCAAGCCCCGAATCAACCCTTAAGGGAACTACTATCTACTTCTCGTAAGAAGGAGTGGATTCCACTATTGTGTACAAACCTTTCCAGCCACAAGCCAAACAACGATCTCAACATACAGAGCATATTGATCGGGAATGTAACTCCGACCTCACCCATGGTACATCAAAAATCACGATCTAACCTGAAGGGGTCGATAAGACACCCAGGATTAAGATCACCCATTTATAGCCATCATTTGTCGATATATATGAATCTCATCATGTAACGGATCTTATTGAGAGATCCATATAGATCGTGGCCCAGTCCTATATGATCACATCACATAAGGTGCCTCCATTCTCATATCACCATATGAATGATCCATGATAAGATCACCGTACATTATGGAATGGACAGCAGCTGTAGATTAACCACAAATAAAGTACCCAGCTTTATTTGCTATCTACAGACTCTTTAGATTGCTTGTTTCAAAATGAATCCATCCGTATATGACAATCAGATACTCAGTTTGAATTACATCCGGCAATCTTGGATGTTAAATACATATGTTATATAAAAGTATGAAACAATTTGAATGAATAAACTACTTCTTTTATTTATGTTCATTTAACATTTACAAATTACAAGCTTTAGGGAAAAAACTCTAACATCAACAAGCACCCTCATGAAAAGGGCTACACACCTTGGTTGTGAAGCCACCCAATGTAGGAAAGGGCTACACCATTGTGATGAGTGAAAGCCGTCATGAGGAGTATATGTTTATGTTAGAAATATCAAAGAAGTGTTGAAAAGAATCAATAATAAAAAATAAAAAAAAAATCTTTGATTCAAAGCCTATTATTATATATATATAAGACTTAAAGGAGTATAGTTGAAAATTGTGAATTGCTCGGGTTGACAAATAGAAATGGGAAAATGAGCCACATGCACACACACGCTTATATGTTGAAATCTATTCTTTAAAAGCAAAAATTCTGGATGATAATCGGTCTGACCTTGATTGTAAATGCTTTAGATGGATAGGTGTTAAAGTGGTTTGCATGTTGATATCGCAATTAATCCTTTTATATATGCTAGAAGCATTCCAAACACACACACACACACACACACACACACACACACACACACACACACACACACACACATACACACACACACACACACACACACATGTTTTTGCTTAATGTGCTTGATTCATTAGCAATGAGAAATTATTTTTGAGAGATTAATGAAAATCTATGATTCTCTCTTTGAACTTGGAAAGTTATAACATAATTTCTCTTATTGCTTGATATGTGTGATTGTGTGATTCCCTTGTGAACAAGTTTACTTGGCGATCATAATGTGGAGCATAATTTAAGGGGGAGCTTAGTTTTATTTAACTTCGTTCTCTATATGACTTGTTTGCATAATATCTCATACTTCTATCATGCATCTTTTGTCTATTCCTTGTCAAAAAGGGGGAGAAGTGCATCCCTCACCATTGGAAGATATCATGCATGGTCTTGTCTTAAGGGGGGGGAATTATTTTAGTGAGGGGGAGAAAAGAATTCTTGTGTAAATGAGATATGGGGAGTCTTGTTTCTTGCTTATATTGTTGTTTTTGTGAATATATCTCACCAATCTTCTTTGTAGAAGATTTCTTTGTTTGTTTGGTTGTGCTTGTCTCACAGGTTCTTTGATTTTTAAAGAAGAGATTGTTGAAGACTCATGAAGACTTTTTAGTCTAGGGATATCTTTGTAATGTGAGGATGTGAGAATACAATCAACTATGATTATTGAGTGATCATTGTATGGTGAGGTTGAGGTTTTGTCATGGAATAGCCAAAGGGGGAGATGTTAGGTTTTAGATTTGTGTTGGCTTGATTCCATAACAGAACTCTCTTTCTTTGTAATATTTAGTTGCTTAGGTGGTTCGTGATTGGAACATGCTTCAAAGAAGAAAAGCAACTTCTCATGCAAATCTCGTCTTCAAGAGGAAAAGTTCTTGCTTGAATACTAAGGTATTGAGACTTTTCTTCCTCTTGCAAGGCGTTAGTGCACACATACACATTGCATAACATTTGTGTCCTTGCATCGTTGCGTTAAATTTGTATAACACATTCACACACTTGTTGAAGTATGCACATGCATTAGACTTAATTTGACAAGTAAACTTGCATGTTCTAGGACTATATCTAGGAAATGGCATACTTATGTGTTCTTGTGTTTATTTGTTTGTGTTTTTATGTGATTGAACTTGAATTTGAGCTTATATCATGTCTTATTGATTTTCGTTTGTTTCGGTTACTCATTCATTAAATTTCGAGTTCAAACTAGAAAGTTAGGAAACTTTCCATGGTTTTATCGTTCATGGTTTTCGTCCTCGTTTTTCAAGTTGAATTCCATATTGTTTGTAAAAGTTGTCTTAACGTATTTTGTATGTGAGGGAGTCCTAGTTTGTAATCAAAAAAACGGATTTGAATTCGGAGTTCGGAGGCCAGAGAATAGTCGAAGAACATTTCAGTGCGCGGGAGAGTTTAGAAGGCAAAAACTGGGAAGCCATGCAACTCTCCCCGTGGAGGTGCATGGCCTCCATGGGAAGGGCTGCCTTCTACCCCCATGGAGGCCATGCACCTCCATGGGAAGCAGAGGTGGCTGCCCCCTATTGGTGGTTAAAATTTCTCTTGCTTTCCCTCCTTTAAATATCACTTTCCCACTCATTTTCAAGTAGAAGTTGGTGGTGGAAAATTCGAGAA
The DNA here is from genome assembly GCA_033220585.1 of Dipteronia sinensis. Lineage (NCBI taxonomy): Eukaryota > Viridiplantae > Streptophyta > Magnoliopsida > Sapindales > Sapindaceae > Dipteronia > Dipteronia sinensis. The sequence continues at coordinate 34,109,845 of CM065639.1, read as the reverse complement.
GAAATTTTCTCTAAACTTTCTCAACTTCAGAACTCCATAACTCTCTCAAATTAACTCCGATTTTTAGGTTTTCAAAAGCTGAAATTGTTGGTCTTGAAGAGAGGCACAAATCCCAAGCATTTTTCAGAGTCAAACAATGCTCGGATTTTTCGTGATGACCTGATTTTAGTTCGTGAGTCATTGTTTATAAGTGAATCAATTCTTTTCATTTTTCTTTCAAGATCTTCTTAATGATTCTTCTTATATGAGTTGAAAGAAATGCTTAGAATGATTTTGATTCCATTTTTAGGATTTGTTTGATTTAGTTTCAAGATTTGTTCATTCTTTGATTGAATATCATTTTGCTAATCTTGAAGAACATGAACTTAAATCTAGAATCTATTTTGTGTATTTGATCTTAATTATTGATTTCTAGATTTGATCACATGTTTTAAGAACTAGAATCTTTTGATTGTGATTTTGTTTTCTCATTACCTAGTTCTTGATTTTTTGGTTTTTTGTATGTTGAATATGGTGAAAACTTCAAGTGTTAACTTGTTCACTTGAATTCAAAGCTAGTCTTGTGATTTCTAGTAAAAACTTGTTGTTCTAGCTTTGATTGACATGTTTAGGTTTCTAGATATTTTTGTGAATGATTTTGAATGTCTAATCTAGATCTCTAATCACAAGTTTATAAGAATTAGTTACATTTGCTTGTGAACTTGATTTGTGTATATACTAATTCTTCATAGAGTGTGTTTGATCAACTTGCTATATTTGCTCGTGTTTGCATCATTTGCATCCACTTAGATCATTTGCCTTGTTAAGAGGTTGGAAGTCTCTTGTTGAAGTGAGTGAAAATTTAACTTGAGCATTGGAAGTCACATTTTAGAGAGGGGATCTTCAATTTGTGCAAGCAGAAGTCTCGACTAGAGTTGGAGTGACTTGGATAGTTGAATTGTAAGACTTAGCTAGGATTGGGGTGATCCAGATAGCTAAGTAGCGGAAGTCACATGTTTGGAGAGGGGATCTTCAACTTGTGCATGGAAGTCTCGACTAAGATTGAGGTGATCCGGATAGTTGAGCAATTGGCATAGTAAGTTCACTAGACCCGAGGGTAAAGTAGGTGTTGATAGCTTAGAGAGTGAATCTTGTGTTGATTGCCTCTTGAGTGTGTAACACCTATTTGTCATAGTGAATTGCTTTTGCCGGTGGTTGTGGTATCAACCCGTGGATGTTTCCTCATTTTGAGGTTTTACCACGTAAAAACATCTTGTGTTGTTTTTTGTTTTATTGTCTTTACTTCATATTGATTCATTCATTGCTTTATTGAATACATATTGTTTTGTTGAATCAATATATTTGTTAAAGCTTTCTTGTGCCATTGTATATTTTGTGAAGAAAAAGAAGTTGCAAGAATTTTGAGACTATACCTATTCACCCCCCCTCTAGGTATATTTGACACTATAACATTAAGGGAATTTCACTATTTCCTCATGAAATTATGAGAGCGCTTATATTGTCTAAGCCCCGAATCAACCCTTAAGGGAACTACCATCTACTTCTAACAAGAAAGAGTGGATTCTACTATTGTGTACAAACATTCCCAGCCACAAGCCAAACCGCAATCCCAACATACGGAGCATATTGATTAGGAACTGCATCTGATCTCACCTATGGTGTATCAAAGACCACGATCTAACCTGAAGGAGTCGATATGAGACTCAGGATTAAGATTACTCACATATAGCCATCATTAGTTGATATATATATATATATATATATATATATGAATCTTATCGGTAAACGGATCTTCGTGAGAGATTCATATAGATCATGACCCAGTCTTATATGATCACATCATACAAGGTGCCCCCATTCCCATATCTCATATGAATGATTCAGGATAGTATCACCGTACATTACGGAATGGACCGCATCTATAGATTAACCACAAATAAAATACCGAGTTTTATTTGTTATCTATGGACTCTTTAGATTGCACGTCTCTTACTGTATCCATCAGTATATGATACTCATATACATAGTTCGAGATTACATCCGGCAATTTAAGATGTTAATATATGCACAAGTTATAAAATAAACAGAATAACAAGAATGAATTGAACTTTTCTTTTTATTTATTTCATAAATCCATTTACAAATAACATCTTTAGGACATAAACCCCAACAATAATATATTATATATTAATATATATTAATATATATATATATATATATTATTATAATATAATATATATTATTATATATAATATATATACATTACTATATATATTATTATTATTAAATATTACTTAATTTATATACTATATATATTATATATAATATAATAATATAATAATATAATAATAATGTATTATTTATATATTAATATATATTATAATAATAATGTAATATATATATATATATATTCCATTTAATTTATATTAATTATTTTTAAAAAAATTAAGGTGAATCCCGCGATGTGAATTAGATGGAGGTAATATGAAACCCACCTGTTGGAGTGGATTTCACATTACCCTTAGAGGGTAATGTGATTCCCATGGTAATTGTGGTAGCCAAAAATGGCCCGTGGGCTCTTATGCTTGAAGCCCAATAAAATTCGGTTGGGGCTTGGATCAAGACCCAAGTATTCCGGGTCGACCCGCTGTTGACTGGTTCTTTCCTGATAAACAAACCGCTGTTATCAAATTCAAATTGATAACAGCACGAAGTGATCGTGATCGTGATCTTGGAGAGAAAATCTCGTGATCACGATCTCAAATAGAGATTTCAGGAACAGCCTCGCGAACGGTTGAGAGCCCTTCCCATCTCTATAAATAGGACATTTTTCTCAACAAGGAGTCTCTCTGAAAAAACGATTATAATCACACGCTGTCAAGCTAGCTGAAACTCTGCCGGAATCATTCCTCCGATCACCTCCGATCACTGATATCTTGTCTTACTTCATCTTTAACGCTCAGTCCAAGCTAATCTAAGGCCAAAATACAAACCCCCATTTTTTCTTTTGTTTCTGTTCGTATTTTATCTTTTTTGCAGGAATCTCCTTGGAGAAGACGATCCAGTGAGTCGACCGAACCGATAGGCTGTGTGGGCCTACCAAAAATCTGATCCAACCCACTAACTGTCGAACGACCCTCTACAGTTTGGCGCCCACCGCGGGGCCCACTACAGCTTAAAAACCAAATCAGTCGAATCGCTTGTGACGTTCTCAACATGTCTGTCGAGGGAAATGTTCCTACCATCGAAGAACAGATCGCAACTCTGACTGCCCTGATGACTGCAAACGCCGAACGATTACGGGTGTTAGAGGCAGAGAATGTTGCAGTCCGGACTCGCAATGCTGAATTGCGAGCCATCATTGATGGAGTACCTAACAACGTAACCCCAGCTCCTCCAATCCCAGTGCTCAACGTAGAACAGAACGCAGACGTAGATAACCCCTCAGCTTTGGGGAATAACAATCTAGGCTCAAGCCATAATGAGACGCAAACAATACGCGTTGAGGCAATCCCACTTGATTCACAAACCCAACAAGGAGTGCCACCAGCGCCAGTCCCAAACATCGAGCAGCGTCAGGAGAACATGTTAAAAACTCCCGCATCGCTGCAGTCGACACCAAACTTGGTAACTGGAGATTCTGGATTGCATTTGTTTGCTGACCCTGATCTTTCTCGCAGGTTCGCAGAAATGGAGGCTCTTATTCATAGGATCCCGGGAGTACCAACCCCTATAAAGAAGAGTACCGCGAATAGCTTCGCTGATTCACCGTTTGTCGACGCAATCGCACTAGTGGAAATGCCCCGGAAATTCAACTTTCCCAACATGAAACAGTTCGAGGGAACAACAGATCCAGACGACCATATAGCGCAATACAAGCAGCGCATGTTCACTGCAGCAATCCCACGCGACCTCAGAGAAGCATGCATGTGCAAGGCGTTCGGATCCAGTCTTGGTGGTCCAGCCTTGCAATGGTATACAAACTTACCTAATAATTCAATTTCCTCTTTTGCGCAGTTAACAGACACATTCGTGGAGAAATTTGCAAGCAGCAGAAAACTGGAAAAATAGTCGGACGACCTGTACACGATTGCCCAGCGAAGCGGGGAAAACCTTAGAGCCTACGTCGGACGATTCAACAGACAGAAGGTGCAGATCCCGAATTGCAACCAGTCGACAGCCATTTCGGCCTTCAGAAAAGGATTACGGTTCGATTCAGACCTGTACAAAGAGCTAACCAAGTACCCATGCAAGACAATGGAAGATGTGTTAGCGAAAGCATGGGCACAGATTAAATGGGAGGAGGATGAGGCGAACTACGTTGCTGAATCAAACAACCACATTAGGCGCAACGACAGAGTCGATCGAAGATCAAACGATAGAAGAATCGAACCTTATCCAACAGGGAATCGGCGCAACAATTCCCGCTATAATGGGAACGACAGCGGAAGATCACATGACCAGAACCCTCCTAGAACAGGTCGAACACGAGCCCCAATCCCAAAATACAGCCTCTGTATAGAACCGGTCGACCTAGTAGCAGTAATGAAAGAAATGGGAAGAACGGTCAAATCGTCAAGAAAGATGAATGCACCACCAGAACATCGAGACCCCCGGTTTCGATGCGAATTTCATGGAGACCACGGACACCGAACAGAAGATTGTGTTGCCCTGAAGCTTGAAGTAGCAGAATTGTTGAAAAGAGGGCACTTACTAGAGTATCTAACCGATAAAGGTAAACAAACTGTCGCTCGACAAGATGAAGAGCAACAGACTAACCTGGAAGATGGACCACCAACACCACCTCAACAAGAACGAATTATCAATTATATAGCAGGCGGCTCAGAGGTTAGCGGAGTTAGTTATTCATCTGCAAAAAGACACACTCGACAGGTATCAAACTCAGAAATCCAGCCAGGCAGGAACAGTTCAAACGATATCGACGAAACTGTCACGTTCAAGTCGACAGATAAATCAGATTTGTTTTCTCCTCACCATGATGCTTTAGTTATTTCATTACATATTGCTAATTGCCTAACTAAAAGAATTTTGATTGATAATGGTAGCTCATGCAATATTTTATTTAACTCGGCTCTCAGAGAAATGCAGGTCGAAGAGTCCAAAATCAGTCGCCGAACGACAGTCCTGACGGGATTCAGCGGCGAACAAAGGTCAACACTCGGAGAAAATGTACTACCAGTCTACGCAGAAGGAGTGAATTTATATATCAAATTTTTAGTAATTGACTGCCAGTCTCCATACAATGCGATTTTGGGAAGACCCTGGATCCACGAAATGAAAGCAGTCCCGTCAACTTACCATCAGATGATTAAATTCTCAACCAAATGGGGAACGCGTGAGATTAAAGGTGAACAGCGTGCAGCCAGGGAATGCTATCAAAACGCAATGAAAAAAAAGGAAGGATCGATTATAGCAACTACAGGAAACAATGGTCGAGTCGACATATAACGAGCCAAATGTTGAAGATCTTGACGAAGTGTCGATCGACCCAGACGAACCAGAGCATAAAATAAGAATTGGATCGAGATTGCCAAAAGAATCACGAGAACAATTAATCAACTTCCTCAAAGAACGTCGAAAAAGCTTCGCTTGGTCCCATTCGGATATGATTGGAATCGACCCTGACGTTATCGCTCATCAGCTACAGGTCGATCCCAACCACCAACCAGTAAAGCAGAAGAGAAGAAAATTCACCCCGGAACGAAACAAAGTTATAAATGAAGAAATCCAAAAGCTGATCGATGTCGGATCAGTCAAAGAGGTGAAATATCCTGATTGGCTGGCAAATGTCGTGGTCGTAAGAAAGAAGAACGGAAAATGGCGAGTATGTATCGACTTCACAGACCTCAACAAGGCATGTCCAAAAGATTCATTCCCATTGCCTCACATCGATATGTTGGTCGACGCGACAGCGGGACATGAACTGCTTAGTTTCATGGACGCCTATTCAGGCTACAACCAGATTCTGATGCACCCGAGCGACCAAGAAAAAACTGCGTTCATCACCGAAAGAGGTATTTTTTGTTACAAAGTTATGCCATTTGGCTTGAAAAATGCAGGTGCGACATATTAAAGATTGGTCAACAAGATGTTTGCAGAAATGCTTGGGTCAACCATGGAAGTTTACATCGACGACATGCTGGTGAAATCATTCGTCGTTCATCAACATATCGAACACTTGAAACAGTCGTTCGACATACTCGACAAATACGGTATGAAACTGAACCCTACAAAATGTTCTTTTGGCGTTTCTTCTGGCAAATTTCTAGGTTATCTCGTGATTCAAAGAGGAATCGAAGCCAATCCAGACCAGATTCGGTCCATTAAAGCAATCGAATCACCAAAATGTGTTAAGGATGTACAGAAACTCACAGGTCGAGTAGCAGCTCTCAACAGATTTATTTCTAAGTCATCCTAACGATGCCAACCATTCTTCAACATCCTTAAGAAAAACAAGACATTCGAATGGAACGAAGATTGCGAGGAGGCGCTACAAGATCTTAAACGATATCTGACTTCACCCCCTCTGCTGTCAAAACCGGAAGAAAATGAAACTTTATACATGTACCTAGCAGTGTCCGACACGGCTGTTAGTGCGGTATTGGTAAGAGAGGTAGAGGGTAAACAGCACCCGGTATATTACGTAAGCAAATCTCTACTCGACGCAGAAACCAGATACAGCAAATTGGAGAAACTGTCCTTGGCACTCGTTACAGCCGCGCGAAAGCTACGGCCATACTTTCAATGTCATCCGATCTTGGTACGTACGTCTTACCCACTTAAAAATATATTATATAAACCCGAACTTTCAGGTCGATTGACGAAATGGGCGGTCGAACTCAGCGAACACGACATCTCTTTCCAGCCACGAACAGCGATGAAATCTCAGGTATTCGCCGATTTCATAGCAGATTTTACTCCTAACGAAAAAATGCAGGCTGAACAGGAGCTTATGATCCTCGAAGAAAACACAACCAGAGGAGAATGGACGTTGTCGGTCGACGGCTCCAGTAACATTAAGGGAAGCGGACTTGGTATTGTGCTACAATCCCCCCATGGGGAAAAACTTGAACAATCAGTCCACTGCAATTTTCGTGCGACAAACAACGAGGCAGAATATGAGGCACTATTGGCTGGACTAAGCCTTGCTAGAAGCCTCGGGATCAAAAATATCAAAGTCCTCAGCGATTCACAACTTGTCGTTCGACAAATGAACGGCACATACGACGCTAAGGACAAAAGAATGGCAGCATATTTTGCTAAGGCAAAACAATTGGAATCGACATTCGAACAATTCTCCATACTACAGATACCAAGAACAGAAAATGTTCGAGCAGACGCCTTCGCCAACTTAGGGTCGACTACGACAAACGACAGTCCCAAGACAATACCCATCATACATATACTTGCACCAGCGATACAGGAGGAAGAAAACGTATCGCCAATCGACGTTGGTTCAAATTGGATGGACCCGATAGTGAATTATTTACAGACAAACTTGCTACCAGACGATAGATCTGAAGCTAGAAGAATCAGAGCTAAATCAGCCAAATTCTGTATGCTATACGGTAAACTCTATAAGAAATCCTTTACAGGTCCATATCTACGATGTGTATCACCTTTAGAAGCGTACGACGTATTAAAGAGCCTTCACTATGAAGAATGTGGAAACCATTCCGGCGCTAGAAGTTTGTCGAATAGAGCAATCACAGCTGGCTATTACTGGCCAACAATGCGATCCGATTCCCAGAAACATGTTAAACACTGCGACAAATGTCAACGATTCGCCCAAGTGTCCCACCTTCCACCAGGTACGCTAAACTCGATTTTGGCTCCTTGGCCATTCATGAAATGGGGAATGGATATTGTAGGAAAACTCCCAGCAGCACCAGGAGGAGTCGTTTACATGCTCGTCCTGACAGACTACTTCTCAAAATGGGTCGAAACAGGAGCCTTTCAACACATAAGGGATATAGAGGTACGTAATTTCGTATGGAAACAAATAATTTGCAGGTTTGGAATCCCAAGAGAAATCGTGACCGACAATGGGTCCCAATTTATCTCCTTCGACTTCAAAATTTTTTGCGACAAGTACGGAATCAAATTGAGCTTCTCAACCCCACGCTACCCACAAGTAAATGGCCAAGCCGAATCGACAAACAAAACTATATTAAACACATTGAAAAAGCGACTCGAGACAGAAAAAGCCAATGGGCCGACAAACTTCCAGAGATCCTATGGTCATACAGAACGACTCCACGTCGTTCAACAGGAGAAACACCGTTTTCGCTCGTATACGGTTCAGAAGCAGTCATCCCGATCGAAACCCAGCTACTAACAGCTCGATGCGAGAGCCCCTGCGAAGGACAGAATAGTCTAGAGCTCCGATATGAATTGGATCACCTCGACGAGCGTCGTGAACGGGCGGCTTTACAAATCCAAGCCTATCAACAACAAGTCGCTCGACACTATAATAAAAACATCAAAATCAGAATGTTCAAAATCGGCGACAGGGTACTGCGAAGGGTTTTTCAAAATACAAAAGAACTAGAAGCAGGAAAGCTGGGTCCAACATGGGAGGGCCATATGAAATAACAGACATAAAAGGTCGAGGCGCCTACAAAATCAGAGGCCTAGACGGTCGGGAAGTACACAACAGCTGGAACGCTCTACATCTAAAACAGTACCACTTCTAATACTCTATTAATTTTTTTTTATTTTTATTATTTACTTGAATTTATCAAATCATCAACTGACGTCGATCTACAAGGGCAATGATGACGCACTAGTTGCAACTAAGTGCAAACCTGAGCTCACCAATAACAATTTTGCATAGGTATTTGTTACCTAATACTTGAAGCTGTCGATTGGCAAGCTATTACATATCCATTGCAGATTTTGTTAATGAGATCCTGCATTCAAGGAAAACGATTCGACATCTGCAAAACGATTCGACATCTGCTCTTCGACACAGTTGATCCTGCATTCAAGAAGAAATGTTTCGACATCTTCACTTCAATACAGTGGCAAACTCCCAACATGCTATAACTTCACGTATTTCTACTACGAGAAGTTGGGGGAATAATGGTGGCTACTTCAAATAATTGTAGTAAATTGTCGATTACAAATTTTATAAAACGCATGTACGCGATATTATTGTAATAGTCATGTCGACTAAGTTAAAACGCTTGTACGCGATATTATTGTAAAAGTCGTGTCGACTGAAATTTTATAAAACGCTTGTACGCGATATTGTATTAATAGTCGCATCGATTGAATATTTATAAAAAACGCTTGTATGCAATATTGTTCCAGAAGTCGTGTCGACTGAAATTTTATAAAACGCATGTACGCGACATTATTGTAATAGTCATGTCGACTAAGTTAAAACGCATGTACGCGATATTATTGTAAAAGTCGTGTCGACTAAAATTTTATAAAACGCATGTACGCGATATTATTGTAAAAGTCGTGTCGACTAAAATTCTATAAACGCGTGTCGACTAAAATTCTACAAACGCGTAGACAATAACATCAACAGTCCAATTTAATACCCAAACAGAGAAATGGTCGACCCAGCCAAACAATGCAACTCAAAAAGTCGAAAGTAATATGCAGAAATAACATAATGCAGAAATAACCGAATTTTATTAATCACGAAACAAGTTGCGATCGTTTTAAACAAAATAAAAAAAAGTATTACTACGGAGAAATATTTTAAAGATTGGCTTGGTCTTGGGTAGGATCTTGAGTCGACTGAACAGGATCAATGACATCTAACGGAGGAAGAGAGTCGACAGTAGTAGCATCTTTGGGACCGACATCAGGTCTATCATGCCCATCGTCAGGTGACTTCTCAGCCTCAAAACGTTCGGCTTCTTCCCAGTCTGCAATTTCAGCTTGGGGATCCCACTTTGTATGCTCCCCAGCCAAATATTGCCTAAATAGGTCGACTCTGGCAGCACATATAGCCTTTACCGAGATATTCATGAGCAGTTCATTAAGTTCCACTATTTGCCGATCTCTCTCGGCAATAATTACATCAGCGTTTGCAAGTCTTTGATCCCTATTGACAATTTCATTCTTGGACTTGGCCAACTCCGCATCTAAAGTGTTAGCTTTCTCTTCGACCAACTCCTTCTCTTTGATGGTCGACTCGAGATCCCGCTTAAGACTATCTTTCGACTTCTGCAGATCAGAATATTTCTTCCGGCTTGACAAATGTCTGTTCTTTAAAGCCAGCTGCATCTGGAAAGCCTACATATAAAAATATTTTTAGCAGGTATCGCACGACAAATCTAGAAACGTTAGAAAATTAATACCTGAAAAGTAGAAACGAGGCTTGCATCCATCATCTCCTCAGTCGTCTTTCCTTTCAGAAGATCTCCATCTATCGAGAACAACAAGTCGTTCGACTTCTTCAAAAAACTATCAGGCTCTTTGAAAACAGAGACTTCCTTCGGAAACGTGACCGAAGTAGAATCTACTTTATTTTTATCTACTTCGGTCGAAACACTTTTCGATCTACCTTCAGTCGACTTCCCCTTGCCTTTCTCTTCTGCGGTCCTCCTCCTCTTGGTTGGCCTTAAAGGGTCCGTCTCCGGGGAGGACTCCAATGGTCGTTCGACTACAGGAACGATCGACTTGTCTTTTGATGCTGCCTCGACGTTCTTCTTCAGAGCAGCAGCTCTTCTCTTTGCCATAGCTTCCCTCTATCTCTTCAAAGCCTCTTCCGGATTAGGCATGGTGAATTTCATGTTTGATAATGAATTGGCTGCGAAACGACGTTCAGCATCAGTTATGGAAGTCAGAAATTGCGTACCATAAAGAATCTCAATTCCTTTCCTAATCATTACGAACGACACTAAGTCTTTCATTAAAGGATAAGGAGTTCGGGGCACATTCCATGTTGAATGAATCCAAATAGTACTAGGCCTAAGGTTACCTTCGGCCATCAACACTCTCCAACTTCTCTTCTCAGCAGGAATAGCTAAAACTCTTTGCGTACGACTAACGGCATCGTCACACTTAGGTTTACTCTCTGCATTTATCAACTCTACAAGGAGGATAGAAAATTGTCAAAACTTATAATTACTAAGACACTAGACAGATCTAAACGACAACACTAAGGATAACACTCACTATAACGATTTCATACCCTCCGGTAGGCGTACATTTCATTCCCAAAGGGACCATCGACCAAAAGACCCTTGGCAAAAAAAAATGTATCTTTCCATCTACGGTCGTTTGTCGTGAGATCAGTTATGATTGGCTTCGCATTCGACCTCAATATCAGCGAATATCGACCCTTCTCATGGACATGTTCTTTCAGATAATAGTTGTGCAAAAGTGAACCTATCCCAAAGGGCAAATTATATTTTTCACGCAAAACAGAAAGACTTATAAGTATTCTCCAACTGTTGGGCATCAACTGGCCAGGAGCTATCTCATAGTATACCAATAGACGTCGAGCCAATGAGGGAACTGGAAACCTGAACCCTTGACGAAGATTGTACTCGTAAAAGCAAGTCCAACCAGGGATATCCCAATCTGCACACTCATGTTCTTTTGGAGCACGTAGAACGACACTCTCTAGAATCCCATAGAGCGTCTTTATACCATCCATGTCAGCTTCAGTGAGCACGCTTCCCGGATTATCACCGGCCAGAATACCAAGGGGTCTACCAGAACATGATGGCTCATCAACATCAATATATTCTGGAGACTTGTCCCTTTGAGCAATAGCACATACAGCACCAGATTCTAATACCCTGGATGGGTCTATTACTATTTCTGTCGGCTTCGCTACCGTTATTTGACGATCGACATCTAACGAGTCGACTTCGATACCTCCAACATCATCCTTCGAACCAAGATCTGTCCAGGTGAAGGATGGTTCTGAGGTTGAGGTGTCGTTCGACATATCTCCAAAAACTGATAGATACAGGTAACTAGAGTTAGTTTTAACTAGATCTGAGATCACAACCTAAGATTTGGAGATCATAACCTACTGTTTCTAAACAACAAATCTGAGAATTTCGAGGTTCTGCTGAGACTTATCTATGTCGATCGACCAGAGAACATTTAACATCTACGATAAATACACATCGAAATTCAAACACATTCAACAGATGAATCTCGACATCAAAAAGTAAAAAAAAAAAAGAAGGGGGAAAAGCATAGCTCACAGAATATTTCTGGGATTATATACAAAACAACATTAGGTGTTTGCAAAGGAAAAAGGAAATCGGAAAAAGGAAATCGGGAATCGTTACTTACCTTGGAAGGATAATATCCTGAGAAAAAAACGACGATGATCTTGACGGAAAAACCGACTGGCCAAGACAACGATCTGAAATCGCCTTCGAACAAAGCTTTGAACTATCGAAGAAAAACTTCTGTGAACTATCGAAGAAAAACTTCTGCTTTTGAGAGTACGAAACGATGAAGCAGGGAAGAGGAATAGTGCGTTTAAATAACTGGATTTTTTAACCCAAAGATTTAACCTAACACCACGTGTCGTTATCTTGATGGTGAACGGTTAACCAGGGTAAAGTTGAGTTTTGAAATTTAACCTATCTCGACAAGTGCGCTTAAAAGTCATAAGTTACCGCCAAAATTACCGCCACGTCAGCCCTAGGAGATGCAATATCGTTTCATCTTCTCCATGATCCTAGAAGCAGTCGATCTTTTATGAACACATTGGTCGACATACGATTGAATGCGTCTCGTCGAACGACATTCGGTCGAGTGTGAGTTCGACCTGAATAATAAAATACTCTCTAAAGTCAGGTTACTACTTCAGAGAGTGGGGGACAAACTGTGGTAGCCAAAAATGGCCCGTGGGCTCTTATGCTTGAAGCCCAATAAAATTCGGTTAGGGCTTGGATCAAGACCCAAGTATTCCGGGTCGACCCATTGTTGACTGGTTCTTTCCTGATAAACAAACCGCTGTTATCAAATTCAAATTGATAACAGCACGAAGTGATCGTGATCGTGATCTTGGAGAGAAAATCTCGTGATCACGATCTCAAATAGAGATTTCAGGAACAGCCTCGCGAACGGTTGAGAGCCCTTCCCATCTCTATAAATAGGACATTTTTCTCAACAAGGAGTCTCTCTGAAAAAACGATTATAATCACACGCTGTCAAGCTAGCCGAAACTCTGCCGGAATCATTCATCCGATCACCTCCGATCACTGATATCTTGTCTTACTTCATCTTTAACGCTCAGCCCAAGCTAATCTAAGGCCAAAATACAAACCCCCATTTTTTCTTTTGTTTCTGTTCGTATTTTATCTTTTTTGCAGGAATCTCCTTGGAGAAGACGATCCAGTGAGTCGACCGAACCGATAGGCTGTGTGGACCTACCAAAAATCTGATCCAACCCACTAACTGTCGAACGACCCTCCACAGTAATCACTTTACTAAAAATCGAAAAACGTATACATGCTACTAAACATAGGAATAGTATTGGATTCCCATTTCCATACAAAGATTATTCTATACTAAACGGCCTATAAGAGTGTCAGGTACTTTTAACTATTAAAGAGAAAATTATTTTGTAAAATTTAAAATAATTAAATAAATTGACATGCTGTTAAAAACGAGTGTTTCACGTCTGTCAAGTATTTTTTTTTACCGTATTTGAAGCAATTGTCTTAACGGTGATAACATGTCATTATTATTTTTAAATGCAAACCACGGTTGCATTGCAATGCCACTTTAGAAAAAAATATGGAAATAAAAAAAAATTGTAAATAAAAAAAGGAAGCTCTCTAGAAAAAAATCACAAATCACCGCCGAAATCGTTAAGTCCCAATCCAACTCTCTAATTTGCCGCATCTCCTGATAGGCAGCCAACAGCCGTTCAGCGCCCTGTCTGCCACCTCCCGCCGCCGTCAAAGCACCCGCCTTACTATGGCGTCATCGGCTGAACCTGACTCGAAGGTAACAAAATCTTCTTTTGTGTTTATTTTTTCTTACTGTTACAAGTCTTGAAGTTCTTCAAAGAGAGAATTTTTGTTGTTGTTTGATTTGCAGGACGATGCGACAACAGCGAGTGTGGTTGATAAATACAATGTTGAAGCCACCGAAATTCTCGCTAACAGTGCGCTGGTTCGAGTTCAATTACTATGTCCTTTTTCCCCTTTTTTTCTTCGTTTCATATTTCTTTATTATAATGCTGTTTTGTTTTGTTTTTTTTACAGCGTTTGCCAATTACACAGGCGGCGCCAATATATGAGCAACTTCTCTCAGTGTTTCCTACAGCTGTGAGTGAGTTTGGTTGATTATCTTCGGTGTTCTTATGTGCTTTCTATTTGTTTATTTATTTGATTTGATTTAAGTGTAGGACAAGTTGTTTGCACGTGTTTGTTTTCCTTTTGGATGCAATTCGTGTTAGTTGTTGATAGAATTGAGTCGAAAGTAGGAGGAAAGGAAGCGGGGTGTGAGTTATTTTTCGCTGTAAAAGAACTTTCGAACCATGATGTAAGCTAGTTAAGTCAGTGCGGCTGGCGTCGGTTGTCATGGAATCATATTTATCTTTGTTTATGAAGGATTTTGTGCTTTTGGTGGGTGGAGAAAAGCTTTGGTTTTATGGAGATGTTCTGTTTGAGCAGTTTTATGGGTAGTTTGGCAAGCAAGAAATTAAAGGATTCTTAAAAATTCCCAAGTTTTGGAGATCTGTCTTTTGTGGGATGAAGTATGTTCTTTGCATCTTTGGACATGAGTCTCTAAATAATTTCAGGAAACTTATTAATTATTATAGCTATTATTGCTTAGGAGCCTATAGTAAACATAAGGAGCTGAGTTTTTCTTAATTGGTCAACTTTAGAGTTAGATATCGACATATCGTTGTGAATGTCTTCATCCTAGCATGTAATTTGAGATTATATGCTCAGATTTCATCTTTGTCTTGAAGATAAAAGACTTGAAGAATTGCATATTTAAAAACTCACCTAACCCAACTGATCAGACGTCGAAGAAAACATAGCACAAACAGCCATTTTAGCTGCCACTTAGCATAAAAAAATTTACCAATGCTGGTTGGTATGAAGCCTGCAGCCTATGTTGTAAATTAAGAATTTGCACTTTTGTATAAATTGACTGCTGCCATTTGAGTTGCTAGTAATTTCCTTTGGTTGTTTCGGTGGTTGGTGGACTGAGGATTCCTCTTCTTTATAAATTATTTTTGCCCATTATGGAAAGGTAAAGAGAATTTTAATTATTTGAAAGCTATTCCACATATTTTGATGTTAGGGGAGACTTTGAATGTTATTTCTTATAGAGATTAATGTTAAGGTGTTCTTGTATGAAAGCTATGCTAAAGATTGGGCGCAATATTTCCTTTTTTATGGGCTGTTGCTCTAATAAACCAACGCATGGTGTAAAGTTATTAAAATGTTTGTGTAACTTTGCAATTCCATTCCATATTTGACCGTCTTCTTTGCCTTGTTATGTAGAACTTTTGTTCTTAAATGTTCTGTGACATGACTTATTAAAGCCATTTCTCCTTCTCTCAGGCGAAATATTGGAAGCAATATGTGGAGGCGCACATGGCTGTAAATAATGATGATGCCACAAAGCAGATATTTAGTCGGTGTTTATTGAACTGTCTTCAAGTTCCTCTCTGGTATTTTTTTTTTCATATTTGCATATTTTGTGTACTATCTCATCAATATTTGTGCTTGAGCTGATGTGGAACTTGGTCTAGTGAATTTCCTCTGTTATTAACTTGAGTTATTTACTTTTTCTAATTTGATTTTTATTACTGGATCATCAATTGACCTACAACAAAGTTGCACTCATTTGAGCTGTAGGCTGTAATAGCTCAATTGGATTTTTGGTGGATTTAGAGCTGAATCTATAAACTTATTTTTAATATGGTTATTGAATATCTGAGGAAAGAAAATATGTGCATCGTTATTTAAGCAAACCACACAGGTTTGCTCTATTTTGAAGCCGTGTAGTTTTGACATGTTTTAGAATTGCATTAATTTCCTACAGGATCAGGACCCTCTAAATTGATTGATTTTTAATGCTTTAAATCATTTTACCTGTAGCTTACAAGTTAGATGGAGTCTTTCAAATTTCTTGATATGTGACGATTAGTTTTCGTCTGGCTTTCTTTGAGTGGATCGTATCTTGATCTTGATCTTGTGGGGTATAAGAAATAAAAAAGTAATCAATATGCTTGAGGAAAAATTCTATGCTAATAAGAGAAGCTTGTGATACATCTAGCATTGATTATCACCCTATTTTTTTAACAAGAAGATAATAATGATAGATGCTCTTCTTGTTGCTTGCAACTTTAGATATGATGTATGGATCACTATTTTGTTTACACAATCTTTCTTTTCACCAGATACGATATGCATATCCAAATTATTTAACTTTTAATCACTCATTTGCAAAGGATTTTGTAGACAACATGCTGTTTGTCTTTCTCTTTTTCTTGTTTCTCTGTTTGCTTTTTTAGATTTAAGTTTTGTTTCACACAAAAGAAAAAAAACTATACTCAAACATATTAATTTTTTATTTTAAATAATAGGGAAAACTGAAGCTATGAAAAATATTCTGACCAACTATGCTAAGTATCCAATTTTTTTACACGTTAATGTTTATTGCAAAATTCCATGTGTTAACTTCTATTAACCCACATCATGCACATGGACTTCTCCAATATACAAAGAACCAATACTCATCGTCCATGATTGCCTACTATAGATGCATGCCAATATTCGTTGCAATTGCTATTAGAATCATGCCATCAACCATCTATCAACTTTATTATTACTTTTGTCTTTCGACTGAAATTGTGATGCAGTATGCTTAAATTACTACTGTCTATCTGTCGGTGCTTGTAAATCTGTTCTTCATTTGTATTTTGTTACTATTATTTTTATTTGTTTATTTATTTTGTGGCTTAAACAATTCGTTTATAACCTTTGTTTCTTTCTACCATCTTTCTGTTGTCAACTTATTTGAAGCTTTCTTTATATTGCTTATTTTGTTTCTGTAGGAGATGCTACATTCGATTCATTAGGAAAGTCAATGAGAAGAAAGGTGTAGAGGGTCACGAAGAGACTAGAAAAGCTTTTGATTTTATGCTTAGCCATGTCGGTATGTTGTTTCTATCTCCGAGTCTCTGACTATTAGGTTGTTTGCCATTACTGTAATTAATAGCAATATGTTTCCTTTAATTTAGCATTCGCAAAGATTTGATCCCAAGGGTAGTTCGACGCATAAGTAGATGTTTGGAAATTTTGGTTTATGATGTTAAAAGTCAGAATTTGGGATAAGTTGAAAAAGAGGTGAGAAGTTAGATCTAACCCAAACTAGGATTTGAAAGGAGAGAAAGAGGGTAAATGAGAATAAATGGCTATTCAATAGTCTTAACTTCAATAAAAAAATTTGACAATCCTCATCTGGGTCTTTAAGATTTATTTTCTGAAATGAAACACTCAAAACACAAATGTATTACCAAATTAAGATAATGCCAAAACTCACAATACATCTAATAGTAGAGACCAATTCATTACCCTTAAGAAATTTCCATTACAGTAATCAACTGCTTAAAAAAAAAGTAGTCAACAAAATTAGATAATTACACTATATGCAACGATGAGAATAAAATTTTAGCTACTGTTGCATTTTCCTTTTTATCAGACGTAAAAAGCCCATCTGTTTTATTTTTATTTTTTCTGAAAATGATTATCAGATGCAATTTCAATAGGCAGGGGTACATCAAGATGTTCCCTAAAGAAATTAAAAGCCAAAAAGGTCTTAAGTAAAGACATTGACATATCAGTTCTTTTGTTTCCTGTTTCCACAAGTTGGCTTAACAGGATATGTTGATAGAAATGGAACAATATTTTTGAAGTTTATTGTTGGCTTTGTTTCAACTTCAAACATATATATAATTCTTTGGCAATCTGAAAGATATGAAGTTAAAAAACAAGGTCAGAATAAAACAAGACACAAAAATAATTGAATAACAACTTACCAAAATTCTTTTCTATTGGTTGCATTTTTTTTTTTATTTGCTTATTTCTGATGCATGTGCTACCAGGATCAGACATAGCATCTGGGCCCGTATGGGTGGAGTACGTCACCTTTTTAAAGTCATTGCCGGTTAGTTGATTCCTTTATCTACTTTTCTTTGTTAACATTACGAACTTTAACTGGTGGTTTAAAGCCCAGGGTGTAAATAATATCCTTAAGCAAGGATACTCCTACATTTTCTGCCAAAAGGAGCAACTTTTATTAGGTCATTGTTGTTTACGCCTTACGGTATACAATAATGTTGCAGGCTCTAAATGCACAGGAAGAGTCACAAAGGATGACTGCACTGAGGAAAGCCTACCAAAAAGCTATTATTAATCCAACCCATCATGTTGAGCAACTTTGGAAGGACTATGAGAATTTTGAAAATTCTGTCAGCCGCCAGCTGGTAATTATTGGTTTTGGATGGTGTATGTGACCATTAATATGGTGTGTGTGTTTGTGGGTGCGTCTTTATGTTTATGATATGTTTAATAATTACAGGACTGGGAGTCTGATGATATTTGTTGGGCAGGCTAAAGGACTTATATCTGAATATCAACCAAAATATAACAGTGCCAGGGCTGTATATAGGGAGCGGAAGAAATATATTGATGAGATTGATTGGAATATGCTGGCTATACCACCAACTGGCTCATACAAGGCAATTTTCTGATGCACTTCATGGTTTTCACCCAAATATGCATTTAACATGAGTGAACTTCTATTAATGTTTGGGAGGAAGAATCAAAAGAAAAAAGATACATGTAGTGACATCGTGTTGACCCTAGAAAGCAGTGTCTCTTTCGTCCTCTATAGTTAGCAATAAAGTTTGTTATCTTGTTAACTTGTTTGCTCCTTTGCAAAATCCCTTACTGTTCTTGTCCATATAACTCATAAGCAGTTCTTTTGAAACAAAATCTGCAAGGATAGGTAGTTGAGGCGTAACTTGCTTCTTAAATGTGTTGTGTAGGACTATCTATTAGAGAACCCACATGTGAAACTCAAGAAGATGGGATGAATCCCACATTGAAAACATAAAAAGAGAATGGTATATATACGCATACTAATGGATGTCACAACCCAATAGACTAGTCTCTTGGATTGTAAGGCACTAATGCGATCCACCAATATATATATACTACTTCTCATAAACATATAAAAATACATAAGTATGGAAATTTAACACTATCAACATTTAGCTATAGTTAAAATTTCTTGAACAATGACATATGTTTACTTGTTCCAACTATTTGGAAGATTCACATATTATATTATTCCTTGTCAAATTTGATATGAAACATTGTGTTTTCTTGTTTTGTTCTCACAGGAAGAACTGCAGTGGACAGCTTGGAAGAAGCTGTTAGCCTTTGAGAAGTAAGAAGTTTGATCACTTTTCCATTAATAACGTTTATGTTGCGTAAATATTTATTGGCTTGGCATTTTCTTTGTAAATATATTGGGTTTGTGCAATTTAATATCTCTTACGGTGCCAGAATATCTACAGCATGGTTTTAAAAGGTTTTTTGAGGCTTACGCCTCGAGGCTATGAGGTTACGAGGCGCTCAAAAAAGCCTCGAGGCTTAAGCCTTGATGGGTTGCTGTTACGCCTCAAAAAAATAAATTTTTTTTAACCATTACGTAGATGTTTGGGCTTTTTTTTATTTTTATTTTTTTTTAAGTTTTGGTCCACAGTTTTGGGATTAAGTTTGGGGTTTAGTTCATATAAAAGTTTGAAAGACAACATTAAAACACAAATAAAACAACAAAAGAAACCCTAGCTGCTCCAACAAAGAAACACACAAAGAAAACAGTCGGTTTCTCTTCTTCTCCAACAAAGGACGCACAACATATTTGAAATTTTTTGTATATTGATTTGTATTAATTTATACATTCAACAATTTACAATAGGGCATATATACATAAGAATCTGTCTACAATTAGGCCTACAATTAAGGATATAAATGCTAACTAATAAATTCGTAATAATTAGCTAATCAATTAGTCAACTCAATTAGACAACAGTTCAAGGGATTTGATTCCTAAAAATTCTCCTAGCATTTTACTCCTAGAATCTCTCTAATTTGATTCCTAGAAATCCTCCTAGGATTTTACTCCTAGAATCATTCCTAGTCAACACTTTCCAACACTCCCCCTCAAGCTGGTCGAAAAATGTCTTCCATGACCAGCTTGCAACATAACTTGTCAAATTGCTTCTTTGATAATCCTTTTGTGAGGATGTCTGCCACTTGTTCTGTGGTGGGTAGATAGGACATACAGATCTGTCCACTATCTATCTTTTCTTTGATGAAGAACTTGTCTATCTCCACATGCTGGGTTCTATCATGTAGAACCGGATTGTGAGCTATTGCTGACTTCTTGTCGCAATATAGCTTTAAAGGAGAGGATCTCTGAATCTTTAAATCTTTAAAATGCCTTTTTATCCAGATTACCTCACAACTTCCAAGGGCAACTACTCTGAACTCTGCCTCGACACTATTCCTTGCTATAACCGTCTGTTTTTTACTTCGCCAAGTCACCAAGTTTCCTCCAACAAAGGTTCAGTAGCCGGATGTAGAACACCTATCTGTTATAGTACCATCCCAATCAGCATTTGTGAAAACTTCAACCTGAAAATGATCCATGTTAGCAATTAATAGTCCTTTCTCAGGTGTCCCCTTCAAATATCTCAGGATTCTTAAAGCTGCCTCATTGTGTTCTGGTCCTGGTGAATGCATGAACTGACTCACCATGTTGACTGCAAACGAGATGTCAGGTCGAGTGTGAGTTAAGTAGATCAGTTTGCCCACTAATCTCTGATATTGTTCACGGTCTACTTGACTTTTTGGTTTAGCAGCCTCCAGTTTCAGATTTGGTTCTATTAGAGTTTCCGTAGCCTTGCAGCCTGTCATCCCAGTCTCTCCCAATAAAATCTAGGATGTATTTTCTCTAGGAAACAAAGATCCCCTTTTCACCTAGCAAACTCCATTCCCAAAAATTTGTGTCTTTCTAAGGATCCATCAGCTCTACATTTATTTGTGAAAACTCATTTACATCCCATAGTTTTCTTCCCTTTTGGTAACTCGTTAACAACCCAGGTTTTATTTTTGGCTAGTGAATTCATCTCTTCCATAACAGTTATTTTCCAGTTTGGGTGTTTTAGGGCTTCTTTTATGTTCCTAGGGATGAATAGGTGGGAGATTTTTGAAGTAAAGGCTTTGTAGTTTTCGGATAGTCTATTATAGGATAGGTATTTGGCTATAGGATGTGTGGTACATTTCCGGGCACCTTTCCTATTGGCTATGGGAATATCAAGATCAGTAAAAACGTTAGGTTGAGAAGCAGAAGGAGGATGAGTGACAGAGACAGGTTGAGAATCAGAAGTATTACCTGTTTTATGCTTATCTGTAATAGGATCAGGATCAGGATCAGACCTCGGGAATGCTGACTGGTCTTGTACGAGATGATGTTGTTCTCTATTAGCATGAGACTTTCGTCTAGTATAAACCAGTAGCTCTGTTGTAGGATGATTATCCTGATTGGGATTCTCACCAAGTAATGTTTCTCCCTCTGGACTAGAATCAGTAAGATCTGGCACCATATCAGTCCCTAATTGTTGGTTATTAACTCATGTTTCCTTTTCAAAAGCAGATTCTTTAGAAGAATTTGGAAAACTTTCAGGAAAGAAAGGACTTAGTATAACCGAATTATTAGTTTCCAAAACTGGAAAAGGATTTGGTAAAATTGAGTTATTAGTTTCCAAAAAAATTTCAAACTGATCTGTTTCCATTCTCCCCTTGAAGATGAGTTTTGGAGAAAAAAGGTCTTTGTTCAAAAAAACACATCCATACTAATATGCATTTTATTGGTAACTGGATTAAAACACTTATACCCCTTTTTATTAGGGGGATAACCAATGAAAATACATTTTTCTGCACTAGCATCAAGTTTAGACCAAAGTAAGTCCGGTATATGTACAAAAACAGTGCTGTCAAAAACCTTAAGAGGGAGATTAGAAATTAATCTATTAGTAGGAAAAAGCTGTTTTAGACAATGTAGAGGTGTATTATGATTTAAGACACGTGAGGGTACCCTATTAATAAGGTATGTAGCTGTTAGAACAGCATCCCCTCATAGATATTTTGGGACATGGATAGAAAGCATTAGAGCCCGACTCACTTCTAAAAGGTGGTGGTTTTTTCTTCCCGCAACCCCATTTTGTTGGGGTGTATGGCGACACGTAGATTGATGTTGAACTCTTTTTTGTTTTAAAAAATTCCCTAGATATTGGTTGAAATACTCTGTGCCATTATCACTCCTTAAAATATTGATTTTAATATGAAATTGAGTTTCGACTAGAGTATAAAATTCTTGAAAAAGTTTTTCGACTTCAGATTTGGAGTTCATCAAATAGAGCCAACACAATCTAATGTGGTCATCAATAAAAGTTACAAATCAACGTCTTCCATTTAAAGTAGGAATTTTAGACGGCCCCCAAACATCACTATGTATTAAATAAAAGGCTTTGAGGCTCTGTAAGGTTTGGAGACATAAGTTTGTGAGTACTTTTAGAAAAACAACAAATATCACATTGAAAATGAGAAGGAGATAAATTTTGAAATAAAGTCGGAAACAAATGTTTTAAATAAGCAAAACTAGGATGATCTAATCTTTAATGCCAGATCATTATCTGCTCTTTTACAGGCAGAGAACGTACATCACTGTTTAAAAGCAAAGCCGACTTACTAGGATTGTCGTCAAAATAATAGAACCCATCCTACATCTTAACACTTGCAATCACTGTCCCCAAAGTCGGATCCTGAAATCTATAGAGAGTTGGAGAAAAAACAACTGAGCAGTTAGAGTCATGAGAGAGTTTACTAACTGACAATAAATTACAAGAGAGATTAGGGACATGTAGTACAGATTTAAGAGTAATATTGTCAGAAATTCTGACAGAACCTGTTCCAGCAATGGATGACAAACTACCATTGGCAGTTCAGACCTTTTTGTTACTAGAACAGGGTGAATATGTATCAAAAAACGAGGACACAATTGTCATATGGTCTGACGCACCGAAGTCAATGACCCGCGGTGTAGAATTAAAGTTACTCAAGTAGCTAGTAGGAAGTTTTCTTGATTGGGCAAGAGAAGCACTAACCTACTTAGTTTCCAAGTTGTCGCTTGAGTGTGTAGAAATGCCATGGATGTAATTTCTGCAATGTAACCAAAAATAATGTAGCAGGTAATGTAGCAAGTACTGTAGCGGATGAAGGAAAAAAAAAGGAAACAAGAATTGCAACAGTACCAGAAAGAGAACCGAAAGAACTCTGATACCATGAAATTATATTGATTTGTATTAATTTGTACATTCAACAATTTACAATAGGGCATATATATACAAAAGAAACTACCTACAATTAGGCCTACAAATAAGGATATAAATGCTAACTAATAAATTCCTAATAATTAGCTAATCAATTAGTCAACTCAATTAGACAACAGTTCAAGGGATTTGATTCCTGGAAATCCTCCTACGATTTTACTCCTAGAATCACTCCCAGTCAACTGATTTGATTCCTAGAAATCCTCATAGGATTTTACTCCTATAATCATTCCTAGTCAACACTTTCCAACAATATTTCTCTTTATGTAGGGAGTTTACAATTGATAGTTGAAGGTGAAGATGACTTAGAGACGAAGACAATGAGATTGGGTTCGATGATGTTGATGGAGATGAACTTAACAATTTTGAATATGATCATCTTCCAAATGATCACAATCCAATAGTCTTGATGAGAACGATGATTAGATAGAGTCATAGATTTTAACTCTAAAACTTGTTCTAAATTTTGTATGGGATAGGAAGATTCATGGTTTTTAGCCTTTTATTTTATGACTTGCTTTGTTATTATTTTTCTCTATTATGAATTACATTATAAATGTGTTTTTATTTAATGTTGATGTTGTTGAGTCATTGATCATACGGTTTGAAATATGAATTTCTAATTTTTTTAATGATTTTTTTTACTGTTTTTAATTTTTTATTATTATTTAACAGAGGCGCAAGCCTCGTTTCGCCTCGAGGCTAAGGTAAAATGCCTCGAGGCTTGATTTAGCCTTTCAAAACCTTGACCTACAGTATATTTTTATTCTAATGAACTTCAAAATGAAATGCTTTCTAAATTTTATTTGTGGACTTTGGTTTATAGATTCACAGATGGACCATTTTTCTTAATCTAATTCTGAAGCTGTGAGCCTGTGACTTTCTAGGTTTTGGGAGATTTAGATGTAGCTTTTGTTTGTTTCCGATTCTTTTAGGTTTTGGTGGATTGCTTTTCCATATAATTTGTGCCTGTGACTTTCTAGGTTTTGGGAGATTTAGATGTAGCTTTTGTTTGTTTCCGATTCTTTTAGGTTTTGGTGGATTGCTTTTCCATATAATTTGTGATCTTGTTTTTATCAGTAAATAAAATTAAGAAAATCTTTGTTTGTTTCTTATTAGAGATATTTATTTTAAGTGATTTTTATTTATATTGACCGTGCCTGTGTTGCAGGGGAAACCCTCAAAGGGTAGACTCTGCATCGTCCAACAAGCGGATCATATTCACTTACGAGCAGGTAGAGCAAATGGTAGTTTTATGCAATTCCTGTGCATTAAATTTTAGGAAGTAAATGGCTATAAAGTCCTGTTAATTCATGAAGAGCATCTTTCTTTCTTTCCTTTTTTTTATTTATTTTTTCAGGTGGATTTAGTATTGATGTAAACTTAAATGCTTGCAAGAATCTACATTTGCTATTATTTATGATGCATAACCTGTATGTGGAGCAAGATTCAACCTCAGAGTGTGGAAATGGTAGGAATTCCTCTGATTTCGAAATAGAACCAACTTTTTTGGGTTAGATTATGTAGTAGTATGGTTCAATGATTGACTCACCTTGGAGGAACATAATTGATTTCTTTGAGTTAGTTAAATTAAAGATTGTTTTTGCTTAAACGGTTAGATTACCTAGAACTACTTTATGATGGGATGTATTGAGCTGACTTGAGTTAAAATCTTCAATTGAACGGTTCGTCATCTAGTCATCTTTTAATTTGAAAATATTGACTTCTTGCCGTCTTTTATTTTGTCAAGACTTGTGGTATAATGTAAGTTGCTTGACTTATTAGGTTAGGAGTTGCTGTAAGATGGATAGTTCACTTACATTTCAATGTTTCATCAAGTAGTTCTGACATTTTTTGTTCTCTAAAACTTTTTTGGAAAATTTGATCATATTCTAGATGTCTCCTCACATTCCGCATATTCCCACATACCCTCCGGCCTTTATACTTAAGATGTCTTCCGATCTTCATCGTTTTGAAACTCTGCAAGAGTTACCTGGTTCCCTTTATCTCGAATTGGACTTCCATCCCATGCCCCTCTCCTTGTTCTCATTAATTAATAAGTTGAAAGAGGATAGAGGAGATGAAATTTAAGTCCTCGGGAAATTTCTCTGGCAAGTTATAATTTTTATAGTTGCTACATGATGTTCTACACTTCTACTTAACCGCCAGAGTCCATTTGGACAGCCAGCATGCCTCTGAAGGTAAATTTTATGGAATGGGCTGCAGCTCATGGGAGGATTGGCACAGGGGATATTGTTAAAAAATTATATACAGCACTTGTCTCTTCACTTCCCAGTGGGTCTTGTGCAAAGTAGCTAGAAGATAAGGCTACCTGTTTCTTCATTGTCCTGTTGCTTCAAACTTAGAGAAGAAAACTATAAAGGCAGTTAATATCTCTCTGAATCAGCTTGCCACCTGATATTCTCTTATCATGGAGAATTTTTTTTGTTTTTAAGTAAATGTGTGGTTTTGGCGACTATTTGGGTACTATGGAAAGAAAGAAATAGCAGTGTACTAGTAGGCGCTAGTCGGGTGGCAGCCTGGTGCCTAGCGTCTAGGCCGCCTAGTCGGCCCCAACGGAAAGCCGGATTGTTTAACAATTAAACAACTAAAACAATACAAATCCTAAAACAATTAAACAACTTTAAAACAAAAAACTAAATAATTAGCAATGACAAACCCTAGACGAATGGCGACGTCGGCTGCAGCGACGAGAGGTGGCTGGTTGCCTGGTCTGGTCGAGTTAGAGTGGTCTGCTCGAATTGATTTCTGCCGTTTTGGGCTTCATTTAGTTGAAGCCAAAACGGCACCGTTTTAATAAGGCCTATTTTTTTTAAAACCTAGATCAACTAGTCGGCGACTAGCCTCTGGCCGCCTAGGAAGGCCGATTTGGCCTTATCTAGGGCGGCCGCTTAGACCGTTTTTTCGAACACCGAGAAATATAACTTTTGAGAGCAACGAGAAAGAAGAGGTAATGTCTGTGGACAGAATTAAGTTCCCCACCATCTTTGTGGCTTCAGTCTTCAAAATATCACTGTCTTTATTCATTTAAATTGGAAGGAAGTATTGGGACAACTATGTGCATCTCAGTGTCTGTTCTTTTTGTTCTTCTGAGTCTGCTTAGTGAGAGAGCATTCTTGGATATCTCTTTTTGAGGCTCTTAATACACATTTAGTACTATTCAGAATTTTGTTGAGATGTACGCTGGTCTTGTGGACAGTTTGTCACCTGTTAAACCCTAAATTGTATTGCTATTTCTTTATTCCCTTTCTAATGATTTGCTTAATGCTTTGTGCTGGTGTACAGTGTCTGATGTATCTTTACCATTATCCTGATATATGGTATGACTATGCTACATGGCATGCAAAAAGTGGGTCTATAGATGCTGCAATCAAAGTGTTTCAGCGAGCTTTGAAGGCCCTTCCAGGTAATTGGTTGATCCTCTTTTCCTCTCAATGTAGAATTTTTAAGAATATCTTAACCCCAACGGATTGCCTAGTGATTCAAGGGGTGTGGACATGGGGCTTTCAACCAGATGGTCAGGAGATCAATATTCCTTGGGACCACCTACTTAGGATTTTAATATCTATAGAGTTTTCTCGATATCAAGTTTGTAGCGTGCAACAGTACCCCACAGTTTAGATCTTGGTGAACAAGGGAAAGGTTGAGAGATTTTAGGGTATCAAATAAGAAACACAAAATAATCAAAGTATATCGTTTGGTAATAGATTTTTTAAGAATATCTGAAGTAATTTTTCTGTCTTCAATATTAGCCAGAATAGTATGTAAATTGTGTAAGATTTGTAAATCTCTCACTAGGCTTCAGGTTCCTTGGCTTGTCTACAATTATCTCTTAATCCTTTTATTTATTTTTTGGGCAAGAAACCAAAAAATTTATGAAAAAAGGAGAGTACAAAAGAAGTGAACTAGGGAATCACAGATCAGAGAAAAAGAAAAAATATGCTTCTTTTTTACCTGCATAAATTTATTCCTGTGATCAGATTCTGAGATGTTAAGATATGCTTTTGCGGAGTTGGAGGAATCCCGTGGAGCAATTCAGGTGTGAAAATTGTGACATGTTTTAAGTACAATGCGTTGAATCTCTTGCTTCTTGCTATTTAGCTATGCTTTTCTTTTGATGCAGGCTGCAAAGAAATTATACGAAGGCCTTCTCGGGGATGGTGTTAATACAACAGCACTAGCACATATACAAGTAAGAAAATGTTCATTGTTAAGTGCACTTGTATTTGTAAATATAACTCTGCTGGGTGGACAAGTGTTTCTGAGAGCTGGAAAAATACCTGCATATATGGTTTAGCCCAGGGTTTGGAGGATGAATAAAGATAGTGTGATTCAAATGAAACTTGGATCAAGGCATGCTAGTTTCAGAATTATGGCTCGAAACCGTTGTGCCACGAGCCCTGGGGTTAAACCCTATTCGGCTAAATCAACGAAACTAGAAGAAAATATTCCTAAATAATTTGTCTTTATGTGTAGAACTGTTAATCATGGAAACTTGTGGGTCGGGCACAGAAACTTTTAAGAAATGAATGGAAAACCAATACTGTTTTTTTTTTTTTTTAAATATATAATTTGATGCCGTCCATTTACCCGTATTGTTAATAACTGTTGGCCGTACTTTCAAAATAATCTAGTGTTTGAAATAATTATGTTTCCCAGGATGGTAATAATTTTTTGTTTTTAATGTGTTTCATGATGTAGTTTATACGTTTCCTGAGAAGAAATGAAGGAGTTGAAGCAGCTCGCAAGTACTTCCTTGATGCTCGCAAATCCCCAAACTTCACATACCATGTATATGTTGCTTATGCCTTGATGGCCTTCTGTCTTGACAAGGATCCAAAGGTTTTTTTTTTTATCCATTTTATTTCCCATAAATATATAGCTTTATGTTTAGTGTTCTAGTTGGCGCTAGTCAGGTTCTAGTAGGTGCTAGTCGGGAGGCGGCCTAGGTGGCCTAGGTGTTGCCGCTGCAATCAGAATTTTTTTTTCTAAATAAAACGACACCATTTTGAAGGGACAGTTTTTTTTATATAAAATATTGCCTAGACACAGTCTATGACTTCGACTCTGCCTAGGCCGCCTAGCGCCGAATAGACGCCAGACCGCCTAGGAAGGCCGATTTGGCCCAAATCGTGGAAGCCATGGCCGCCTAGTGCCTAGACGGCCACCTAGGCCGCTTTTCCGAACACTATATGTTATATAGCGCACTATAATTATAGTAAGTCGTGACATGTTGGTAATGGATTATGTAATCAAAGCTATTTTTTAGATTAAATAAAAATGAAAAATAAAAAATAGAAAAATAGAAAAAAGGTTTCCTTTGAGTTGTGCTGAAATTTAATGTATATCTATAATATACTATTTGTGGATCTGCAACTATGGGAAAATTTCCCCACTTACTGACTATTTGTTACACCGTAGATATATAGAAATTTGTGGAAGGTCTCTTTACTGTTGTATATTCATGCAGCTTGCACATAATGTTTTTGAAGCAGGATTGAAACGTTTCATGCATGAGCCTGTGTACATCCTTGAGTGAGTTCTACTCTTTAGCCTGATCGTAATTCTTTAAAAGATTATAAATATTAAGGTGCTTTATTGGGCACATTTTTACCCATAATTTCAGTGACTGCATATTGTCCTATGGAACATAGTACCTCATTGGTGGGCTATATATTCAAAATGTCGAGCATGATACAGTTAAGATGTTTACTCACTTTTTCCCCATTTATCAGCTTGACTAGTGCCCAAGGAACCACAAGTGGGCCCAATAGGTTTGGCCTGACTATTTGTGCTCTTAGTTGGCTGAATATTTATAAGTGCAGAAATATGAGAGAAAATATAATGAGTTTTATTTCACTTCTCCGATTTTTCCTCATGACTGAAACATATATATATATATATATATATATATATATAGGTCCTAAAGACACTAATCCTTTTATTCAGGGATCTGATTGGCTGTCTAATACAGTCAACCATCCCACTAATTTAGGAATTATCAATCAATGATTCAGTTAGAATAAACTGAATCTTTGATTGATATGATTGAGCCTATAATCTAGAACTAGATTCTAGGAGAATGACAACATAATTCCAGCTCATAAACCACCACCCTCCCTCAAGTTAGGTTGTAAATGTTGTACATACCTAGCTTGTTACACAGGTTGTCAAAATTGGTTCTAGAGAGAGCCTTAGTTAGAATATCAGCTATCTGCAGCATGGTAGGAGTAAAAATCAGCTTTATGCTTCATTTATCAACTTTCTCCTTGATGAAGTGTCTGTCGATCTCCACGTGTTTAGTCCTATAATGATGAACCTGATTTCTTGCAATACTAAGAGTTGCCTGATTATCACAGTAAAGCTTTATAGGAGCCTCTATAGGAATCTTCAATTCTGAAAGTACCCTTTTCAGCCATATCCTTTCACAAATTCCGTGTGCCATGGCTCTAAATTGAGCCTCGGCACTGCTTCTAGATACAACATCCTATTTCTTACTCCGTCAGGTGACCAAGTTCCCCCAAATATATGTACAGTAGCCTGAGGTGGATCTCCTGTCTGTTATAGAACCTGCCCAGTAAGCATCAGAATAGAACTCAACCTCCCTGCTAGTATTCTTCTTGAAAAATAAGCCTTTCCCGGGAGTCATCTTCAAGTATCGAAGGATCATAAACACTGCATCCATATGGTCCTCTGTGGGGCAGTTCATGAACTGTGAGACAGTGCTAACAGGTTAGGGCTAGTACGTGAGAGATATATCAGCTTTCCCACAAGGCGTTGGTA
The DNA here is from genome assembly GCA_033220585.1 of Dipteronia sinensis. Taxonomy (NCBI): domain Eukaryota; kingdom Viridiplantae; phylum Streptophyta; class Magnoliopsida; order Sapindales; family Sapindaceae; genus Dipteronia; species Dipteronia sinensis. The sequence continues at coordinate 34,079,589 of CM065639.1, read as the reverse complement.
TCTACCTTTGTCCACTGGAGCACTCTCCTTGAGTCGACCAAGGATAGTTGTGTGGTCCATATGTGTCTCGGCTGGTTTGCAATCTAGCATACCGGTTTCTTTTAGAAGGTCAATGACATATTTACGCAAGGAAATAAAAATACCTTGTTTTGATCGGCCAACTTCCATTCCCAGAAAATATCTGAGCCTTCCAAGATCCTTCACCTCGAATTCTTTTGCCAAAAAAACTTTGAGAGCCTGCATCTCTTCAATGTTGTTGCCTATTAGAATAATGTCGTCGACATACACTATTAGAACTGTGAGTTTACCTCCGGATGAGTGCCTATAAAACAGTGTGTGATCTGATTGTCCTTGTAGAAATCCAAACCCCTTCACTACTCTTGAGAATCGGTCAAACCATGCTTTCGGGGACTGTTTTAGTCCATAGAGAGACTTCTTGAGTAGGCACTCTTTTGGAGTTAGAAAGTTCACCTAGGCCTTGTGGAATGTCCATGTAAACTTCCTCCTCTAGGTCTCCATTAAGGAAGGCGTTTTTAATGTCAAGCTGTTGAAAGAGGCCAATCAAGATTGGCTACTAGGGATAATAGGATCCGGATGGTGTTTAGCTTCGCCACAGGACCAAACGTCTCCTCATAATATTTGCCGTAGGACTGATTGTATCCTTTGGCCACCAGTCTAGCCTTGTAACTCTCCACCGAACCATCAGCTTCATGCTTGATCGTAAAAATCCATTTACCGCTCACAATACTCTTTCCTTCTGGTAGTTTTGCCAGAACCCATCTCTTGTTCTTCTCTAATGCCTTGATTTCATCTAGAACTCTCTCTCCATTTAGGAATTTTCAGTGCTTTCTGCATGTTGTGGGGAACTTGCACTTCATAAATCTTTGCTGTAAAAGACTTAAATTCTGGTGAGATGCCCTCATATGATATGTACTTTCCCATAAGGTACAATGGCCGGTTCGTGCATTGCCTGTATCTTTTCCTCACAGCAATAGGTGTTGTGGTTTTTTGGCTCATGAAAACCCAAGTCAAGGCTTATGAAGGAATCCTATTTGGATGAGGAGAAAATAAAGTATGCATATGATTTCCTATTAAAGGTGGATGTGAAGTATGAAGATGACGACAAAGCGCTTTTACTGTTGAGATCTCTACCGCCTTCGTTCAAGCACTTCAGTACCACAATCATGTTTGGTAAGAAAAGTTTAAAGCTGGATGAGGTTATGGAAGCTATCCAATCTTATATCAAGATGGATGAAAATACCGAAGGCTCTCAAGCACATGGTCTGTATGCCAAAGGCAAAGAGGGGTCGGTCGCAAAGCAGACATGATAAATCCGGCAACAGGGGTAGATCAAAATCCAAGGGAAAAGAAAAAGAGAACAAGGGTTGCTTTACATGTGGTGCTAATTGACCACTGGAAAAAGAATTGCAAGATATGGCAAGAAAGGAAAGCAAAAGCGATGGTAAGGAATTCAAGTACGGCTAGTGTGGTTACTTCGGATTAAAGTGACGGAGAACTCCTTGCGGTAACATCGAGCTCCAATGCTATCCAACATTGGATTTTGGATACCGGTTGTTCGTTCCATATGTGTGCTAACAAAGAATGGTTCGACACACATGAGAAAAAAAAAGCAGCGGAGAAGTTTTGATGGGAGATGATTCACCGTGCAAGATCCACGGTATTGGATCAGTGAAAATCGGAATGCATGATGGAATTGTTAGGGTACTGGATAAGGTCAGATATGTTCCTAAGCTAAAGAAGAATTTGATATCTTTGGGCACTTTAAACAAAGCCGGTTACAAGTATTGTTCTGAAAGAGGGATACTCAAGGTTATCAAAGGGTTACTGTTCATGATGAAAGGTGATATTCAGCCTAACACTTTTGTTAACAGAAACTTTGCTCGGGGCAATATTTCTCAGTTAGCACCCTCAAGATCACTACCACGTAGGTGATAACCAAGGTAGAATATATATATATATATATATATATATATATATATATCACAATGCCTAATGAAATGACAAGGGAGGCAACGATATTGTTAGCTATTTTAAAGAAATCAAAGTCTTTTTTATTGATAATATATGGTATACATCTCTCTTTCGTTCTTTCAAATTGCTCTTGCTTTTCTCATCCCCCTCTTACCGGACGGGATTTTTACCTTTAAATGTCGTTGACTTTGAGTTAATTGCTCAGTTGAGGATAGGGGTGGGCACGGTTCGGTTCGGTTCGGTTTTGGGCAAAACCGAATTGAACCGAAAATATTTCGGTTCATCCAAAATTAAACCGGTTTAAACCGAATAAGAAATTGGAACCGAACTGAACTGAACTGATTTTAATCGGTTCGGTTCGGTTCGGTTCAATTTGGTTCGGTTCGGTTCAATTTGGTTAGAATCGGTTCGGTTCGGTTCGGTTCAATTTGGTTCAATTTGGAACTGAACTGAACTGAAATTGGAACCATCCCACTAATTTAGGAATTATCAATCAATGATTCGGTTAGAATAAAGTCATAAACTGAATCCTTGATTGATATGATTGAGCCTATAACCCAGAACTAGATTCTAGAAGAATGACAACATAATTCCGGCTCATAAACTCACAATAAGGTCAGATAATGGCAGCAAAGTAGGGCTACCTCATTATTTAATTTAATGTCTGCGACCAATTCCCACAAAATGTGGATGTTGTGGCTGTCAAGGCTAAGGATGGATGGGTTACCAACATTCTAATGTGGAAAAACCGACTGGTTTGACAGACATCATCTTTTTGAAAAAAAAGAGAGTATATATTATGGGTGCATTCCTCATGTTTATATACAACTATACAACCATTGTCATTTTCTTACCTCTGTAATAGATTCTTCAAGTTCTAATTATTTGGTTCTTGATGTTTAGATACACAGATTTCTTGTCCCGATTGAATGATGATAGGAACATTCGTGCTTTATTTGAGAGGGCATTAAGCTCACTACCACCAGAGGAATCTATTGAGGTATAGTATGTATATTATTCTTGTATATTCTAGGAGGGTGGTTGTGTGACAGTTTGAATTAGGAAATGTTAATGCAGCCAAATACCATTTAATTTCCAACTACCAGCCCTGCCATCTGCTTGTTTAATTTCATAAATGTCCCAGCCAGACATTCTTGAAATGTATCTTACATATGCTATTAAAGTGAAAATCTTAGCCCAAATCCCTATAGTCTGCTATTTACCAACCATATATAAATAACTATGGTATATTTTTTATATGATTTATGATTTTGCTATTAGTCATATTTTATTTGATTTTTTTTCAGGTTTACTTGTGTAGTGTTTGTGGAAAATCAGAAAAGAAAAGAACTTTGTATTTCGTATTTTTGTTTTCTTAGTCTCTTTAGACTATATACAACTTCTTCCAAAGATAACTACTAGAGAAGGAAGAGTTGTAAGTATTTACAAACTCTCCCAAGTTTAATCCCTGTAAGAGTATTTCCAATGTAAATATGCATTTTTGAATTTGTAAATAGCACCACATCAACATTTCTATTTATTATGGACCCACTTTTGAAAAAAAATTAGATAAATGTATATTCACATCTTAATGCAATTATCTAAAATCAAATATGCATCAATTTTATGAGAAATCATAATAAAACAATTATTCCATTTTTTTTTATTTTACAATTAAATGAGCTATAATTTATTGGTGGAAAGAGTTAGAAATCCTAGTTGGCATTTCTAGGAGAGTTTCTAACTCCATAATCTCTAATTTTTTGCCACATCATCTCTATATTGAGGTTAGATAATTGTATTGGAGAGAGTTTTTCTAACTTTCTAACTATATATCCTATGTGGCAGTCAATTTTCTCCAAATGCATATTTGCATTGGAGATGCTTTAATTATCCGTAAATAACTCTAGTAAATAAACATTCCAACAGTGTTAAATTATATTTTTGTTATTGCTTATAAGTATCCTTATTATTTGTTGCAATGCCCTCATTTGCAGGTATGGAGCAGATTCACCCAATTTGAGCAAATGTATGGAGATTTAGATAGCATGTTGAAGGTAGTAATTTTTTTTTTTTTTTTATGAATGTTTTTCTGCTGGCGTATTCTTTGCATTTTGAATTGTCTCGCTTTTATTTTTGAAGCTCTCTAGCCTTTTCTTCTAATTTTTTTTTGAATTAACCATGATGCTACGATTTGTTAGCCTATTGTTAATAGTTTCTGCATAATTTAGTTATGGGCTGGGCAATATTAACTTAAATATTTTAGTTATGTTTAGAATTTCAACGTCTATCCTTTCATTTACTCCTAGATCCTAAATCCTAACCCTTGGGTAAAAAGTTAATAAATCTGGAGTAAAAAATAACCCTTGGCTTAAGAATAAATGATTTTAGATGTTGAACTCACAAATTTAAGTTAAAATCTAAGTTAATATAATCTCACCCTTTAGTTATAGATTATTATATTCGAAATTTTGTTTATTTTATCTTTATCGAGGTAATAAATATTAAAAGCAAATACACTGTAGAATTCTAAAAATATCATATTGACAACATCACATCTCGACATCTGAATATCGTAAAGCAATTTCAAATATCTAACAATAAATAGAAACAATAAAAGCAATCATACTAGTAATTACGGGCGGAGCTACATGTAAATCAGCCTGAGCTCCTAAGGAAATCTATTAGGGTGCGTTTGGTACGGGGACGGGACAGAACAACGTAGGACTGGACTGGACCGGACAATTGTTCCGTATTGTGTTTGGAATGTCTGGGACAGAACTGTGGACTGTACTGTTATGCGTTTGGTATGGCTGGTACAGAACTGGACAAGAGGTTCAAATGACCAGAGTGTCCTCCTTATATATAATAATATATATTATAATATTATAAAAAATATAATATATATATATTATATTTTATATATTATTATATATAATAATAAAATATTATAATATAATATTATAATATATTATATTATATATGTAATTATATATATATTATATTATATATAATATATATATATAATATTATATTATATAATATATATATATATATAATACATTGGAAATGATTGTAATTTTTTGAACATAGAAGGGTGAATTGGTCTTTTTGACACTTGTCCCATGCCATGGAACAAGCAGCACCATGGTCTGAGGTGGGACAGTTTTTTCTAATTTTTGTCCCACCATGTCTCGTGTTGTCCCATGCTAATGTCGTGCCAAACGTGGGACAAGAGGAAACTGTCCCAAGTTGTCTTGTCCTGTACCACGTACCAAACGCACCCTTAGGGTGCATTTAAAAATGGGACGGGACATGACTGGATGAGACAAAAAACACAAAAACTTGTCCCACCCAAAACCTTAGGCCAAGTTTATTACATATATATATATATATAAAATATTATAGGGCAATTACCAATTGGGTCCCAGACTTTTATTTTTTTTAAATTCCAAGATTGCGACTTTTATAAAAGTGATTAATTGGTCCCTGCATTTTTCCCAAGTACCAAATTAGTCCCTCTAACTAAAACTGTTGCTCAGGTGGTTAAGGAACCAAGGAGTCTTGTTCCTGTATCGGTGATAGCTCCACCTGAGCACGTACTTGTGACTGTTGTTGTTGCTCTACTCTTTACTCATTAATCCCTTCGTCATGATCCACTTGCTCGTGCTCCACCTGAGCTGGATCTTCTTCCGTGACCCATTTGGTTAGAGGAAATTCGGTTGCTTCTTCTACAACATCAGTTTTCTTCTCCTCACTTATCTTGATTTTATTTAGAGGCATAGTCGTTTCGTCCAACACGACATCTCTACTTAAAACCTTTTTCTTGTCGGCAAAATCTCATAACTTGTAGCCCTTCACTCCTTTTTCAAAACTAATGAAAAAACACTCGAGTGACTATGGCTTGAGTTTGGTTCTTTCATCACTCGGAATATGAGCATATGTACTGCAACCAAAAACTTTTAAATTGGAATAATCAATAGGTTTTCTTGACCATACCTCTTCTGCACACTTATAATCAAGAACCTTCGAGGGTGATCGGTTAACCAAGTAGCAAGCGTGATTAACCGCTTCTGCCCAAAACATGTCGGGCAATCCTGCATGAAACCTTATGCTTCTCTCCTTTTCCATGAGAGTTCTATTCATCCTCTCTGCTGCCCCGTTTTGTTAAGGAGTTTTCTTCACTGTAAAATGCCTTGTGATGCCTTCTTCCCTACAGAACTGTAAGAATTTGTTGTCTCTATATTCACCTCCATTGTCAATTCTCAGATATCTGCTGCCAGTTTGGTTTTCTACTTCAGCTTTCTACTTTTTAAACTTTGTGAAAACTTCGGATTTCTCCCTCATAAAGTAAACCCATACTTTTCTCGAAATATCATAAAAAAAGTAACAAAATACCTTGATCCTCCCTTCGATCTAGTTGGTGCAGAACCCCATATGTCTGTATATCTGACCTGATAACTGCTATATATATATAAATAATATAATAAGAGGGGCACTCTGATCATTTGAATCCTTTGTCCCGTCCAGTCATACAAAACATATAACAGTACAGTTAACAGTTATGTCCTAGACATACCAAACACAATACAAAACAACTGTCCCGTTCCTTCCCGTTCTATCCCATCCGTGTCCCAAACACACCATTAACTATTAAAAATCTATATTATCAAAAAAAAAAATATTATTACAGTAGGTCATATATGGTCCTTATTTTAAATCTTTAAAATATTAAAGTTTTGTTTTCCATATCTAAGTGTATACTTTTTGAGTAATAAAATTTTATTATACTATGGAGGCTCGTTTTAAAAAATTATATTTAATTTAGCCCACCCTTCCTGCTAGTAATAATTAAAACTGCTACAAACCTCCCTCGTCACTTTTCCTCAAAATCCTAAATTAAAAACGTATAGATCTGTATAGTCTTGTCTCAAAAATCAAAATTAGACCCAGTTTGGGAATGCTTCCCAGCCTGCTTTTGGAGCCAAAAGTGCTTCTGAAGTTGGTCTAGGGTGTTTGGTAAAATATTTTGGAAGTGCTTTTGGTCTCTTTTGGCTTCCCCCACAGCAGAAATTGAGAAGCTACAAATTTATGCTTTTAGAAACCAGCTTCCTGGAAAGCAGAAATGAAATACCAAACTTCCAATTTTATCCATTGCTTTGCATGAAATTTACCAAATCCAAATAATAAAACCATTTTCCCAACTCCGGTAACCATCCATTCTTCCAATCTTCCAATATTCCAATCCTCCAAATCAATCATCATCATTCGGATTCATCGAACAGTTCTCATGCCCTTTGGATCAATTCTCAGAACCCCCTCTGCATCCAACTCCGCGAGATATCACAGACCCATCACGCTCCGACTTTCGGGAAGACAAAACCCAAGTCTGAATCCCTACCCATCTCGCATAATCGTCGTAAATCGACTTGGCAGCTGATTCCGATTCAAAGTTTCAAACACCATGCCCTCGAAGAAAGAAGAAGAAGATCTGGGTTGGGGCAGCCAACAAAGAAGAAGATCTTGGGTTTCTGTCTTGTATTTTATTTCTTATTGTATATATATATATATATATTTCTTTTTTTTCTTTGGTTGGCCCAGTCAACAAAGTAGCGGTGAATCAAAAAATAATTTTATTTTTTTATTTTTTTTATATATATATATTTTCTTTGATTTTCTTAATTGATGATGAGTTAATGATTGAGAAAGAAGAATACGAAGATTTGAGTACTTGTTATCTCCAAATATCCACTAAAACTATACAAGAAAAATCTGGAAGTTGTGTTGAAGTTGAAGACCATCAGTGTTTTGTTAGTTGAAGACTTGGAAGTTGTGTTGGATTTGGATTTGGATCTGGAAAAATAATAATAACAATAATAATACAAATAAAAATAAAACAAATCATTTATTTTCAAAACATCTCAATATTCATATGTCCTTTCTAGTAATTTTACACCGTCACAACACATTTTATTTACGGTTTACCAAACGCATTGAAATTGTTTTTGGTTCTCACAGCACTTTTAAAAATCAGTTTACCAAACACTTCTCATAGCAAATCCAAAAGCAGTTCTTTCACAGCAGAATCAAAAGCAATTTTCCCCACAACACAACAATGCCAAACTGGGCATTAATCATGCCACATCAGTATGCAGAGTATGTTATAGATATAACATATTGCTCCTCTGTTCTATTTGCTAGATGCTTAGCTTTTGTATGGCATTTTAGATCTTTCTCAGGACCAAATCACTTGCTGCAGGACTTGCAAGTGTGTTGACCACTAGATTTTGCAGTTTCGTCACCATTTTCTGGAGTTTTACCAGCCTGTTTTAATGGGTGAGCGATTGCACCATGATCTCCCTTCTTACCATCAATCAGAGGAGTGGTTGTTTTTGCTTTCTTAACTGGAACAAGGGTTTTCATTGCTGATTCACTGTGCCTCTTTCTAAATTCCTTTCCATTTCTTCCTTTTTGGGCATCTTTTCATCTTAGTCTTATCTTCTTCAACTGAATCACCTTTTTCATCATATATCTCTTAAGAACCATCATCTTCAAACCTGTCTCTACGTGATCATTTAATCACCCGACTCAGGGTTAGTTTGGTATTGATGTAACTTTTGTAATAATCACGATTAATAATTAGCTAATCAGTTGTGAAGTTAATCAACATATATTTGGTTAATTGTATTTTTAAAACTACTGTATACTTCAAAAGCATACATATACTTGGTAATTTTATTACAAAAGTGTTAAAATCAGTTCCAATGACTAAAATACTACTTCATTTTTTTCATTAATTCTATATATTAAATCAATATTTAAATTAGAAAAAAAATTCCAAAAGAACAATAAAAATATTTTTAAAAGATTTTATAAATCAAATCAATATTTAAATAGAATATTTAATTTTGAGATGAAATAAGGTATATAAAAGATTTTAACTTGATTTCATTAGGGTAATAATGATATTTTAAAAGATTCATTAAATACTGAAATAGATTATTTCATAATCACTTTCAAAAAGTACCCCCCGTACCTACTTCTCAAAATCACTTTCAAAACTTACTAGATTATCAATTAATCACTTTTGGAAGTTTTACCAAATATCATTTTATATCAAAATTATAAAATAAACTGATTTTAACTTTTCAAAAGCAATACCAAACTGGCCCTCATTCTCCTTATCACCAGCAGCCATTGCATTCCCAGTAGGTCCACCTTTTTCTTTCTCTGTAGGGATCAATGGAAGCTCCTCTTCCTATTCTGACTCCATACTAAACTCATCAGAGCTATCTCATTGCAAGGGTGTCTTGTAACCAAAAATAGGCACTCGTTTTTGCAGATGTGTGAAAGCTCAAACACTTTATTAAAAACTAAACCAGAAAGATAGTTGGGGGATATGTTAAAGGATAAGAGTCCTGAGGACAAGCTTATTTGTCTCATCAGTTAAGGTCAGTAAAAGATGGATGGTTTTGTCAAAGCTAATTTTTACTTTTAAGAGGCTGTCCAACATCAGTATTATGAATGCTTGATGGAAGGGAATTAAAATAATTACTGTTACTTTTTATTATAATGTATATTCCATTTTTGTGCTATAAGAACCTAAATTGTCAACTTGATAAATAGGTTGAACAAAGAAGGAAAGAAGCTCTTTCTAGAACTGGTGAGGAGGGAGCATCTACATTAGAAGGTTCATTGCAGGATGTTGTATCACGGTATAGTTTCATGGATCTTTGGCCATGTTCTTCTAAGGATCTGGATCATTTGGTCCGACAAGAGGTACTTCAATCAGAATGCCACGTTGCTAATATGTTTATTGCCACATAAATTTCTTATATAGTCAATGCTTTCCAATTTTCTATTACTTGTTCATGTTTTTGTATTAATTTGCACGTATGCCATCTCCAAGTTTTAAGTGCTCCCTGGAAAAGTTTTTGATAAATGCTATTATTTGCTTGTGCAAGATTATTATTCCACATATACTATTATTCCACATATACGCTCTTATAGGTTATATGAAATATGTATTTGAGTTATAAATATATTGACATTCTGAGTATTATTTACTTATAAGATCCTTTCAAATTTATTGTTTTTTATAATTAGGTATTTATCTGTGTGTGGATGCAATAGTAAACACATTGGTCCAAGAATAAGTTGAAACGGTTTTTAAATATACTTCAGTATTCCTTTTTTAATTGATTGTTGTATTTCACTTTGCCTTTTCTTTTCAGTGGCTTGCTAAAAATATTAACAAGAAAGTGGACAAGTCAGCTCTCTCTAACGGGCCAGGGATTGTAGGTAAAATTCACACGTTTATTCATAAATCACATCTGTGGTTATAATTAGTATTGTTATCTTCACTGGGTAAATTCTGCCTTTCCGATTACTGTAGACAACGGTCTTTCTGGTTTCACAAGCAATTCAACTACACCTGGAAACGTTATTTACCCAGATACTTCCCAGATGGTGATTTACGATCCAAGGCAAAAACCTGGTATGTGATTGATTAAGCAATTTTTTTGTGTATAATTGTTCTTTAAGCAATTTCTTATCAGCAGGCTCCAATTTTGTTGTGTGTCAATTCATAGGTCTTTCAGTAATAATGATCTATTTAGTTCTCCACAAATTGCCTATTTCTCTTTTTTTTTTCTTTTTTATTAGGAAACAGAATTTATTGAAAGTAGAGGCAAAGTACAAAGAAAAACCAAGGTAGTCAATTTTATGTTCTGAAGAAAAAAAAAAAAAAAGGAAAAGCATATCAATGAAAGTAAGAAATCTGTTCTGAATAATTCTCCAATCCCTAGAAAGAGAGTTCGTAGAACATCCTCCAAAAATAGTTTAAGTAGACACCCATAATGAAATGAGAAACATTATCCTTATCCAAAGTGTATCAGACTCTTCTACTCTCTATTCAAAAATCCCCCCCTTTCATTCCAGACAATCCAAAGCAATAGTTTCACTACTCATTCTTATAAACTTTCGATTGACTTTATCTTCCCAAATCCTCCCCAATCTATATGCCGAACTGTGATAGGCTGATTGAGGTGAAACCAATCAACTTTTGCTAAGCATAACACACTATACCTTAATCTGTAATCCAAATTACAATATAAGTGATGCATTGGTTCCTCTATCTATTTATAAAGAATGCACCAAAGAGGAGATTAAAGAAAAGGATCTGACCACCTTTTTTATTTTTTTTTGAAATAAAAACCTCTATTAATCGAAGGAAAACATCAATACAACTACGCCCTCTGCCGAGCCACATATGATCCTCTTTTGAGGAAAAGGCCATAGATGCAAGTGTATGTGCCAAAACATTCCTCTGACGAGGAACAAACTGACACTTAACAACACTCACATCCTTACAAAAGCCTTTGATATCATCGACAACAACTCCCGAATCACTATGCAAGAGACTAGACCTATTAATCCCTTTTACAGCATTAGCTGCATCAGATTCAACTAAGAGAGAAGAGAGTTGGAGGTCCTTAGCCATCCTTAAGGCTTCCCTGATAGCTAAAAGTTCCCTGCTTCAGCAGAAAAACCGCCCAGCAGAGCTTTTGACAAAGTTGCCACCACACTACCATTAGAGTCCCTAATCACAGCTCCTTAACCAACTTCCAAAAGCCAGCCTTAACCCAGATATCTTCCACCTTTTTGAACAAGAAAAGAGCATGAGAAGATGATTCCACAACATTCCCACACCTTTTACTCCACGGAGAGGCTTGGACCTTCCTATTACATAAATTTTCCATGAAAGGAATGGCAATAAAACACACCCTCCATATGAAAATCTTCATTTTTGGTGGTATCTTCAAATTCCAAAAAAGTACAGCCACCATTTGTGATCTGGATTGGAGCGTGACCCTTCTTCTCTACCTTCTTTGAAGCAATCATTAATGTTCAATTTCCATCTGGCAATGTCCAAAGAAGAATCTAACTTTTGTAGTAGTGGCTGCTGATTTTTTGGAAGAAAAATTGATGAAGAAAGAACATTTAACATCATCTCAAAGAAAGAAAAACTTAATTGCGGTGTTTGAGAAAATAACTATGGTTAAACTAGTCACAAACTTGTAAAACCATATTTTAAGAATATTATTTTTTAATGATTTTTGCTTTAACCTGTCTCGGGTTAAATTTTCTTTTCGCTTCTTTGTTAGAAAAACAAAAATTCTTGCCTTGGTTGCAATCATTTAGGGGCTATCCGGTACCCTTTTTTATGGAGTTTTTGTTTTGTTTTCTAAAAACGATTTCTAATTCGCTTTCGTTTACCTTTTTTATTTAGTCTTCAAAAAACAAAAACAAAATGGAAAACAAAACCAGTGTTTAAATTGAAAAACACGGAAAACACTTTAAACATGTTCTCTTTGTTTTTGTTTTTGTTTTTCAAAAAAAAAAATTGATCTTATTTATTTATTTTTCTTTCTTCTTCATGCTTCTTTTTATGTGTTCTTCTCCGGCTCTCTTCATCGTCTCTTCTCCTTCTCTTCTTCTTCTTTTCTTCTCTTCTTCTTTATAACCTCTCCATGACAGAAAATTTGGAGGATTAACTGATTTGCTCCTCAAACGCCAGAGATCCTCCTCCTCCGAATCCGATCTGAACAGATCGGTGTCGCCGGAGGAGGTGAGGATTTGCTCCTCAAACGCTGGAGATCAGATGGGCGTTGCCGGATGAGGATCTCACTTCCTCCGGCGTTGGAGCCACTGTTATTTTTTTTTCCTTATTTTTGTTTTTTTAAAGTACTTAAAATTTTGCATAAATTATTAAAAAATCAATGACAATTTTTGATATTTAGGATGAATTATTGATAATTTTTTATATTTTTTGGTTAACCTACTAGACGCGTTTTTAGTGTTTTTATTTTTAGAATACTGTTTTCGACGTATGCTACTCTACACGTTTTCATTGTTTTATATTCAAAAGTACCCTCACCTGTTTTAGGTGTTCTATATTCAGAAGTAGGGGTGTACATTTTCGATTTGGTTTGAGTTGAAGCTCAATGTCAAACCGAACCAATTTGTATTGGTTTGTCTATATTTCAATCTAAATCAAACAAGTGTGATTTGTCAAACCAAACCAAAAATATTCTGGTTGGTTTGAGTAGATTTTCGGTTTAAGTTTGAACCCAAAAATCATTTTTTATATTATTATAAAAAATTATTTAAATATGAAAATATTAAACATAAGTGTTATTTAACTATTCAGAAAATTAACAAAAATATTATATAATTAACAATAACAAATATCATAACAAAAAAATAAAAAATAAAACATAATCTGACTAAAAATAAAAATAAAAATAAAAATAAAACTCATATTGTAAGAAGTATAGAAAAGATAAGTAATTATATTTTATTTATTAAAAAAAGTATTAAAAAAAAACAAATAATATATAAAAGAATGATTAGTGGTATGTTACCTAAAAAGGTTGACGGGAATGAATGAAAATGAATATCCTCAACACAAAAAAAACAAAAAAAAAACAAAAAAAAAACACTTATTTTTATGAGTTAAATTGTCAAGTTTGTACTTTTATTATCTTTTTGGATATAATTTATTGAGATATAAGTTGTTGTGAACTAGACTAGGAGTAGGGTACATGACAAAATAAACTAAAAAAATGAATTATCGCATATATGGTTTGGGACTTTGGGTTGTATGAATTTTATTTTAAGCAACCCAAACTGAAACAATATTTGATCGGTTTGTTCAATGACAAACCGATTAATATTTTTTTTTTTATGTGTAACTGAACCAACCCATAAAGTTTCGGTTGGATTAGGCAGTTTGGTTTGGTACGGTTTTTTGCACACTTCTATTCAGCAGACATTCCAGAGTTAGACATTGCGCTGCAAGATTTAAAATTGTTGGATTACAGTGTACACATTTTTCAGTATTCGTGTTATGTTTATTCTACTCAATGGTGGATCTTATATTTGACTACAGGAAGTGGAATTTCACCAAGTGCAGTAACATCCGGAGCCCCTGCTGCTCCCAACACCTTGTCTAATCCCACAGTGGCAATGGCAGGTGGTGGAACAACAAATACCTTAGATGAAATATTGAAAGTAACACCACCTGCACTGGTGGCGTTTTTAGCGAACTTGCCTGCCATTGAAGGTAATCTTTAACAAAAATATCACACTTTGCACAATATGATTTTGATTTCCATACGATAAACTTATAATCAGTATGTTTTGCCACCGTGATTTCTTAGCTGAAAGCAATGCTAAAGTGCTTGAATTGGAGTGCATATTTTTGTAATTGTCAATATGATGAGGCAATCTTTTCCACTTTTCATGATCCATGTTTGTGCTGACATAGTGAAAATATATGATCTCCCCTTGTGGAGGAGCATACACTAATTCGAGAACATTGAAATATAGTTTTGCTCTTGTTTATGTGAAAAATGCAATGCTGAAGGTGCCGCTTTATGAGTTTGTCCTTTTTTTTCCCTCTTGGTGTGGTGGTAAATTCAATTTATTTGTTAGCTGACTCCATATTTTTTATTTCCTTTTTACCTTCTCCTCTCTTGCTTGGTGAGGTAATAATTCCATATGCTTGAAAGTTTGAAGAATTTTTTTATAAATTATAATAATCTTTGAAGTTCTAATGTTCGTATTTTTTTTTTTCAATTTGGTAATGGGAATTGAATACTAGTGTTTCAAATTTTCTGAAGGGGCCGATTCGGTCTATATTTTTATTAATGTACTTTAGATCCCCAGCAAGTTGCTTTCCATTTTTGTAACTTAGGTGCCGTTTGTTTTTCACCACTTAAGTCTTATGTCTTAAATTAAGTGGATTTTATCAATTTGTTTTTGAATTTATATCTTAAATTAAGTTAAAAACATCTAAAATAAAAAATCTAAATTTTTTGACTTTTCTCTTATTCAATAAGTGATATTTAACATATTAACATGTATTTCCTAAAATAACCCCATATAATTAAATTATTATCAAAAACATCTCATTTCAAAAAAAAAAATCCCCAATTTCATTAAACCCTAACCCTAAACTAACCTCTGCCACCTCAACCACCGGAGCTGTGCAGCAAATCGGCGTGGAATGCGTGACAGCAAATCGGCAGGAGCCGGAGCTGATACTGTGGCTCGAACTTCGACAAACAAACAGCGCAGTCTCCTCTGTCTCTTCCGCCGTGGACGGATGTGGAACGAAGAGTGATGGAGGAGTAAGTGAAGACCGGCAGCGAGTCAACGACATCGGCTGACGATGAGAGACGTGACGAGCGATGTTCACTCGGCGGGAGTTTGACGCGACTGAAATAGATACGGCGGTGGAGAGATGACGGAGGCAGCGGCGGTTGAGGTGGAGGAGGAGAAGGCAACGGCGATAGAAGCACCGTGATGGAGAGAATTGGAGTGATGATGATTATATTCAAAAGTCAACCTCCTGAATAAATTTTTTATTTAATTTATTATTATTTATTTAAAAAAAAATAATATTAAAAACCATTTCCAATTAATAATAATAATATTAAAATGAAAATACTCAAAATAAGGGGTATATCAGTAAAATTAAAACCACTTAATATTTAAGTGAAAACATCTCAAGAAAAAAACAAACAAATCAACATGTCTTAACAATTAAAATCCATTAAGTACTTATGTCTTTTAAGATTTAAGTTAAAAAAACAAACACCCCCTTACACTTTTATTAATGTACTTTAAAAATAAAATAAAAAATTAGGTGCTGTTTGTTTTTCTTTCAATAAGTCTTATTACCCCTTGTGACTTAATTTAAGATAAATTGGATTGTTTGTTTTTCTTACTTACAACTTATTTTAAGATTTATGTCTGATAGAAAAAGTAAAAAATTTTGACTTTTATCTTATTGAAAAAGTGCTAAAGTACAATATTCTAGTATATTTCCACAAATACCCTATACCAATTCATACATTTACCAAATACCCTTAACAAAAAAATTCCCAAATTTCCTAAACAACCCTAACCCTAACCTAAGCTAACCCTAAATTGACCTATAAGGAGGCGTCGGAGCCGGCGCCTCCTCCTTAGGATTTGACCGGAAGAGGCGACGGCGTCCAGAACCTATAACCGTAGACCAGCGTCGTGAAGAGTATCAAGCAAGTGATTCGCGCAAGAAAACCCACGACGGCGAGATGCGAACGGCGGCAGCGGTCTGAGATACAAACTCAAGCGGTGGTCTGGGATCGATCGAGCAAGCGGCGGTGGTCTAAGACCGATCAAGCAAGCGGCGGTGGTCTGAGATCGAGCAAGCAATTCGAGCAAGCGATCAGTGGTGGTTTGAGATCAGGATCTGAAGCTGACAGAAAGGTGGATGAGATGATCGGCGGGATGGGGCTGACGGCGTCGGGGACTGAGATCGGGCAAGTGATGGCGGCGGTTAGGGTTTGAAATTTTTTTCCTCTACATGTGACAATATGATGTCGTTTTGTTATTAAAAGAAATTTAGCATAATTTAGGTTGTAACAGTGTCGTTTTACCTATCCAGTCAACAACACAACCTATTAAAAGTTCCTTTAGACGAGGGTATAATAGTAAAATCAAAATCAATTTAATATTTAAGTTCTATGATATCAAATAAAAAACCGACAAATGAGTGTGTCTTAATGTTTAAGTGATATCAAATAACTTAAATAAAATAAGGTTTTTTAATACTTAAGACAAAAAAAACAAACAGCCCCTTAGATTGTTTTGATCGTTGTTTATTTGCTTTGATAATAAAGAGCCTATTGCTTTTATTGTCTGCTTCTATTCTACCATAATTGATGTCATACTTTCCTTTTGTCTATCCCAAAATGTGTCATAAGGTAAGGAATTAAAGCACCAGATTTTTAATTTTCAAGCACTTTTAACTTTTAAGTGAAATTCACTTTTCGAATTGTCTTACTAAAGTGATAAAAGTAATTTTAGAACAATAAACCTGATGTTTTGAGGTATCCATACATTATTTAGTGTCCTTAATCATTGTCATTAGGGGTGAACATTCGTGTCCACATATCTCTTTCTACCTACAAAATCTCCTTGCTTTCCTTTAAATTTATTGATGACATTTTTGTTTTGTTCAAATGTTTGCAGGTTCAACACCAAACGTGGATATTATATTATCAATCTGTTTGCAGAGTGATATCCCAACAGGGCAAATTGGAAAATCAGTGACACCATCCACTCAGATGCCAGCCTGCCCTGCTCCTAGTACTAGTGACATTTCTGGTTCAAATAGATCTCATCCCATCCCCAGTGGTTCCTCTTTTAAACCGAGGGACAGGCAATCTCAAAAAAGAAAGGATTTGGACAGTAAGTGAATGCTTGTCATGTCTATTTTTTATGTCCATTTGCATACAAAAGTTAATATGTTTAATACGCACAGATACATCCATAATATCTTAAGCAAGGTAGCTGGGACACTTGTTAACGTAAGTCTATCCAACTGCATTTTCGTTGTAGTTCATCTTTTGTTTGAATTCTCATGCCAGTCACCGCATATCATATCAATACTCTCACATTCTTTAGGTGTCCTTGTCATGATCATCCTCATCTATATGACTACTACCAATGTGATCAAAATGCAAAACATCTACCGGCAATTTCATTGTGATAGAGTTGATTTGTGTAGGGGAGAAATTGTGATGCTAGTGTCAAATCACACTTCAATAATCAAATAGCATTTTGTTTTTTGGATAACATTTTGCTACATAATTAATAATGGATAAAATTTCTATTTTTCATTATTGATAGGGCAAGACGATGATGAAACCTCAACCGTCCAAAGCCAGCCACTTCCGAGAGATGCTTTTAGGATAAGACAGATGCAGAGAGCTAGAGGGAGCACTACTTCACAGACTGGATCGGCATCATATGGAAGTGTTCTTTCTGGAGATCTCTCCGGTAGCACCAACTAAGGCAATATATCGAACATTTGGCCGAGATTGTAGTACTGGTATGGATTTTTTTCTTCTTTCTTGCTGCCCACAAGGTTGAAAATTTTGTCAATGACAATTTCAAAGTATCATTGTGAAATGTTTATTTAAATGTGCTTAATTAATTAACTCATTTTGGTAATCAAATTTCTTATTTTTGTGATCATGATAGAATGACGTGTCAATGCATCTATTGTTTGTAAAACATTATGGTTAATACTATAAATGAATTGGAGTGCTATCTCAGCCGCATGTAGAGGTGCCCACGGTTCGGTTAAACCGTGGGCACCAAACCGAAACCGGAACCGTAACCGTAACCGCCGGTTACGGAACCGGTTGGAAACCGGTTCCGAACCGGTTCGGTTACGGTTACGGTAGGTTGAAAACCGACCAAAACCGACGGTTTAACCGTCGGTTTTGGGTAAAAACCGACCAAACCGTCGGTTTAACCAACGGTCAAAACCGTCGGTTAAACCGCCGGTTAAACCGATGGTTTAACCGTCGGTTTGGTCGGTTTTTGCCCAAAACCGACGGTTAAACCGTCGGTTTAACCGGCGGTTTAACCGACGGTTTCGACCGTTGTTAGTAAAAAAAAAAAAAAAAAAAATCGACGAATCACGGCTTGCCACGCGTACCACATAATTGAAAAAAAAAAACAAAAGAATTGATGACCGTTGGGCGTTGGGTGAGATGACTAACGGTCATCTACCCATCTCCCAAGTCCCAACGGCCATATATATATATATTATTTTTTTCCCTTAATTTCTTAAAATTGTAAATTCGCCCCTCCACTATAATCCTATAAATACCCCCCCATTTCAATATTCTTCACACTACTCTCAACTTCTCTCAATCTCTCTCAATCTCAAATTCTCAATTCTCTCTAGTCTCTACATTCTACAATTTTCTTTATTTTTCATTTTCATAAAAATTAATATCTATTTTTTTCTTCAATTTTTTACAATCATCTATTTACAATTTTCTTTAATTCTCAATTATTATAGAAATTAATATCTATTTACAAATTCTATTTTTTTTACAATCATCTATTATTTATTTACAATTATCTATTTTTCTTAGTGTTACCACTATTATTCCAACAATATTTTGAGTGCCTCACATATCTATATATATTTTTTACTATTAGTATTTATAATTAATTATTCAATGGCAAGTGGGGGAGAAGGTTCAAGAAATTTGAACAAGGGAAAGGGTCCATTGCAAGATTTGTTGGAACACCAAGGTGATGATGTCAGTTATAACGACCGACTTTACCACGAGTTCCTTCAATCTCAATTTGGATCCGATCTCCCCCGTAGTCCTAATCTCCCTCTAATAATTTCCGACGAACCCGACCCCAATCTCTATGACCCTGATAGTAATGAAAATCTATCTACCCCCCAACCCCTTTCAAATGAATTTGTTGCAGGTGAAGAAGAAAAGCCGATGAAGTCCGATCTCTTCAAATTGCATATGAAGAAAATTCAGTTAGATGACGGGATGATCCAAATCAAGTGCAACTACTGCTCCAAAATATACAGGACCAACAAATCATTCGGATATGGCACGTACTGGAACCATATTAGGAAAAATCACCCTTCTGAATTGGTAAAGACTAGTAAAAATTCTGGAACATTATTTTTCCCATTATTTTAATTACGTTTAGTAATTATTGTAATTAGGTTTTGTTTGGAAAAAATAAATAAAACCGAAACCGAAACCGAAATAAACCGAAACCGAAACCGAAATAAACCGAAACCGAAACCGAAACCGAAACCGACGGAACCGAAACCGAAAACCAAACCGGTTTTTTCGGTTACGGTTACCGTTTGGGTGGCCACGGAACCGAAACCGGCGGTTTCGAAACCGAAACCGCCCCGAAACCGAACCGTGGCCACCTCTAGCCGCATGCCACCCAAAAGCCAGATACTGAAAAAAAAAAAAAAACAAACAAACAAACTACCTCAACCGCATGCCTCTCAACCAGTGTTTTAGTAAACGTTAGGTTCTAGTCGGGCGGCAGTTTAGCATCTAGGCGGTATCTAGACGGCACCTAGGCTACCAGGAATTTATTTATTTTTAATTATTTTTTCTACATACAAAACCAATATTCAAATTTTAAACGGAATAATTAGTATATAAAAATGATTTTGACTTCGTCTAGATCAATTAATTGACAAAATTGGTCGACAAATTGATCAAATCGTCCGTTTTTACACCTGCCGTCTAATATGACCTATTTTGAACTAATCGGGATGGTCGGCGGCCATTTAGGCGCGTATTTTCGAAAATTGCTCCCAACAGTATGATATCGATCTCAAAATAGGAAGGGCCTTTTTTTAAAATTAAAACTAAATGGTCGTTTGTTTTTTTGTTTAACCATTGAACAGTCCTGAGTTTTTTTGAAGACTGTATAGAGATTGAAATATGAACCTGAATGATATATTTTTTTTTCCTCACATCTGAATGTACTGTTAACATACTTGTTTTTTAAAAATAAATTTATCTGAAAATAAGTAATTTTACATTTATACCCATATTAATTAAAAGAAGTAATTTACCATGTACCATTCTTTATAACATTTTATATGTTTTTCTAAAAACAAAGTTCAATTTAACAAAATAAAAAATTCATTAAAGAATATAATTTTGCATATTCTACAAACAAAGTTTAAATTCAATTTATTGTCAAAAATAAGTTCAAGTTCAAGTTCAATTTTGTATGTTGTCCATGTTTTCGGTATATATAATTCATGAAACCATTTTTTGTTCTTTTGGGTTGCCGGATCATATGTACCAGAAACCAAATAAAAAAAGAGGTTCTTGAATTTTTTTTACATACAATTATTCTATAACATCTCCAAGTCACGAAATATACTCAATATGATAGGCAAATTTAATGAGCACTATACGAATAGTTGAATAAAAAAATAATTAAAGAGTTCTTACTGGGATTTGGTAGAAAATAAATTAAATTGTTCAATCCCTAAAAAATTTCAATATCTGAAGTAATTAGGGTTTCTTTTTTCTTTTCTAAAACTTGTTTAAAATATGAAATATGTTAAAAGAAAAATTTCTACACCATATCAAATTAAAATATATTAAGAAATATATTTTCTTTAGGAGGATAGACTTAGAAGAGAATATTTTAATTGTAATCCAATGATTTTGAATTAAGTTGAAAGTCAGGATTTCTTTGGGGTTGTTTGTTTTTTCCGCTTCAAACTTAATGGGTTTGAATCATAATTATTAAGTTGTTTTGTTTGTTTTTTAAGTGGCCAAACAACTTTAAAATACCAAAAAAGAACTTAAAATAAAAAGTAAAAAATCTTGACTTTTCATTTAATTGTAAATCATTGAATTGCATTAAATGCAATTCAAAATCTTTTCTTCCGATACTGTCCCCCCATATATAACATATTTCCAATTGCATCATAATTATATATGTTATAGAAATCTTTATTTTAATATATTGCTTATTTTAAATAGCTTTAAAAATAAAAAAAGAGCCATAATCACTTTTCATATTGGTGTTTAATATCAAAACTTTATTATGATATTAGAGTGATGTATTTATATATTATTTTTTTTAAAGTGTTTTGTGTAAGTTTTCCTACTGCTCTTTTATTTTTGGAAAAAAAAAACTCTTTTCTTTTCTTAGTAAAAGTGAAGTTTGTTTGTAATCGAAGAAGAAGAAGATCATGATTCATGATCATATGTGTTCATATATAATTATTATTTTGGACTGTTTTTATTTCATATTATATGTATAATTGTTTAACATGAGTATAAATGTAAAATTACTTATTTTCAGACAATTTTACTTTTAAAAACAAACGTGTTGACAATACATTTAGATGTGAGGAAAAAAAACAAACATATCATTCAAGTTCAGATTCCAGTCCCTATTCAGTCTTTAGTAAAACTCAGGGTTGTTCAGTCTTCTGACAAAAAAAAAAAAAACAAACGACCCCTTATTTTTTATTTTAAGTTTTTTTTTTATATTTATAAGTTGTTTGATGACTTAAAAAACAAACAAAACAACTTAATGAGTTCAATTCAGACCCATTAAGTTTTAAGTGGAAAAAACAAACGATCCCTAAGTAACTAACATAATAAGTCCATTTTTAATTTAATAATGAGCGAATCAATTACTATTCACTAGGTAGCTTGTATCGTGTGTGGAAGGGGATGTCTAAACCACTAGTTAAAACTTAAAAGCCATTGCGTACAATTCGTGATTTAGGGTCAGTTAGGTATTACTATAACTAATATAATAATCAGGTGTAAAGTTAATCGGCTGATATTTGGTTAATTTTACTTTTAAAACTACTGTATAACTCAAAAACAGTATACATATGTTTGGTAATTTTATTTCAAAAGTACTGAAATAGTTACAATAATTAAAAAGGACATGATTTTAGAGCATTATTTCATTTTTTTTTATTAAATAAAAATTTAAGTAGAATATTTAAATTAAAAAAAATTCTATAAGAACAATAAAAATATTTTTAAAAGATTTTATAAATTAAATGGATATTTAATTAGAATTTTTAATTTTAAGATGAAATAATGTATATAAATGATCTTAATTTAATTTCATATGGATAATAATAATATTTTAAAAGATTCATTAAATGCTGAAATAAAGTATTCTATAATCAATTTTAAAAAGAAACCATCCACCTACTTCTCAAAATCACTATCAAAACTTGTTAGATTATCAATTAATCATTTTTAAAAGTTTTACCAAACATCATTTAATATCAAAATTATAAAATAAACTGATTTTAACTTCTTAAAAGAAATACCAAACTAACCCTTAGTTGAAAAAATTAATGATTCTCATATATTCTCAACTAGCGAGGAAGTGGCTCTAGGTCTTACTCATCATTGACAGTGACCCTTGTATATGCCAGCTATTTTTCCGGATGTTACTATAACATTGAGACAATATTTGCATTCAGTCATGTTGGTATGTTTGGGTATGGGTTGGACACCCAAGTATGACCAAGTCCAAGCCCAT
This sequence comes from Dipteronia sinensis, assembly GCA_033220585.1. NCBI lineage: Eukaryota > Viridiplantae > Streptophyta > Magnoliopsida > Sapindales > Sapindaceae > Dipteronia > Dipteronia sinensis. The sequence continues at coordinate 34,056,645 of CM065639.1, read as the reverse complement.
GCAAAGCCCATGTAAACATAGCCCAAGCCATAGCCCATACACCAAATAATATATATCTGCATGGGCAGTTTATGAGAAGTTATTGCATCAGTTGAAGAAACCGATATGCACACAAGAATACATATACATACAACGTGTATTGGTGTGGCTGTGTAGTCTCATGTTGTAATGTGTGAAATACCGTGAAAACACAGAATGCATGTGTGTTTGTTTGTCTAACAGAGAGCAACACAACAGAGAAACATAAAATACAGAGAAATGTGGTGAAAATCATGAGAGAATTTTCACCCATCCAAAATCTGTTTGTAGTTAAATTGCATTGCGATTAGAGGGAACTTTCCGATTTCGAGATCGTCCTCCGACCGGTGGTACAATCCAGGTGATCAATCCGCTTCCGCTGTAGAGATTTGGATTTCCGTATGGTTAACGGTAATAATCCAAATTCGTATTTTGTTTATTTGACTATATTTTGTTAGTGAAACAACAATCATATACAGAAACAATCAGAAAAGGGAAGATATTATATAGAATAACAAACAAAATATATAGGTATATATATAATACAGTGAAACAATATATATATATATATATATATATAAATACCAGATTAACAATGTAGTAAAAAACAGTAGACAGAGGCATGCAATTGCAATTGCCTTAAGACAGTAAATCGGCCTCTACTCCTGTGCTTGTAGAACCTTGACCGACTGCCTCCCAGGATACTCTGTCTGTAATTCAGAACTTAAGCACAAAGAACTCTGAATTCTGGCGAATTTAATGTGAGTTTTTTCTCTCTCGGGATGAATGCAAAATATATTGAAAAAATTAAAAGTTAATTTTGTTTCTAAACGTTTATTGTATTTAAAGAAAATGAACAATTGTAATAGACTGTTGTTGTAACTGTCTGATAAGGACACAACTTTTCATGTCTTAAATTCAAAATTTAAAATTAAAATTAATTTAAAAGTTAAATTTATATCAAACAACTTTACTCAAATGTTTTTTCCAACAATACCCCACATTTGAGTTAAAAGTTGTTTTATCCTACATGTCTGATTAAAAATGCAGATGCTAAATGATTAACTGAGAGAAAGATAGATATGATATGCATCAGGGTAAGTGTCTTTTGGACTTGAACTTCCCTTAGTGAAAATATATCGGAACTCCTAAGTGACGCAGTGGACTTATGATCTTGAACTGTTCACTGTTGTAGAAGAATAAGACAATATATCACACACATATCAAATCTTAAACATTTCAATTCATACGGTTGTGTTCGTTTTGGTCCCTGAACAAAATCCTGGATTCATAGGAGATTTAGAGAATTCAGCCATATTCTCATAAATGAGACCCCACATTTACCCCTATATAGGTAACATTAACTTAGAATATTCTGCCATATTCCTCTTGATAACAAGATGTTAATGTCATTAAATGTAATAACATACCCTATATATTTCTGTAGACAACACACCTTATCACTAGAATAGGTCATGGTGTGTTCAATCTTGAATTGAACCAAACTAGTTTTCCTTTTGAACTTAGACCATGGGATCTCCAATTAACTAAGTTAGGTTTCCATTTGGTTCGACGAAATTGGCTTGAGACCCATTCCCTTTGATGTATACTTTATTTGCTCTTTTGGTAGACCTTTGGTTAATTGATTTGCTAAATTTTCTTTTGATTTTACATAATCAATAGAGATAAACTCCATTAGAGAGCAATAGTTTAATAGTATTATGCATGCGTCTGATATGACGTGAATTACCATTGTAAATATTGCTCTTAGCTCGCATTTGTGCAGCTATATTATCACAGTGTATGCAAATAGCTGTAAGGGGCTTAGGCCATATTGGAATATCCTCTAAAAAATTACGAAGCCATTCTACTTCTTCAGCTGCTTTATCTAGTGCTATAAACTCAGATTCCATAGTGGATCTTGCTATACATGTTTGTTTAGAGGATTTCCATGATATTGCTGCTCCTCCTAGAGTGAACACATATCCACTTGTAGACTTGATTTCTACATTATCTGATATCCAATTTGCATCACTGTAACCCTCTAACACTGGTGGATATCTTGTGTAATGTAAACCATAAGAGTGAGTATACTTCAAATACCTTAATACTCTTATAAGTGCATTCCTATGTTCTTTTCCAGGATTACTTGTATATCTACTAAGCCTACTTACAGAGTAAGCTATATCAGGCCTGGTAGAATTCATTAAATACATTAAGCTTCCAATGATTTGTGAATATTCAAGTTGAGAAACAGCATCACCAGTATGTTTCTTCAATTTGATAATCATATCATATGGAGTAAATGCATGTTTGCAGTCAAAGTGACCAAACCTTTTCAAAAAAATTTCCATATAATGAGATTGTGTAAGGACATATCCTTCATCATCTCTTTTGATTTGAATTCCAAGAATGACGTCAGCTAAACCCATGTCCTTCATATTAAACTTGGATTTCAACATATGTTTGGTGTTGATGATTACATCTTTGTTTGATCTTAAAATCAGCATATCATCAACATATAAGCAAACTATAGCATAAGAATTGTCATCACTTTTGACATACACACATTTATCACATTCATTAATTTTAAAACCATTTGTCAACATTGTGTGGTCAAACTTCTCATGCCATTGCTTCAGAGCTTGTTTAAGTCCATATAGTGATTTAACAAGCCTACACACCTTATTCTCTTGACCTTTAACTATGAACCCTTCAGGTTGTTCCATATAAATTTCTTCCTCTAATTCTCCATTTAAAAATGTTGTTTTCACATCCATTTGATGTATCTCTAGATTTTTAATTGCACCAATAGCAATTAACATTCTAATGGATGTAATTCTAGATACTGGAGAATAAGTGTTGAAATAATCCAAACCTTCTTTTTGGCGGTATCCTTTAGCTACTAATCGAGCCTTATACTTGTCTATAGTTCCATCCGCCTTTAATTTCTTTTTGAAAATCCATTTGTATCCAATTGGTTTATTACCAGGTGGTAAATCAACCAATTCCCATGTATGGTTTTGTAAAATGGAATCAATTTCACTTTTAATTGCTTCCTTCCATATAGAAGCATCTGGAGAAGCCATAGCTTCTTTATATGTTTGAGGCTCATTTTCAGCCAAGAGAGTAAGAAAATCAGGACCAAAATTCCTTTGAATTTTTGTCCTTTTACTTCTTCTAAGTTCTAAATTTTCTTCTTGAACTTTTGATGAAGATTCTTCTTGAACTTCATAATAAGTTCTCTTTTTGTTAAAATCAATTGTTTTCTCCTTGTAACGAAAAACATCTTCAAAGAATTCAGCATCAACTGATTCTATTATAGTATTCACATGTATGTCCGGAACTTGAGATTTCACAACAAGAAATCTATATGCATCACTATTGTTTGCATATCCAATAAATACACAATCAATAGTCTTTGGTCCAAGTTTGGTTCTCTTTGGTAGAGGAACCTGGACCTTTGCTAGGCAACCCCACACTTTCAAAATTTTGTATGACTGTAATCTACCTTTCCACATTTCATAGGGAGACTTATTTGTTTTCTTGTGTGGAACTCTATTTAATATTTTATTTGCAGTAAGTAGAGCTTCACCCCATAAATTATGAGGAAGTCCAGAACTATTTAGCATGGAATTTATCATGTCTTTAAAGTTTATGTTTTTCCTTTCAGCCACTCCGTTTTGTTGTGGCGTGTAAGGGGCTGTCATTTGATAAATAATTCCATGTGTAGCACAAAAATCAGAAAAGATTGAAGAATTATATTCTCCTCCTCTATCTGATCTTAACACTTTGATTTTTTTAACAAGTTGATTTTCAACTTCTGCCTTATATTGTTTGAAAACATCATCCTTGTTAAGTATTAAATAAACATAACAAAATTTACTGCAATCATTTATAAAAGAAATATAATAATTCTTTTCTCCACGTGTTGGTGTAGATTTAAAGTCACAAAGAACACTGTGAATTAAACCAAGTAATTCGGTTGATCTTTCCAAAACTGATTTGAAAGTTTATCTAGCAAACTTTGATTCCGTACACATTTCACATTTTTTATTAAAATCAATAGCAAACTATGGAAGCAATCCTAAATTAACCATTCTATAAAGAGAACGAAAATTAATGTGTCATAATCTAGAATGCCATAAATTAAAAGAGTCACAAAAATAAGCAGAACCATTATTTTTATTAGTAATAGTCAGTACATTTAATTTAAACAATCCATCAGCCAAATATCCTTTGCCTACATACATTCCCCCCTTTGTAAGGATGAATCAATTTGATTCAAATACAAGTTTAAACCCCTTATTGCTAAGAAGTAGACCAGACACCAAATTCTTCCTCATGTCAGGAACATATAACACTTCCAGCAATGTAAGCACCTTTCTAGAAGTAAACTTCAACATGACTTTGCCCTTGCCAATCACATATGCAACAGAATCATTGCCCATGTACAACTTCCCTTCATTTGAGATTGGTTAATAATCTGAAAACATGTTTTTGTCTCCACATATGTGCTTTGTAGCACCAGTACAATCCACCAATCTCTGCTATTTGACACCATAATTCCTTCAGAAACAACAGCAGCAAGATTATTGTCATCTATCTCTATTACATTGGCTTGATTATTGTTGTTTGATTGGGCAGAATTATTGTAAGAACCTCAGTTTTATGATTGGCTTATTTCATGACAAATCACATTGGGGATGTTTGTAATGGGTAGCTTAGGTTTTATTGTGGTTCTTCATCAACAAGCTTCCAAGATCCCATAGTGCTTCAAGAGAGGTAGTTTACTTGTCTTGACTCTTTTGAAGAGATCTTAGTTGCACACACTCACTTGCATGCATTATATTCTTGATTACATGCTATTGAATGATGCATTGTATGCCTCTTTTCACACTCCACACTTGCACACATTGCACATTAATTAGTGTGTTGAGTCTGCCTGGAAAAGAGAGTTTCTTCTCTTACCGCGGCCTAGACCGCTTGGCAGGCGCTGCTTGCACCGCGGCACATAGAGCGGTATACATCAGTTGGCACATGCTGCCTTGACCGCGTCCTGCACACATGTACGCCCAGCGGTCCCTGAAGCGGTAGACTGCAGTAGGCCCATGCTGCCTGGACCGCGACCTGTGCACTTGCACGCACAGCGGTCCCAACCGCGCTGTTGTCCAGACGGTGCACTGCTGTATGTACCGCGGTATGGACACTTACCCGAGCCGCGGTCCAGCAAGCGGTATTGACGGGATTTTGTTTCTCAAACCCAAAACGACGCAGTTTTGTCTAGGGTTTCTATATATATGTTCTCTTCTCTTCTTGGCCGAATAAGAGCTTCATGAACCCATTTTTATGAGAGAGAACAACCCTTAGAGAGAGAAAGCTTCAAGCTTTGTTCCTTGACTCTCCAAACCTAAAACCCATCACCTTCATGCATTTCTAAGCATCTTTAAGGCATGGGTCTTCATCATTAGTTGACTTGGTAAGTTGAACAAAAACCCCATATTTATCATTTGTTCATACTTTCCAAGATTGTGTTTTTATTGCATTTATTAGTTGATTAAATGCTAGGACTCTATTTAATGCATATATTTATGAGTTCCTTGTATGATTGGGTTTGTATTGTGATAGCTTGCATTTAGGACATATTTGCCCTCTAGCTAATTAGGACTCATTGATTGCATTTGTTAATTGCATTTATTGTCCTTGCCATGATTAATGACAACATATGTTGAAATGGCTTTGTTTGATGACTAGAGTTTAGATTTGCACATCTATATCTAGTTAGGTCTTTATGAGCATTCATATAGACATTGATATCTAGGATTTGCATTTATTGATATCTTTAAATCCCTAGATAAGCATTTAGTGTTGCCTAGCATTATTTGTATTTTGAGTATTCATATATTCACTTAGGTTGTTAATCTCTTCTTGAGAGTTAAGTCTTGTGACTACAAGGTGTAGTGCACAAGCAAGTGAAGTCTTGCAACCAAGGTATGGTTGGCAAGCAAAGTGATCAAGGATTCACTATAAAGGCCCGTTGGGTAGTAGTGGTAGGTTAGTGACCGAGAATGGTGTGACTAGAGGTCAACCTAGGTTGTAAACATCATTACAATAGTGGATTTGAGGATCGTGTGTGGCTAGAAGGATAGCCCGTGGTTTTTCCCTTGTTGAAGGGTTTCCACGTAAAAATCAAGTGTTATTTATTATTCCGCACTTTACACTTGATTTTGTATGTTTGATTTAATTGGGTTATTTGTTTAATATTGACTAATCGAAAAATTGGTAATAATCGATTAACAACCCATTCACCCCCCCTCTAGGTTGTAGACACACGTTAAGAGTGTATTTTCAATTATTATTCTTCTTGTTGCTGTAGTCTTGAGCCTTGTGGTCGATTTTCCCACACACCCAACAAGATCCTTTAATCTTCTTAAAGTTCTGTCCCTTTGGTGCATGAACAACAACCTGCTTCTTTGCATTTTTCTTCTGGAATTAGCTCTTTGGCTTTGATGTCCCTTCTTCTGTACTGTTTGCATTGGCTTGGAAAGATGTACTATCATTTTTATCACCTTTTCTGTGATCCTCTTCAACCCGAAGCCTCAAGATTAAATCTTCAACAAACATTTCTCTTCTTTTATGCTTTAGATAACTCTTGAAGTCATTCCAAGACGGTGGCCGTTTTTCAATATGGCACCAACTTGAAAACGTTCACTGATCGAATAGTTTTCAAGATGCATTTCATGAATAAGAATCTGCAATTCTTCAACTTGCTTAATCACAGACTTAGAATCAACCATGTTAAATTTTAAAAATTTTCCAATAACTAATTTCTTTGATCCAGCTCTTCAATTCTATATTTTTTCTCAAGAGACTCCTACAATTCCTTTGTTGTTTTACAATTAGAATAGATATCATAAAGAGTATCATCCAAACCATTTAATATGTAGTTTCTACAGCAAAATTCAGAATGAGTCCATGCCTTCAGAGCACTGAGAGCCTCTTTTGTTGGATTGTCACCCGTTTTTGGAGCATCTTCTTTGATAACATGTGCCAAATTCATGGTTGTTCAGAAGAATAACATCTTCTGCTGCCATCTTCTAAAGTCCACACCTTTGAACTTCTCCGGCTTCTCAGCATAAGGATTCTTGCCAGAAACAGATTGTTGATCCATGTGAATTACTGTCTTAAGATTGTTAGTGAAACAACAATCATATACAACAACAATCAGAAAAGGGAAGATATTATATAGAATAACAAACAAAATATATAGGTATTTATATAATACAGTGAAACAAAATAAATATATATATATATATATATATATATAAATACCAGATTAACAATGTAGTAAAAGACAGTAGACAGAGGCTTACAATTGCAATGGCCTTAAGACAGTAAATCGGCCTCTACTCCTGTGCTTGTAGAACCTTGACCGACTGCCTCCCAGGATACTCTGTCTGTAATTCATAACTTATGCACAAAGAACTCTGAATTCTGGCGAATTTAATGTGAGTTTTTTCTCTATCAGGATGAATGCAAAATATATTGAAAAAATTAAAAGTTAATTTTGTTTCTGAATGTTTATTGTATTTAAAGAAAATGAACAGTTGTAATAGACAGTTGTTGTAACTGTCTGATAAGGGCACAATTTTTCATGTCTTAAATTCAAAATTTAAAATTAAAATAAATTTAAAAGTTAAATTTATATCAAACAACTTTACTCAAAACGTTTTTTCCAACATATTTAAATACTTTCATTTGTATCAGAGCTAGGTTAGGTTGTATTCTGGTTTTCATTGGCATCTTAGAGCATCTCCCACCCATTCTCTATCTCTATCTCTATCTCTAAAATAGAGTTTCAAAAGGGAATAATCCTTCCAGATTCTATCTCTAAAAAATTTTCACTCCCACCACACTATGTATCCTTATCTCTATCTCTATCCCCATTTCTATTTATATCCTCAAATAACTTATATTTTCATTATAATTTTTTTGTTTCTTTAACAAATTATTGTTCAACTAAATTTTAACAAATATTGTTTATAATAACATTTGTAATTTTTTTTTACTTTTTTTTTTTAAAATATAATGTTTTATTAGTGCATGAATTTATAAGTATCTTACTAATAAATAAATACGCCACCCAATGAACGTGAACGTGAAGAGAATAAAATTATAATGATAGATTTGGATTCTATTAAAAATCCCAACGAATGTGAATTTTTTCGAAGGAAGAAGATGAAAATTTTAGAAAAAAACATTCACAATTCAGGTGGATATGAAAGTCATTTGGATGGCTTTCCAAAATATTAATATATCTGGACATTATCATATGTTATGTTGTTATTATTTAAGTTTTTTGTTTTTTTATCCTTAGTTTAATATTTTTATGTTATTTTAATTTTTAATATTAATATTTATTATTTTAATACTATGTTTCGGTTTTTATTGTATTACTAACTTATAATTATCAATATGTAATAATAGATTTTTTTTATAACATAAAATAAATTTTTTTTAGAGAAAATTATAACAAAATAATAACATGAAGAACAAATGATAAAGTATGGTAAATAAAAAGTTATTCATTAATATTCAACATTGGACTCATTTAAAATATAATTTTTATGTTAATAAAATGTATAAATTAGAATTTATTATACATTAATTGAATTTGATGGAAAATGTAAAAGGATATAAATGGAATAAAAAATGTTGAAAAGTGAATTAAGAATATGAGATTTGATACTCTAAATTTAGAGTATCAATATTAGAAACTCTAAAAACTTGTCTTGGAGACATAAATTTAGAGTATGGTGGGAGTAACTCATACTTTAAATTGTCTTGGAGACATAAATTAAGAGTAGGTGGGAGATGCTCTTAGGTTTGTTTATTTTGTCTTTAGAAAAATAAATGAACATTAATGGCACAACACATATTCTAGTGTTAAATTTCGTTTTTTTGTGGGAATGTGTGCATATATATGTCATTATAGGTTCTGGAAATTCATGCCACAAATTGTATTCAAAACTTTGAGAATTCAGAAGAATTGAAATTTGAAACCCGTGATTGTAATCGGGTCAAAACTTAATGTCATTTTTTTTATTTCTCTACGATCATGGTGCCATTTGATAGAGCCTTCTGAGAGCTTTCCAACGATAGGTCATTTACATAATTTGGATTAGTATAGAGGGAGAAAAATGATTTTGAATTTTTCTGTCGAAAATCAAAATCTGGAAACTTATTTTGAGTTTAAATTTGGGTGAAGAACATGTGGCACACGCTTATAGGCGGCGAGTGCACTTCACCCAAAACCCAAATGTCAAATCCAAGGGCATATATGGAATCACAATAAACTTTAGAGTCAGATGGTGGTGGTCCAGTGATCGGGAAAGACCAGGAAGGCGGTGCATTGAGTGCACGCACCACCGTCGTGTGCGGGAGACGAGCGTAGCAGGCCCGAGTGGCTCTGCTGTTGACACATGGTCCTACCAGAATGTGACACGTGGCCCAATTTCACGCTGACACATGGCGTCAACGTATTAGTGAAGAAAACCATTGAAAATTTTCGAAGATCGTAGCGGTTTCAATTGCCACGTCATCACCTCGGCCATGTCTTCAGCCGGACCGGTTTTCGATGCCGGTTAACCGGTTGGATCAGTTTTCGGTACCAGTTCTCAAGCCAGACCGGTTTTCAGTGACCAACCCAATTTTTTCGGTGATTTTCACGACGTCCAAAGGCAGTTTTCTGGCACAAAAGGTGGTTTTCCGTCCACCGGTGGAGGTTTTCAGACGAATTATTTAAAAAAAATTATTATTATTGTTTTTTATTTATTATTTATTATTTTTTTTGTTAATTCCATTGATTTGTTTCGCTCCAATAGGAGCTGAATATATATGCCTTACAAATTCCGGTTGAGGATTTTCAAGTTGCTATTTTTAGGACTAGGGTTTCCGACGCGGTTTTCGACTATAGTTTCCGGTGTGGTTTCTAGTGACTGTTTCTAGCACGGATTCCAGTGACAGTTTTCGATGACGGTTTTAGGCTCAGATTTCTAAAGAAATATTTAGGTACGGCTACTAATGACAGTTTCTGGTACGACTTCTAATGAAGGTTTCCGATAGGGATTCCGGTGATGATTTCACGATTTCTAGTTACGGTTTTCGGCACAGTTTCTGGTGACGATTTTCAGTGCCGTTTTCGATGACAGTTTTCGACATGGATTCCAATGATAGTTTCTAGTATGATTTCCGATGACGGTTTTCGATACTATTTCTAGTATGTTTTTTCTAGTTATGGTTTCTGGCACGGATTTCGGTGACGTTTTTTGATGCGTATTTCAATAACAAATTTCGGTGGTATTTTTTTCAGCTATCGTGGAATCTTCCAACGGAATTTCTAGCAGTGTTTCTGACAGCTGCGGAATTATCCGACGCCATTTTCGGTAGCATTTTGGCCACCGTGGAATTTCCAGTAGGAATTCTGAAACTTTTTCTGACAGTCATAGGATTTTCCTGTGACAATTTCGACGACCGAAATTTAGCTTCAGTGGGAGCTATATTAAAATGTCTTCGATTAGAATTCTCCATCTAATTAATTAAGCAATCGGGAATAAGAAATTTGGTTATTCCAAAATGAGCACCCACAATAGTACGGAGTCGTGGGAGTAGTACAATGATAAATAAGATTCGTTCCACGAGGATTGATGAATTGATTACCACAATTGATTGATTAGACTACTATTTAGACAAGCAAATATTTGATGATTGAATTATACTACTCAAAACCAATTAAATTAAACTAAAACTAAAATGCAATTAATGAAACTAAACAAAAAAGAAAACAAAGCAAAGTAGCACACAAACAAGTGATTGTATTTCTAATGGGAAATTAGGCTAAGACCGTGAATCCACCTAACCAATTTCACCAATTTATAGACACACCATTGAAGATAAAATATACAAGTGCAAATGTAAACTCGTGAAAACCCTCAATTAGTCTATACTCTCTCTCAAGTAATAGAAACAACACTTATATGCACCAATAACCTATCTCTTGATGGTCATACAAAATACACACAAGTTCATTAAGCTTTGTGGCTCACTAATTGAGTCCTAGAGACTAGCCTCAAGTATCTCTACCTTACTAGACATCTATCATGCATTTCATCGAGCACGTTATGTGCTTCTCCTCTTGGTACATCACACAACAACCAAATAAACATTAAATGTTAGCTAGACACTTAATATTAATTATAGCATGAAATACACATACATAAGCACAAGCAATAGAGAAAGTGGTGGTCTTTATTGATAAATCATGGTAAAGGCTTCATCTTGGCCTTAGCCAAGAAGGATTTAGTTCATAATAAAATGTATGGCCATACAAGATATGTAATGAGTACAGGCCATGAATGAATACAAATAAATGTCAAGAGAGAAAGGATTAGAGTAAACTAAGTTGAAGAACTCCTCCTCTCTTGCTTGGTTATGATAGACTTCTTCTCTCTTTGACTTCTCTCACTCCAAGATGTAATTTTGATGAAGGGTCTAGGTAAGGAAAATAGGTGGTGAGTGTTTGGTGAAGTGGGATTTGGGTTTAGATGGTGATTTGATGAAGATTTTAGGTGATTTGGTAAAGGATTTGAGTTAAAGGTTGCTTATTGCAAGTTTTGGACTGTAATGGGAGTGTTTGGAGCTCAAGAGTCGTGCAAGAGGTCCCTTGACTAGGTCTTAAGTGGGGTATATATAGTGTTTGGAATTATGGCGCGAGATCCTAAAAATTCTTCAGAAATTTAGCCTGGCCGTTGTACACCCACTGTACGAACCGCGGGTGAATATTGGTTTTCCTTTGAATTCTGTACAGCGAAATACAGGAGCAAACAAAAGTGGTGAACTTCTAGAGCAAATTCATTGTTCACCCTCTATACGAACAACGATTCTTGTGAAATGTTGACACCAAACCGCTATTTGAACGGCGACAATGAGACGAGCTAGGAGGGCAATGACATTCTGAAGTGAATTATCCTACATCCGCTATGTACTGCGGTTGTAGGGCGGTTGAGGCTCTACTTCTTCAAAAAATCCAGGTTTACCCCAAACTTCTTCAATCTTTACAAAAAAAACGCCCATGTAAGCTTATAAACCTGTATAGACTCAATTTAACCATCAAATACCTGGTTTTACCGGGAAAACTGAAAGCGAAATGATAGGAAATGGAACTACACAAAGTGTAGAAATAAGCATTATCAAAATTTCATTAGAATGTGCATTGGAAATGTACAAGGTTATTAAAAGACAAATGTTTCTAGGTGACTTAGAAATTTTTTGGATAAATCTGAATCATCTCATATGTCTTAATAAAGAAGATTTCATGAATCTTATTAATAACATATAGTCGCGGTAAATTTAGGACTCGTGCTTTTTAGTGGAGAGATGCAATGGATAGTATTTTAATGAAATTTCTCTAAGAGTTACTAGATCTATAAGATTGGATAAGCTAGAGCAAGGTCACATGATGTATTTTGGTCAGATAGCGTGTGAACTAGAAATCGTAGAGGAGCGCCACATTCTTGGGAATGTAAGGCGATTTACTACATCTGTAATGAATATTCATAGTGTTAGGCATATGAGTTATTGTACACGCAAATAAGGACCAAGATTCGAGAAAATGGCAGTTAGATGAGTTATGAAGACTTAGAGAGTCTTTTCTCAGTGGTGATCAATCCGAATCTGAGACGTAAAAATGAATTGTATAAAGTCCTGTATTTTAGAAAGCATACATCTGTACTGAATATTCATAGTGTCAGGCACATGAGTTATTGCACACGCGAATAAGGACCAAGATTTTAGAAGATGGCAGTTAGATGAGTTATGAAGACTTAGAGAGTCTTTTCTCAGCGGTGATCAATCCGAATCTGAGACGTAAGAATGAACTAGTATAAAGTCCTGTATTTTAGAAAGCATTATTATTTTATAAACCATTACTTTTGGTTTATTTACTTTGTAGTAAAAATCTGCTTGACCCGTAAAATGTTTCTAAGGACTTATGCATTGTATTCTTCTATAATTTATATGATCACCGGTTTTGGAAATTCTAAATTGGTGAGTACAATATTAGAATTAGAAGTTTACGCAAAGTACTAAATTTATGATGATTAATTTTTTGGAAACGAATGGTAATTAGGAGCTTTGACGACTTTTTCGATTATGTGCCTTAAATTGTTTCATCATATTTTCGGTTTGTGTTTGCAGCAAAATTAAATGTGTTTATTTTTGGAAGTTAATATGCTTGCATAGTAGATTGTATGTCTCTACATAGATTAGCATAAGATATAGATTCTATATCTATAATATTTTGGCTAATTCGAAAGTGATAAGCTGAATTAGGTGTAATCTGTGTGATTTAACACTAGAAAATTCAGTCTTTTTTAAAACAGCAATAGGCTCTTGAGATTATAACATGAATTATGATTGAACCTCGACATAGTACTTATTTTCTCGACATACAAGATGTGAAGACTTATCAAGCTAGAAGTTAAATTACTCGCATTATATTGCGGAATAACTTAAATAGTAGCCTCACATGTGTGTTTTGATTAGTACAATATGATTTATGTGAAGTGGTTTACCTTTGAGATATTGACTTGAAGGATAATTTTAGTATTATTTTGAATGCTAAAATCTTAGTAGGTTTGGTATCAAGTTTTAAGGACTTATACGAAGCGCCAAAATTAGTGGCAGCCTCCAATAAAGATATAAAACATGATACATAGACTAAGTGATCTGATCTCTTCTGACAGTTGGAACATATACAAGCTGGGTCATTTTCACTCATAAATGCATTGATTCGAAAAGAGTAAAACCCGAATTCAAGAATTTGTTAAGTCATGCTTAAGTTTTTGGCTAATATTTTCTTTTTGAATCTCGTCCTTTGTGGATTGTAGATAAGTGAAGATATACCATCCAACAAGAAACTGTAATTCATACGTTGAGTAAAGTTAGATTATTAGAAACAAGATGTATATGTGTTAGAATAATCTTGGAGTTAAGTACCTACGAATTGGGTTTGCATGGTAGCTTAAATTTGAACTCCATGATGTTCTAATATACACTTGAGATCTAACTGGCTTTTAGTGTACGCAGTTGTCCTCATTGATTCGGGTTATCGTTAATAATCACGATGGTTGTATGAATATTATTATAGCAAATTATATTCATATTGTACTTGATATTTGTTTAATGGTTTTATAGTATTATATGTTAGTAGGGACGGTTATAATTTTGTTTGTTTTTCAATCATTGCAATGGTGTTGATGTTGATATTTTGGCATGCTAGATTAAGTCATGTTGGACTAGATAGAATGAGTATATCAGGTCAGAGAGGACTAATTAGACTCATTTATCTAGCAAGAAAAACAACTAGAAAACCATTTAGTAAGGAACTAGATCAAAAATTCCATTGCAACTAATTCATTATAACATTTGCAATTGAATGAGTGTAAAGGCTAGACATGAAATTTCATATCTAGTTACATTCATTAATATCTTTAGACGTCTCGGTCATGTCTATTTGATCTCCCATAAATCGAAAGCATTAGATTGCACTAGATTGTTTGGTTGAGGATCATAGTAGATGATAAACTTTTGAGTTTAAAGAATAAACCGAGTGTGAATATATCTTTCTGAACGGTTCAAGGAATTGTTTAGCAAGTAAAGTATAGAAATATATTTATTTATTCCTAGGACTTCGTAGCAAAATAATATAGCAGAAAGAATGAATAAAATATTGTTAGAATGGTTAAGTCTGTGATTGGGCAAGTGAATTTTTTAGTATTTTACTAGAAGATATGTTAATTAATTGTTGCCTAGTCACTTAATCATATTCCACTAGATCATACACTTCCACACATTATGAATTATGAACTGGTAGGTAGCTTGGTCTGACTAATCAGCAACCCTGGGGGTATGCAGGTTATGTTTATAATCCATCTCATAGAAATGAGAAATTGGATGCAAGAAGAGAAATTGTACCTTTGTTTGATACTTTATGCATTCCAAAGGATAAATAAATGATGGTGTACAATTAGATAGAAGTGTGACTGAATTAGAATCACAAGATGTCATTATTAGAGAATGAATATCTTAGTAGAAGCGATTTTGATATAGATATCTGATTTTAAGAATTGGATGATCTGTGTTAATACGCAAGTGGCAGTAAATTAAAATCTAACTTGATCCTCCATCCCTAGTGGGAGTGGAAGTCTACACTCTAGTGGGAGTAGAAATCCGTATGGATCTTTCATCCCTAGTGGGAGTGAAACAGCTGTTGAATCAGCTGAAGTGATAATTTACCAACTCTTTATCAGATGACATCTTGAAAATATACAAATACGGTTAAATTTCCTAAAGCTAACATAAAGGGGGGGTGAATAAGTTTTTAACCTCTTTTCAATCCCTTGAAACAAACAAAAGTTTATCCCTCTAGATAGGATGTATCACAACACATTAAGATATGAGAGCTCATATAGACTTATTCAAAAGTATATTCAATTAAGCATATCAATTAAAGTCTACAATTTACAAGTGAAGAGATCAAACTAAAACATAAATCAACCAACACTTGTATTTATATATACGTCCAATATACACAAGTACAAATGAATGAATGACTATATCCAAATAAGTCAATGTATAAAGATAAATGATATATAGAACTTTGATCAAGAGAAAGTTTGCATTACAAGTTGTTGATTGAAAATTCGCTCTGGGTGAGGAATTTCAATTAACACCCTCAGACTGCTACCCGGTAGGTCGCAATCGGGGAGATATCTCTCCCGTGTGGTGGTGGGGATGGAATGGATGTAATAGAGAAGAAAGGAGAATAACAGTATGTATATATGAATAAAGGGGGCGATATTTTATTGATCACTGGACTTGTAACAATGGTGATAAACTTTAGGATCATAATACAATTACTCATGCTTCTCTATTTTACACATAATGGCAATGGCAAAATCGTTTGTGTCGATAAGTGGATATTTTCTCTCAATGGTGATCCCAAAACTCTTACTATTTCTGGAACCAAAAACTGCCATCAGAATCCCCCCCCCCCCCATTCGTCCTTCATGGCCGTATTTATGGACCCATTTTTGTTCAAGAATCTAGTCATTTTATTGAGCATTATTTGGAGTCCTTTTTTAGGCGTTGAAAGACATTGAATAAAGCTAAAGGCGCGAGATTTGATCCCTCCAATTACTATAGCATTTAAACTCTGATTCGGTTGACAGTTTGGTCTCATTTATGGCGCTTTAAATGGCGAAGAAGTCAACTTTTCCCTCCTACGTTGTTCGGACGAGAATACTGACTCTGTATCCTGATGGCGCGGTACACTGATGTACTGATCTGCTCCTGCTTGCATGGCGCTTGTTTTGTACCTTGTTGGCGTGACGCTTGTTCTACTCTGTATCTCGAAGGCTAGGTACACTAGTGTACCGGTCTGCTCTTACTAGTGTGGCGCTTGTTCTAGCATGCTGGTATCCTCATGGCTACATTCTTCTCTCTTAGCAGGAAGGATGCCTATCTTGGTTGGATTCTGGGCTGATGTCGAGGTACTTAGGGTACCAAGTAGATGTCGCAGTACCTAGGTGCTAGGTAGGAGGTACCGGGTATATGCAAGCTACTGGGTATGTGGTATCGTGGTACCGGCTCCACTTGGTATCAAGAGTGCGGTACCTGTTCTTCGTAGTTTTGGTGATTCATTCAGGCAGACAAGACAATCACGGTTCTGGCACCACCAGATATCGACCCTTCCTAGATAGCGGAACCGATGCTTCCAGGTACCTGAGAGCTGGGAATGGTCCCTCTCAAGGTCTTACCAGGTATCAATACGATGGAAAATTCTTTTTGGACACCTGTCAAAAAGGCCTTTAACAGAAGTCCCCCCTAATTTGAGCACTAGTATCTGGTTGGGGTTGGAGTCAGGATTTGTAACACATTGAGAATTTTCAATAACCATTTTCTAGAATGAAATCTTCCCTTTGCTTGCTGACTTAATGGGCATTCCACGTGTCTAGCTAGGATAGGCCAATTTCGAAAAAGGAAACAATTTAGAGGCGCAAGTTTCTCGAAATTGTTTCTCCCACGTCTCCAATTATCCCGTGTCATTAATGTCCTTTCTGCCATTGGTAGATGTCTCATATATCTATAAGTATCTTGCCCCGATCACTCACCTTTCACATTTCTTCTTGCCCTCTTTTTGCCTTGACCTTCGATCTTCCTTTTGCTACGACCGTGTCTAACTCAGACAGCTTAAATTAGATTCTTGGCGACGACATCGCCGCTAGTGGGAACCTCGTTCCCAGAAAGAGGGCATGTGAAGCGGGTGGCGACGGAGAAAGTGCTTATACTCAGTAGCGTCGTCGGCCAGACTGGAGTGTGACGATCGGGTTAGGTTTTAGTAATTCCCTGAAAACCCTGATTAATGTTAACGACTGGCTCGATCGTCGAGGTCGACGATGTAGGAGGTGGTGGAGAACCGGTCGGAGAGTCGCAGCCGTGACTGATAGGGTTCTTAGTGTTGTGGAGGGAGAAGTGTGAGATGGACTGAGTTACCAGGGAATCGGGGCTAAGCGAACTCTGGTATGTATTCCAGATGGAGCTTGGTTTTTAGGGCTGGTTATACATCCGGAGGAGAAAAGGTCCATGGCTTTGCACCTTTACTGACGATGTACACGTTGCTTGGGCGAGTTGCAAACACGTGGTCGGTTGCATCTTAACATAAATGGTTTCATAACTATCCTTCTGCTTTTCCCAGTTCTTGATGATTCTTACTCAGCCTCTGTTCCTACCTCGGTGACTATGACGAGGAAGGTGACCTAGAGAATAGACCAGAGACAGATGAAGCCAACCAAGTAAATATCACCCGGATGCAGATTTTCATTCCTCCCCCTACTTTGTTGTTTTTTTGTTTTTTTGTAACCTGGAAATGGGGAATGGGCTCCCTAATTTGATCAATTAAGCATTCACTCTCTTTTTCCTTTGCCATGTATGTCTGGTTAACCTTCATTCTGACCCCCTTGGTTGAATTCTGCTGTATGTTTCTAATTTTGATGTAGCACTGACCTGAGAAGTAGTCCCCAGTTTAAACCTGACTTAACAATTTCCTGGTAACACAAGAAAATTTTAAGATTTGTTCAGGTTAGATACACGGCACCAGTTATAGCTAGTACTCTGATCTCCTGGTACTTAGCCCATGAATTCTAGTAATATTCCCTGAGGAACATCGTTGACAACTGATGGTCCCGTTTGGGAGAAACAAGGTACCAAGCATTCTTGATTTGGGAATCCTGGTACTCAAATGATAGCACACTTAAGTAGTTCGGGTACAGGGAATTCACATTTTTTGGAATCCCGGTATTTAGGAGACATATTCATATATGTGCACTCGGATCTGGATACATGGTGTTCCCACGTGTACGGAATCCTGGTACTTAGTTGATATTTTTGGCGAATCAAGGTACCTTGCTTCCCTGTTTCAAGAAACGTGGCACCTGGCCTAAAATGACCTTGGTAGACAAATGTGTTGTTTAGATACCAGATCCTTCTTGGCGGGGGGTGGTGCCCAGCCAAGGCAGCAGGAGGACCATTTGGTTGTCCTGATCTTGAGGAAGCTACGGGCAACCAAGGCCACAACTTTGCATCCTTAGTCTGGTAGGCAACTATACATTTATGAACCAGACCCTTCATGGCTGGGGGTGGTGCCCGGCCAAGGCAGCATGAGGGCCATTTGGTTGTCCTAGTCTTGAGGAAGCAATGGGTAACCAGGGCAACAACTTCATAACCTTGTTCTGGTAGGCAACTATACATTTAAGAACTAGACCATTCATGGTAGGGGTTGGCGTTTGGCCAAGGAAGCAGGAGGGCCATTTCGCTGTCCTGGTCTTGAGGAAGCGAAGACAACCTGGGCCACCACTTCGCAACCTTGGTCTGGCAAGCAACTATACCTTTATGAACCAGGCCCTTCCAGGTGAAGGGTAGTGCCCGGACCAAGGAAGCAGGGGGGCCATTTGGATGTCCTGGTCTTGAGAAAGCAACAGGCAACCAGGGCCATAACTTTGCAACCTTGTTTTGACAGGCAACTATGCCTTATTCGTGGCGGGGGGTGGTGCCCGGCCAAGGTCGCTGGAGGGCCATTTGGCTGTCCTGGTCTTGAGGAAGCGACGGGAAACCAGGGCCACAACTTCACAACCTAGATCTAGCAGGCAACTATGCCTTTATGAACTAGACCCTTCTCGGCGAGGGGTGGTGCCCGTTCAAGGCAGCAGGAATGCCATGTGGCCTTTCATTGTTCATGGCGATAATGGCGAATTTCTCTGCTGAATATTGGAGATAGAATGCAGACAAGTGTAGATGGAGAAAAAAGGAGATTCTTCTTTGTTGATAGATCAAATGGCGATACAACTATTTACGGGGTACAAGAATCTGGTAATGCCTATTCAGGGTGGTACCGGTTGGCCTTCACTAGAAATTTTAGCTCTTCTAAGGGTAGAACATCTTTAGGTGATCTGCATTCCATGTGTAGTCGATAGGATGTCCCTCCATATCTTCCAACTTGTAAGCCCCGCTACGGATTACCATTTTAATCATATAAGGGCCCCCTCAGTTTGAAGTCAGTACCCTGTCCGACCTCTTCCGGGTGTTCTTAGTTTCTTTCCTGATGACCAAATCCCCTTCTTTAAACCTTCAGTTCCTGACCTTCCTATTGAAGTACTGGACAATCAGGCTCTGGTAGACTGCTACCATATGTTTGAAAAATCAGAAAATGCGGCCGCCTATACGCTAGGCGGACGCCGGCCAGTCCCGTTTCGTCAAAAGCGGCCATACTAGGCGGACGGGGAAAAAATACGCTGATATGGTCGGAAAAATCTGCCGATTTCAAAAAATTGGACTACGCGGAGTCAAATTCGTTGACTCCGCCTAGTCATTCAAAACGTGACGGTCACTGTAGTTCTCCATCATCGGTGAGTGGGTGGTCACCACCCCAACCAGAAGCTTCAGAAGGCGCCGGAGAAGAAAACCCATGTGTCCGGTGTCCAGATCCGACACCATTAACTGTGAACCGAGAGAAAAAATTCAGATCTGGAAGGATGATTTCTGGAAAGTGGAAACAGAGTTAAAGAACAAAACTAGATCGAGAGATAGAGAGAGGATCAAATCAGATCTTTATAGTTGGGGATCAAATTTAATCTAGAAACTGGAAAGAAGAAGAATTTTTATTTTTGATAACAGTTGGTTAGCAACACACACATAAAGAACTCAAATAAGAGAGTGAAAGAGAGAGAGAGAGGATCGAGAGAGATCAGAGAAGATGTTGTTGACTATTTAAGGAGTTGTAATTGCTTGTCATGTGAGAATGTGAATGGGCAGAGATATACTTTTGAGAGTTGAGATAAAATTATTAAAGTTTTTGGGTTTTTTATTATTATTTTCTTTTTAAAAAATGTGGGTCGGAGGTAGACTAGCAGTCTAGTGACTCTAGTTCCAATAATATAGAAATATAAAATAAAAAATAAAATAAAACTATTTTAAAAAAATCAACCGCCTAGAAATCCGCCTAGACGCCGTCTAGACCGCCTAGGCGCTAGGCGCTGGTCTACCGCCTGACTAGCACCTAGCATTTACTAGAACACTGTTTCTACCTTTTCTGCTACCATGTCTTGTTTTTCTTCTATGAGGTCCAGGTTGGCCCTCAATTTGTCATCGTTAGCTTCTGGCTCGAAATACTGAACCCTGAAGGAGGTCAGTTTGTGCTCGATAGGCAGGACGACCACTACCTCGAAAGCCAATGAGTAGGGGGTTTCTCTAGTAGCAACCCTTTTAGTGGTACGATAGGCCTATAGCACATCAGGGAGCTCCTCTGCCCACTTGCCCTTCTCCTGCTAGAGTTTCTTCTTTAGAAGCTTTTTGATGGACTTGTTCGTGGCTTCTACCAGGCCATTTCTCTGAGGTGGGCCACTGATGAAAAGCGGAGCTCGATTCCCAAGTTATCACAGAAATCCCGAAATCGTGCATTATAGAACTGTTTGCCCAGATCAGTGATAATGGCCATCGGGGTACCGAACCGGTAGACCACGTTCGTTTTAATGAACTTAGTTGTGTTTTCCTCTGTAATCCTAGAGATGGACTCTGTTTTCACCCATCTTGTAAAATAATTGATGGCTACTATAGTGTGCTTCGCTTGACCATACGCGGTAGGGAGTGGTCCGATTAAGTCTACCCCCCAAATGGTGAACGGATATGGTGAGCTGATAGATAAGAGTCGTTCTGGTGGAAGGTGATTTAGATTGGCTGTTCTCTGGCATGGTTTACAAGACTGCACAAGCTGCCTTACATCATGGTGCAAAGTTGGCCAGTAGTACCCCATGTGAAGTACTTGGTAAGCTAGCGCTTCTCCCCCGGTATGGTTTCCACAGTCCTCAGAATACACCTCTGTGAGTGCCCAACTCGCGTCATCGGAGTGTAGACATCTGAGTAGGGGGAGGGACCTCTCTCTACGGTAGAGGTTCCCTTCTACCACACAGTATCGAGCTGAGATCCTTTTGAGTTTGTGAGCTTGATCAAGAATTTCAGGAAGCTTTTCTTCTTTGAGATAGTCCACTATTGGATCCATCCAGCAGGGGAGGCGATTCACGGGATTAACCTATTTTCCATCTGTTACGCTTGACTGGGAGATTACCTGGAGCGGTACCCCATTTGACAGCACCTGCCCTCTACTCGCAGCTATCTTGGCGAGGACATCAGCCTGATGGTTCTGATGCCCTTGAATCGGGCCATAAGCATCTGGACCTTTTCAAGGTAGGGTGTCATGTTGTCTCCCTTAGCTTGATATAGTCATGTTACATGGTTGACCACTAATTGTGAGTCACTCTTTACGTGGAGATAACTAACCCCGATTTCTGTAGCCACCCTTATCCCTGCTAGTAAAGCCTCCTACTCAACTTTGTTATTGGTGGCGCTGAACTCAAACCTGAAACAATGGCAGCATTCGACCCTCTCTGGATTGGTCAGAATAATTCCTGCTCCACTCCCTACTTGACTGGACGGGTGATAAGGTCGTCGTTGTGCCTACCAAAAAGTTATTTCTAATTAAATCTACCTCGCAAATGCAACAAGTCAAAGAACCAGTATAACATGTAAGCAAGGGTCATGCCCATAGAGAGATGGTATCCGTCTGACTATCTCTAGCTAAAGCGTTATTGAAAGCGATGTAAATAGAACATGGAAAGGGTAAGAATACTGTGTGTGAACTGTATGCATACTACGGATAGTGTGTGAGGTGTGAATAAATTAAACTAAATTAAATTACTCTAAGGTTGAAATGTAACCAGGTGCTTGCCTTTCTAAATCTAGCTAAAGAAGGAAATCAATTACACTACAAAGCAATATAAATTAGTCTACTCCTAAAGGCAAAGCACCCTAGCTAAGAAAATAAATGTGGCTTGTAGAGATGCAAGATAGTGGTTACAATAGGTATATAAATTCACCAAACAGACAAGCTAGTCATATTGATTATAAACACTCAAGCACCATTCAACAAGGATTCAAGGGCTAGTTCTCTTGATTAAGGATTCCAAAACCAAATCATCTATTATTACGAATAATTTGTTGATTAAGGAATACCGAAATCAATTCTCATCACTCAACCAAAGGCATGGAATGAGCAATTGTGTCTAGGTCTAGACCCATTAAGCACAAGAACAATACACCAAACAACATAATCTAGCATAAGCATGCATAAATCAAGTTCCCTCTATTCAAGAGTTAACAATAATGATCCATTCACAGTTAATCAACCGGACACAGATGTGCCCCTTTCACTCGAATCAATCCATACATATAGATTCCCTTTCGCTACCAACATCCAAACAAGAGTGAGACTCTACTTTTTACACTACATCATTTGTTTATACTAAGTTACACTACATCATTGTTTTAATCTAAAGTCTCACTTATGCAAACATATCAATTCCTACTCATTCACTAACATACATGTCAAGAAAAGAGAGATATAGTAATAAGCTGAAAGAATAAAGTCAATATCCAAGTTGAATCTAAGTAAATACCATATGTAACAAGCTCAAGTTGTAAGTGCCTCACTTTTATAATTGGCTTATTTTGTTGACAAAACTACATTGGGATTGTTATGTAATGGGTAGCTTAGTTGATTGTGATTAACAGGCTTCCGGACATCCCAAAGTGGTTTAAGAAGGTATATCACTTGAATAACTCTTTGAAGAGATTTAGTTGCGCACACACACTTTGTTCATGCACGCTTTGTTCACCATGTATTTGTCTTCGTCATTACTTGTATGAGTGCATCATTTACACGTTGCACATACACTTGCATGTATTTGTATTGACATGCATTCATTCACTGTTACTAATGTGTGTGCTTCTTCAATCACACTCGCACTACATGTCTAGATCTAAGTGTGTTTGTTTTTTAGTGTCTTTTGACCATGTGTGTGGGTCCCTGTACGCGGATCACCACCCATGCAGCCACCAACTGCAGTTGTCCTGGTGTAGTTTCTAATCCCCGGTTCACTGGTGCGTTCGTTAGTCTTGAACTAGAGAAGTTCCTTGTGCGCAGGTCAATGCACGGGTTACAACCCGCGCAGTAGACCAGCGCAGTTGGTCTTGGAGCTTGGTGATCCCTGGTTTGATGGTGTGTTCGCTGGTCATAAACCAGCAAAGCCCATGTGCACAGGTTAGTGCGCAGGTTGGCAGCACACAGTGGACTTGCGCACTATGTCAGTTTTGCTTGTCGTTTTGTAAACTTGTCCAAAATGTCATAGTTTCTTTTAGGGTTGTTATATGTACATCTCTTCATCCTCATTTCATATGAAGAGCTTAAAATTTTAGAACTTTGAATAGAATAAGAGTGTCTTGCAAGGAAAGCCACCAAGATCCAATCTTTATTGACCAAAACCCAAATACACATCTTTCATTCAAGGATTAAACATCATCTAGCTACATCTAGGATGTATTCTTGCATGGGTCTACATCAAAGCACATGACTTGGTAAGAAGAACATTATCTTCATTCTTTCTTGTGTTCTAGTTTACCAAGATAGCTATTTTATGACTTGTTTGCATCAAGTTTGAGCTTTTTACTTTCAAGATGATATTTTTGTATGTTTGATTGGGTTTTGTATTGTGATAGCTATTGCATCTAGGTTTGCATTTAATTCATATAGCTAAGTTATATGTATGTCATATAGCAACATGATATCTATGATTGTTTGAATCATTCATACATGAACAGATAAGCATTAAATGTGTTGATCTAGCATTTATGAATTTAGAATATTTTCATATTCACATTAGGTTGAATATCTCTTCACTTAAGAGTTAAGTCTTGTATGTGTCTGAAAATACAGCTCAAGCTTGTGTCTACAACCTAGAGGGGGGTGAATGGGTTGTTAATCGATTATTACCAACTTTTTCGATTAGTCAATATTAAACATATAACCCAATTAAAACAAACATACAAAATCAAGTAAAAGTGCGAAAGTATAAAGAACACTTGATTTTGACATTGGAAACCCTTCGACAAGGGAAAAACCACGGGCTATCCTTCTAGCCACAGACGATCACAGAAATCCACTATATGAGTAAAAAGTTACACCCTCAAGTGATACTCGGACTCTCACTTTCGACAACCTCAGGCTATGGACACTACCACTCGCCACTCTTGGTTCAATCCCTAGTGATATCCTCTGATACACTACTCTTGGCCTGAGCACCTCCTACTCTACCCGCAGGCCTTTTATAGTGGCACTTGACCGATGCTTGCCAACCAAAACTTGGTTGAAAGACTTCAATGTTTAGTGCAACTTCACCCCGAAGCCACAAGACTTTGACTCAAGAAGAGTATAAAAGTCTACGTGTGTATATGACAATATACTCAATGCAATAATGTGCAAGACTAAACACAAAATGCTTAACTAGATGTTATAATGCAATTAAACACTCTAGTTATCAAACAATGCCTACATGTACACACATGAGGTCTCAATTAGTTGTAGAGAAATTCTAACAACCTAATTGTCAATTAAATTCACATAAACATTCATAAACTTGACTAGATGCACAAAGTCAACCTAATCATCAATTAAGCATACATGAACATTTATGGATTAGCTATTTAGGCATATATGACCTAATAATGCAAGCTATCACAAACAAACACAATCAAATATTCATGAACATTAACTAGTTGATTAAAACATAATTTCTCAACCTAGTTATCAATTAATCACACATGAATATTTATGACCTAGCTTTTAGGCAAAAATGATCTAATCAATTAAGCTATCACAAACAAACCCAATCATGTTATCAAGACTCATAAATATGCAATAAAGTAGAGTATAGGTATTTAATCATTCAATAAATACCTAATCTAGAGTAAGAAGAACAATAAATGATATTCAAAGAAGTTCTTGCTTACCTAGTCATGAAACAATGAAGACCCATGCTTAAATGATGTTGAATGATGCAAGATGGAGATGGGTTTTGTGGTTTGGAGAGTCAAAGATGCTTTCTTGAAGCTTTCTCTCTCTAGGAGCTCTAACCTCTCTCTAAAAATGATTTTTTGAGCTCTTGGTCGGCCAAGAAGAGAAGAGGGAGAATATATATGAAGCCCTAGTTAAAACTACATCGTTTTGAACTTGGGAAACAGAATCCCGTCAAAACCGCTTGCTAGACCGCGGCACAGGTAAGTGTCCAGACTGCGGTACATACAGCAGTGCACCGTCTGGACAACACCGTGGTTGGGACCACTGTGCGTGCAAGTGCATAGGTCGGCGGTCCACAGTCGTGCATGACGCACTGGAGAATACCGCTCCGTGTGCCGCAGGTGCAAGCAGAGCCTGCCGAGCGGTCTAGGCCGCTGCTAAAGGGAAAAATCCCTTTTTAACACTCAAGAAAAAAGTCTATCTTACATGAATGCTGTGCAAGTGTGAAATGAGTGAGATGCACACAATGAAGCACAATTAACATGTCAAACATGTTATCAAATGAGATACAATGCAAGATATGATATCTAATGCAAGCTAGTAAGTGTTTTTGAAAAGGATGCACACTTATATAAACAATAAGGAACACAAATGCAAGATAAACAAAACATGCATGAAGTGTATGTGTGCACCTAAACTCTTCAAGAGACAAAGTCAAGTGAGTATACCTTTTGCTCTTGAAGTCATGGAGATGCTTGGAAGCTTGCCAACACGGACCTAAGCTACCTATTACACAATCATCCCCAATGTGGTGTGGTTTATCATGAAATAAGCCAATCGTAAAATCGAGGTCCTTACAATCTCCCCCTTTGGCTATTTCATGACAAAACAACCACTCACAAACAATCCTCACAAAATAAAACAAATCTATTGTCCATAATCACTTCTACATTACAAAAGAGATACCTAGAATTTAAATCTTCGTATCTTCAATCTCTTTGTAGAATTATCAATGTACCTACACACAATAGCAAGAAGCACTTTCCAAGAACAAGTGCAAGTGAGGTGAACAAATAAAAACAAGCATTGCACTTAAATACAAATAAAGCAATACAAAGAATGCATGTGCAATGCTCCCCCTAAAAGGTTACTCTCTCTCATGATATCTCCCCTAAAGCATAAACAATGCTCCCCCTATATCTCTCAAGACTTCTCCCCCTTTTTGTCATGAGATAGGCAAAAGAGCTCCTCCTATCGGGTTGCTTTAGCAAAGAGAGCTATTCACACAAATACATTGTATAATCATATACACAAACTTTATGCAACTTAAATAATTGAGAGAGATTCAAGGAGTTTTATTTAACAAAAAAAATGTGTGAATTTGTTGCTTTGCATGCAAGACATATAGCATTCAAGTTCAAGCAATGGTATTTGGCAAAGCAAACATCAAAAGGGTTTCCAAAAGAATTCAAACCAATTTGTACCCTTTTGTCATAAGCAAACAAGATATAGTTTTTCAAAATGAATTTCAATTTAAAGAGCAACTATATCAAACTTTATAAGCGAAACAAGACATGAGTGACTTTTGCACCCTTTTTGATTTTTCCAGGTAGGATACCCGTATGATAGTAGCCTTGTTCAACTAATAAAGAGAGAGAGAAGACTAAATTTGGATGAGACATCCTTATTTATAGCATGGATACAAGATCCTTATTGAGTTTAGTCTTCTCAGTTGCTTTCACACATATTTTGCACTAAAGCAATCAAAAACATTTCATGCATATCATTTTAAGCATGTCATTAAAAGTTCTCATGTCATGGAGATAAATTATGGGTCATTCAAATGTACTTTCCCAATCAAAATCTCCTAGTCCAAAAATGCATTGTTGAACTAAAATATCACATGGATTGCAAGTAAAGCAATGTTGCACACTTATTAAGAAAATAACATATAAGCATATATGTGCAACCAATCATCTCAAGCAATTATAAAAGAGCATAAAATTAATCAACTTTTTGCTTATAGCAAATCATGCAAGTTCGCTCTCTTTGCTTGAGCTCCCCTTATGGGGTCACAACCAACCAAGCCATTGGGAGGCATGAGCCCCTATAGACTTACCAAGTCCGATAGACCTAGTTGCATCTACGGGTGTCACATGGGCACTAAGGCAAGCGGGTTCATTCTTTCTAACCCACCTAGGTTCCACTTTAACATTTTTAGTGGTCATAGACATGTTTCTAGGTTCCCTAGGTTTATGCAAACTTGCCCTATTTTTCAACCGTTTTTCTTTCATGCTCTCTAATCTACACCTCTTAATGTAATTCAAGCAATTTGGTCTTAAGTGACCAATCATACCACAATAATGACAAGTAGGTACAAAGTAAGGATTTATACCATAGCATTGTGATCTCATCGAGGCATCGCCATGTTGATGAGGTTGTCTTTGATGGTGCATCGGTTTGCTTCTTATAGGAGCTTGAGCCGATTTATGGCACCTTTGTGGTCTAGCTTGTTGAGGTGGTTGAGCCGGTTGATCATGCCTTCTTGGTTAAGCATGCCACTTATGGTCACCTTATTTCTTGATGGTTGACTTGTTGGAGGAGGTGGTTGGCTTCTCAAGTACTTGTCCTTTCTTCTTGGATTGCCTAGGCTTTGGTTGAGTTGCCAAGGCTTGTGTGGACTTTCCTTGAGTTAAACCTTGCTTGGATGAAGCTTTGCTCTTGCCTTGAGCTTGAGGTTGTTTGACCTTGGCCTTCTTTAATTCTTCAAGGTACCTCATCTCTCTTTCCTTGACAATCTTCAAGGAGTTCTCTTTGTTGGTAAGTTCATCCTTCATTGCCTTTATCCTTTGGTGGCAATCTTCAATCTCCTTTTCATACTTGGACACATCAATCATGTCCGTCTTCGAGGAGTCATCTAACTTGGCCTTTAATTGAAGATTTTCCTTCTTCAACAAATCTTCACTTTCCTTGACTCTCCTCACTTCATCATCAAAGGGAGTCACTTTGGCTTTTAGTTGAAGATTATCCTTTTCTAATCTAAGGATATCATTTTCCTTCTCCTTCAAGGTCTTTTGAAGAGAATCAACCAACTCTTGATAATCCACCTTATTATCACAAGAGTTCTCGAAGCATGAGCCATCACTATCAAGGCTTCTCCTACTTGTGCTTGTGAGAGTCATATCATCAAGGCTTGCTTCACTCAAGCATGCTCCTCTTCGGTTTCCAAGTTCAAGGCCACCCATCTTGAAATCTTCAAGTGATAAACATTTGGTGATGGCTTGAGTTTCTTCATGATAGGAACCCGGAAATGAGAAGTAGTTGATCTCACTAGCAACCGAGCTTGTGGAGCACTCTTCAACTACTTCAACTTCGCTATCACTCCAAGTAGCGATCATAGTTTCTCCTCCCTTCTTGTACTTCAAGTTACCACACATGGAGTCAAGGTGGCCAACTCCACCACACTCAAGGCAAGGGTCATCTTTCCTTGACTTTTTCTTTTCCTCCTTCACCTTGGAGGTCATGCCCTTCTTTTGAGATTTTGTAAATCTCTTAAATCTCTCAACCATGAGAGTCATCTCCTCATCGAAGTCATATATCTCCCTTTAAACTTTGGAGGTCAAATCACCCTCTATCATCTCAATGCCACTCATAGTGTTTAGGGAATGAGATGAATGCAAATGAATGCAACCAACAAAATGTACACAAATGCAATACACACACAATCAAGAGCAAGGATCACCTAAGTATATCTAGGAACCCGCTTTGATACCAATTGAAAATACAGCACAAACGTGTGTCTACAACCTAGAGGGGGGGGGGTGAATTGGTTGTTAATTGATTATTACCAACTTTTTCGATTAGTCAATATTAAACATATAACCCAATTAAAACAAACATACAAAATCAAGTAAAAGTGCGAAAGTATAAAGAACACTTGATTTTGACGTGGAAACCCTTCGACAAGGGAAAAACCACGGGCTATCCTTCTAGCCACAGACGATCACAGAAATCCACTATATGAGTAAAAAGTTACACCCTCAAGTGATACTCGGACTCTCACTTTCGACAACCTCAGGCTATGGACACTACCACTCGCTACTCTTGGTTCAATCCCTAGTGATATCCTCTTATACACTACTCTTGGCGTGAGCACCTCCTACTCTACCCGCAGGCCTTTTATAGTGGCACTTGACTGATGCTTGCCAACCATAACTTGGTTGCAAGACTTCAATGTTTGTGCAACTTCACCCCGAAGCCACAAGACTTTGACTCAAGAAGAGTATAAAAGTCTACGTGTGTATATGACAATATACTCAATGCAATAATGTGCAAGACTAAACACAAAATGCTTAACTAGATATTATAATGCAATTAAACACTCTAGTTATCAAACAATGCCTACATGTACACACATGAGGTCTCAATTAGTTGTAGAGAAATTCTAACAACCTAATTGTCAATTAAATTCACATAAACATTCATAAACTTGACTAGATGCACAAAGTCAACCTAATCATCAATTAAGCATACATGAACATTTATGGATTAGCTATTTAGGCATATATGACCTAATAATGCAAGCTATCACAAACAAACACAATCAAATATTCATGAACATTAACTAGTTGATTAAAACACAATTTCTCAACCTAGTTATCAATTAATCACACATGAATATTTATGACCTAGCTTTTAGGCAAAAATGACCTAATCAATTAAGCTATCACAAACAAACCCAATCATGTTATCAAGACTCATAAATATGCAATAAAGTAGAGTCTAGGTATTTAATCATGCAATAAATACCTAATCTAGAGTAAGAAGAACAATAAATGATATTCAAAGAAGTTCTTGCTTACTTAGTCATGAAACAATGAAGACTCATGCTCAAATGATGTTGAATGATGCAAGATGAAGATGGGTTTTGGGTTTGGAGAGTCAAAGATGCTTTCTTGAAGCTTTCTCTCTCTAGGAGCTCTAATCTCTCTCTAAAAATAATTTTCTGAGCTCTTGGTCGGCCAAGAAGAGAAGAGGGAGAATATATATGAAGCCCTAGTTAAAACTACATCGTTTTGAACTTGGGAAACAGAATCCCGTCAAAACCGCTTGCTAGACCGCGGCACAGGTAAGTGTCCAGACTGCGGTACATACAGCAGTGCACCGTCTGGACAACACCGTGGTTGGGACCACTGTGCGTGCAAGTGCATAGGTGGCGGTCCACGTCGTGCATGACGCACTGGAGAATACCGCTCCGTGTGCCGCGGTGCAAGCAGAGCCTGCCGAGCGGTCTAGGCCGCACTAAAGGGAAAAATCCCTTTTTAACACTCAAGAAAAAAGTCTATCTTACATGAATGTTGTGCAAGTGTGAAGTAAGTGAGATGCATACAATGAAGCACAATTAACATGTCAAACATGTTATCAAATGAGATACAATGCAAGATATGATATCTAATGCAAGCTAGTGAGTGTTTTTGAAAAGGATGCACACTTATATAAACAATAAAGAACACAAATGCAAGATAAACAAAACATGCATGAAGTGTGTATGTGTGCACCTAAACTCTTCAAGAGACAAAGTCAAGTGAGTATACCATTTGCTCTTGAAGTTATGGAGATGCTTGGAAGCTTGCCAACACGGACCTAAGCTACCTATTACACAATCATCCCCAATGTGGTGTGGTTTGTCATGAAATAAGCCAATCATAAAATCGAGGTTCTTACATGTGCCATGGGTAGTATACAAGTAAGAGCCTAAAATCACTATTAAAGGCCCGCGGTTAGCAAGAAAGGATTAGTAACCGATTAGGTGTGATGTGGTCAACCTAGGTTGTAATCGTTTTTACAAATAGTGGATTTGAGGGTTCGATTGGCTTTAGGCCCGTGAGTTTTAACCCTTTCCGGGTTTTCTCACGTAAAACAAATCATTGTGTCTTTATTCTTATTTTTTGCACTTTTCTACAATGATTGTTTGTTAGGGGTTGTTGTGATTAATTTTTACTAACTAAAAGACGACAATTAATTTGGTTAAAACCTATTCACCCCCCATTTCTAGGTTAGTTTAATCACTCTTAGAGTATTTTCAATTGGTATCAGAGCAGGTTCCTTAACATAATTAGGAAATCCCTTACTCTTTAAGAGTGTCTTGCATTAGATTGCATTTTAGTTAGTGTGTCTTGCTTGTCTTGTTTGATTGATTGCAGTCATCTCATTCACACCCTTAAACACCATGAGTGGAAACTGGATATGAGCGAGAGGGAGCATCGAGTACAAGACATCCACTTCTAACATGGGCTAATTACTCATCACTGAAAGGAAAAATGGAGTCCTACCTATGCCAAATAGATGATCGAGTTTGGATGGTGATTGAGGATGGTTACACATCACCCACCAAGACTCTCGCAGATGGATACATCGTTCCCAAGTTGATATCCGAATGGAGTACTCAAGACTTTGAAGCCTCCAAATGGAATAACAAGGCCATGCATGCAATCTTGTGTGCGGTGGATGAGAACCAACACAAGTTAATCCAAACAACAAGGAATGCACATGAAGCATGGACAATATTGGAAATGGCACATAATGGAACTGATGTGGTAAAAGACTCTAAGCTACAAGTCCTTCAAACCCAATTTGAAACTTTGAAGATGGAAGATCACGAGTGCTTTAATGACTTCGAAGTGAAGCTAATGGATATTGTCAACCAAAGTCACCAATTGGGCGATCCATATTCGTATAGGAGGATAAATCAAAAAATTATGAGGTCTCTCCTGGAGAGATATGATGCAAAGGTGACCACTATTGAGGAGAATAGTGAATATAAGAAGATGAAGCCAAGTGAAATAATTGGCAAGTTGTTAGCCTTTGAGTCAAGAAGAGCTCATACTTCAACAACACCTTCAAAGAAGCAAAAGAGCATTACATTGAAGACGTCCAAGGAAGAAAGAGAGGAAGAAGATTCAGATGAAGAAATGGCTTAAATGTTGAAGAGGTTCAAGCAATTTATGAAGTTTGAGAAGAAGGGTTTAGGCTCCAAGGGAAAATTTGTGAAGAAGAAGACTCCCTTCAAAAAGGTGGAGAAGAGTGAAGAGAAGAATTCCAAGAAGGGGATTCGATGCTATGCAGTTTATTGGGTATGGTCGCATTGCTCCCGAGTGTTCTAATTTAAATAAGAAGAAGAAATGAAAGGCTATGGCAGCTACTTGGAGTGATAGTGAAGACTTAGACGAGGAAGAAAAATCTTCGGATGATGAAGACCAAGTTACCAACTTCATTGCTTTCTCAACATCTCACAATGGCAAGGAAGTTATAAGTGACAAAGAAGAGGAGAATGACAAGCTATAAGAAGAAAAAGGTGTTGATAGCAAATAAAGCTGGGTACTTTATTTGTGGTTAATCTACAGCTGCGGTCCATTCCGTAATGTACGGTGGTCTTATCCTAAACTATTCATATGGTGATATGAGAATGGAGGCACCTTATATGATGTGATTATATAGGATTGGACCACGATCTATATGAATCTCTCACCAAGATCCATTACATGATGAGATTCATATATATCGACAAATGATGGCTATATGTGGGTGATCTTAATCCTGAGTGTCTTATTGACTCCTTTAGGTTAGATCGTGGTTTTTGATATACCATGGGTGAGATCGGAGTTGCATTCTCGGTCAATAACTTCGTATGTTGGAATCGCGGTTTGGTTTGTGGCTGGGAAGGTCTGTACACAATAGTGAAATCCGCTCTTTCTTGTGAGAGGTAGATCGTAGTTCCCTTAAGGGTTGATTCGGGGCTTGAACAATATGAGCGCTCTCCTTCTTTCGTAAAGGAAGTTGAGATTTATTGTTCATTAGAGAATCAATGGTACTTAATGGAAAATATATAATTAGAGGGGTATAACGGACTTTTATGACCTAGCTCTAATTATGAACTGCTTGTGGAGAATCACACCATATGTAATAGCTATATTGTTGGACACTGAGTTTTTGGTTTGTGTAAAAACATCTACATTTAAGAGAGTGCAGCCTCAAGTCTTTAGTGGAGTAACTCTGAGGTTAATAATCATGAAATATTAATTAAAGAGTTTAATTAATTTTTCTAAGGATTATTGGAGCTCAAGACTGTGGGTCTCATAGGTCTCCTTGCTAGCCCGAAACGTTGATGGTAACAAAGGTCTCGGTTAATTAATTGGACCAATTATGTTACGAAAGTAACAAAAATTTTATTCAGGCAATTAATTAAATAATGTGATTATTTAATTAATGGATTATTAATTAATTAAATTAAATATTGGGATTATTTAATTGTATTAATAATTATGAATTATGAATTAAATTAATTATTTTATGGAGGTCAAGGGTTCGAATCAAGACCGAAACAAAGATATAAAATAATTTTGATTATTTAATCTTTAACAGGTTATGGGTTCGAGTCACAGTGACAACATTGACTTAAATGGGATTTAGAATTCTATTTAATATATGTCACTTGTATCCCTATCATGGTTTCAAATACTAATATAAGATATCATGATTTTTGTTTTAATATTAGATATTTAAAACAAGATAATTGATATTAAGTTTTTTTTGAGTATTTGATACTTAAAAATGCTTTCATATCTTATCAAGTATTTGATAACTTGATAAAGTCTTTTAATAAAGGTATTTGGAAGACAATTAAACACATACAGGTAAAACAAAAGAAAGAAACGAGGAAGTGGGGGTGTGGCCAACTAGAAGATAATAATAAATAAAAAAAAGTTTTTTTTTTGTTCTTGATTATTCAAGTGGTCGAATTCTCTATACATAAAGTAAGAGTTGTTTTGTGTTGTTTCTTCAACCTGCATTCAACCTCTTGAAGCATGTGACGTGCCCACACGCAGTTGCCAAAACCTAGGAGATAGCGAGGAAGATCCAGTGGTACAAATCGAAAAGCAAATTCAAGAATTAAAGAACGAAGGAGTTAACCTTTAGGTATGATTTCGAATCTTGCCTGATGTATTCTTATATATCGTATATTAGTTCATAAAGTTGCTTAAAATAATTTTTTTTTTAAGTTTCTTTTTAATCCCTTCCGCTGGGCGACTCTGGGGTTTATAGCTTCAAGCATATGTAAAGGAGTAATTGGATCATCAACATGCAAACTATATCAACATCTATTCATCTTAAGCTTTTTCAATCAAGGTCAAACCGATTATCATCTGGAATTTTTGCTTTAAGAGAATATATCTCAACATATGAGAGCGTGTGTGTATGTTGCTCGTCAATCCATTTCTGTTTTTCAACCAGAGCAATTTCAATTTTCAACTATACTCATTCAAGCTTTTTAAAGCTTTAAACCAAAGATTTATTTATTTATTTATTCTTTTCAACACTTCTTTGATTCATTTTTTTATTCGGCTTTCACTCATCATATTGGTGTAGCCCTTTTCTATGAAAGATTTCATAATGATGCATGTAAAATAGGAAATGTAAGATTATGTACACTTCATGAAGAACTAGACATAGACATCAAAGTCTACAAATCAAGGTTGCCTAGTTCTTATACATGAACAAAAACCTAGAGCATGCAAATCACCAAAACACACCAAAATCTTATATTTTAAGGATATAATCATTTCCCCCCTGTAGTATACCCATATTAGACACTTTGCCTATTCTAGTTTCAATTTTGATCTACATATATTCGAAAAGCCCCGGAAGTCTAGTTTCCAGCGGTTTTTACAGATTGTGATTCTGAATCTTCTAGAGGGAGTTATGCCCATTTTAGTAACTGATGCGCCTGCAGTGCGTGGGTCACTACACCGGTCCATACCGGCACACCTACCAGGGCACTGCGACCCATAAATCGTACGGGATCAGCCCAAGGGATGCTTTTAAGCCAATTTCAGATGGGGAAACTTGTCCATTCATGCCTATGTCGTGCCCTGGCTTATCCAAGCATATAAATACACCACTTTCTTCAAGACCCACATTCTAAGAACACATTTTAGAAAACCTAGATCACAAATCCCTCTCCACACATCTTCTTCACCAAATTGAGAGAGAGGAGCTTCAAAAGGCATCCATGGAGGTTTTCCTCCATGGATTACCTCTCCACCACCACCTACTACCATCACCATCCATCTTTGAGGAGGATTCAAGAGGAAAGAGCACCCTACCTTATCTGCGAGGAGGAGGAGCTTCAATGGAGGATGGAGACTCGAGATGACAATTGAGTTTCATCTTTTTGTTATTTTCTTCTTTGATGTGTATCCCCAATTGGGAAATATGCAAACATAACACTAGTTTCATTTATTTGATTAACTTGTATTTGATCTCTTTAAGTTATGTCCCATTTAATTGCTTTATAATTTTACACTTGACTTGTATGAAGTAGGCATATCAACTCTTTATGCATGTTCAAGGATAGCTCTTGTCTTTACATTCATGTTCATGTAAGGTAGAAATTGGTATGTGTTCATGATTGGGATTAGGAGTAGATTAATGTAATTTAGGAGTAGGTTAATTAAATATCCCATGATTGCTCGTATGTCGATGGATCATCCAAAATGCATGTTGTGGGTTGATTGGAGTACTTTTGGTTGTTTGGGTGGAATTCATGAAGAGTACATACCATGCCTTTGTGGATTTTGGTTCTATAACCTTCATGCTTAACACGACTCTTGGTTGTTGCTTACTCAGCATACCAACGGTGAGTAGTGATCGAGGGTTAGTATCTATGCATAATGCAACCAATGGTTGTTGCTCACGCGGCATACCAACGCTGAGTATCGATCGATGGTTGATCCTTTAATATTTATGCTTAATGCAATCCTTGGTTGTTGCTTACTCGGCATAAAAACTGTGAGTAGCGATCGGGGATTAGACAATTAACACTGCCACCATACGGTGGAAGTCATATTAAAGGAAAGGTTGAACACATGCTCGGAGTGTCTTTACAGTTAGCTATTATAGGTGGCTCGAATGTTGTGGTGGTCATGTGTACCTCTTGTGTTCATTTTCTTGCATCTCTCATATCCGCCTATTTTTTGTATTTATCTACTTTAATCACCATTCTCATCTCTTCATGTTCTCTTATTTTTCTTATCTTTATTTTTATGCTCTTGTCTCTCTCTCTCTCTCTCTCTCTCTCTCTCTCACACACACACACACACACACACACAACATGCTACACTTCACACACACCACTCTGATCCTTGCCATGTTCTTATTTACATTGCTTTCAATAATCACTAAGACGTGAGGCGGTCAACGGATGACACCTCCCTGTGGACGATATCATCGCTTGCCGCTTTACTAGTTTTAAAATTTAGAGCACATTCCGTAAGACTTTTTATAAATATTTTTTTGAATTGCAATTTGTTAACGACACAAAAAGCAAGTATCAGTGCAGTCAAACCACTCGGCCTTCCTTTGGTTTTGACAACCTTTGGATCTTTTTAAATTTGGCTCCGTGGACCATAATCGTTCAAGTGTTTTTTTGGCCTTATTTCTAATTTCGTCGTCAACCCTTGCAACGTATTCTGCAAAACAAGGAGTTCCTTTTTCAGCAAATTGAATCCTTCTTCAGTTTGGCTCCCGTTGTAACAGAGATAGTTACACTCTGAATTCAATGAAGCGAACCAAGAAATATTGATTCCCTTCGAAAACTCATCATCTGGCTGAAGCTAGATAAGAACGTCACACGCGCTGACTTCGTCCACCTCTTAAATATCATGGACTCGGGAATCTTTTTAAGGTGCTCTATTTTCATAACATAAAACATATAACGATAAGGAATTCCTTTACCTCCGAACAAATTGCAGTCACACGAAATTAAAGGCTGATTATGCTTTTCTGAATCCCAAACACCATCTGCATCGACTTCTTGAAAGCCAAACATGTCAAAATGGTAAACAACTTTCCTTTTCTTATCCGGAAATTGATATCTACACAGATAGTATACGTGACAGTTCTCCTCCTCCTCCGGTGCAATGTGTGTATATTTTGATTCATGCATAATCTGTTCAGCAACATCAAGATAAATTTGATAAGTGTATACAAAAGATGCTTGCTCCTCCAATGGCTTTAGGTGACTTAAAATGACCAGACTCTTGCTCTTAGAAACGTATTCATCACCAAAGAAATTGTTTCTTAACCGCATAAGGGCCTTATCAATTTGAGGGATGAATTTAAACAATTGCTCACGATTACAAACATAATCCTTCATGTAATTAGTCGTACCCTCGGATCATTGAGTTGTGCGCATGCCTGTAAAAAAATGGCCTTTAACATATGCTTCCGCCCACATATGCTTCTTCGCACACATCCTACTGAACCAGTCATTTTCTTCGAGACCATGATGCTCCAACATCTCGTTCCAAAGTTCCTCGAATTCGTTCTCTGTTAGTTTCTTATACAATAAGTATTGAAATGGTGATTTCCTCTCCTATTTATGAAGGTGAGTAGATGCATTCTTGGATACATGTCATCCACATATCCTGTGCCGTGAGTTGAGAAATATCTCATCGATGGCTTGTCGCATTTCTTTCATCTCCATCGTCAGTATAGAAATGGGTTGTTTCTGTCCCATGGATTCCATGAAAGTATTGAGGACCCATTTGTACGATTGCACAGTCTCATTCGACAACAATGCAACTCCAAATACACATGCCGCACGGTGGTTGTTTACACCGACAAATAGGACTAAAGGCTTGGTATAGGCATTTGTTAGGCATTTGTCTTGTAAGTGCTGTTGAAAACAAGACCGTCTCTGAAGTACTGGTATTCGAATAGGGAATGTGAGTCCCTCCAAAATATATTAGCCAACCTATCTTTCTCATATATGATGTACCTGCAGTATAAATTTGTTTCAGAAGACTCCTTTGACTGCAGATACATAAGTGGGGTATGTGAATCGCTTTCAAAAGCTTCATCCCGTATCTTCGCATCAATTCGGTTGTACATGTCCTTCAGTGTGAATCCAATTTTTGAGTAACCTCATTTTGGTTAACCATGTATTCATATGTCAAACAAGGTCTTATGCGGCACTTTCTCATGGCATCAATTTAGGACAAGTCTTTAGTGTCAATGTTCTGTGAGATCATACCCAAGCAACCTCACAAAACGTTGCTAGTTTATGGCAATGATTTTCCTTGAATGCCCTTACGTTGTACTTGTTCGTATCACAGTCTAAGCTAACGGAGAAACGAGCTTTGTAACCCACTCTTATCTGCAGCCATGGTCTGCATTTCGAATTTGTATTGCACATGTACTTCTTATGTCGAAAACCTTCCTTCTCACAGACCCATAATCTACTGGTTATTCTACCATCACTGTCATGGATTTTGTTGGACAATCTTACACTAAACCCAACTGCCCTAGAATAACCATGATAAAATGACCCTGCGTCTTCCACCGAATCAAATTTCTTTGCGATGACATATTTGTATCTCAAACCTCAAGTTTCTTTTAAAGTTGCGTCCAAAGACGAATATGGCACATAATCAACAACAGAAGAGTCCATATTTGGGGACACTTCAAATTTATTCAATTCGTAATTAGTGTTAACCAAACTTTCCCCTCCAGGCATTTCTGTTACTACACAAATAAAAAAAAATAAAAAATGACCAACATATGATTATCAAAACATGAAAAGCAATAATTACAATACGTACGTTACGATTATTTTATAATACATGTAATTACAGTAAAATAAAATGGATCATAGGACTGTATGTGTGAATGTATTTGTATCTAATGGTTATGTATTCTATGTGATTTCAATTAAAGTAAAGTAATCGCAACAACCAGTTTTTATCAAAGTAACGTGATGATATTTTCGGTTTAAACCTAAATACTATAGAATGACGAATACAACAGACATTAAAACACTATTGATACGTCGAACCACTAATAGTGTAGACTATTAATTATAGATATAAAAATGAAAGCAAATTTTGGAAATTATCGTATCATACATCAAGGAACGTGCAACCAAGTAATCCGAACAACTGTGGCAGAGATGCACCTGATGAAACGGTGAAGAATGGGTCGGAGTCGAAGATTTTTATACGAAGAATGAGAAACGATTCTAGTCTATCTGAAAAGAGCGACAGCTGATGGAAGAAATATATATGAAGTGTGTTTGTGTGACTAGTGTGGATTCTGGATATATGAAGAACTAAAGAACTTTAAGGCTAGAAGAGAAATATAGAGGAAGAAGAGAAGAAAAACGGTAAGAGATTACAAGCATGTTTGGTTGGGCTTTTGAAAAACCTCTATTTGTGAAAAATCTACTTGTAGTAGATCTTTTACCAATAGAGGTTTTTGAAAAGAAAATTATAGTTGTTTAGTTGGTAGACTTTTTTAAAAAAAATGTATATTTAAAGAAGCACCTCCCCATGAGCTTTTGTATAGTAGAGGTTTAAACTCTATTAGCCTCTACTCAATTTAAAATAGACAATCTCAAAAGTCAAACCAAACAACTCTAAAAAACTCAAATAGACGTTTGTAGACCTTTTGAGACAGTAGAAAGCTCAACCAAACGAGCATTAAGATGTTTATGGCTGGAAGGGAAAAAAAGAACAACTAATAGCAAGAAAAGAAGAACAATGGTAACTATTGAGTGGAGTGAAAAACAAACGGTCAAATAATTTAGTGAGTGGGAAGCGACTTGCTTAGTAGATCATTTTAGTATTCATATGTATGAATTAAGAGAATAAGTCATGACCACTGGATGTTTGTCTAAAAGCAATCAACGGTTGAGATTAGAATGATGTGGATTATTTTTTTTAAATTGTATGGTGTAATATATGTTGCAGACAAGAATGGGCCATGTACATTTATATATATATATATATATATATATATATAATTAGAATCCATAAAGTAACTTTCATGAACAAAAAAAAAGTAAAATATAACAATTTTCAATTTTATATCTGTTTTAATCATTATGTAAAATCATAGCAATTAACGCATCAATATTGCTTTTGATTCCACAGTATTAACCAAATAGTTGTCTAATTAACTTCACAGCATATTATTTCTTTAGCACATCTAACAGTAATTATTTTAAAAGCTACGGTAATACCAAACAAGCCATCTGTTAAGTTAAATAAGATAATTTTGAAAGTAATTTAGAATTAGTGAATATGATCGGTTTGTTATTTTATTTTTATGTTTTTGAAAGATTTTTTTTATGTTTCTAAATGAGAATTTATACAGTATTAAAGGTTTAATGTAAACGGGTCGATTTTATATTCATCCAACTGACCAAAAGTAGAGATGCACATTGGGGAAATGATGATGGATATAGGTCTCCCCATCCCCATCCTCACTTCCCAGACCCTTCCCCTGTCCCCACCCATTTCCCCATTTGGGGAAAATGAGGATGGGGAATTTTGGAGGGAGTTATCTCCATCCCTAACCTCAGTTCCCTATTTTTTTTCGTTTTTTTTCTTGTTTCCCCGTTTTCCCCATTCCCCTGTTTCTCATTTCCCTGTTTGACTAAAAATTACAAATTAAAAAAATAATAATAAACATTTCATTACAAATACGAAATAAAATCCATTAGTGCATTAAAAATACAAAACAAAATCCATTATAAAATAAAGTGTTTCAAATGAGTTTATATAGTTAGGATTTCCAAGGAATAAAAAAAATTAAAACACACTATAAGAAAAAAGGGCTATTGGGACAATTTTTTTTGTCCCAATAGCCCAAAATTCGTCCCTATAGACCTATTGGGACAAAAAAAATTCGTCCCAAATTTCGTCGCCTCAAATGGGTCTTAATAACCTCTTTGGGACAAAAATTCAAATTCGTCCTCCAAGAGTACCTTTTGCGACGAAACATAAATACATTTAAAAAATTGTCATTTTGTGACGAAATCTAAATTTCGTCCCTATAGATTTTTTAAGTGAACGAAATAAATCATCCTAATAGTATTTCTATTAGGATAAAAGTATTTTGTCCCTACAGAGAGAGAGAGAGAGAGAGAGAGAGAGAGAGAGAAATCAACATGACAAACTACCATCGGTGGGTCTTGAACTCGTGACCTAACAGGCATGTGGTGCCACACACTAGCACGCCCCATTAATTATAGCTCTTCCACCATTGTGGTTGTTGGGTCTTGAACTCATGACCCATGCAGGCTGCAACATGAGTGGTAACCTTTACCACCAGACCACATGTTTTAATTTGTTAATAGTTGCTCAATATTTATGTATAACCTATATAGGTTGTTAAATTTTCATTGATGATTTTAAATCAAACTCTTATTGAAAAAAACAATTTTTTGATAAATTTAAATTTTATTCCGTTAATCAAAATTTTAATTTCAATCATGGTTGTGCACCTCCCTTCCACACCTAGTGGTCAGGGGTTCGAGTCCCAACATGCACATTTTACAAGCATATGTGGGGAGTTTTCTCCCGATTTTTGGGAGCAGCCCTCTATCCGGTTGTGAGAGTTGTAGTTAATATGTAACCTCTCCCCGATAGTGGGATTAGTATTCCGGGCCGTGCTTGTAGAGTCTACTTAATCTCGCCAGGTCTCGGCAATAGTTGTATTTCAAAAAATGATAGACATCTATTATAAAATCTGATTTCTACTGGGACGATTATGTTTTGTGTTTTTACATTTGATGGTGTACAGCTCAAACCATTACACTACACAACTTCAACTTTGATAAATAATGCAAAACTATTTATAAATAATGTAAATATGTTATTAAATTTATGTTTTTATTAAACTTAATATTGCACTGAACAAATTTTAAAAAAATTATTACTAGATAATTTAAATTGATTCCAGTAATCTTTATAATTATTTTGAATGATATACAAACGGCTATTAAAAAACGTTTATTAGACAATAGTTTATTAAACTATTAGATCAATGGTTACAAGAACGAATCAGGAATGCAACTCCCACTTCAGTAGAGGTTTCTCCCCACATTTGCGATTAAATGAGTAAAATTAGATTCAAATCTTTATCACAAAAGAGAAGGAAAAGTAGTCATATACTTTGCTAAAGGTGACTGAGAAATATTTTCATCCCAATAGCCAAATAATCGTCCCTATAGGCATATTGGGACGAAAGACATTCGTCCCTAAAGACTACCTATAGGGACGAAATAATATAAAGACGATTTTTTTTCGTCCCTTTTGATAATATATTGGGACGAAATTTTCCGTCCCCTTTGACAACCTGTATTTCATCCCACTACCCACTCCCTCTCATCACAACCTTCCTATCACAATCGAGCCTTATTTAATGTTTCGTTCTCTACCAGTGTCGAACCACTCACCTGAAACTGAAGCAAAGCTTATCCAATTTGCTATAGCTTCGAATTTGTTAATTAAAGCATACTATTTATATGTAACCTCTATATGTTATTAAATTTTTATTATAGATTAATTCTATAAATTTCTTTTCTTGTTAAAAAAAACGTTTATTGTAGTATTTAATTAAACTATTTTTTTAAATCATTTATTGTCAGATGAAAGGGTCTATCGTTAATCGTACACGAAATAGAGAAACTTTCTTTACATTTTTCAATTTAATAAACAAATGTAATATTTGAATTCCTATCATAAAAGGGAAGGATAAATGTACAACAACTTTTCTAAAAGGTAGTTTTGCATTTTAGATTCTTATTTATTATATTTATAAAAGTATATATATAATTTTTCATAATTTTTTGAATTATCTAAAGTAATTAATATAAGAATGTGAAGCAAATTTAAGTATGGTCTTTGTCTCTTAGGAAAAACTTAAAAAAATAAAGTTAAAAATGAAAATATAATCCTGATAAATCATTATCAACAATAAATATTATTTTTATCCTAATAAAATAACCTCTATAATTTTTTTTTCTTTTCTTTCCAAAAAAGGGTCAAACTTTTTAGGGACGAATGATTTATTTTGTCCCAAAACACATCATATTGGGACAAATTATTTTCGTCCCTAAAAGTCTCGTTATTTTTGCACTTTTTCGGGACGAATAATTTTTTTCATCCCAAGAAGAACTGTACGACTCATACAAGTCAAAGTTGTTCGTACTTTATTAAATGACTGCCACCTTTCTTTTACTTGGACTCCAAGAATTAGGGTTTTACGTGTGTATAAATAGACCCTAAAAACACTCAGCAAGGGTTCACGAATCAAGAGATATTATTAGAGAGTAAGGGAGAAAAGGGTTTGTAATATTCTTTTCATAGTGGATTCTTTCCTCGCCGTCACCGGTAACCGTGGGTTTTTCCCGTTAGGGTTTTCCATGTAAAATCTTACTTGCTTGTTTCTTACTTTGTTCTCTTAGATTTCTTATTTAATTGCGAATTGCAATTAACTTGTGTGACGCGTGATTAATTTCACCATTCCAAAAATCACCGTCAACAATATATATGTGAGGAAATTGCAAGAAATGATCAAAAGGTTTATTGTTATTGTTTTGAGCCAGAAATTTATTTTTAATTATAGTTATCATCTTTAAGCTTGAAATGACAAATATGCCATCTTTAATTTTACCAATCCAAAAATCAAAGTCAACAATTGGCACTAGAAGGAGGGGGGGCGAACCTCCGTGAGTGTGTGCTTGCTGCTTAACATAGTTTGATAAAAGAACCTGTGCAACAGCCATATGGCAAATAGCAGAGACATGAGTCAGTCTCCACATGAGATGGGTACCCCACGTGGTGT
This sequence comes from Dipteronia sinensis, assembly GCA_033220585.1. Lineage (NCBI taxonomy): Eukaryota > Viridiplantae > Streptophyta > Magnoliopsida > Sapindales > Sapindaceae > Dipteronia > Dipteronia sinensis. The sequence continues at coordinate 34,012,418 of CM065639.1, read as the reverse complement.
CAACGACACTGGTGTAACCAACACTGGTGGTGCAGAAGAAGATTTGCCTTCCAGGATTCCATCTTCCATTGGGCAAGATATCACAACCTCTACTGATACAGCACTCGGTATCTTCCCAGATGCTTTCCAATGGGTTCAAGAGTCCCTGCGGAGAGTCATTAAAGACGCCACTAGACAGAGAATCAATATAACTGCCACCGTAAACTTGACCTCACTGTTCCAGCTATCTACACATGTGGTGGCTCGAGACTCCAGGATACGATCTGAGATAGCAATTCCAACCCCTGACGCTCCGTAGAAAACTGGTAAAGATAGGGCGAATCGCCATGAAAAGAGGGAGCGACCCCAAAATAAAGAATATCATCAAGACTACCAGGATCACAGGAAGAATGGGGACCAGGCCAACCAGGAAAGAAGGGAGCCCAGTCCGTATGACGATGCTGCAAGAGGTTATGGACGGGGAACAAGTTATGATCGAAGCGACATATATGACAGACATAGGATGAGGTCTAGATCACCCTCAACCGATAGAGAGGAACCCCTTAGGAGGCCTGGAGAGACAACTCCCGCACCCAAATATAATATTCATGACACCCAAATCACATGGCGAACTTCAAAAGACCCATATGGTCTTATCTTCCGCCAGAAGTTCAATGAACGTGGCAAACCAGAGGGAGAGCGAGAGGTTCTACTAAAAAGGATAGAAGCGATGGAATGTAGACAAGGATGCGGGAACCTGCTGATCGGTAATTCAGGTAGTCCATTCACAGCCTCTATAAGACAAGCCCATTTCTCGAAAAAAATTAAAATGCCACATGTGGAGCAGTTCAATGCCAACACCGACCCAGGAGCATGTTAGAAGATACCGGAGTGCTAAGGCACAATACGATTATGATGATGCACTACTATACAGGAAGTTCCCTCAAACGTTAGGGGATCAGGGGTCTAGATGGTTTGGTGGCCTTACAGGCGGATCGATCTGGAATTTTGAGGAACTGATATAGGCCTTCACCAGGAAGTTCATGGGAAATATCCAGCGTAGGAAATCGATATCCATCTTTTCGACCCTGAGATAAAGAAAGGATGAGAAGCTGAAAGACTACCTTACCAGGTTCTCGTAGGAAGTCTCGAAAATGCAGGACCCTATTGATGAAGCGGTTGAAGCTGCATTTAACAACAGTTTACAGGATAGCCAATTATCACTCAGTCTAAGAAAAAATGGCCAAAGATAATGGCCTGAAGGGAAATCCCAAAGGAGACCAAAAGAATAACTTTAGGAAAGGTAAGGAAGGTCGCAAGGAAGATGATCAGAAAAGCAACAGGACATATAAGAGGCAGTACATAAACTGTACTCCCCTGGCTCAGAAGCGAGAAGATATTCTAAATATAATCGAGGACAAGAACTTATATAAGAAGCCTCTAAAGCAATCCAGTTTTGCACGAAGAGACACTTCTAAGTATTGTAGGTTTCATCGAGAGAATGGTCATGAAACTTCCAAATGCTACCAATTAAGAGATTACATTGAGAAGCTAATCAAAGATGGACACCTGAAGGACATGGTTCTCAAAGGGGGTGATGATCGGCAGAATAACAATACCAAAACCGACCAAGACAGAAAAGGCAGTCCAAAGGGAAGTTCAGACGCCGAGGCTATCATCACCATTTTCGGTGGGCCGTGTGCAAGGAGAAGTAGTAGGGAGAGAATGTCTAAAGTCCGTGAAGCAGTAGATGGCCAAATAAACTTGGAGCTAAATTCAGTGGGTCCCGACCAGAAGAAGCTTAAGCAAGGTTAGGATCCGATCATTTTCACCGAAGCTGGTGCCCACGGATTGGATGTTGAACCGAACGATGCGATCATTGTGTCAGTTCGCATCAGCCATTGGGAATTATTGAGAGTATTGATCGACAATGGAAGCTCGGTGGATATCCTGAGCACCGAGGTAGTTGATCAATTAGGGCTTCAAAGGAAAGATCTGTAACCATTGGCCATCCCGCTCAGAGGATTCGGGGGAGCAGAAGTGAGATCTCTAAGAACAGTCAAACTGCCAGTCGAGATAGGGAATTTTCCATGTCAAAAAATAGTACTGCTCAATTTCGTGGTCGTTGACAACGAGAATTGGCCATACTATGCCTTGTTAGGTAGACCATTCTTAAACAAAATGAAACCAATTATAGTAACTTACGCCTTGACTGTCAAGTTCCAGATCGAGGCTGGAGTTGGAGTATTTAAAGGCTCCCAAAAATGGGCGAAGAAAGCCAATCTGGTTGTTTATAAAGGGAGAGCTGAGTCAGATGTAATGCAGATAGATTTCGCTGAGCATAAAAAGTGCCTGAAAGATGATAAAGGTGAAGAAAAGGTGGAAACGCCAACTCGGTTTGACTTGGACCCAAGAGAGTCATCTCCATAAGATAGGAAAGACCAGGAAGAGGAACCAACAACTGAAGTCATGATGGATGACAAGAATCCTGAACAAACGGTAATGTTGGGGGCATAGCTGACCGAACAGGTACATGATCAACTAATCAACCTGTTGAAAGAATATAAGGATGTGTTTGCTTGGAAACATGAAGACATGCATAGAATCGACGCCAAAATAATCCCCCACGCTCTGACTGTTAACCCCGAGTATAAGCCAGTAATACGGAAGAGGCGACGATTCAACCCTGAAAGGAGCCAAGCAATTAAAGAGGAAGTTCATCAGTTATTGGCAGCAGGATCGATCAAGGAAGTTCAATATCCCAAATGGGTCGCCAACGTGGTTCTCATAAAGAAGAAAAATGGACAACGGAAAATGTGTGTAGACTTCACAGATCTGAATAAAGCATGCCTGAAAGATAGTTTCCCTTTTGCCTCAAATAGATCAGTTGGTCGATACGACTGCGAGGCACAAGCTGCTGAGCTTCATGAACGCGTACTCAGGTTATAACCAGATCAGGATGTTCCGTCCAGATGAAGAAAATACTGCTTTTATAATAGATCAATGGCTTTACTGCTACAAAGTAATGCCTTTTGGTCTCAAAAATGCCGGGGCAACTTACCAAATACTGGTAAATAAGATGTTATCCTGACAGATAGGCAGAAACATGGAAGTCTACATAGATGACATGTTAACAAAAAAGCATCACAGCAGACAAGCATGGAACTGACATGGAGGAAACATTTGGAGTGCTGAGAAGGTATGGGATGAAGATTAACCAGAACAAATATGTTTTTGGGGTACCGTCGGGAAAGTTCTTCAGATTCCAAGTGCACTAGAGGGGATCGAAGCGAATCCCGAAAAGTAAGATCCCTGGAAAAAATAAGGTCCCCGGTTACCCTAGAAGACATCCAAAGGTTGACGGGCTGCCTAGCCTCACTAAACCGATTCATCAGCAAGTCAACCGATAGATGCTTGCCTTTCTTCAAAGCAATAGGGAAAGGTAATGGAGTAGAATGGAATAAGGAGTATGAACAAGCGTTCCAGAAGATCAAAGAGTACTTGGGCAAGACTCATATCCTCTCAAATCCCCTGGAGGGAGAAACATTGTACTTATACCTGTCAGTCACAGCTGTGGCCACAGGGTCGGTACTGATCAGATTGGACGAAGGAGTGCAGAAACCAGTATATTATACTAGCATAGCTTTGCTGCCAGCAGGAACAAGATACTCGGTAGCAGAACAGATGGCATTAGCACAAGTGACAGCCGCAAGAAAACTAAAACCCTACTTCCAGGCTTACAAAATTGAGGTCTATATGGATTGTCCGTTAAAACAGATCTTATCTAAGCCAGAAGTGTTGGGAAGATTGATAAAGTGGGTAGTGGAGCTGAGTGAGTTCGATGTTACTTACTTGCCGAGGGCCGCAATAAAGGGTCAGGCAATGGCAGATCTGATTGCCGAGTTCACTGAGCCACACAGTGAGGTGGTTAGGATACTAGAAGAAAAAGGAAAGGAAAGTCTACAGCTGGAAGCTGCACAGTTGATGGGTCGTCAAACACATATGGTAGAGGGGGAAGTATAATGGTATCAACCCCAGAAGGCGATCAAGTGGCTAAAAACATGGTCTAGTATGAGGCGTTGTTGGCTGGACTCAGGGTATGCACATTATTGGGAGCAGACGAAGTGGAGATATTCAGTGACTCGCAGTTTATGGTTAACCAGGTCCTAGATGAGTACCAGGCAAAAGATCTTAACATGGTAGCTTACCTAAAGATAGCCAAGGCACTTCTCAGGAGATTCAAGAATTATAGAATCACTCAGATCCAGAGAGAGAAGAATGAGAAAGCTAACGCATTATCAAAATTGACATCAGTAACCACTGGTATCTGGTCCAAAATGAGTCCAGTGGCTCATCTCAAGAAGCCTAGTATTAAAGAAGAAAAAAAGTTGATAGTAGAAACAGTGGAAATAGGGCTGATCACTTGGATTACCCTGATCAGGCAGTACCTAGAAGATGGCACGCTCCCTGAAGATGTAACTGAAGCAAAACGCATCAAATACAGAGCAGCCTGGTATTCGATAATAGGTAGTGAGCTTTACAAAATGGGGTTTTCGAAGGCCCTACAAAGATGTATCAGTCAAGATGAGGGAGATAAGATTCTAGCTAGTATACATAGAGGCATATGTGGAAACCACATTGGGGGAAAAAGTTTGGCTCATAAAACCCTCAGGCAGGGCTTCTACTGGTCAACCCTATTTCAGAATGCCAAATCGGTGGCCGAGAAATGCGGCACTTGTCAAAGAATCGCAAACTACATTAGGCAGCCACCTAAGAACTTGAAGAATCTAACCTCACCCTAACCATTTGCAATGTGAGGACTAGATCTGATCGACCCCATGCCAACAGCAACTAAAGGAGGTGCAAAGCATGCTATTGTGGCAGTTGACTATTTCACAAAATAGGCAGAAGTGGAAGCATTGGTACATATAACTGAAGCTAATACCACCAGTTTCGTAAAGAAGAACATCACTTATCGGTTCGGGATCCCATATACAATTGTCAATGACAATGGGACTCAATTCGATAGTGATAACTTCAGTGAAATGTGCCAAAAGTACCACATCAAAAATTATTATGCTACACCAGCTCATCTTCAAACCAATGGTCATACCGAAGCTGTCAATAAGATCATCAAGCACACCTTGAAAGCCAAGCTCGACGGCAAGAAAGGAAATTGGGCGGACAAGCTGCATGAGGTACTCTGGGCATACCGAACAACTCAAAGAACATCGATAAGAGAAACACCATATTCCCAGGCATTCGAGACTGAAGCTATCATTCCAGTCGAGATAGCCTATACTTTCCCTAGAGTCCAGATATATCAGCATGATACCAATTTAAGGACCTTAGAACAAAGCCTAGATGAGTTGGAGGAAAAAAGGGACATGGCAAGGGTAAAAAATGCAGCCTACCAGCAAAGGGTTGCAAGATACTACAACTCGCATGTCCGGGTAAGAAAGTTCCAACTCGGAGATCTGGTTCTTAAAAGGGTATCTCCAAACACAAGGCATAAGGCTGCTGGATCCTTGGTGGACAAATGGGAAGGACCTTATCAAGTGGTCGGACTAGCTGGGCATGGAGCATATCGCCTTGTCAAACCAGAAGGAGGAGAGTTACCCAGGCCATGCAACCCTCAATACTTGAAGATATTCTACCCTTAAGGAGTTTTCTTTTATTGTTTTCTATCTCTATTTTTAGATATTCTGTCAAGTTTAGAATAGTTACGGATTTTTCTTATACTTAATCAATCGTTTCTTCTTATAGTTTTTGGAAGATATTAATAAAGCCCTTCAAGGGAAGCATAGTTCAAGAAAAGTGTTATAATATTGCTTTCGTTTACAAAAGCAAGTCTCATGAACCCTGAACGGGTTCTCGGGGGCCTAATGATGGAGCCGAAAGCATATATCGTAAAGATATTGCACTTTCACTGAAACTAACTAGGTGTATCAGAAGCACTGTTAGAGCGCCTTCAGATGAATAAATACCTGATGGGATGCGCAGAAAGTTGGGTGAGGTAATCAAATTCTCACTCTTGAATGCCAATTAATTAGATACTCGGCTAAGATAAGCAAAGTTAATGAGAAAGAGAAAACCCTCATTGCAACAAATCTTGAGTAACAGACTACTGGGAGAAGTCCTAGTGACTTTGTTGCCAGATAAAAGACAAGAGTCTATAAACTAAATACCATGCATATGGTCCATCAAATGAACACTACTTGAACGAACATACAACGTAACTACAAGCCAAACCAGACCCGATCAGTTGATTAGATAACCGGTCGGGATAACCAAAAACTAGTCAGTAGCTAATCTGACTAGACCAAGTTCAACCAATTAAAAAGATGATTGACTAGGTCGATAACAAGCAGCTAAAAAGACAATTGAATGAATCAAAAAAGATGATTGATAATTAGTTTAGCCAAGTTTGATCAATCAAGTAACATGGTTGGTCGGGTTAGTGATCAATCAAATTCGATCAGTTGAAAAAATAATCAATCGGATCAATCACAATCAGTTAACAAGATAACTAATTGAATCAGAAGTGACAATCAGCAAAGATGGTTGATTAAAAATAAAGAAGACCACACAAGTAAATTAAAGACCTATATCATTAAAGAATGAGTCAATCATTTATAGAATGTTACAAGAGAAATTTACAAAATGTGTGGTATAACAAAAAATGTATAGTGATGGAGGTGAGATCAGGCTTCAGGAGTTCTTGAAGGGCCACCTGGTCCGAATGTGCCAAGAAGTTTATTTTCTTCTTCATAGCCCTGGGTCAGATATCTAAAATCTGGCCAGCAGATGTTATCTTCAGGATCTTCGGCCATGAAAGGAGAGTAATCGGTCTCAGGCAAAGGTCCAATATCAATGCACTTGGATATTGCACCACCTTCCTCGACCGCTTGAAAGGTCACTAGGGAAAACTTGGAGGGGAGCTCTAGGTGCATCTTATGGGGATCCTTCCCAATAGACTTGCAGTAAGCCCTCCATCTCATCCTCTGGTTCTTTATTGCATTGAGAGACTCTGCCTTATGCTTTTCAATCGTTCAGTCACATTTACGGCAAGCCTCTTCAGAAGACCTCTCCTTACCCCCAAAGAACATTCAAGTAGTGGCAAGCCCTCGTTCTAGTTCCCTCAGCATAACTGCCTCGAATGCAGAAGACCTTTTGTAGCGATCAGCGCTCTGAACCTCAAAGGCTATTCTAGCCTCTTGAGAGAGCACCTCCACGCTGACCTTCTGCTGCCTCAAATCTTCAGCCCACCTTTCATAACGAAGTTGGCCTCCTCAGATCCCTGCCGGGCCTCAAGCATAGATTTTTGGGAGGTAGCCAAAGTTTCCTTGGGAGCTCGAGCTTCTGCCTCCTGACCAGCAGCAGCCTGTTCAGTCAGGGTTAGCTTCTGTTCAAGCTCCGCGCACCGTTGCTCAGCCTTAGCTAGATTTGCTTTAAGTTGGGTGTTCTTCACTGGCAAGCTCTGCCAGGCTGGTTGTGGCATTGTTAACTGGGGTCCCAACAGTAGGCACGGCCTTCCTTAGGACTGCCTCAGTCGCATCATGCTGCTTTAGCTTTTCTTCAAAGGACATTTTTAACTTTGATTCACTTGTTAAGGCAGAACTGACAGTTTTCTTCCTCATTTACAGCTCCAGCAGCCTGTTTTATCTAATCCATCATAGCCCTAGTCATCTCCTCCACGGCCTTAAAAAAGAAAGGAAACAAGTTATAACTGATAAAACCTGAAATGAAAAGAATTGACAAGGGAGTAAAAAGTACATACATATACACCGTTATTGTAAATAGCGAGGACTCGATCCACATCACTGGATTTTTGGAAGTCAGTCCAGTGGCCTTCACCAACATAACCCTTACCTGCAGATATGGACTTCAACATGTCAAGGGGGTCGGCTGGCGTTTCCTCTGAGCTAGGAGTGCCGACCGCAGTAGGAAGTAGCGTCACTTTAGGGTCGTGAGGCTGTTGATCAGTTTGGACTGAATCGAGAACTGGAGTGGTTTCAGGAGCAGCTTTCGAGGGTGTGGCAACGGTTTGCTCATGACCAGTGGCACCCGATGGGCTCGCCTTAGCACCGCTTACAAAAGGGGCCAAGACAACATTAGGCAGGGGCGCCGAAGGGCGGTTCAGCCGGATAGAGACTTTGTCGGCATGAACCACCTCATGATCAGATAGGTTATCTACAGGAGAGGGCGGATCGGCTGATATATGCCCAGGGCTAGTTTATCCCTCATCAGAATCTGAGTAAATGAAGACTATCTAATGCTTAACAAAGAATTGCATTGGGGCCTTGCTAGCACGCTGTACTAGAGAACCAGCAGGTCCCTCACCAGCAGATCCCTTACTAACAGGATGGACAGTTCGGAGAGAAACTGGCTTAGCCAGGGATAGGGGTTCAGTTTGTTGAGGGGCGTTTTGTTTGATAACCCCAGCAATAGTATGACCATCCACTCTGGGTTGATCAGATGGTAGAGTGGCAAGTGGAGATGAAGTACGATCATTTCCTTTCTTCGATCAATGATCCCTACGGATCAAATCAGTCAACGTATCTTGATCTTCATCATCCTCTTCAATAATGACCGGTTTGACTCAAGTCTGATGAGCTCCTAGATCTTTTACTGACTCAGTTTTCTTCTTCCCACGAGCAACACCGACAGCAGAAAAGATAGCAACAGTCTTGGTCACTTTACTAACCGGAGATCTCCCAGAGGGTTTGGTCACATGACGACCAGCTATTTATTTGACATATCTCCTCTTTGAACCTCTAGGAGATTTTTTTGGCTCATTATCCCGATCAGAGGGTCTGCTTTCACTTTCCTAATTAGAAGCGCTTGAAGATGTGTTGGGGTCAAGCTTATAAGTGTGCTCAACCATGCCTTGTTGGGGAGAAGCAATCCCCTAAGCCAGTTAGGCAGCAGCCTCTGCTCTGCTGACCTTATTAAGATTCTTAATCCTCTCGGCTTGCTCCCCCGCCACGATATCCATCTCATACACTGAGCCATTAAAAGAACGTCAGAATGAGTAAAACTCAGTTCAGAAAAAATCAAGGTTGGGGAAAAAGAATGATACTTACAGCGTTTGTGTCGACTTGAGATCGGAGGAAACAGACCTAAGTCAATGAGGTCCTTCTCGGTGAACAGTGCACGCTGATCCCTGGCCTCTCAAGTTATTTGAGCGGCCTTGACTACGTTCTTGGCCTAATCTTCAATGAGGGTCACGAGAGTCTGATTCCATAACTCAGGACTGCAAAAGTGCCTGGGAACAGAATTCCTAACCAGTTCCTGACGAGGGTCAGCAACAACTGTCTCACCCCACTTGCCTTGGACGAAGAACCAGTTGTTCTTCCAGTATTTGTTAAAGGTGGGGAACCCCCAGATGAAACCCTGAATCCAATGATTAATGGAGATAGATTGAAGATAAAACGTACCCCTATATCTGACCGACCCAAAGTATTGAAGTTGCAGATCTCTTGTGAGGTCTGAGTACTTGGCACAGATTTGCTTCCACAAGTGCTATAAGCTCATCAGCACCCAGTAAGAGTTTGGTAAGGGTTAGGCGAGGGCAATCCCAGCCTCGGCTAGGAATGGGGCGATGAAGGGTTGAAGGGGAAGTCTGACCCTAAACGTAAGCATCGCCCCATAAATGGCTACTGCACCCCGATGAGGATTCCAGATGGCACGTTGGCCACCCAAGAAAAGTTCAGCCGGTCGAGGGAGATCAAACCTCTTGCTATACTTCACTTGCTCTAGAACAGTAACCACATTCACCTCTGAGTCAAAGGCATTGGGATGCTCGGCAGAGAACTTCAATAAATAGGCTCAACGCCTTTTTGGAACTTCTTCCATTTTTAATACTTGAGAAGGGATCTTCAAGTCAATTGTAGAAGAATTCGTAGAGCTTGGCTTGCTTCCTCGACCGGATCTGGTTGTCTTCGAAATATCTGGGTATGTATTGGGAGAAGAAACAGAGTAATGGACGTTAAGGGCTACTGGATGAACCTGGCGAGAGAAATATTGAAAAAATCCCTCTAAATAGAATCAACCCTAGCAATATTTTCCTTATCGCCTATTTCAATATAATATATCAACAACTCAATGTAATGATGGCGGGTAGCAGAATTCATACCTGATGATTAAAATAGGCGAGATAAGAATTCTGACGATGATAAAGGATTGATGAAGACAAAGAACTTCGACAGAGCGTTGGAGCAGAGAAGAATTTTGGAATATGAAGAGATATGTAGTCTGAAAGAAAAGATTGCGTGAGAGGAAAAATGAAGGGATTTGAAAATATATATAGGTAAAGATGACGTCATACGAGAGTGGTGGTTGGTGTGCGAATCCGGAAGATCATGGGTCGTTTGAAATTTGAACCGTCGCCGTCAGTTGCGTCATTCGCGTCAAATCACCAAGGCAAATCAAACGTTTGTGGCTGAAATTAAAAGCCAGCTGTCCAACATTAACAAGCATTTATGAGCTACATGACAAAAGGCTCCCGAGTTAAACATATCTCACCGAGTGAGTTATGATGAGAAGGTTTTTGCCGTCAGAAAACCGTCCGTCAAAACAATTTATAAAACCTATGCGATGCGTTCACAAGTATAAAGACAAGCAAAGCGGCAAGCACGGGTGTCGTCCACTGAGATCGGGGTAGCGGTGATAAGATTAGGATTAATATAACTAGTATGCATAAAAGTAAATGATGGTGAATGGAAATACAATATAAACTAAACTATGAAAGCAAATGAAATAGGATGATAATGGAGTGATGAATGAATGATGATGGAACTACGGAGTTGATGTACTCATAAGTGAATATTGGGGCAATTGCAACAGACTCTCAATTAAGCACGTTTTGACAAATGTAACCAACCTAGGGTGTATAGTGTTGGTATATATCTCTAGCAAGAGGTCAACCTAGGATGTATAGCGAAGACCTCCTACTAGCGATTAATCCTTCTTAAGCAACCAACAGTGGCTAGTTACTCAATTAGGACTTGTTCCATGAATGCTCATCTATCTAGCTATGGCTCAACCTATTACTGATGTAGCCATCCTAGGATGTATAGTGATGGCTTCCAATTCCCTCACAAGTGGCCGACCTAGGATGTATAGTGAAGGCCACCCGGTTGGGATTGGATGAGGCTCGAGGTTCAACCGAATTCTACTCGAAGGTTAGTTCTCGTAAAATCACTGAAGTAGCCAACCTAGGGTGTATAGTAAAGGCTTCTAATTCTCTCACAAGTGGCTAACCTAGGATGTATAGTGAAAGCCACTAATTCGAGATCAGATTAAGGGCATAGTTATAGAGCTGGATTTCCGGAAATCCTTTCATTCAATGGAGCATTAGACAACCTAATTGCCTACTCAAGTAATCCAAATCAATCATGCTAAGAGAGTGTATCCAAGCAAGTCAATAATGGAAATCAATACAAGCAATGGAATGAAATATAGAGATAGAATAAATATAACACATAGAGTTCATTTACAAAGCCCAAAATATCCATCAAACAAATAACATCAACCCCATAGTGGGGTATTTTAGCTACTCATGTTCTATTACAAACAAATAAACTAAGAGAGAGTGTAGAGAGAACCCTTGCAGATTGATCTCCTTCCTTGAAGCTTGAATCCAAGTCTCCTAGTTGCCTTTGATTGAGTAGAGATGGTTTGGATGAGAGGGAGATGTGTTTCTAGCTTAGACTACAAGTGTTAGGAGGTATGGTGATCTTTTGGTTCGTTCCCATCCTTTTCTATTTATAGAGGATGGAAAAATAGGTCACTTAAGCTTGAAACCAGAAGCTGTCGCATGCAGAGTGCGGGTGGAGTGCGGGTGAATTACCCGCACTGTACCCGCACTGCAAAGGTTTTCTTCATCTTCAGTTCTCTGATCTGGGCAACAGTGCGGGTGGAGTGCGGTTGGATTACCGGCACTTTACCCGTACTTTAGTCACACTGTACTCGCACTCTGGTGTCAGGTGTAAATCCACTCATCTGTCTTGAGGAACAGTGCGGGTGGAGTGCGGTTGGATTACCCGCACTTTACCAGCACTTTAGTGTCAGTTGGAGCTGTTTTGAGCAATAGTGTGGGTGGAGTGCGGGTGGAGTGCGGGTGAGTGCGGGTAGAGTGCGGGTGAATGACCCGCACTTTAATGAATTAAACTCTGTCTTGACCCGCACTTGACCCGCACTTTATCTGTCAGGTACGAATCAGCTCCTCTGTCTTGAGCAATAGTGCGAGTGGAGTGCAGGTTGGATGACCCGCACTTTACCCGCACTTTATATTTCCTTCATGCTTCAGGTCCTGGCTGTGGGAAGGAGTGCGGTTGGAGTACGGTTGCGACCCGCACTTGACCCGCACTTTTGAGCTGCTTATGATCCTTGTCTTCCCTTTTGCCCATTTTCTGCCGGAACCACTGCAATTAACTTCTAACACCAGAATTACATTTATTGCCTGCAAATAACACTAATGAGCCTATTAGACATAAAAGACATAATATATGTAGAAAATACACACGAGAACGAGACAAAAGAATAGGAATGAGGGCCGAAATATACAACAATTTAGGCACGATCAAGTTATCTTCATTGAGCAAGATGCTCGGTTTAAATGTTTAAAGGGGTCTTGTTATTGGTACAATTTGAAAAGATGGCACGTCAGCATATACGTCGTGTTACACGGGGACAATAAGTGATGTGTCAACAAATGTCAACTAAATTGAACCAACCTAAAATGATCAGAAAATAACCCCACATTACTAATCAAAGTTACTAATATGGTCGGGTTGGAAATACCCGACCAAGGTAATTAGATTGATCAGGTTAGCAAGATTTGATAGGCAAATTCCAAGATGGTCGGATAGACTTAAATGGTCGGGTCTAGTTATCCGATTGGGTTTAGATCCCTGGTCAGTGTGGAAGGCGGTTAGCTAAGCGACACGTGGACAATTTTTAGATACACTCGGATGCTTAACATACTGATAACATTGAATCACGACTCAAACACGCAAAGAAGAGTCTTCCTCAAATAAGGTCCTATGAAGCATATTCTGATAAGGAAACAGATTTTCTAAAAGCTATCAGAGTCCAGAATAAGTAAAAGACTTGGTCTGGTTAAAACAAAAATGATGCAAGACGGAAAAGAAGAACAGTACGACTCATATAAGTCAGAGTTATTCGTACTTTATTAAATGATTGCCACCTTTCTTTTACTTAGACTCCAAGAATTAGGGTTCTACGTATGTATAAATAGACCCTAAAAACACCCAGCAAGGGTTCACGAATCAAGAAATTGTAGGAAAAATTGCTTAAAACCGCAACGGAAGGCGAAAAATAATTTTCGTATAGTTTAAAATTTTTCTAAAGATTTGAACTTTAACTCTTTAATTAATTAAACTCAAATATACGGTTAGAGTTAAATACCTCTTGTCGCGTGATCCGATTGACTTACGTCGATGGTAATCCGCAAGATCTTCAATCCTAGCACGTACGTGAATCACCTAGGAGCGTGGTCTCCCTTTTTCTTTGAATTGCTTACCTTAGAATGGATGTATGGAATTTCTGATCTTGATCTTCAACAGTAAAACACCAAGAGCCTAAAAAAATAGTTCCGGTCACTTTTGAATTCATAATCAATATGATTGAAACTCGCGTAACCCTAAATCGAAAGTGTGCACAAAACCTTTTGATGTTAAAGGCTTGTAAGTGCACTATCGAATGAGAACTTATTTTCTTTTTCTCTCTTGGCCGAAAATCTATGTGTATAGAGTAGGATTTTTATTTTCAAAACAAACAAAAATCTCTCTCTATTTTGCTTCTTTGGTGGCCGAAAATTCATAACCTTATATTTATAGGTTGGCCGAATTTTCTCCTTCACCAAGTAGGGTTGGCCGAATTCATTGAATAGGAAATCTAGGGTTGGTTAATTTCCTTACTTGAAAAGGAATTGTCCTTTTCCCTAATTTCTATCAATTCAAGAATTCTAACCCTTGTAGGACTAGTGGTGGCCGAATTCTTTGTATAATAAGGAGTGTATGTGGACTTAATCCTTACCACATTAGGACTCCTATCACTTAAAAGAATTCCAACCCTAATCCAACACATAGTATTTAATTTACTGATCAGGAAAAGATTTTGATTTAAACTATTAATTAATTAAATAATTAATTAATTCCCATTTAATCAAAACAATAAAATAAAATAATATCTTGGGCTATTTTATTTAGACTTGCCACCCACACCATATATATATGGGCCCAATATTATTTTTCTTATTTTATTTAATCCATTAGACTTTAAATAAAAGCTCACATGTGAACAAGACTTATTCTTACTAAAAGAAACAAGCCTACATGTCTCCTTTTAATATATTAATATAATAGTGCAACCCATTAAATAAATAATAGACATATTATATTCTTAATATATTAAATGCAATTCTAGATGGACCCATAAATTGGTCCGGTAGAATATATCAAGTGATCCATGCAAGTATGTGTGGATTGTGGATCTTGGCGGGCTATCTAAATTTAAGCTTCAATAGACATAACCTAATCACAATCAACAAATGATTCACTTAGGTCCGATCTATTAATTTTAACTCATTCCACTAAAGGGCTAAAATTGAACTCTTAAATAAAGATAGAATAAGGAGATGTTTCTCATTCATACCCTATACAATCTTATAGGAGATGGTGTATCCTCGTGAATAATATCAGTAATCGCCAAGAGCTCATAGACCGCCTATAGCTCTCCAAGTTACCATATTTCCTCATATGACCACATTTTGAACTTGGATATTTTGACTTGTCCAGAAGCCATGTCTTCAATAATCATTATTGAAAACTCAACGTTGAAATTTAATATCCAATACCTCAAAACATCCATATGATGATATTATACTCTCATTTAATAAATGGAGCCACGATGTCCATATCTATAAATGAAGTCCTCTATCGATTAACAAATGAATACCACCAAAACATCGAGGATAGACTATGCTATATAATCCTACTCATTGATAGCTCAAATGATAACACTTGCAACCATAAGTCCATCATTTATCTCAGGATTTAGATAGACTCTCCAATTGTCCTGATAATGAAAAGACTTATATCTAGTGACGGTTCTAGATAAAGTATTTCATTGTGATCCAGTTCAATGCACCCAGTGCACTAGATTCTTTTACTCGAAAACCTTTCGATGATTTTAGACTCATCATAACTCATTTGATCCCACTCAAATGCTAGTAAAAGAATTCTACAACTTTATCAAGATAGAGGTGCCCAACCTTTAACTTAAGTTGTGAACGTTATTCAAGACTAACTAAAGAATTGTGTCTACCTCATACATATCCGGATGTACAAACAATTATTCATATCTCATAGTCTTTTGACCTTATGATTATTTACCTTGACAATTATAATTATAAATGTTATAAGATTTTACAGAATCAGAAATCACTTTATTTATATGAAAAGATTGTCAATTATAATATTACACTCTTGCTATTGAGCATAATCCTAACAGAAATATTATTAGAGAGTATTAGAGAAAAGGGTTTGCAATATTCTTTTCATAGTGGATTCTTTCCTCGCCGTCACCGGCAACCGTGGTTTTTTCCCGTTAGGGTTTTCCACGTAAAATCTTACTTGCTTGTTTCTTACTTTGTTCTCTTAGATTTCGAATTTAATTACGAATTTTAATTAACTTGTGTGACGCGTGATTAATTTTACCAATCCAAAAATCACCGTCAACAATATATATGTGAGGAAATTGCAAGAAATGATCAAAAAGTTTATTGTTTTATTGTTTTGAGCCAGAAATTTATTTTTTATTATAGTTATCATCTTTAAGCTTGAACTGACAAATATGCCATCACTTTTGTCATTACTTCACCCAATATTTCCCACCCAAAATTTCCCCATCTCTTGTTTCCTGAAACCCTCCAATTTGTCTTCCCAACATTTCAAAACAATAATATTCTTTCTCTCTCTCTCTCTCTCTCTCTCTCTCTCTCTGTGTGTGTTCAACCCAGAAATTTCCCTCTGTTTTCAACCAATTTTGTCTCCTCCAACATTCGACTAACCAATTTCGTCTCCCTTCAACATACAGATCTCCATTTCATGGCTCTCCACTCCGTCTCTCTATCTCTCTCTCCAGCAACATTTCTGCTCTCTCTTCTCTTTAACCCAGATCTCCTTCATTCTTTATGTGTGTCTCTCTCTCATGAAGTAGATCCGAAACCCAGCAATAATTTATCCCGGAATACATCTCTCTCTTGAACTAGATCCGGAGCTAAACGACGTTCTTGAATGTATGTATCTTTTTCCCACTAGTTTTTTTTTATAAGAATCATTATGTTTGATATGAAGAATAAGAGATTGGTTTGGATTTAAAGTGAAACCCAGGTAAAGTAATATTTTAATTCTCAGGTTACATGCCAGTTTATTTTAAAGTTACATGCTTGTTATTGTAGACTTTACATGCTAGTTAATTTCTAAGTTACATGTCATTTGGTAATTTCGATTTAGATTGAAACCAAAATACTGTAATTTTTTGTACCCAAGTTACATTCTAGTTTTTTTTAAGTTACATGCATGTTATTGTAAACTTTACATGCTAGTTGATTTCTAAATTGCATGTCATTTGGTTATTATTGAAGTTACATGCCATCAGTTATTGTTTTGTTACATGTCAGATCATTTTAAAGTTACATGCTGATTAGTTAAAACTTTACATGTCAGTTCTCAATCACATTAAATGTTTCATGTCAAATACGTTACATGCAGGAATATGGGTGCAACGAGATTGGTCATGTATCACGGTGGAATTTGGGTGGCAATTGTTACAAGGGTGGTATGACAAAGTGGGTCCATGTTCCTAGAGGTGCGAGTTATGATGTCTTAGTGAAGTTGGTACAAGATGTTGCCAAAGTTGATGCTTCTAGGTACACCCTAGAATTATGCTCGTTGGCATGTACGAATAGTGGTGCTGCTCGTCAGAGAATTGAGAATGGCAATGACGTGTCATGTATGATGGATGAAGATAAGCTATTACCTGAGGTTTTTGTCACCGTTTCTGATAAGGTAACAACAGATTGTGTATAGAATGGTACTGTAGTGGAGTAAGATGACAACCTAGTACAATCGACGTTTCTTTGACAACGTAACCTACCAAATGTGATTATCCTCTTGTTCCATTGTATCTTACCTTCTTACCAAAAATGATTCAACTTAGGTATTAGCAATGATGTTTTAATTCTTATATGTATGGGTGAAATACCATATTTCGTGTTGTAGACTTTATTAAGTTAGATTCCAATATTGAATGAATTTATTTTGAAGACGAAATTCCAAAATAAAATTCCAGTATTGTTTCATGCTAGAAGTTACATGCCAGTTCAATTTGAAGTTACATGCCAGTTCGTATTGACTTTCACAGTTGAAAGATACTGATTCCAAAACAAAATTCCAGTATTGGTACATGTCAGAAGTTACTTGTCAGTTCAATTTTAAGTTACATGCCAGTTCAATTTAAGTTACATGCTAGTTCGTATTGACTTTTATAGTTGAAAGACACTGATTCCAAAATAAAATTTCAGTATTGTTACATGCCAGAAGTTACATGCCAATTCAATTTGAAGTTACAATGTAGAAATACTAAGGATATGCACAAACTGTCATTGTCTTGCTATGTGGACAATTATTTGGACCCAATGGCTCAAGTTATGGCTTCACCACCTTATTCCGGCTTCACCTTCTGCCGGTCCAGCTCCGGCTTCATGCTGCTTTGGAAGCTAATTACCTTAAGATAGTTAGCTCATTTCCTTTAGATAGTCCGTCCGCACCCTCTCTTTGATTGTTAGAGTAAGCCTAGTTTCTCTCATCTGAGTCGCTCGCTTCGCTTCTGAGGGAGGGAAAACACCTGGTGATTAAAAGTATTCGGCGTCTGAAACAATGTACTCGAATGCTTACTTATCTATTCCCATCCACCACCCTTCTCGGGATTTGAGAAACTACTCAGCCAGCCACCCCTCTTATTGGTTTATGTTTATAGACCCGAAAGAAAGCTGGAAAACAACTCCCTCCGCCCCCCTTCCCCCGGATAACACCCCATGGGGAAGCATCTGTCCAAATCACTTCTTTCGTTCCTAAGACAGTTGATCTATCTGAATCATCGATGGAATACGATGGAGATAGCAAAAATATGACAGCAACAGAAAATTATAATTTATACTATCATGCTCATTAATTGGTACACCAAAAACTAGTTAGACTTCTATCATGTAATTCTTGGTCACTCGAAGCACTTGGCATAATCCAAAAGCGTCTCGATCTCCAATCTCCCTCAATCTAATTGACACCTTCATTTTGGACTTTGTCTGATATATCAACTTACTTCCAGTCATATAGCTTAATGTTGTAGCACTCGATGACGAATTGAGAGATTTTTGCCTAAAAAAAATAGTCACAACCCCTTGACTTTGAATGGATGCTTTAAGCCAATGACTAGCATTTCCGGCAACCGAATAACTCGTAATCTGGCTGAGGATTTTCCTTGACACCATCTTTGTGAATACAAACTTTAGCAAAAAGCGATGTGTTCTTATAAACCAACTCGACCCAATCATTGAGAAGAGAATGCAAGAGTTCATTAAGTTACCTGAAAGAATTGGCATCAATGATCAACTAATGCTCAGCAAATTTTTAAATCATAGAAAATGTGTTGTAGATAGCCATTCCAATTGCTTTCAAATTGAACATGCAACATGTCACAACTCAAGTCAATTAAAATCAAAATTCATTCAACAAATAAAAAAAACAGACAACATACCATTTGCATATTCAAAAATATATATATATGAAGAAAAACAATACTTCTAGATAAATAAACTCATCCTTACAGATACAAAATGCGATAAGAAGAAAATCATGTCATTTACATATCCAAAAAGAAAGAGACTAAAAATTCTACAAACCCACAATAATTAAATAATAGTGAAAAAAAATTACGAATTCTTAACTTCATAAGAACAATTTGTGCTCCAAACTTTAAATTCAAAGTATATGTTAACAATTATTTTTGGCAAAGGCCTAAAGAAGAATTTTCCATCGAGCCGATACCTAGTAGGATTTTGAGGGGGACCATTCCCAGCTCACAGGTACCCAAAAGCATCAGTACCGTGATCTAGGAAGGATCGGTACCTAGTAGGGCCAGAGCCGCGACTACCTCGCTAACCTGGTACCGGATGAAGCAACGGAACCACGACCCAAGAAGGACAGGTGCCACGTTACGCCTCTACTCCTGATACCAAGTGAAGCCGGTACCGCGATACCACGTACCCAGTACCTAGCATCTACCCGATACCCAAGTATCATGATATCAGTCCAGATCTCAGCTGAAACACGTATCCTACCCGCCAAGTAAAAAGAATGTCACCATGAAGATACCGGCCCACCAAAATAAGTGCCACGCCATCAAGAGCAGACCAGTACATCAGGGTACCGTGCCACCAAAGTACAGAGTCAGAATTTTACTCCAAGCAACACAAAAGGAAGAGTTGACTTCCTCGTCACTTAAAGCGCCATAAATGAGACCAAGAGGTCAACCAAATCACAGTTTAAATGCAACAGTAATTAGAGGGATCAAATCTCGTGCCTTTAGCCTCAATCAACAGTCTTTCAACGCCTAAATAACGATTCCAATGATTCTTCATAAAGGGGACCTGATTCTCAGGAATAAGGGAGAGAAGTTCATAAATACGGCAATCGAAGAAGAAGAGAGAGAAGATTTTTTCGGGTCCAGAAACAATGAGAGATTTCTGACCACCATTGAGAGAAAAATATCCACTTATCGACTAGTACGAGTTCTCCATCACCATTTTGTGTAAAAAGAGAAATATGAACAATAGTCTTGTAACTTGAGATTTTACCACCATTGTTATAAACAACTCGATGATTAATAAAATAGTCTCTTCATCACCTTTTATCATATACACGTACTATTGTCTCCTTTTTTCTCTGTTACATTATTTCCATCTAGATCATAGTACCGAAGAGATATCTCCCTTACTGCAACCTACCAGGTAGCAGTCTGAGGGTGTTAATTGAAATTCCTCACCCAGAGCCAATTTTCGGTTAACAGTATATATGTATCAAACTTACAATTAATAGTGAATCTGAATGCAAATTACTTTATATTTAAGTATCAACAAGCATCAATTAAAATTTTCCCAAGTGCTTTGCCATTAGGTTTATCTAAAAAGTTAAGGACAATCACAAACCAAGGTTCACAAGAGCAAAACACAAACCCAAGAGCAGGGGGACTAAAGCCATATAATTATTGGGGCTACCTTTGATTGAAAACAGAGGATTAAACTTCCATGAAACTAACCAGATTTGATGATCGAAGAGCGAGGGCGACGACAACGGTGATGGTGTCGATGACCAAGAGCAGCGGCTTTAACGAACGAGGGCAGTAGCATCGGAGGACGGTAGCTGAAGACAACATCGACGACTTAGAGCAGCGGATTCGGCAAAAGTGGCGGCAGTGGCGGGAGGTGCGACAAACTAAACATTTTATATTCTCTTTTTCTCTTCATTTCTCTCTCTTTCCTTTGTAACCCTAACAAAACAAAAGGACCGAATGCTTGAACTTTTTTCTTTTTTAAAAAAAATTTCAAATTCAAGGGTATTTTTATCTAAAAATGGTTAAAAGTGATAAAAACAATAAAAAATAAATTTGTGGCTAAAAACAATAAACCGATAAATTTTTTAGCTCTTTATAAATTCACCCATATATATATATATATATATTGGAAATGGGGATGGAATGACCTCCCCTATCTCTATCCTCATTTCAATATATTTGTGAGGAAAATGAGGGAACGGGGATGGGGTCACATTTTTCCCCAAACTCCTTTCCCCAAATGGAGACACGTGCATTTAGGAATCTGTAGGGGAAAATGTGCATCTCTCTCCAAAAATATCTTAATTTTCCCTGGATATTAGCTAGACCCCAATAGGGCACATCAAAACTTCAACCTTTTCGATATCCAACACATCACCACCATCTTATCTTCATCATCATCTTCTACTTATAAACCCACCTCCCTTAAGCACCAAACCAGCGTCGGATCAGTGTCATAGAGGCGTGAGTGAGAGGCTAAACACAAAGAGTTTGAGAGAAAGAATCGAATCGTAGGAGTGAGAGAGGCAAGAGAGATTGAGGGTTTAGAGAGAGAAAGAAACCAAAGAAAGAGGTTGGAGAGCATGAGAGAAGTAGATGGGAGAGAGAGACAATGAGTTAGGGTTGTGTTAGAGAGAAGAGTCAAAGTTACTAAACTGCCCTTGAAATTAACTGTCATGCCACTTTTTAACGGTTGTGTAACGGCAGGGGTAAAAGGACAAGGAATATTGCTGGTTGATATTAACTTGAAAGCCAGGTATGGTTCTTAACTGATACCGCTGTTTTTAAATTTTTCTGTGATAAATCAGCTATCTAGTAGTTTATTTCTTTCGAAATGTTGCTTATTGTTTCATAAACTTTAGCTTGTTTTGTGAATTATGAATAAGAAGATGTATGTTTTAAATCTAAAATTATGTGTTGAAGGAGTTTGTGGAATCTTGCTATTATATGCAAAATTTATTGCTGTTTAATAAAATATTTTATTTTATTTTTATTTTTATAGTGTTTGTTGCTTATTTGTGTACCTTAGAAAATAGATCGAGAAAAATACAGATTTATTTGATTATTGGGTGGCAAAGTAATACCCCAGAAATCTGCACATCTGAGTTGATATTGGGTAGCAACCCCTGGGAATAATGCAACTAAATATCTGAATAATTGATTCGATAATTTGGGTGGCGACCCTTAGGAATAGTTCCCTAGGAAACCTGCATTGGTTACTCTATAAGTAACTTGAAGGTTGAAAGGAGGTTTACTTTATAAATCTATTCATTAAGTATGATTTATTTTGGCAGTCAACACCAACACCAACACACACGCAACCGCCTCTAGCTTTGTGTAGACCAAGTTATTGAAGTTGTGGGCTCACAGACTGCATGTTTTCCAACAACCAGAGGCAAGAAGAGCGAACGGGACGATATGGAACCCCGAGATTTCAATATCTTCAGGTATGTATGTTCTTCACTGTTTTCACTAATTTTGTCAATTTATAAAGTTTCTTCATTGTTTTTAGTAGTTTGGCAATCACGGATGGTATTTTGGTATGGATATTTTTGATTTAATTTACACTCAGAACTGTATGTTGTAGGAATTGGTGAGCCAGTTTCAGACCGCAACGGATGAAGGTACATGCTACAACTAGATTGCATTTTAGGGATATAATTTTGTACTAAAACTTTATTTTTGCTCTAAGTAAATATCGGTTTTGATGGATTAATTAGGGGTCTAAATTTATGGAAATATTGAAAATATTGTAAGAATCAAAATAGTTCGACGATATTTTTGATATATGTACCACTAGAAATCCAAAAATATTACCAAAATTTTGGGAATTTTTCGATATTTACTTTATTAGTTTTGCTTGATAGGCTGGTGATTTTTTGTTTTCTTTTTTTGATTTCTAATGTCTTTTCTTCCTTTTAGTTATCTTTTGTTTTCTCCTGCTTCCAGTTTCTTGATAACTTCTTAGGTGGGGTTCTTTTATACTTAATTATTAGTACTTATTAAGTTGTTATTGATTTATTGTTATGTTTGTCACAATTTCTTGAATATGTTTATGTGCTAAAAATCATTTGAGCTGTTATTTAATGTAGTAATATAATATCATTAAAAGTTGTTGACATCTTGATAATTGATAGTTGTGATATCAGTCTTATCAAATCGCTGATAGACAAACCTTTAAAGCTTTCACTTCTAGAAATACTCAACAGTAAAAAAAATTTTATATAGTTTTTATTTTTGGATTGATATGTTGTTTGCTTTTGATTTTAGTTATGCAATTTTTAGTTGTTTCTCCCGCTTTCTTATATGTTTTCTCTTCTATGTTTTCAAAAGCAATTTTTTTCTTATATGTTTTCAGTGGACTGTTGCACGCTACCTCTGTTTCAATATCATTATTGGCATCCAAAAAAAAACTAAAGTTTTGTGCTGTCCTCACTAATAGCAAAATTCTTTTTTGTAACATGTCAACAATACTCTTAAACCTTAATTTAATACTTGACTCTTTTAGGAAAATGATTTTAAATCCAGAAATCTTGTCATCTTCACTTCCCTCGTATGAAGCTTATTTATGATAAAATTATTCATAAATGGAAGATTATAGGGCAACCAAAAGATTTGATGAAAGGGAAATATGGCTAAGAACTCTACAAATTTTTACCTCTCCCATTTCTTGGATGAACTTTGAAAATCACCATGAAAAAACTTATTTGACTGTTGGAGTAGTGACATATTCAAATTTCTTTCTACTATTTCTTTTTTGTCTTTATGAAATATTATAAGTCTTGAACTCGTAAATATATTGAGTTGATCTCATTCTCAGGATTGGAATTGAATTGGGCATCTCTGTCTTATGGAATATGTTTTTGATATAGGAGATCTTAATATTAGATCTATCTAGGATTCTGTTATGTTTGGGTTTAATACTTATTATTGATTAAATGTTATGTTTGTTACAACATATAATTTCTTGAAGATGTTTGTGTTAAAAATCATTTGGGCTGTTATTTAATGGAATAATCTGATTTCATTAAAAGTTGTTGACTCCTTGATAATTGATAGTTGTGATATATGTCATATCAAATCACAGATAGACAGCCTTTTGAGCTTTTACTTCTACAAAAAAAAAAACTCAATAGTAATTTCTTTTTCTTTATACGTTTTTTTGGGATTGGGATGCTTTTTGTTTGAGATTTTTTGTTATTCAGTTTTTAGTTATTTTTCCACTTTCTTATATGTTTTCGGTGGACTGTTGTGCGCGACCTCTTTTCAATATCTTTCTAGCATCCAAAAGAAATAAGTAAATGAAACTATAGTTTTGTGTTGTCCTCACTTAGCAGCAAAATTCTTTTCGGTAGAGAAAGTGGCTTAACATTTTAACAGTACCCTTAAATCTTAATATTTAACTTGGCTCTTTTAAGAACATGATGTTAAATCCAAAACTCTTCTCATCTTCACTTGCCTTCATATGAAACTTATTTAGAATAAAATTATTCAGAAATGGAAGATTATAGCACAACCTAGAGATTTGTTGGAAGGGAAATTTGGCTAAAATATCTTCAAATTTTGACCTCTCGCATTGCTTGCATGAAACTTCGAAAATCACCATCAAAAACTTATTTGACTGTTGGAGACTATGTGTTAGGGATGGGCATTTCCCCCACGGGGCCCCATCCCCATTTGCCCCCACCCCCATTTGGGGGCAGATTTTGCCCCATATGGGGTTTGGGGGTGGGGGCAAGTTTTACCCTCAAAACCTAAATGGGGATGGGGGTGAGGGGACCTACCCCCACCCCCATTTCCCCATTTCCCCATTTCTTTAAATGGGGGTGGGGCTCCATTCCCCCATTTCCCCATATGTATAATATATATATATATATATATATTTAAATATTTTTAATATTTTAAAAAAAAAAAGTAACTTTAACTTTATTATTTTTGGTTCCACCACTAATTGACTATCTGACAGTTGAATGTACTTAGTTTTTTTGTAAATTTGTTTTGGCTTTTATGTGTAATACTAAATTACTATAGTTATTTCTATTAATTTTGAACAATTATATGGATTGGATATCGAAACATGGTGATTTGTAGGATTGGAATCATCGAATTTCGAATTCAAAATTATAAATTTCAAATTTCGAATTTCGAATTGCAAAATATTAGGATTAAAAATGGGGGAAATGGGGGAAATGGAGGACGGGAGTGGGGGCAGGGGAACCTCCCCCCAAACACCCCCATCCCCACTTCCCCCAAATGGGGTTTGGGGGCGGGGATGGGGGGAGGTTTCATAAATGGGGATGGGGGTGGGGGTACCCTCCCCCGCCCCAATGGGGCCCCACGCCCATCCCTACTATGTGTTCAAATTACTTTTTACTGTTTCATTGTCTTTATGAACTATTGTAAGTCTTTAACTCGCAAATATATTGAGTTGAGTTGATCTCATTCTTAGGACTGGAATGTAAGTTTTTCTATAATTGTGAGCAACATATGACATTATAGTTTGAGTTTATGAAAACCGAATTGATTGGAATGTTTAAGTAAGTGAGAAATGACCGGATAAAGCCCGTTTGATTGTGATCAATATTTGTTGGGCTTGGTGCACCTTAGCTACATTAAATACATGTAGGATATGGTATGTGATGGGCTATTGTATATGTGTGGGTCTGGTAATCCTTTTGGGACTAGCCATCCTATTAGGGTTGTTAATCCTCTATGGGTTATGATTCAAGTAAGTAACAATATATATAGGGGGTCTCTACTCTCTCTCAAGTATCACACAGTGATTCAGAATAAAGTAGTCTCCCCATTAGGTTATCTGAAGTAAGGTGAGAAGAGAGTAGAAGACTTCCTATTGTTTTATTTTCAGGTTATTGTGCTTGCATTATTATGGATTCGGGATTAAGGATCGCTATAGCTTGGATGGTTTCCGCTGCGCTTCCAGGTACGCGTCTGTTCATACTTATGCATACAATACGAGATCTAGTTATCTTTATATAATGCTTAAAGTGGTATCAGAGCAGATCGTATTGTTACATAGGTTGAATCTATTTGGATTGAATTTAAATTATTGATGATGCCATTAATTAAATTCGTATCTGTATTTTGTTTTTATAGACACCAGATGAATTGAATTAAATTAATTATTGATGTGCAATAAATCTATGTTCGCATTTCGGAAATTAATTATTGCTGTGCAATAAATCTATGTTCGCATTACGGGTTGTTGTATAACATGTTATTATACTACAGATTAGTCTCGGTATAAGATAACAACACAAATTAAAATATATGGTTTAATGTTGTGTTGTTTTTGACTTGTCTATTTGTTGGTAGTTAATCAGTGCTTGCTGTTGTGTTTGTGGTTTTAGAGGGGAGATGAACAAGAATTTAGGATATGAGTTTTGGATTGCAGTTGTGCAAAACAGTAGTTGAAGGTCTGTTTGATGAAGAATCAGATCGATCCAGATTGCACAAGTTTTTTCTGGGTTTTGTTTTTGGGAGATGGATCGAATCAAACCCAGAAAGGGTTTGCTCTTGGGTTGGTGGGTTTTCCACCAGACCCATCACCTGAATCTGGGTCAAGGCAGAGCACCAGACCCATCGTTTTCCTTCTCGGGTCAGATCACCCAAAACCAGTTTTCCTCTTCTCGGTCTACGCCGCTAGATGTAGCGCGTTTAGCGGCGAGGAGTTCGATCGCCGGATGGCGACCACGAGGTCGTCAAGATCGGCCGAACCGAACCCAGACCAGCCGCCGTTTCGTCCGATCGATGGCGTAGATCGCCGGTCTTCGTTTGGGATCCGCACATGTGGGTCGAGATTGCGCCGCCGTGCGTTGTTGCCTTCTGGTGATGGCGTGGTGGCTGAGGCGGCGACGAATGCATAAGGTTTAGGGTTTCCATGGATTGATTTTGCTTTGGGCAACCTTTTGAGAATTAGATATAGTTTTGGACTGTTTAGAAACTTTTCTGGGCCCTTTTAGAATTAATTAAAACGTGAAGGTGTCTATAAGTAATTGGTTATGTGTTGGGGAAGATTTATAATTTCAGAAAGTAATTGGGTCAATTTAATATTTTGATAAATATAGGGGCCAATTTGAAATTTACCAAAATCATGAGGCAATTTTTAAATTTTCCAAAATTTTTTTATGAAAATAATTGCAGTTCATAAATAGTTATTATGATTTCGAATGATTATGTTTCACGAAGTGACTAATCATTGAGTTTTCATAATAATTATTAATTTGTTTAAAAATTAATAATTGATTGAATTTTCTCGTGAATCGGATAACTATGTTTCACGTAGTGACTAGTCATTAAGATTTTGAGAAATTCGTTGGTTATCGATTATTAATGTTTTTGATTCAATAATTGATAGAATTTTCTCGTAAATCGGATGATTATGTTTCACGTAATGACTAATCATTAAGATTTTGAGAAATTCGTTGGTTATCGATTATTGATGAGGTTAAAATTAATAATCTGTTTTGAATATTCTCGTGAATCGAGTGATAATGTTTCACGTAGTGACTTATCATTTCGATTTTGAGAATTTTGTTGGCTAACGGTTATTAATTTGGTAAGTTTTAATAATTGATTGAATATTCTCGTGAATTGGATGATTATGATTCACGTAGTGACTAATCATTAAGATTTTGAGAAATTCGTTGGTTGTCAATTATTAAATTTGAACTGCAATAATGGAATTATATGCATGTGATGGATAATGTTCTTCTCCGTAGGAGGTTCGTTATCTTGAGGTATTCGCTTATACAATATGTTGTGAATGTTAGACACATGTGATAGATGATGTCTTCTCCGTAGGAGGTTCATCATCTTGAGGTATTCATTTATATAATGTGATATAAATGTTAGAAATTTTGGAAGTTGCCATTAATATATTTTCATTTAATTGAATGAAAGTGCCCAACACTTATTAATACCTATATATTTTATATCCTCACGGATAATATCCACTCAACATGAATTTAAGAAGGATATATATTTCTCATTATTTTGCATAATTTTAAAATAAAAATTATGTGTGACGGTGTTGGATTGGTTAAGAGAAATATATAAATTTATGTTGGGTATAATGATATTGGATTTGCAGTTCATGATTTACAAATGTATAACCTATGAAATTATTATGGAATTGGATGGTTACGTTTCTACGTAGTAGACTAACCATTAAAATTTCATTATGATTTGTTTATTACATTGAGGACATTAATTGATTATATTCGAAAATTATTATAAAGTTGGATGGTTATGTTTCTACGTAGTAGACTGATCATTAAGATTTTTTAAATGTTTTTTGTTAAAATTATATAATCAATTGTGTTTGGAATATTTATGGAGTCGGATGTCTATGTCTTCACGTAGTGAACTAGTCATTAAGATTCCACAATATTCGTTGGATTATCAATGATTAAGGTTTTGAACTGCATTGAGGTAAATTATGCATGTGTTGATCATCTGCCTAAGAGAGTCTTCACTTGTGTAAGTTTTGTGAGCATTAAAGAATAAAATGTGATGTTCATCTCCTAAAGAGGTTAATCACTTGTAAGAAAGTTTTAACACGTGCATTGTGACTTTTTGTTCTAAAGACAGATCATGATGTTATGTTAGATTTCCATGAAGGTTAAATCATTATTTATAATGATTTTGGAAATCGATGTGAGCATGAAAATACTGTGATTTAATTTATTTAAAACACCTCTACTATTTTTAAATACATGCCATTAAGATATTGGTTGATGGACCTTTTTGATGGATTAGATGAGACGCTCCAATTAGTTTTTACCTTAGCGAGGATTAAAGGATAGATAAAGTTTAGTGAATCCACTGTCTAAAGTTTGTTAAGGTCTAGTGCCTTATAAATAGATAGAGATTAAACTAATCTATGAAGTTATGTCTTTTGTTTGTCATTTTGATAAAGATGATAGGGTACAAACACCATAGGAAGTAGTCTGGAAATTACGACAATTCAACATAGCAAGTCAAAGAAAATATTGAGAACATAAAATAATTTGTTATCGCAAGAAAATGTACCCATTGATTTACTTTTAGAATTATTTGATTGATTATCAATTAAGCACTTAGTGGTTGTTTCTTGTGATACATTTTATATTATAAATTCTTCCAATGAACTCAATATTTAATAGAGATCAAGTAGTTTAGAGGTTTTATGAGAATTCATATGAATTCATGGTAATATTTAGATTATCTTTAACCTCTAATGGTTTTGTTGGATGATATTTTCGATTTTGGTCATGTAATGCATAGAACAATTTTTATAATAGGATTGAGAATTTAAATTTATATCTTGAAGCTTATTTAAGATAATACACTCTTGCTTATGATTTTCATCTAGTGAGTTATATGGTGATTTTTGTAAATAATAATCTTTATAGATCTTCGAACTCTTCTCGTATTCTAAATTCTACTTTTCGGTTTTAGAATTAGATTGATGATTGTTCTTGTAGTTTAGTTACAATCATTTTAATCACATGACCAAAGATAGAATGGAGATAATTGATTTGTAGGGCATTCTGATTATTATTTTTTTTAGATTCTCAGTTTTTAAGTCTTTTGATTAATTGTATTAAAATTGATCTCATAAAACATAAGGATATGACTGCAAATGTTAGAAACTATTGGTAATATTTTATAAAACTTGTTCTATTTTATTTATGAGAATAATTGTATCTATACATTATACATTCTTAGGGGGAGAGAGTGATGTTTCTAAGAACATATAATTTAAAAGACTTGCGTTTAAGGAAGAAATCTTGTACTTGTGATATTTATATTGAATAAATGTCGTGTTTGTTGAATTGCAATTTTGGATGTCATTGGAGTTTGGTTTTTGACTTAGTTGTCAATTAGTTGCAAACTAATTTGTTGAAAACGATTTTTGAAAGTAATAATATTTTCAGTTTAAATGTTGAAAGTTATGTGGCCAGATTTATGACTTGAAGGTTTTACTTTAAAAAGGTTTTACTTGAAAATTAGTATTAAGTTTGCATACTTCAGACTTCCTATTGATGTTTCTAAGAATGTATAATTTAAAAGACTTGCGTTTAAGGAAGAAATCTTGTACTTGTGATATTTATATTAAATAAATGTCATGTTTGTTGAATTGCAATTTTGGATGTCATTGGAGTTTGGTTTTTGACTTAGTTGTCAATTAGTTGCAAACTAATTTGTTGAAAACGATTTTTGAAAGTAATAATATTTTCAGTTTAAATGTTGAAAGTTATGTGGTCAGATTTATGACTTGAATGTTTTACTTGAAAAAGGTTTTACTTGAAAATTAGTATTAAGTTTGCATACTTTAAGACTTCATTGACATAGTTAATCAAGTTTCCAGACAATGGTGTTTAGTTTAATAATGTTGTAGCATTTTAAGACTTTGTTACAAATTTTATTTTGCTATTAGACATAACTGAGGGTCAGTGGGAGTAAGTTTATTTTCTATGTGCTCTATGTTGCCATTTGTGTGACATTTAGAATTTTATCTCTAGTGTTTCAAGGTGAAAAACTCGAACAAGCATTTTAGATAATGCTATTGAGAAAATATATTAATAGAGCACTTAAAGGATTTATATAATTACAAGTTTACTTGTTTGAGGTACCTATTGGTAAAAGTGATAAACTTACATAAGTTTCTAATTCCTCAAGTAAATTGGAGCGTTCTCATAAGAAAATGTCATGTAAATATCTGCAATTGATATTTTAATGTAAGCTTAAGATATATGTATTGATTCTATTATTACATAAGTAGACTTTGCAGATTCAAACCAATTTGGCATATATCATTGGATAGTCATAAAAAAAATTAAATAAAAAAAAGGAGGTTTTATAGTATTTGTGGAAGTTAATTGTTTCATGCTCACATGTATGGATGGATAAAGAAATATGTGGCTTTATATATTGCAACTCTAAATAATTTTGATTGTGATAATTTCATTGCATTTATTTTCTCTAAATATGATAAGAGATCTCGGAGGTTTAATCATGTTGATATTATGGTGGTTGAGTAGATTTAAGAATTGTAAGTTTCTAATAGCCACAAGTAAAATAACTCTTGATACACTAACCAAGATATTTGACTCCGGAGGTTTTGTGGAGCATGTTATATCATGCACTAGATGATTGATATATTAATATATTTGGTTAGTGGGAGTTGTTTTTATTAGATTAACTGCATTTATTCTATGCATATTTGTTTTATATTCTCGAGAACGTATTGAATATTCATGTTAAGATATTTTCCATATATGTTATTGTGTGCACACGGATGTTTGATTATGGTAGGAAATCTCAAAGCTTTTTAGCTTTGAGGGGGCAGTTCACTCATAAGGTATAAAGTTTCCACCGATGAGTGAACATTACTTAAGACAGAAGGATTTGCTCGTCTTAAGAGAGGTTTAACTCATGGTCAAAATGTTTGGCCAATGAGTGTAAGATGCTTAAGACATTAAGTTTCTCGTCTTAAGATACTTCGCTTGAAGCGAATGTGGACCTATATGGAAATAGGCATGACGATCACATTTGCATGCAATTTTCCATACCACACATACAAACCATTTTACCCGGGTAGATAGAGCTAAGGGTATTTTGATTACATATGGTCTTATGTCGATTAAAGATGTAATGATCTTTGTAGTTGGATACTTAAGGTTCTATTGGACTAAGGGGAAGGAAGGTGTTGCTCTCTTAAACATTCTTTGTGGCCACGGATAATTGTTTGTCAATTCGGAGTGTCATTTTCTAAAATGAATTTTTAATTCTAAAATGAATTTTTAAATCTAAAATAATAATGTCTATGTAGCTCAAGTGGGAGAATGTAAGTTTTTCTATAATTGTGAGCAACATATGACATTATATTTTGAGTTTATGAAAACCGAATTGATTGGAATGTTTAAGTAAGTGAGAGATGACCGGATAAAGCCTGTTTGATTGTGATCAATATTTGTTAGGCTTGATGCACCTTAGCTACATTAAATACATGTAGGATATGGTATGTGATGGGCTATTGTATATGTGTGGGCCTGGTAATCCTTTTGGGACTAGCCATCCTATTAGGGTTGTGAATCCTCTATGGGTTAGGATTCAAGTAAGTAACAATATATATAGGGGGTCCCTACTCTCTCTCTCAAGTATCACACAGTGATTCAGAATAAAGTAGCCTCCCCATTAGGTTATCTGAAGTAAGGTGAGAAGAGAGTAGAAGACTTCCTATTGTTTTATTTTCAGGTTATTGTGCTTGCATTATTATGGATTCGGGATTAAGGATCGCTATAGCTTGGATGGTTTCCGCTGCGCTTCCAGGTACGCGTCTGTTCATACTTATGCATACAATACGAAATCCAGTTATCATTATATAATGCTTACATGGAATTGAATTGGGCATCTCTGCCTTGTGGAATATGTTTTTGATAGTGGAAACACTAATATTAGATCTCTAAAATTCTGTTTTTTTTTGGGCATTTGCCGAATTGAGTTCCCATAACGTCTTCTCACTGTAGATCTCTTTAGTTTAGTTTCTTGTCACATTTCTTTGGCTGAAAACATAAATTTTTATTTCATGTCATCTTGTTCTTTTTGATGTATTTGCACGCATGTATGCATGCGCCGGTTTAGAAAGTGATATTTGTAATGCAGGGTTTGTGTATCACTGTGTTCATGAATCTTTGAAATATAATTATTGAGAGTGAAGGAATTGAAAGTCGGAAGCAAAAGCATGTCGTGCACCAATTTGGAGCTTAAAGTAAACATGCGATCAGACATTGTTACATCATGCAAATGTTTTTTAACTTGATAATTCAAAATTGTAGTTTCATATTTATTTATAGAGGGGTGCTAGAATCACTCTCTTAACCCACTCTCTCAACTCACTCTCTTTTCATGTAATGACATGTGGATAGCATTAATTGTTACACAATAATCATTGAACCTTTATAAATTTCCTCATTTATCTTTTTATTTATAATGAAAACCAATACTTAACTTCCAATATTACCCTTCTTCTTTAACTTCAACAAATTATCATTTAATATCATCCTTACAAAAAAAGATTTCACAACTCTACAACTTCTCTTTAAGAAAAAATTTTACTTTCTTTTTTTGGACCATGTGTGAACATAATCAGATTGAATTGCTCTTATACTTCTTTTTACCAAATTTTTATACCAAAAAACAATTACAAAATATTTGTCCTAAAACAATATTTATTTTCAATTAAGTGTACATCTTTTCATTTGAGAAAGTTCTTCTGACTTTTAAATACCTACAAAACATATATAAGACAAATTAGTGAATTTTAATATGAATTGAGAAATATTTTCTTACGTTATTCACTGTTCATGTTAAAAAAATTCATATATACATACTGTTTTAATAATTTATACATTTTTTTTGAAACATCAAGCTTTATTAGAGCAAAGAAACATGATAAACAATACAACAACATCAAGGCACAAACGCCAAACCAACAGCCAAGACACATTAGCCCAGGCAAGCATCTAAACAAACAAAACTCCACACAACAAGGAAACAACAGAACAGAGCACAAGAACCACTACAAACCAGCAACACGGGGGATTAAACATCATGCCACACAACTATTTCCCCATTCGACAACAGACCTTGCTTTGCCTTCAGGTCGCAGCTTGGTTTGTAATTCTGGGATTGTAAGGCATTGCCTAGTTCATCTAACATAATAATTTATACATTTAAAACAATCTAATAATTAGAAGCACATATATATATATATATATTGATAATCGTGAATTTTTTTTCTATTGTTAGGTTTTACCGATCACATTTGATTTTCCACAACTTTTGCTTTTTGGACTTCCTCCTCAATCGGTTCTCTCAATTCACGGTTTTGCACTCTTGCTAGACTGCAGCATTGTTGTGGTTTGATTTGCACATTGCATAGTTATGTAGTATTTATATATATTTGATATTTTTTTAAATGATATTAAATGACAAGTTGTTAAAGTTAAAGATGAAGGGCAATTTTAGAAGTTAGTTGTTGGTTTGTACTGTAAATAAAAAGATAAATGATGTCATTTATAAATGCTCAATGTTTAATGTGCAAAATTTAATAATGTCCACATGTCAATACATAAAGAGAGAGTGGGTTGAGAGAGTGAATTTAGCACTCTTAGAGCATCTCCAATGGTATAAGCAATTTTGGATCATCAAAAGTTGTCACCTCAGTATTTGATGATTATTTTCAAGGATTGCTAAATTTGATAATTGTGTAGTCCACAATGGTACACTTTATCTAAATCAAAAATATACTTTATCTAAATCAAAAATCTACTTTATCTAAATCAAAAATCTAATCTGTCACATTTTTCATTGTTCCCACTCATTTTTATTTCAAGGGTAAAAAAAGAAATAAATAAACTATAAAAGACAAGAGAAGGTATATGATATAGGTATTGATCCATTCGTAATTAAGAGACGAATTTTACCTAATTGAAATTTTTAGGGTCGAAACAATTATGAGATAAATAGTTGATCAGAGAAAAAGAAAGAAAAAAAGCCACATATCTGAGAGAAAGGATAAAATTACTACATCAGTTATTCTGGATAAATTTTGTATTTGATGATTGAAAATCAATCATCAAATTTGATTATTGATAACTACAATTGCTAAATTTTAGTGACTCCGTTGTAGAGTGTTTTTTGGATAAATAATCAAATTTTGATTACTCTCCTACTTTTGATGATATCATTGGAGAAATATACGCATTCCAAAATTGTAACCTAAATAATGTGGCAACTTATTTGGAACTAATGCATCATTCACCATACATCTCATTATCTATACGATACTTGTAAATTAGTTGGCGCATCATTTGGAATGATATTTAAGATCTATAATTTTACTTTTTTGATAGATATTAGGATTCAGGATTCAATATTTTTCTATTCTGGTATATTTTATTGACAATTAATTCTTCTCCAAGTTAATATGCAATTCTGAAAAATTATTGTTAAGTAATCGGCTTCTTTTTTCTTATTGTCTCACTTCAGCATCAAAGGAGAAAATTGTTGCAAATTTGGCAGACTTTGCTTATGATCCATACAATTATTCATTCTTACACCAAGTTCGTAACCCATACATTTTGAATGGAAGTTCGTAACCCATACATTTTGAATGGAGTATCTGGTTACAAATATGAAATTAATGTCTTTCATCGGCTTTTATATGATTGAACATCTTCTATATATTGTTTCCATATAGCTCAATGTTTTGGAACTCTTCCTAGACTGCATAACTGAACCAAATGAGAAGCTCGTGGAGTTCAGGATTGGTGGTATCTGCAATGCATGTGCTAGTAAGTCCATATATTTAAGCGTTTTATAGACTTTGATAATCAAGAATACATTCTTTTAATCTTTTACTCCCTAAGCGACCAAGATTCTTCGCATCAATAGATTTTGTGACCAATGAAGCACTAATTGTATCTGTTTGTAAGTTACCCTTTCCTTTATCATTTTCTTTGCCATGCAGAACCGGCAAATGCTGCTATTGTCACCCAGTGCAGTAGAATTCCTCTTATCATTCAATGTTTGTCAAGCCCAGTTAGAAACACTGTAAGTAGAAAAGTTATCTTTGTTGCTTACCTTGTTTCCTTGTAATTGCTTTTGGTTCTAAGATTTAACTTGGGATGTCAGACGGATGAAAGATTACAATCTGAGGTTAGCGTAAGTAAAAATTACTATCATAACAAGTTCATATCCTAGAGACAAACTTGGGGGTGTCTGCCATTTGGTGTTCTTGTTAGTTTTCATGTAGATAACCGCTCATACTTATTGAAACTATTGTGGATCGTCATTTATATCTTGTGGGTAGAATTGCCCCTAATGTCATCGCTGATATGTTGTGCCGACTGCAATAGTAGGTTATTTGCTATCATCTTGTTTTAACTATAAACCCTAGGTAAGTGATGGGATAAAACACACCTGAAACAATAACAAACAATATATCCCTCTTTTGTATGAACCTAATAGGAAACAATTAAATAGAGCATGCAAATAGCACAACCACAAGCTCAATCACAAACACAAGAACACCAAGAATTTACGTGGAAAACCTCCCTGAATTGAGGAGTAAAAACCACGGGTCCTCTGAAATCTCCACTATCAAAATATAATGGGAATACACAGTTCTCTCTAGTTAAACTAGAGGCATATAACACAGCAAATCTCAAGATTAACTAATCTTGGCAACACATGCAATATTAGCAAGTAAAACAAGAGAGATAGGATTTCACAAACTCGAATCCTCTGTTCTGGGTGTGTATCTCTCTGCAGAAATTTCCACTCAACAATCCAACCAGGCGAGATTGTAGAACCATGAGTGAAGAAGGTTCTGTCCAAATTTCAGCTCAAACGGACAACAGAAGAAAGAGATATCTCTCTTTTACGAAACCTGTGCAGTACCTCCCCTGTTACTGTCCAGCTCTGTTTGGAACCGCAAAAGTCACAACAGGGAACTCCTATTGATAATTCCACTGCCCAGAATGTATATCACTGTGTTGAGAACATGCCTGAAAAATTCGAGCTTGATCCGACCACGTTTGGACCTCTGATCAATCCTTTGAAGAACTCTGACTCCAAACCCAGAATTTCTGCACTTTTTGATCTCTCTTCTTCTCACTCTTTGCACACACCAATTACTCTCTTCTCTTGTCTCTACTTTTATTGTTTTCAGCTAGGGTTTTAACCCTTTTATACACCATGTAAAATGACTTAAAAGTCATTGGGCCATCCACATATATTATGTGCGCTTTACCATGAATACATGATAAACCCTCTTCGGGCAATCTCCACATTTGGAGGAAACCCAACCCAACAGTAAGTACATGCCTTGCTTTTCTTATAATTGCATGGATTAAATTTGTGTTATGCTTTTCTTATAATTGCATGGATTAAATTTGTGTTATGACCGTTAGGTGAACAACGCTCTCGGAACTCTTTATTATCTCTGTAACAAAACTAACAAGGAAGAAATTTTGAAGCCAGAAGTGGTTGGTGTCATCAGGAGGTACGCTGCTGCTGAAACTGTAAGCGTAAGCTTCAGTAAATTAGCCAAGGCGTTTTTAGACAAGCACGTCGTTGTTAAAGGCGTTTTTAGACAAGCACGTCGTTGAAAACAAATGAGTGACAAAAGCATATACTCTCTGTTAATGAATTTATTAAATTGCTGATGTTATTGTAGAATACTGGTATTTGAGTTCATTCAAAGTCTGCAGACTGCAATTATGTAATGATATGGTTTATTTCAACAACTTGGATCCTCTTATATATCGAACTGACTTTTTATGTGCACATATTTAAAAATTAAAATATGTGATTGGTTGTTATTTGTTAAGAAGAAAGATAATAGGAAAAATAAAATAAATAACAAATTATGAACATTTATTATTATTCTTTTATTATTAATAGAATAATGTTGATGTGTTACAAGATTGTTATAGGCTTAATAAGAGTTCTTGTCAACAGGAAATTATTACCAGATTTGTCGAACTGCTGAAGCCCATTTCAATTTGACCTACCAATCTGTCAGAAGCCCTACTTGGGCCCAACTTCAAGATGGTGTAATAATAAGAATAAGAATAAGAATAAGAATTAAGAATAATAATATAAATAAGGCCCATATTATTGGCCATACCCATTTTATCTTGCCATCCCATTTGCAATTAGACCCCACGAGTTGTTGAATAAAAAATTTATTTTTATTATTCAATTAAAAAATCATTTGAGTTAAAACAAAATTCTGAAATGGTTTTTAATTACAAAAGAAATAGTTTATTGCAATAAGAGAAGCATACAAATATTAATGACATTACAAAGTAAACAAAAATGATTAAGGGCCCAAACTTTAATAAATAATTCATATTTATTTTCCCGAATTTTAATACACTTATTCGCATATATCAAATATATATATATATATATATATATATATATATATATATATATGACTCATTTCAACTTATAGTAAGTAGCACACCCCTTCTTAACTTAATTAATGTTCATATTCTTTTTTACATTAATGTTATGGGTTTGAGTGTTTTATAAAATTCAGTGTTATAAAAGTAGATATCTTTATACATTTAGTGTTTAGATTTCGATAACAAATCCTTAATCCATTCTATTGTTAAATTAAAATAAACATTTAAGGTAAGTAGTATTTATCTTGATGCAGTTTATACATGATGATAGTGAAATGAAACTTTTTGTAATTCCTTGAGAATATAATTTGAGGAGTATTTGCGTGTACAATAAAAAAGGAATGTAGAGATAAAATTGGTGGGGGCCAATAACATGGGGCTAAAAAAATAGAATAATAAGAAAATAAACAGATATAGGATTATTAATTTATTAGATAGGGATCCACAAAAATACATGGAAATATTAATTAAAGAAGTAAAAAATGAAAATGAAAATGAAAATGAAAAGAAGAAATAAAAGAGAGAAGAGAACAAGCGCACTTTAAATGCGGGTGGCAGAGAGAGGGTAGGGTCAGAACTCAGCAGTAGTGAGCAGCGACTTTTGTTGAAGACAATGACAATGTCAGCCTCTCTCTCTCTTGATGTGATACCTCACTATCTCTCTCTTTCTCTCTCCTCTTTTAACCTTTTGTCTTCTTGTCACTGTCTACCTATTCTATCATTTTTTTAAATAAAAATAAAATTAAAAATTTAGTTACGATTCCGATAAAGTATCGACACTCACCTTATATTTATTTAGGTAGAACATAAAATCTATGAGATGACTTGCATGTAATCTTATTTCGTTTGTTTTTTAAAACTAACACGGATATCATATTAGGAGTTTACCGGAACTTGAACAAATCAAATACTATAAGTATATTGTGCATAATATATCCTATAACATAGGGAAAAGTTCTCTCCGCACTCTATACTTTGCAAGTAATTATGAAACTTGAACTTCTGCTGTATGAAGATGTGAACCGAGGGATGCACAATCACTTAGAAGGTTAAATCTGTGCAAGTTTAAACTGATCTTTGTTACTTCAAGAAATAAGACAAATATAATTGTTAATGTTTCAACTAATTATGTTGAGGACCACAAAAACATAATAGATTTTTCTGTTTTTATCTACCTCAAAAAATTATTGTTCTTGTCAAACTTATTCACTGAAGTAACACAAATACCCCTCATATATTTCATCCTCTCTTATCTTTTCCCTCTCTTTTCTTTAAAAAATATTGATTTTTTTTTTTAACAGTGGTTTAAGTACATATCTCTATTGTTGGAGATTGGAGGTCTGACTCTACACATAAATCTCCAACAAACCTCATGGAGGTATATTCAAATATTGTTTTTAAAAATAAAAAAAAAACTTTGTAGGTCCGTTGACCTCCATTGAAATACTACCAGTCCGAAAAGAAATAAAAAAATTACTTTTTTTTCAAAAATTGATTAAGAGCATTTTTGTCCAAAAAAATGAAAATGTTGACAAATACAATAAAATGTTTGAAATTTGATATATGTATTGTTATGTCTATTTTTGAAAAGACCCTATTATGTAGAGGAAATAGTGTTTAGTTGACGACCTTTACTTACAACTTAAGTTTATAGGTTTTCCCATATATACAACTATATTGTTAGTCTTACAGGTTTAAGGGATGTATGCATTGAAAACTTTATATTTTTAGACATTAATATCATTAGAGTAATGTTACACTACCCAACAATTTGTCAAAACTCATTATCCAAATAATTTGACAAATCAATTCGTAATTACCACATAATCATTATATATAACTCATTCAATTTGGTTGCTACAAAATACTTTGTCACATTGTTTAGGAAAAAAAATTAGGACAATATAATATCAGTCATATTATTATGGGCTGAAATAGAAGATTAAAATTGTGGGAGAACAAAATGATTTCCTAATAATGTCTACTCGTGTATGATGAGGAAGTAAATTGCGTTTTCAAATAGAAAAAAAACTAACTTATTTATAACACTCGTTAGAAATTGCGATTGATATAACCATGAACTATATGTTTCTTAGTACATTTATGGATCGAGATTCAATATATCAACTAATTACATATGAAATCAAAGTGTCTAAAGGTGTGTTTGGTATGGCTTTTCACGTAAAGCTTCTATAGTAGATCTTTTACTAATAAAGCTTTAATTGAGTAGAGTTTTTAATAAAAAAAACTTTTGGTTGTATAAATTACAAAAAAAAATGTTAACAATGTATTTATAATGAAAGAGTTGTATGGTGGAATATCTAAAATTTATAAAAGGTAGTTGAGACAAAAAGTTCAAAAAAAACTTTTTGGAAAAACCCAAATTTTGGGATTCTCCTAGTAGATATAAAATAGCTTTTATAAAGAGTAGTTGAGACAATTCATATATTAAAAAACCTGGGTATTATCACTAAAGTCCCTATTTTTTCATGAATTATCACATTTTTAAACATCTTTGCTATATTAGTCACTTTGGTCCCTTGTTATTTCAAAATATATCACTTTAGTCCATTTGACCAAAAACTAACGGGCAACTATAACAGAATATATAAAAATACAATTTTACCATTTATTGTTATTTTTAAAATTTTTTCTTTTAGTCCCTCTAGTTTCAATAATAGCGGGTCAACCCCTGAAAAAAGAAGTTAAAATGCTTCTATCAGGGATTGAACCAGTTGAGCTACTCTAGCTCATTGTTGAAGATTTGTTGATTTAAAGGTGTGTGTGTATATATATATATATATATATATATATATATATATATATATATGGTTATATAATTTAAAATAAACTCATATATATATATATATTAAAATAAATTCATATTTAATAATAATAATAATAATAATAATATATAAAATATATTTATGAAAATGAAAAGGAAAATAACAAAACAAAAGGAAACCCAGAAAATCCAAAAAATCAAAGCCAGTAAATTTTTTTCTTTCTTTTTTCTTTTTGGATTTTTTTCCTTTTCAAAAAATATATTATTTTAATTTGATAAAAAAACCCAGAAAATCTAAGACCATAAATTGAAAAGGGAAACAATCAACAACAAAAAAGGAAAATAATAAAAAAATTAAACTCATATTTACATAATTTAAAATAAACTCATATATAATAATAATATATAAAAACATATTTATGAAAATAAAAAAGAAAATAACAAAACAAAAGGAAAAAAAAGGAAAAAAAACAAAGGAATTTTTTTTTTCTTTTCTGTTGCTGATTTTTTTTCCCTTTTCAATTTACGGGTCTTTGATTTTCTGGGTTTTTTTTTATCAAATTGAAATAATATTTATTTTGAAAAAGAAAAAAATCCAAAAAGAAAAAAAATATTACAGGCTTTGATTTTTTGGATTTTCTTGGTTTCCTTTTTGTTTTGTTATTTTCTTTTTCATTTTTATAAATATATTATTATTATTAAATATGATTTTATTTTAATATATATATATATATATTAGTGTATTTTAAATTATATAACTATATATATACATTTAAATCAACAAATCTTCAAGAATGAGCTAGAGTAGCTCAACTAGTTAGAGCTTGTGGCTTTTAATCATAAGGTTGAAGGTTCAATCCTTGGTGGAAGCATTTTAATTTTTTCAGTGGTTGCCCGACTATTATTGAAACTAGATGGACTAAAAGGAAATTGTTTTAATTAACAATAAATGGTAAAATTGTATTTTTACACATTCTGTTATAGTTAACCGTTAGTTTTTGGTCAAATGGACTAAAGTGATGTATTTTGAAAAAACAAGGGACTAAAGTGACTAATATGACAAAGACGTTTAAAAAGATGACAATTCATGAAAAAGTTGGGACTTTAGTGATAATACCCCTAAAAAAACTGTTTTGATTTTTGTCGAACAAAAAAAAAACTTCAAAACAGCTTCTAGCATTAAAAAAAGCGTTTTTGGCCTTTACAAAAGTCATATCAAATATACACTAAGTAAAAATAAAATGTATAAACAACGGTTTCTAAAAGTGAATAAGGTTTTATTTACACCAAAGAGAATAGTATATATACTAATAAATGTAATAATCCAATACACTAATTTTTTACTTGTAAAGTTATCCATCAGTAAGCATACAAAATACAAAGTATAGAAAATTTGACAACGAGGTAACTTATGGTAACTTTTTACAATATTATCCATTCAAAAAGAGAAATTTATTAACCTTATATCTTTTATATCTTTTTACAATTTCACTGTATCTCACCATGCGTTTTTTTTATATATAAATACTACATTATGAACTCTGGTTTTTTAAAGAAGGGGAAAGACTCGAACTTACGACCTCGTAGCGTAGGTTTGAGAGGTTTACCACTTGACCAACTTCACCATACACATTTACCGGCATGTCAATATTTCTCCTCAATCATGGAAGTAGATGTTTGAGCCGTACAAGTATTCTTTCATCTCAGCAAGTGCATACGGACAGTGGACGGTCCAAAATTTTTAATAGTTTGGGCACTTGAACAAAATAACAATTATATAAAAAAAATACTGAAAAATTAAAATCATAGTAAAATGAGTTTTTTTATATAAAAGAAAATTAATGGTATAATGAAGTTTAGATAAAATAAAACAAATAGAACACTTACACAAAATGAACTAAATTATATTACATTCAAAATAAATAAAAACAAGAAAAACAATATTGAAAAAATAAATAATAAGAAGAAAAACAACATAAACAATGAGAAATTACAATATTTATTCTTCAAATAATAAATTACAATATAATTTTATAATAAGAAATTTTGTTTGTATTTATAATAAATTCACTTTAAATTTATACAAAAATAATTGATTAATAAATATTATTTGACATGTTTTTAAATTTGTTATTCCTCTAATTATTGATTTATTGATTCTAAATAAATTAAAACTATAAAATAAAGAAAAATACTAAGGATAAAATGAAATGAATCATAATAATATATGGACTATTTTAATCAAATAAATTAAAATTTTAGATTTTAAGGTTTATTGATTGGATGCGTTAGGTATTTGAAACTAAAACTATTAGAAATAATAAATGTTTAAAATAATAACATATAATTTAATATAAAATAAAATTGATTTAAGTAATCACTAATTGAGGGTAGTTAAGAAGTTGATGATGATGGAAAAGAAAAAGTAAATTGTTTTATTTGGAAAGAAGATGAAATTTTGAGAAAGGAATTAAAAAAGATGGTAAAATAAAACAGACATAAAAAATTATTAAAATTACAAGATAAATTTGAATTTTTTTTTAAATATTTATTTTTACTTAAAATTACATGTAATAAGTGTTAATATATATATATATATAAACAAAATCAAATTTATAAATAAAAAAAATTGAGATGGGTATTAACATGCGCCGGTTCCGGTTCCGGTTCCGGTTCTAGTTCTGAGGAAAGGGGAAAGAGGAAAGGGGAAAGGGGAAAGGGGAATTGGAACCGAAACCGGAACCAGCCTTAGAAGATTTCGGTTCCAGTTCCATGGTTTGGTTCTCAATTTGTTTTTTTTAAACCCACTTAGACTCACTCATTGTCTCCCTCTCACAAATCAACACAACACAGATCTTTATCTCTCTCTCTCTCTCTCTCTCTCAACCCGGTTCTTCATCACTCTCCCCCCCCCCAAATTAACCTAGATTTTTCGGTTGTTGGATCAATCATCATCATCTTATTTCTTTTTCTTTCTTCATTCTTCTTTCTTCTTTGTCTTCCTCAGCTTCTTCATTTGTCATCTTCTTCAGTTCTTCGTCTGTCTTCGTCTTCAGTCTTCTTGCTTGGACCGATAGAGAAAGAGAGAGAGAGAGATGAGATTGGAGGTCGTGCCGTTGTGGTGGCCGGACGGTGTGATTTAGTTTAGGTGGTGGTGGATTTTGGGTTTGTGGTGGCGGGTCATGGGTGCTTAAGCTTGACTGGTTTGGATTAGAGAGAGAGAGATATCTAGTATTCTAGTTTGGATTTTGGAATAGAGAGAGGCAAAACCTGAAGAGAGAGATTTGGGTTTGTGGTAGAGAGAGATGAGAGATCTGGTTCTACATTCTAGTTCCACGAATTAAAAAAAAATTGTTGGAACCATCGGTTCTAGTCCGGTTCGAACGGGCGGTTCCTAAAAAATTAGAATCGAACCGTAACTGCCCTGTTACTAATTCCCGGTTCGGTTCCGATTTCGATTTCGATTTCGATTCCGATTCTGATTTCGATTTCGATTTCGATTCAGATTCCGATTCTGATTCCGATTTTTCCTGTTCGGTTCTCCGATTCCGAATTGAACCGGCCCCATGTCTAATGGGCATGGGCTCCACCTGGTCTTAAGGTGGGCCTGCCCTGCACACAGACCTTTAACCCGATTGGCTTTTGAAAATAATACACTAAAGCGTGTGTCTAAACAACCTAGAAGGGGGGTGAATGTTGTGGTGTAAAAGGGGGCTGGCCCGGCCCACTTCAACACGACCCACTTTGGCGTGTCGTGCTAGGCCCGACCAGTTTTCCTAAATGAGGACCCGGCACGGCCCCTCCGTGCCGTGCTGTGTGCCGTGCGGGCCGGTCTGTGGGCTTAATTAGGCGGGCCAAACGGGCCGGCCCATGGCCACACCCAAAT
Source organism: Dipteronia sinensis (assembly GCA_033220585.1). Classification (NCBI taxonomy): domain Eukaryota; kingdom Viridiplantae; phylum Streptophyta; class Magnoliopsida; order Sapindales; family Sapindaceae; genus Dipteronia; species Dipteronia sinensis. Next base: position 33,968,083 of record CM065639.1, on the reverse strand, counting down.
TTTTTTTTTACATATTTTAATTTAATTGTCATAACTATTATATTGTTTTAACAATTTAACTTATGTATTTCTAATTGTAATTCTTTTATCTTAATTATTATTTTAGTATAATAAAAAAATGTTTATAATAATAGATTATAGATACATTTATTATATTATTTAATGAATTAATTCAAAGAATAAATAAAGATAAAACATGAAAGAAAATAAAAGTAGATAAAAATATGAAATGAAGAATTTTTTATTTATTTCGGACTTTCAGTATTACATATTTACATGATTGCCTCATTAAAAACCTTACCAAGAAAACCCAGTTGGATAAAAACTTGGTAAGGGAAAAAGAGTGCAATCGTATTACAAGTAAATGTACATGTACAACCTAGTTCTAGATCTGGTTACTGCCGGAACCCTCATCGACATATAAATTGGAGAAGTTTTGAATAAATTGTTCGTCTACCATTATCATTTTGCATCCTCTTTCGAGCATGCTCCCAATCCCTGAATGCATATTAATACCTCCACCATTTCTACAGTCAAATAACTTCTTCTTTGTTCAATAATTCGTTCACTCGTGCTGAATGCATGTTCTGAAGACACAGTGGACACGGGGATAACTAGTATGTCACGTGCTAGGTGTGACAAGACCGGATACCTGTAGCTATAGGTCTTCCACCATAACAACAGATCAAAATTCTCAGTGTTTTCGTCGACATCGAACTGTGCTTCAAGGAACCTATTCAGTTCGGCACCAGAAGATGCAGCAGATCGTGTAGTTGAAGAAGAAGAACTTGCTGATTTGTCTTTTTTCCAGGCGTTTGAGAATGCTCCAACTTGTCGACAACAGTTGTGTGTCCGGTTATGGTGATGGTTCCGTGTCAACGCCGCCAAACCTGCACTCATAAATACTAAAAACTGCTAACAACTTGTTTCGAATGTCAGTAATCTGGTCAGAATAATATACTGACAATTTATTACCAATAAACTCAAGCAAATATTCTAAACCAGCTAATTTAATTCTAGGATCTACTATAACACCTAAGGCATAGAGGAAAGGCATTTCAGACCAGTATTTTTTAAACTTGGTCTCCATGGCAACAACTGTAGGGCCAAGCATGTCATCTTCCCTATAAGGGTTTAACAGGTCAGACATTTCCACAATCTGATGGATTGCCTGGGAAGATGTGGGGTAATAGACCCCAGAAAGAGTTACAGTGGCACTGTAAAAAACCTTTAAAAATTCAACAAAAATCCTTGCCACATACCAATCGTCTGATGTCAGTGATTGAGCAGGTGGACAGCCACTTTCGGCCAATTTCATGTTATAAAAACCTGAAATAGTTGTATCATATTCCAAACAATTTTTTAGCATTAAATAAGTAGAGTTCCACCTTACCGGCATATCAGTTTGGAATCGTCGAGGTCATAGACAGTTTAATGTACAGTGTCTGCCAAATTCTTGAAATCTTGGATTAGAGCTACCGATCCAAGATATGGCATCTCTGATGCGTTCTATACGATCGCTTACTTCCTTCAAACCAGACTGTGTAACTAAATTCATGAAATGACATGCACGGCGTTGATGGAAGAAATAACCCACAGCTTGAGGGATGTTTCTTTCAGTAAACAATGCAATAGACCTAGTATTTGTCGATGCATTATCTAATGTGATAGAGAGGATGCGGTGAGTTATGCCATAAGTTTCTAAAACAGAAAGAATGACAGCAAAAATATTTTCTGCGGTATGTGCAAAATCCATAGGACGAAAACCAAGAATTTTTTTTATATCCTACATTCAGAGTCTAAATAGTGTCCCGTGACACATAAATAGTCTTGTTTGGAACATGCATTCCAAATATCGGAAGTTAATGTAATTGAGACAGTTAGATGCTGTAATTCAGCCGTCAAGTCATCTCGTTGGGTTTTAAACATTCTTATCAAATCGTTCCTAGTGGTGGTTTTAGAAACAATTTGCATTTGAGGGTTGTATGAAGATGTGATAAATTCTTGAAAAAAAACACAGTCACTGAAATTAATAGGTTGTTCAATTTGTGCAATGTACCGTGCCAAGCATTCTCTAGCATGCGCGGCGTCGTAATGCCACGTCGTAACGGACCCGTCTGGGTGCCGTTGTAGTTGTGTCTGGGTTGCAGTGGGTACATGTACGTGTTTGGGCATGCATTTTAGCATATGCCTTCTCAAATGACCGGTTCCACCCCTAGTAGTGGTATAGTTCTTAGGACAAAACTTACATTTAGCTCTGGGGCCAACCGTACCTTTTGGGAGTGTCATTTCTACTACGTCAAAACGCTGCCATACGTTTGATGTTAACCTCTTAGATTTGGTACGTGATGTCGGTGTGGCGCCGGAACCAGAAGGTCCTGATACGGTTTCCGCCAGTCCTGAGAAATCAAAATCATCGTTCAACATGTTTAGACAATCTGGAAAATAAGGATGGTTATGATCCATTTCCTAGAAAAAAAAATATTAAGTCATTAGTCATTAATAAATATTAAAATTAAAATGATTATTTTACTAAAAAAAATATTAAAATTAACCCCTACACATAAAATGATTATTTTACTAACAAAATATAATAAAATTAACTCACACACATAAAAATGATTATTTTACTAACAAAAAATATTAAAATTAACTCCTACACATAAAATGATTATTTTATTAACATAAATTATTAAAATTAACTCACACACATAAAAATGATTATTTTACTAACAAAAAATATTAAAATTAACTCATACACATAAAATGATTATTTTACTAACAAAATATAATAAAATTAACTCACACACATAAAAATGATTATTTTACTAACAATAAATATTAAAATTAACTCCTACACATAAAATGATTATTTTACTAACAAAATATATTAAAATTAACTCACACACATAAAAATGATTATTTTACTAACAAAATATAATAAAATTAACTCACACACATAAAAATGATTATTTTACTAACAAAAAATATTAAAATTAAATCCTACACATAAAATGATTATTTTACTAACAAAAAATATTAAAATTAACTCCTACACATAAAACGATTATTTTACTAACAAAATGTAATAAAATTAACTCACACACATAAAAATGATTATTTTAATAACAAAAAATATTTAAATTAACTCCTACATATAAAATGATTATCTTACTAACATAAATTATTAAAATTAACTCACACACATAAAAATGCTTAATTTACTAACAAAAAGTTTTTAAATTAACTCCTAAAAATAAATTGTTTAATTTACTAAAAACAAAATTAAAATTAACCCCTACACATAAAAATGATAAATTTACTAACTAAATAAAATCAATAACTAAAGTATAAACACAAAATGATAAATTTACTAACTAAACAAACATATTAAATTTAAAACATAAAATTAAATAATAACAATTAAAGAAAAATGTACCTTTGAAGTTTGAACTTTGGTGTCTTGGTGGAGAGATTAGAGAATAATAGTTATATAATAGTAAATTAGTAATAAAGTATTATAATAGTATATTAGGTAGTGTAGAATAGTAGAGAGAGAGTAAGAATGAAACTAAGAAAAACTGAAATTATGTAGAGAGTTTGAGAATGGAGAGATTGAGAGAATTAGATAAAGTGAATGAAAAGTGGAATGGGTGATAGTGTTTATAGAAAAATTAGAAAAGTGGGTAAAAGTATAAAAGACAAGAGTTAAGGGGGAAAATGCAATTCTGACGTCAGCCAACGGTTATTTTTTTAAAAAACAACCATTAGATTAAAAAAAAAAACATTCGGCGGGCCCAACAGTCGGCACTTGTGCCGAAACGGTGTACCGACCGTTAAGCCTGGCACGTCATGCTTCCGTGCCGTGCCGGGCCGGCATGCCGTGCCTGGAACCACGACCCGGCATTTGCCAAGAATGGGGGCCGTGCTTGGCATGGCTGCCTCACTTGCGGGCCTTGCCAGGCACGGCCCGCCATCCTTGGCAGGCCGGCCATGTCGAGCTCTCCAGGCCCGGCCCATATTTACACCACTAGGTGAATGGGTTGTTAATCAATTATTACCAACTTTTCGATTAGTCAATATTAAAGAATTCACCTTGTAAAAAACATACAAAATCAAGTATAAAATGTTTAAATTAAAATACACTTAATTTTTACGTGGAAACCCTTCAACAAGGGAAAAACCACGGACTATTCTTCTAGCTACACCAATCCTTAAATCCACTATTTTAATGATGTTTACAACCTAGGTTTACCTCTAGTCACACCATTCTTGATCACTAACCCACCACTACTACCCAATGAGCCTTTATAGTGAATCCTTGATCACTTTGCTTGCCAACCACACTTTGGTTACAAGACATCACTTGCTTGTGCACTACACCTTGTAGTCACTAGACTTAACTCTCAAGAAGAGTTAAAAACCCTATGTGGATATATGCATATTCAAAATGTAATTAATGCTAGGCAATACTAAATGCTTATCTAGAGATTATATGATGGCGATAAGCACAAATCCTAGTTATCAATGTCTATATGAATGTTATTTAAAGACCTAATTAGATATAAATATGCAAGTCTAAAATCTAGTCATCAAACAAAGCCATATCAACACAAGTTGTCACACAAAATGGCAAGGACAATAAATGGAATTAACAAATACAATCAATGATTCATAATTAGCTAAAGGGAAAATATGTCATAAATGCAAGCTGTCACAATACAAACCCAATTATGGAAAGGAACTCATAAATATATGCAATAAATGAAGTCGTAGCAGTTAATCAACTAATAAATGCAATAAAAACATCATCTTGGAAAGTATAAATAAATAACAAAGATGAGATTTTTGTTTAACTTACCAAGTCAATTTAATAATGAAGACCCATGCAAGAAAACATCCTAGATGAAGCTAGAAGATGTTCGATTCATGAATGAATGATGGGTTTTGAGTTTGGAGACGTAAAGAATAAGTCTTGGAGCTTCTCTCTCTAATGGATACTTCCTCTCCCTAAAAATTGATTCTTGAAGCTTTGAAAACTGAAATGGGAGAGAAAATAACATATATATAGAAGCCCTAGACAAAACTACATCGTTTTGAACTTGGGAAACAGAATCCTGTCAAAACCGCTCTGCGTACCGCTGTTCAGACATACGTCCAGACCGCGGTACAAGCCGCGTGATAGAAGAATCAGTCTTCTGGAATGTACCGCTGTGCGAGCATATGCACCAACCACAGTCCACACTAGTGCATGTCACACTGGAGAATACCGCTCCGTGTGCTACGGTGCAAGCAGTGCTTGCCAAGCGGTCTATGTCGCGGTAAATGGAAAAATCCCTTTCTAACACTCAAGAAAAATGTCTATCTTACATGAATGTTGTGCAAGTGTGAAGTGAGAGAAATGCACATAAAATGAAGCACAATTAACATGCAAAACATGTTATCAAATGAGGTACAATGCAAGATATGATATCTAATACAAGCTAGTGAGTGTGTGCAACTAAATCTCTTCAAGGAGTCAAGTCAAGTAAACTACCTCTATTAAAGCATTTTGGGATCTTGGAAGCTTGTTGAAGATGAGTCACAATTGGATACCTAAGTTACCCATTACAAAGTGATCTCAATGTGGTTTGTCATGAAATAAGCCAATCATAAATAGAGGTCCTTACAATCTCCCTCTTTGGCTATTTCATGACAAAACAACCATTCACAAAATAATCATCACACAAAGAAAACAAAGCAATTGGTCAACAAGGTATATTCTACGTTACAAAAAGAGAACCCTAAGATCTAAGTCTTTAAGGTCTTCAATCTCTACGTAGATCATCGTACCTACATACAATATCAAGAAAGACACTTTCCAAGAACATGTGCATGTGAGGTGAACAGATATAAAAAGTATTTGCATTAAGAAAACCATACAATCAATATAATGTAGTGCAATGCAATGCTCACCCTAAATAGTTACTCTCTCCCAATACTTCTCCCCAAATCATAACAAAATGCTCCCCCTATATCTCTCAAGACTTCTCCCTTTTTTTGTCATGAGATAGTCAAAGAAGCTCCCTATATCGGGTTGCTTTAGCAAAAAGAGATATCTGAACAGAAGATGATTGCATAATCATATACATAAACTTTATGCAACTTGAATAATTTAGAGAGATTCAAGGAGTTTTATTTACAAGAATATGTGTGAAGTAGTTGCTTTGCATGCAAGACATATAACATCAAAATCAAGCAATGGTATTTGGCAAAGCAACCATCAAAAGGGTTTCCATAAGAATTCAAACCAATTTGTACCCTTTTGTTATAAGCAAACATGATATAGTTTTTCAAAAAAAAAAAATTCAACACACAAACAACTATATCAATTCTTAAAAGAAAACCAAGACATTGGATCAAGAGATCCTTTTAGATTTTTCCGGATAGTTATCCGTATGATAGTAGTCTTGTTTAACCATTAAGAAGAGAGAGAAGACTAATTTGGATATAAAACCCTTATTGATTGCATTAATACGAGATCCTTATTGATCAGTCTTCTCATTTGCATTCACACATTTGCATTAAAGCAATCAAACGCATTTCATGCATATCATTTAAAGCATGTCATAAACAAGTTCACATGTCATGGAGATAAAATTTTAGGTCATTCAAAAGTACTTCCCAATCAAGTCTCATAGTCCAAAAATGTATGTTTAAAAATAAATGTGACATGGATTACACACAAAGCAAGGTTACACACTTATTGAACAAAAATACCATATAATCATATATGTGCAACCTAGTATCTCAAGCAATTAATAAAGAGGCATAAAGTAGATCAAATTTTTGCACGTATCAAAAATGCAAGTTCGCTATCTTTGCTTGAGCTCCCCAAATGGGGTCAAATCCAACCAATTCAATGAGAGGCAAGAGCCCATATAGACCTACCAAGTCCATTTGACCTAGTTGAGTATATGGGAGACAAGTTAACCCAATAGCACGCGGGTTCATCTTTTCTAATCCACCTAGGTGATACATTTTCATTCCTAGTGGTCTTAGTCAACATGTTACTAAACTTCCTAGGATCATTTTCTCTAGCTTTTCTAGGCACATGCATATGGGCTCTTTTAAGTCTATACCTCTTAATCATGCTCTCAACCCTATATTTCTTAATATACCTATGGCAATTTGACCTAATATGCCAATCAAGACCACAAAAATGACAAGTTGGAATAAATTGAGGAGTCATAACATATCCTTGTGAGGTCATTTGAGACTTGTCATGCATTTGATGTCACATTTGGTGTTGAGTTGGTTCTCTCCTTGGTTGAGATGGCATGGCTTGCCTTCTTGGTTCAGGAAATCTTAGTTAAGGGAAGCTCAGATGTAGAGCTTTTGGTTGTTGAGATTTAGCTTCATTCTTTGTTAGCGTCTTCACTTGGCCACTATTGGATGACTCTCCAAGTTCAATCTTCCTCCTAGGATGTTATGAAGGTGAGGCTTCCTTTATGCTATTTCCTTTGACAAACACCGTCTTAACCGATGAGGGGGTTTCCTTGTCATCAACATATTCAAGACACCTCTTGTCATTTGACTTCTTACCAATGCTCAACATATGGTCAAGCTTTTCGGTATCGAAGGTCATTTTAACTAGTAACTACTTAGCTTCCTCAAGGTCTTTCTTTCCTTGACTCTCATCACTTCATCATTCAAGTGAGTCACCTTGGTTGAAAGCTTGAGATTCTCCTTCCTTCAATTTTTGAATCTCCCTTTTCTTCTTCAACCTAGAGTCTTCAAACTAGTTGATGAAGTCTTCAAGGTCCATGCCTTCACAGATTCCTCTAGAGTGAGATGAAGACTTCTCATCACTAGAGTCACTTTCTACACTTAAGAATGGTGCACTCTTCTCACTTTCCCTCTCATCAAGTGAGTCAACTTCATCATCAAAACTTTTGCCTTGGTCACTTGTTGTAGTTGTTAGGATTATGCTCCATAGCAAGAGTGTAATATTGTAATTGACAATCTTTTCATATAAATAAAGTGATTTCTGATTCTGTAAAATCTTATAGCATTTATAATTATAATTGTCAAGGTAAATAATCATAAGGTCAAAAGACTATGAGATATGAATAATTGTTTGTACATCCGGATATGTATGAGGTAGACACAATTCTTTAGTTAGTCTTGAATAACGTTCACAACTTAAGTTAAAGGTTGGGCACCTCTATCTTGATAAAGTTGTAGAATTCTTTTACTAGCATTTGAGTGGGATCAAATGAGTTATGATGAGTCTAAAATCATCGAAAGGTTTTCGAGTAAAAGAATCTAGTGCACTGGGTGCATTGAACTGGATCACAATGAAATACTTTATCTAGAACCGTCACTAGATATAAGTCTTTTCATTATCAGGACAATCGGAGAGTCTATCTAAATCCTGAGATAAATGATGGACTTATGGTTGCAAGTGTTATCATTTGAGCTATCAATGAGTAAGATTATATAGCATAGTCTATCCTCGATAGTTTGGTGGTATTCATTTGTTAATCGATAGAGGACTTCATTTATAGATATGGACATCGTGGCTCCATTTATTAAATGAGAGTATAGTATCATCATATGGATGTTTTGAGGTATTAGATATTAAATCTCAACGTTGAGTTTTTAATAATGATTATTGAAGACATGGCTTCTGGACAAGTCAAAATATCCAAGTTCAAAATGTGGTCATATGAGGAAATATGGTAACTTGGAGAGCTATAAGCGGTCTATGAGCTCTTGGCGATCACTGATATTATTCACGAGGATACACCATCTCCTATAAGATTGTCTAGGGTATGAATGAGAAACATCTCCTTATTCTATCTTTATTTAAGAGTTCAATTTTAGCTCTTTAGTGGAATGAGTTAAAATTAATAGATCGGGCCTAAGTGAATCATTTGTTGATTGTGATTAGGTTATGTCTATTGAAGCTTAAATTTAGATAGCCCGCCAAGATCCACAATCCACACGTACTTGCATGGATCACTTGATATATTCTACCGGACCAATTTATGGGTCCATCTAGAATTGCATTTAATATATTAAGAATATAATATGTCTATTATTTATTTAATGGGCTGCACTATTATATTAATATATTAAAAGGAGACATGTGAGATTGTTTCTTTTAGTAAGAATAAGTCTGGTTCATATGTGGGCTTTTATTTAAAGTCTAATGGATTAAATAAAATAAGAAAATAATATTTGGCCCATATATATATGGTGTGGGCGGCAAGGCTAAATTAAATAGCCCAAGATATTATTTTATTTTATTGTTTTGATTAAATGGGAATTAATTAATTATTTAATTAATTAATAGTTTAAATCAAAATCTTTTCCTGATCAGTAAATTAAATACTATGTGTTGGATTAGGGTTGGAATTCTTTTAAGTGATAGGAGTCCTAATGTGGTAAAGATTAAGTCCACATACACTCCTTATTATACAAAGAATTCAGCCACCACTAGTCTTACAAGGGTTAGGATTCTTGAATTGATCGGAATTAGGGAAAAGGACAATTCCTTTTCAAGTAAGGAAATTAACCAACCCTAGATTTCCTATTCAATGAATTCGGCCAACCCTACTTGGTGAAGGAGAAAATTCGGCCAACCTATAAATATAAGGTTATGAATTTTCGGCCACTAAGAAGAAAAAAAAAGAGAGAGATTTTTGTTTGTTTTGAAAATAAAAAATCATACTCTATACACATAGATTTTCGGCCAAGAGAGAAAAAGAAAATAAGTTCTCATTCGATAGTGCACTTACAAGCCTTTAACATCAAAAGGTTTTGTGCACACTTTCGATTTAGGGTTACGCGAGTTTCAATCATATTGATTGTGAATTCAAAAGTGACCGGAACTATTTTTTTAGGCTCTTGGTGTTTTACTATTGAAGATCAAGATCAGAAATTCCATACATCCATTCTAAGGTAAGCAATTCAAAGAAAAAGGGAGACCACGCTCCTAGGTGATTCACGTACGTGCTAGGATTGAAGATCTTGCAGATTACCATCGACGTAAGTCAATCGGATCACGCGACAAGAGGTATTTAACTTTAACCGTATATTTGAGTTTAATTAATTAAAGGGTTAAGGTTCAAATCTTTAGAAAAATTTTAAACTATACGAAAATTATATTTTCGCCTTCCGCTGCGGTTTCAAGCAATTTTTCCCAACAGTAGTGCCATCAACATCACTATGTGTAGCTACATCAATCACACTTCTAGCTACTACTCCATCTATCCCTTCTTCAAGGTCACAATTCAAGGCACTTTTGCCTTCTTTTTCAACTTCCACATATGAGGCTTCAAAAGCCGTGTAGTTAATTGCAAGTTCTTCATCATTCGAAGAATCTTCTACACTCTCACTATCACTCGATGAGATAGCTATCACCTTTCCTTTTCTCTTGTCCTTCAAGTTACTACTATCCCTGAAGATTTGTCTGAATCCTTTACATTCAAAGCATTGAATCCCCTTTCTTGAAGGCTTCTTATGACTTGACTTAATCTTCTTGAAATGGGTCTTCTTCTTCAAGTCATTCTTGTGAAGCTTCATGAACTTCTTGAATCTCTTCACCATTAGAGCATTGTCTTCATCCGAGTCATCATCCTCCTTCACAATCTTGGAGGTCTTCAAAGCTAACTCCTTTTGCTTATTGGGAGGTATGGAGTTCGGAGCCAATCTAGATTCATAGGCTAGGAGCTTTCCAATTACTTCACTCGACTTTATGTTCTTGTAATTGATAGTTTCCTCAAGAGCCGTCACCTTGGATTCGAATCTAGCGGGAAGTGACCTTATTATCTTTTGCTTGATCCTCCTATCTAGTATGGCTCACCTAATTGATGGTTTTGATTCACAATGTCCATCAACTTTACTTGAAAATCATTGAAGCACACGTCCTCCTCTATCATAATTGTCTCATATTGCGTTTGAAGGACTTGGAGTTTTGAGTCTTTAATCATCTCGGTTCCCTCATGCACTATCTCTAATATCTTCCAAGCTTCATGTGAATTTTTGGTGATTTGGATGAGTTTGTATTGACTCTCATCCATTGCACAAAATAAGGCATGCACTGCCTTGTTGTTCCATTTAGATGCTTCAAACTCTTTAGTTGTCCATTTCGACTTTGGCTTAGGAACCACACTTTCATCTTCAAAAGTCTTTTCCGGAGGAGTGTAGCTATCTTCTATTGCCATCCAAGCTCGGTCATCTATTTGGCAAATATAGGACTCCATCTTGCCATTCCATGATGCATAATTTTCTTTCTTGAGTAATGGTGGTCTTACGCTCGATGCTCACTCTTCACTCACCCCAATTTCACTCATAGTGTTTGGGTCAATATATACAACAAACAAAATGCACACAAATGCAAGACACACAATCAAGAGCTAGGATCACCTAAGTATGTATAGGAATCCACTCTGATACCAATTGAAAATAATACTCTAAAGCGTGTGTCTAAACAACCTAAAGGGGGGGGGGGGGTGAATGGGTTGTTAATCGATTATTACCAACTTTTTGATTAGTCAATATTAAAGAGTTCACTCTATAAAAAAACATACAAAATCAAGTATAAAATGCGGAAATTAAAAGACACTTGATTTTTACGTGGAAACCCTTCAACAAAAGAAAAACCACGGGCTATCCTTCTAGCAACACTGATCCTCAAATCCGCTATTGTAATAATGTTTACAACTTAAGGTGACCTCTGGTCATACCATTCTTGATCACTAACCCACCACTATTACCCAATGGGCCTTTATAGTGAATCCTTAATCACTTTGCTTACCAACCACACCTTGGTTGCAAGACATCACTTGCTTGTGCACTACACCTTATAGTCACAAGACTTAACTCTCAAGAAGAGATAAACAACCTATGTGAATATATGAATATTCAAAATGCAATTAATGTTAGGCAATACTAAATGCTTATCTAGAGATTATATGATGGCGATAAGCACAAATCCTAGATATCAATGTCTATATGAATGTTCATAAAGACCTAACTAGATATAAATATGCAAGTCTAAAATCTAGTCATCAAACAAAGCCATATCAACACAAGTTGTCACACAAAATGGTAAGGACAATAAATGTAATTAACAAATGCAATCAACAAATGCAATCAATGAGTCCTAATTAGCTAGAGGGCAAATATGTCCTAAATGCAAGCTATCACAATACAAACCCAATCATGCAAAGGAACTCATAAATAGATGCAATAAATGAAGTCCTAGCATTTAATCAACTAATAAATGTAATAAAAACATCATCTTGGAAAGTATAAACAAATAGCAAAGTTGGGATTTTTGTTTAACTAACCAAATAAATTTAATGATAAAGACCCATGCAAGAAAATAATCTAGATGAAGCTAGAAGATGTTCAATTCATGAATGAATGATGAGTTTTGAGTTTGGAGAGGTAAAGAACAAGTCTTGGAGCTTTTCTCTATAATAGATACTTCCTCTCACTAAAAATTGATTCTTGAAGCTCTGAAAATAAAATGGGAGAGAAAAGAACATATATATAGAAGCCCCAGACAAAACTACGTCATTTTGAACTTGGAAAACAGAATCCTGTAAAAACCGCTCTGCGTACCAGGGTTCAGGCATGCGTCTAGACCGCGGTACAAGCCGCATGACAGAAGAATCTGTCTTCTGGAATGTACCGCTGTATGGACCACTGTGCGAGCATGTGCACCAACCGCAGTCCACACTGTGCATGTCACACTGGAGAATAACGCTCCGTGTGCCGTGGTGCAAGCACTGCTTGCCAAGCGGTCTATGTCGCGGTAAAGGGAAAAATCCTTTTCTAACACTCAAAAAAAATGCCTATCTTACATGAATGTTGTGCAAGTGTGAAGTGAGCGAAATGCATACAAAATGAAGCACAATTAACATGCAAAACATGTTATCAAATGAGGTACAATGCAAGATATGATATCTATGCAAGCTAGTGAGTGTGTGCAACTAAATCTCTTCAAGGAGTCAAGTCAAGTAAACTACCTCTCTTAAAGCATTTTGGGATCTTAGAAGCTTGTTGAAGATGAGTCACAATTGGAGACCTAAGCTACCCATTACAAAGTGATCCCGATGTGGTTTGTCATGAAATAAGTCAATCATAAATAGAGGTCATTACAGCTTCAAAATTTTAGAATAAATAAATATTTGAGTTTTTTTTATTCTTTACATACATCTTTATAGGGTAATGTTAGGCATCCCAAATTTTTCCCAGCATCTTTTCTAAATTGCTGTGACAAATGAGTACATTGTCAACATCACTTCACTCACTATATAATCTCATGATTTATAGGATATTGACAATTCATGTGCTACATCAATTTGGGAAAGATTTTGGATAAAAAATTAGGAAGCCTAATATTACTGTATTAAAAAACAGACTATGTTAACATGTACCATAAGGGGATAAGATAACAACAATTTATATTTATTCTTTAAATATATTAATCGACAACTTCTCGAATTTTTTTTAAAATAAATATTTTTTTTTCACATTATTGTAAATAAAATATTTTAATAACTTAAGCACAATTTATTTTAATGTCAAAAAACAAATAAAATACTACCATGTTTTGTATCACATAAACAACGCGTGAATTTGGTGATCGATGATAGCTATCGTCTAGCAAATCTCACTTTTTTCAACTTTTATAAATAAAAAAATATATATCAAATTTTATTGTAGTGTATATTATATATATATATATATATATAATATTTAAATAGAAAGTATTTTTTTTCTTGTCACCTAATAGATCAAAGATCTGTCCGAACCACTACATGTACGATAGAAATTTCTAGTCCTATAACATGAGATATTTATTCCCATAATATCTGAGAAGGGTCTCACTACATGTAAGGATGTCAATGGGACAGATCGGGGACAAGGTTTTTATTCTCATCCTTAATCCTAATTTGTACGAAGGATCTCGTCCCCTATGAATACCCTCCTTAAAAATTGAAGAAAAAGGTATGAAGTTTCTCCATTAGGGGATCGGTTCCTTGTTTCATATCATCCACATCCCATTAATATATTTTTTAATGACTTTCTGATAGAGTTTATATCAAAATTATTGAATAATATGAAATTAATACAAAATCTGTAACAAACTCCAAATACAATTGATAACATAACACATTTTTTCTGATAAAATATCTACTTATAATATTATTATTTTATTTTAAACTTCCTCATATTATAATATAAAATTACTGTCAAATATTAAAATCAACTGTTCCGTAATTAAATCAGGGATTTGAAAACAGTACAATACCAATTAGGAATTGGTATTTTTCCTGGAATCCCCAAATCCTCACATCCTCATCCCTATTTGGTGGAAAAAAGTCATCCCCAAATGGGGAAATGGGGAGGGATGGGGATGAGGGACCTCCCATTCTCCCATCCCCATTTCCCATTTCCCTATTTTTCCCGATATATATATATATACATAGTCTTTCTACTGTCAGTTCGTCCTGATATAAAATATATCAGGATGAAGAATGTAGACCACTTATTATGGAGAAGTTTTGACAAGTGCATACACTTTGAGTCAAAGTATGTAAATCTAATGGTCAATATTCTTTATCCTGATATATTATATATCAGGACGAACTGATAATATAAAAATTGTATACATATATATATATATATATATATATATTTATTATTTTTCCTATTTTCCTCATTTTTCCAATTTCCCATATATATAATTTAATATTTTTCCTATTTTCCCCATTTTCCCAATTTAAACCGTAACTATAATTATTTTATTAACTTCACATTTAAATTAGTGTTATGAACTTATGAATTATGATTTGTTTTTATTTGAATTTGTAATGAATTTTATTTGTATTTGTATTGCATAATATAAACCATGGGTTTTTTAAAGAGTAATGTTAGGCTTCCCAAATGATGTTGGCACGTGAGGTGTCATTATCATATCATTTACCACATAATCTTATGATTTATAAGATATGGAAAATTCTAGTATTATTTTTTTTTAATTTGTAATTTTTAGTCAAAAAGAGTCAAACAGGGAAACAAGGGAAATTGGGGAAACGAAAAATTGGAGAAAATCGTGGAACTAGGGATATGGATTTGGGGAAAAGGGGAGGGGTGGGTTTGTTGGATGTGGGAAAGGAAGAGGGGGGGGGGGGGGGGTGGGGTACCGGTCCCATTTTACAACATCAATTGTAGACACTAAATCCCCCATTGATTGAGTGGGTCCACATATCAATGGGTAATTAAAAATAGGGAAAGTATCATTTTACCCCTTGACGTTTGCCCTATTGTTAAGACGAGGACAGAGTTTGGCCATATTGGCCGTTTTCCCCCCTAAAATTAAAGAAACGTTAAAAACGCCCCTTCTGTTACATTTTCCATCCAGTCAATGTAATATTTGCCCCTTTGACCGTTAAATGGGAAGGAAATTATAGATTTACCCCTGGAAGCTGCTTTGATAAATTAATGAATTAAAATAAAAATAAAAACAAAAAACATAAATAAAAAACACAATTAAAAAAAAGATGGATCTCCACCGTCCATCTCAAAGATGAACGGTGGAATTATTATTATTATTAATTTAATTTATATTTTAAAAATTAAATAAATAATATATATATTTAAAAATAGATAAAATTGAATTCATATTTTTCCTTAAAAAATAGATAATAATTTAGTTTATATTTTTAAAATTAAATAAATTAAATAGATCATCATCAACATTTTCATCATCCAGAACAAAAACATGAACCATCATCCACAATCAACATCATCTTCTTCACCATCATCCACCATCATCGATTCATCATCATCATCACCAAACTCCAAACACATAACCCAAACCAAACCCAGATGGCAAACCACACCACCGGCACCACCCAGAACACGATCGACTCAAATCGACCGGAAGCCACGATCTGTCCTCTTGCGACGTCGACCGGAAGCCGCCACCAAGCCGATTGTGCTCGAACTCACCGGCACGGACAATCTCGGCGACAACGATGACCACCCACGCCTTCTCTCTCTCTCTCTCTCTCTCTCTCTCTCTCTCTCTCTCTTCGTTCTAGTTCTCGATCTCTCTCTCACCAGCGCCGATTGGGGTTCGATTGGGTTTGGGTTTGATAGTGGGTTATTTGTTTGACAATGCTTTGATGATGTTGTTGTTGATGTTTGGGTACTTCTTGTTGTTGATGATTCGGTTAGAGAGAGAGAGAGAGAGAGATTCGAATGGGTGGAGGGTTTGATAGTTTGATTTGGGGCAAAAATATTGCCAGCATGTTTTGGGATGAAGAAATGGGTGGATTTGTTTTGGTTTCTGGGTTCGGTCAGGTAAAGAAGAAGAAGAATTGATGGGGTGGATTTTTTTTTGGTTTCTGGGTTTGGTCAGGTAAAGAAGAAGAAGAATTGATGAAGAATTTTTTTTTTTAGTTTGTTGTTGATGAATTTAGATTGAAGATATTTGGGAATGATATCTGGGTTTGGTGATGATGGTGGATGATGGTGAAGAAGATGATGATGATTGTTGGGGATTATTATTATTATTATTAAATATAAAAATAAAAACAAAAAGAGATCTCCACCGTCTATCTCAAAGATGGACGGTGGAGATCAATCTTGTTTTAATTGTTTTTTATTTTAATTGTAAATTGAATTTCAGATGGTCAATGACGTTAGTGCCCTTCCCATTTAACGGTCAACGGTCAACGGTCAAAATGGATGGAAAACGTAACAGAAGGGACGTTTTTAACGTTTCTTTAATTTTAGGGGGGGAAACGGCCAATATGGCCAAACTCTGTCCTCATCTTAACAATAGGGCAAACGTCAGGGGGTAAAATGATACTTTCCCTTAAAAATATGTATAGTGATACTCGAATCTGATTTCTATTTAAATTGAATATTAAAGCATTGCACATGTGAAAATGTATAAATTATTTTGTTTTTTTTTATGTCAAAGGAAAGTTCATATGGTGATTTTATTAAAGTAAGGGGATCCAATATATATATATATATATATATATATATATATATATTGTGTACTCATCTAGATTTTATGATATTAATTTTTTTAGGCAAATATTTAAATTATATTAACATTTGAATTTAATGACATTGACAATATAAACCAGAATTCTGTTCTATTCTACTAGTTCTGTTACAATAAGACATGCATGCATGCATGTATGCATGCATGCATATTATATCAATCATATAGACATTATAACCTTATGATAGCTCCACTTTCTTACTTTTGATCATGTCAGAAAAAAAAAAAAAAAAAGAAAAGCTTTATTGAAAAAAAGCAGAGAGAGAAAAGCATTGGGCCAGAACCTAAAAAATAAGAAATAAAAAACATTAAAAAACCCTTTTCCTCACTCTAACTTTATTACTACTTTTCTAGCTTTACTGTTTTTATTTAATTAAATTTAGGCTCATCAATCATAAAGCAATCGATTACAAAATCATTTCCTTGTTGCCTCTCACATCACACCAATCTTTTCTGTTTTCTGCTTGGAAAAGTCCTGTTTCATTCTGCCCCCTTTGCATTTATTGATCTCTCTTTTGGAGATATGGGCCATCTAGGGCTACTATACTACACACCACCACCCCACATCTATCTCTCTCCCTCATTCAAATTCTCTCTCATATTCTCTCATGTGTCAACTTCAAAGGGTACTACTTCGTTCGAAGTGTCAATTGGGTGGGTAATAGTATTGTTTTTGTGTTGTTGAAGAATCCCTTCATTCGTGTGAAATCGATTCTGTAATATAAAGTTCATTCATGTGACGTCGATGTTGTAATATAGAATGAATTTTGTAATTACAGAGTTCATCGACTACAGCAAAATAGTATAAAAATCTCACAATTGGTAATTATTAGTACTTTACTGTATTATATTTTTTTGACCTAAAATCATACTATTTCTTCACCCTTGTGTTTGTACCAAAGTTATATCCCTTCTTTCATTTCACTTGTACTCACACACATCTTGGTTAAAACTCTCATTGTCTCCCAATGTACAAATTTGTTTAATTAGTTGATAGAGTAATTGAGTTGATTCTCATAATATTTGATTCCTACAAATTAGAATATCAAATTACAATGTATAAGTTTTAGTTAGTAATATTTCTTAACACGTTGAATAATTAATTCAGACTACAGTATCATTCTATTTGACGTTTTAAATGAGTTCAAATTGACAGCATATACCATATTCATGAACAGATTCTTCGACGGTTAAAACTTTTAGATTTTAACCGATAAATATATAATTTAAAAAGAGTAATTTCTTCTATTCAACTGATTTATATATATATATATATATATATATATATGTGAATAACAATAGTAATTTTTTCTTCAATTTTTTTGGTAAAAGGGTAGTTGGAATTTGTAGTGTTAGTGTCGGTATTCTATAAATGGTGGTCTTTCTTGCTCAATTGAACCTACCTGGTCAAAGTGCTAATAATACCTCACCCTAGCTAGTTTCTCTCCACAAATTCCTCAATTCACAAGATTGATAGACTTTGACATCTCTATTTTATATATATATATATATATATATATATATATATGGATTAGGCTAAAACAACTTAAATTTATAACTTAAAACTTTGATTTTCACATCTCAACCACTTATGTGCTTTTGATCCATGCGTTATAAATTCATTCGAATCTCAACTATTGGATTAAGAGTATATAAGTGGTTGAGATGTTAAAGTTAAAATTTTAAATCACAAATTTAAATTTATTTAACTTGACCTATATATATATATAACTTATCAAATTTGGATCGTACATTTTTCTCATACAAGATCTGATTCCTTGTAATGTTACCCGCACATTTTCCTCAAATAAGTTCCGACAAAGCCACTCAAAATAGAACTCTGTCAAGTTACAAAATTTGGTCCTGCACGAAAAATCATTCGGGGTTCGGTACTTGATAAATCAATCCCTCTTAGTCTCTCTCTAGAGTTAATTGGGAAAACAAGCAACTACAACCCTCTACTATAGGAAAGGCAAAAGACAAATAGTACCTAAAGCCATGTGATATTTGCATTTTGGGACTGCGTAAACAATATCTTCTTATCGTCAACTCAATTTGTATGTTCTTTCAGTGTCAATAAATTCATGCACATGCTATTAGATATACTAAGGATCCTAACATTACGTGAACATATGTCTTAAGTATAACGAGTTATATATCAACTATATGTTAATATGTGCCTCCGGTCCTTAGGAGACATGTACTTTGCAAACATGAATATTGATAGACGTGTATCCTTAATTAAATATAAATTTATTATTAACTTTTTAAATCCTTGTATATTTAACACGGGGTTAAAAAATAAATAGCACTATTTTGGGTGGGTGTTGTGCAAATATCACCACATTACTAATTCATGTTTAAAAGACACCAATATAGGTGTCTAGACAAAAATACCTCTTCCAAATGAGTTTTTGTCGTTTTCAAACTTAGTGAGAAAAACGAGAGAGATAAAACATCGGCTGAAAAAAGAACCGGCGTTGGAAGATCAGTGGTTTTCCGGCTGAAAAAGACGTCGAAGTAACCGGCGGTAGGACAATAGTGTTTTTTCGAGTGTTCAGACGAGAACATCTTCAATCGACTATGGTAAGTTGAGTCAGAATATGTTGTGGATTTTGTTTTTGATAAGTTCATGTTTGATGTTGGGTGTTGATTAAACTTGTAGATTATGTTTGTTTGTTGATATGAGAATGGTTGTGGGTTAGGTTAGGGTTTGTAAATCTGTTGAAGATCTGGCTTCCCGAGCTTTTTCAAGGTGTTTCCGTGCTTTTTCCGAGCTTTTTATAACATTTTTTGAGCTTTTTCTGGGTTTCCGAGCTTTTTAAAACATTTTTGAGCTTTTTCTGGGTTTCTGAGCTTTTTAAAACATTTTCCGAGCTATTTCTAACTGTTCCCGAGCTTTTTCAACCTGGTCCCTGAGCTTTTTCTAGGTCTCCGAGCTTTTAAAACAGTGTCCGAGCTTTTTAAAAATGCCCGAGCTTTTTGAAACTGTTCCTGAGTTTTTTAAAATGTGGCTGAGCTTTTTTAAAATGCCCGAGCTTTTTTCAAAATATTTTCGAGTTTTTTTGGCACTGTGTCCGAGCTTTTTAAAACTGTTTTCGAGCTTTTTGAAAATGAGTCCGAGTTTTTTCAAACTGTGTCCGAGCTTTTTAAACAGTCCGAGATTTTTCAAAATGTGTCCGAGCTTTTTGAAAATGAGTCCTAGCTTTTTCAAACTGTGTCCGAGCTTTTTAAACAGTCCGAGCTTTGTCAAAATGTGTCCGAGCTTTTTGAAAATGAGTCTGAGCTTTTTCAAACTGTGTCCGAGCTTTTTAAACAGTCCTAGCTTTTTCAAAATATGTCCGAGCTTTTTGAAAATTAGTCCGACCTTTTTCAAACTGTGTCCGAGCTATTTCAAAATGCCCGAGCTTTTGAAACAATGTGTCTGAGCTTTTTCAAACGGCTTCCTTGCTATTTTATATTATTATATCCGAGCCTTTTACAGTTTACTGATGCATTGTTTCTGTGAGAATGCAGATGGAGAGTCAACTAAAGGATTTGCTTAAAACTCCAGGGTGGGAATGGTACGATGGAAAAATCACTCTACATGACCATTTCAGCGACCTTCGAGATATCGACGTCGCACTAGACAGTGTACCAGAACAATCCAGGGTCGAAGACCGACGTCGGTATACTGAGTCTTGTTTTGGTCATTTCCTTCGGATGGATCGGGGGATGAAGTTTTCGGGTAGCATAGTCCATCAACTGCTATTACGCGAGCTACATCATGATGGGCCGGAGGATGAGATGCGATTTATGTTAAGTCCTTATTCGGTCCTGTTCTCCAAGGTTGAATTCTGTCTGATCACCGGATTGAAGTTTGGAGTGATTCCCGACATGACGAGGTATGAGATGGTTCAGAACGGGATACACGGACGGTATTTCGGTGGTGTAGCTAAGATGGATTATGAACAGATGAGAGTTGTTCTACGGATCGGTATATTTGAGGAGCAATACGATGCTGTGAAGCTGTGCCTCCTTTATATGCTAAACTGGATATTGATGGGGTTGGACGAGAGAGAGAGAGAGAGAGAAAGTTCCATTATGGCAGTTCTGACTAGTCGAGGACTTGGACGCTTTTGATGCGTTCCCGTGGGGTGCCCACGTGTATAGGTAGTCCATTTTTGGATTCAAGCATGCCTTGGACGGTCGACGTGAGCAGTATGAGAGACTACAACAGGAAAAGGGCACCGACGTTCACACTGTGGAGACGTACAACATTTACGGTCTAGCTCACGCACTGTTGGTGAGAATTTAGAATTTATATCGGTTTGAAAACCTAAATTTTTTTTACATGAGTTATGGAATAAATGATTGGATTCTGAATAACTTTATTTTACATAGGTATTTACGTATGAGGTTATCCCCGAGCTTGGAACCCGATTTGGGACTCGTAGGGAGATTGACTTGTCCCCCCATATGTTGAAATGGGAGTTGAATAAGCAACCAAGGTCGGACAAGCTGGACAAGATTTTCATAGCCAGGGTAAGGATCTATTGTGTTAAAGTGTTTACATATTAGGACGTATACAAATACAATGGTCTAACAACGATTTCATATGTTTGCCAGGACTGCACTGGTGCCGATGGCAGCTGAGAGGGTTGCATGGTACTACGAGGGCATATACGAGGGAGGCAGTCTATATATGGCCACCGATAGACACGACGGCTCGGTACCGGATCCCTTACATCATATGACTACCGGACCCAGTCATACGGAAGGGTTCCGACCTGGAGTTTGGCGATGGGAGTCCCCTCAGGCACATGCCGGATACGGAGGGTTCAGACCCATAGTTTGTCGCTAGGAGTCCTCTTAGGAGCATACATGTTCGATTTGCGATGCCCGATGGAGTATATTCACGAGAAGACGTTGGAGGGCATCGCCATGTATATCAAAAATGGTGTAATGCATTATTTATGTTGAAACAAGTGTTTGGTTTTAGTACTGACAGTAATGATTTTGTTTCAGGATCGTTTGGAATGTAAAATCCAAGATATGATGGATGCAGTCGCTGCTGTTACGGGAGGATCTCCGAAAGAGTGATCAGGAACGGGATAGGCAGCATAGGGAGGTGATGGACTTTCTCCGAGGGCAGCGGGGTTCGACATCACAGTCAGACAGGGATGGTCCACCGTCCCATGATCGAGACTCTCCACGTAAAGACAGAGACGGTTGGCGTAGTCATGACGGAGGGACAGACCCAGCCACTAGACCTATGACGGAGGGTGATGGACCTCAGACGCAGGGTCCAAGAGCTGGAGATACAGTACGAGACCAGCAGATGCAAGTCCCTGGTGGCACGGATACGGGAGTATTTAGAGAGACAGTTACCCAGGCGTTATTAGAGTTTCCGTTGCTTATGGAGGTATAACATGTGGATCCTCATGTTCATATCCAGGACCACACAGCGGACCCGTCCAGACCACTGGGTCAGAGTCCCTCCTCCCGTACAATCCACACTCCTGACCTGACCAAACGATCCATACAGCGCACTCTTGTGGTCCATCCGACACGCTCTCCTCTACTCGATCCCGTCGCACCTCACCCCCCAGTGACACTGCCGATCCATCCGGACACAGCCCACCCCACAGGTCTATCTCATCCCATCGCAGCCCTTGATGTGATCCACAGGGACAGAGTTCCTCCTCCCAACACCCCTTAGTGTTCCACGGCCAGCATAGGCAGCAGCGGATTCGCAAGCGAGACTAGCAGTTGGTGAGCCCATACACTGACCCCTGTCAGCCGAAGAGGCCAAGGACTCTGCCCCTGTCATCAGCACATACATTCAGGCCCAATGATTTGGTAGACGCTGACCAGCTTGCGGCTTACCAAGCCTACAAGAGGAACGTGACGGGGGAATTGTAAGTATTATAATATTGTGAATTTATTTTGAAATATCTTAGTTAAATTACTTAGTTTTCTAAATAATTGAAAATTACGCAGACGTGATGTGAATCTGATGACCCCCGTGCCTGTGACTTGGTTCCACCGGTTGCAAACCAACTTTATGGAGTTGGAGGACATGGTACTTTCCTTACTTCGATTGTCTTTTAAGTTTGTTTAACTTATGGAAGAATACTAACAATGTATAATGTTTATATTCTCAACATATGGACGTGTACCTGTATATTTTACGGAAGCGTCAGCGATCATTTCCCACTGTCTACATTCAGAGGATGAACCTACTAGATTCTCAGTTCTATGTAAGTGTTTCAAATGTACTGTTTTCGCAGTCCCGTGTTGTGTTTCATCCTGTTTCTAACTTTTCGGTTCGTTATCTATTTTCAGTCAATACTGGAGTTTCAGTGGCGGAGAATCATGCTTCGCGATGCTGTCGGTAAAGCCCCAAAAAACTGATCTGTGTTGAAGTACAGATGGTCCCCTGAAGATCTGCTGACGGTACGTGGATTGCTCCCGGTAGGGATTCTACCATAGCACGAGGTTGACCGCGGTGAACGCAATATAGTTATGGTTTCAATGTGTTTAACTAATAATTCTTATTTTGACCATAACAATTTTTTGAACACTTGGTACAGGTTTTTATTCCATGCAACATTGGCGGCCAGCATTGGTTCGTGGCCAGCGTCGACCTTATTGTCGGAAAGATCCACCTGCTAGACCAGTTCAAACAGGAAGTCCCTCTGTAAATCAGGAAAGAGAAGGTCGCTCCATTGCTGTGGTTTCTACCCTCGATGTTGCATCAGGTGGGGTTTCACGATGCCAGACCAACGGGCAAGGCGAAGTACGAGAAGCGAAATAGGCCCTTTGGGGTAAGCATGGTGTCTACAACACATGTGCCCCAACCGACTAGAGGGTATGACTGTACGAACATCATTTAAACTTTAAGTTTGTTTTATTAAACTTCAATTGTAATAGTTGTTCATGTGCTGAGTCGCAGAGGTAACTGTGGTGCTCATACCTTGAGATTGATGGAGTACGTACTGGCGAACAGGGAGACGTTCGACTGGTCAGAAGACGATATGTGCACCATACGGGAGAAGATGGTTGTGGAGATTTTTTGTAACTCCAAGCCTCATTATATTTTGTAGTTGTCGATGTACAAACAATTATAGTAATGAACTTTCAAATTTCAAATTTTTTGTTTAAAATTTTAAGTGTTTGCATTTACAAATACAACACACGCATTTCATACAATAACAAAAGTAATAATTAACACTCCAATTTAATTAAACAATAAGTATGAACAGCTCGATTCACTCCACGGAAGATTCCTTGTGTGGGCACGTCTGTTTGTTATGTCCAACTTGATGACATACACTACACTTGCGACGGTATTCCTCGGGAACAATTCTGCTCGAACCTTCATTAATCAAGGGCGGATTAGAACACCTCCTGCTTTTATAACCTGATTGTCCACATCTTCTACACGATTTGGTGGTTGTCCTCTCGGAAGACGAGGCATGTCGACCCTTCATCGGGCGACCTGATTGTCTCTTGGTCTTTGGATTTAAAACCACCCGCTCAGCGATGTCCGATGGCACTACCCATGAAGAAGGATGGCCAACAGGCATAATAGGAACTGAGTATGCATCAATAAGTGTCTGTCTCTTGTAGTAGTCCGAACACAGCGATGTGAAATCCAAGTTCCGCTCCCTGCAAAAACAATGAAAACAGTGACAATCACTTTTGCTTAATATAGCGTATAATTGTATACTGTTAATGTACCTTGCTGCTGCGAGTGCGTGAGAACACGAAAAATTGTCCATTTGGAATTTTGTTACATGTGCAAGTCTTCTGTGATAAGTCAACAGTCCACTGCTTTCCGAACCGTTTGACAGAGAATATGTTCCAGTCCACTAGATTGGCGGTCATATAACTGCACTTCTCGACCCGTTGTAGCATCACAAGATGTGATGCGTTGGTCAACTGATGACGCATGGACTGTGCAGCTCGATGTCGATTGTGAAACCAGCGCTGTAACATATTCCTAATGAACTCTGCCAATGTCAACATAGGGAGTTGTCGTGCGAATTTAAGGCATGAGTTTATGCACTCTGCAACATTTGTTGCCATCACCCTAAACCTTCGTTGGGGACAGTGTACACGAGACCATTTGTGTGGACCGGCAGCTTCAATATAATAGAAAGCATTCTTGTGTAGGTTACGTAACTCACCCATATACCAGTTATATTTGAATTCAGTGTATGCTCTAGTTGCTTTGTCCATTAAGCTGGCAACATCTTTTCTGTGAAATCGCTTCTTTACATTTTTAGCAAAGTGCCAACAACATATGGTATGGGTTGTATAAGGGAACACTTTAGAAATCCCTGCTTTAATGCTTGCATGTCAATCGGAAATAAAAACCAGATCATCTATATGACCAAGGGCACCCTTCAAGCAATCCAAAAACCATTCCCATGAAGGTTGATTTCGGAGTCGCCGTACCCAAAAGCAATTGAATACACCTGTTCGTTTACATCTTGTGCAGTTGCAACAAACATTGTGCCCCCGAATCTTCCCTTCAAATGGGTACCATCAACTGCAATAACAGGACGCATGCACCTCCGAAAACCTCTAATCGAGGCCCCTAACTACATGAAAAAGTAAAGGAATTTACCGTCGTCAGCGCACTGTAAGTCAGTAATTGTATCGGGATTTTGTTGTTCCAGCACGTAACCAAAAGACTACAGTAGTTGGAAGGTTTCCTCATGTGTCCCATAGGACAGTGACAATGCATAATGCAAGGCTTGATGTGCCTTACTGTACATGATTTGGATGCCATACATTTTTTTCATATCGGCGATTATATTCTTGGGATGCATGAGACGACCATCTTGTTGTTGAAGTCTAGGTGCAACCACTTCTCTAATTATAACTGTACTAGCTTGTCGGTGGCGACGGTGAATCTCCTCCAAGGGACAACTGTGTTCATTGACAAAACTTCTTACTTGGAAGTACGTCCCTTCATCTCTTCTCACCGCTCTTAATTTCCATGTACAGTTGTCAATCAAACAAACAAGATGTAACGTTGTCTTATTGGACCTTTTCACCTTTCATTCGAAGTTTCAGCCGCATTGTTAAAAGGCCGACTAGTCTCTTCAAATCTTTTTTAGTCGGAAAGAACTGACCTTTATAAATCATGCATGTAGGTTATTCTGCTACCAAGGTTGTGCTTCTACCAATCCCAAACGAATATGAATCTGCTCCGGGAATAACCCACGTTGTGGTATTAACATAATCATCTGCAGATACATTATGCCGGACCTCTGAAGTATCAGGCATATCTGCTCCAGTGCAACTAACTCCTTCTACACATCTTCCACATCTTTGAATTTGGACATGATCTTCATCAGTGTTCTCTACATGATCTACCAGATCAATATTTTCCTCATTATCCACCTCCTGGTTCGGCCCAAGGTTCGGTTCAATGTTCTGCTCATTGTACATCTCATTGTATTGCTCATTGTACCGCCCATCATTCATCTCAAATCGACAACCAAACATATCGTCGAATTGAGGTTCACCAACATCTGCATGGTCGACCACTACCGGTTGGACAACACATATGTTTTCCCCTA
The DNA here is from genome assembly GCA_033220585.1 of Dipteronia sinensis. Lineage (NCBI taxonomy): Eukaryota > Viridiplantae > Streptophyta > Magnoliopsida > Sapindales > Sapindaceae > Dipteronia > Dipteronia sinensis. The sequence goes on along the minus strand of CM065639.1, from coordinate 33,941,419 downwards.
CCTTCAGTGGCACTTCTTTGTGTGAACACTTGGTTGCTACCGCTAGCGGATCCAAATTGTTGGGTATTTTCAGGAGTAGGAATATCATTCCGTATCACATCTCTAGTTGCCATCTCAATTAGACTAACACATACTTGAGGGATCACCCGATCTTCCCCTAGCATAAACTGAACATCATCGTCATTTCTTACAAATGTGCGACGCGCTAGAAACGATTGATATTGACTCTAGATCAACATTGTATTTGTTTACATCATACTTCACAACGGTATGCACGATCGACACCAATTCTTCGTAACTCATATTCTTTGACACATACATTCCTTGGTTGTCGGATCCAACAAACCTCTGACTTCCGTCGGGTAACTGCTCCCATCGACCGTTGTAAGATATTACTATTCTCACCCGATTCATTCTCCTGTAACATTCATCTCCACAAACCATTATGACAAACATAAAAGCTATGGATAGTTTCCGAGGTTTTTACTGTGATCTCCGAGCTTTTAGTAAAGGCTCCGAACGTTTTTCCAAAGATTCCTAGGGTTTTCTCAAAGGAGCCGAGCTTTTTCCAAAATGGCTCCGAGCTTTTTTCCAAAGGCTCGAGCTTTTTTCCAGATGCTCCTAGCTTTTTCCAAAAGCTCGAGCTTGAGCTTTTTTCCAAAGGCTCCGAGCTTGTTTCCAACGGCTCCGAGCTTGTTTCCAAAGGCTCGAGCTTTTTCCAAAGGCTCCGAGCTTTTTTCCAAAGGCTCGAGCTTTTTTCCAAAGGCTCGAGCTTTTTTCCAAAGGCTCGAGCTTTTTTCCAAAGGCTCCGAGCTTTTTTCCAAAGGCCCGAGCTTTTTTCCAAAGGCCGAGCTTTTTTCCAAAGGCTCCGAGCTTTTTTCCAAAGGCTCGAGCTTTTTCCAAGGCTCCGAGTTTTTGTTCCAAAGGCTCCGAGCTTTTTTTCAAAGGCCCGAGCTTTTTTCCAAAGGCCGAGCTTTTTTCCAAAGGCTCCGAGCTTTTTTCCAAAGGCTCGAGCTTTTTCCAAGGCTCCGAGTTTTTGTTTCAAAGGCTCGAGCTTTTTCCAAAGGCTCCGAGCTTTTTTTCAAAGGTTCCAAGCGTTTTTCCAAAGGGTCCGAGCATATTAGTAAAGGGTCCGAGCTATTTAATAAGGGCTCCGATCAATTTACCAATGGCTCCGAGCTTTTTATTAACAGGATCGGAGATTCAAATTTCACAGATTCAAACTTCACAAAACCAGCTTCATGTTTACAAAAGGAACGTTTTTTTAGAAATGAAGGATAAAAAAAAGTATTTTAGATATATATTACCTTGTTGTGCTGTAGAACGTCGAGTAGTTTTGAAATTTATTGTAGAGAGAGAAAGAGAAGAGTTACTGCGTTCAGTGTTCCAAGTGTGGAGATGGGAGTACAGAAACAATCAAATATTGATTATTTAAGGGCAATTTTGGTAGTTCACCATTATATGTGTCTTTTAAACATAACTTATTAAACCGGTGACGTTGGTGCAACAAGGAGACAAAAAGGTGACATTTCTCACCATTTCCACTATTTAACACACCCATTTCATAATTTTATGAATTTATAAGGTCCGTCAATACAATATTTAACAAGTTTATAATTAATGTTGAAAGTTTAACCTAAATAGGTATCGAAAATGACAAAATACAGTAGAACTCATGTAAATTAATCTCCTATAAATTAATATCCTCTCTAAATTAATAAAAAATCTCGGTCCCGACTCGGGCCAGTGTAAAAAATTAATATACCCCTCAATCGTGATAATTAATAATTTCATTTTGAAACCTAATGTAAAATTTTGGTCCCGACTATAGCATAAATTAGTAATTCCATAAAAGTATAAATATATATTACATAATAATCAAGAATTAGAAAATTACTTCAAGATGCTAGTTTACACAAGGTCACCATATTTGATATTTTTGACTTCATCCTTCATCTTTTGAATTGTACTCTTCTTATAACAAAGAAGATAGAAAATAGATAATTTTTAGGAGCTGTTAGGAATACAATTTTTAGGTATATCTTGAGATCTCTCTTGTTACATACAACCAAAGAATAAACTTCAATATTTATAGGGTGAGTATCATTGATCTCTAAGTAATCACATTCCCAAAAGGAATTGAAAAATTTCTTAATAAATCTTTCCTAAATAAGGAATCCTGAAGAAAAAAATTTCCCTAAAAGAAGACTTTCTTGAATAAGAAAACTGACTTCCACATATTTTCTAAGAAAACTGACTTCCACATATTTTCTAAGACAAAATAATACTTTACAATGTAAAACCCTTCAAATTAATAACCCTCTAAATTAATACTCAATGGTAGGTCCCAAAAATATTAATTTAAAGGGGTTCTACTGTAGATTGATTTATATGGAGTTCTGGAAATATATTGGGTCTGAGAGACTTTGTTTTTTTTTTTTTTTTTTTGAAAACAATATTGGGTTTGAGAGACTGCCAAATATTACAAGGTCATTCTTGTGGTCCTACAAAGATCATGTGAATATGTCTACATAATTTATATAAACCACCACATTCGTTGGCAGAAATCTGACCGTTTTCATGCTTACAACATTGGCTTTATGTGCTGTGCTATATACAGTATTATGTGAACATTTTGTAGACACAAATCTACAAAATCAAAGATGTTGGACTCTTGTGATGATATATCTATACATTACTAATAATGTAAACTTTACCGATAGCCTCTAACAATGAAGTATTAGGAACTATTGGAATGTATCTAATTACCATTAACTGTCTCGATAACATTATTGTACCAGGTAAATTAGTTAAATCAGAAAAGAAAAAAAACGAAATACACACATTGTTTTTAATGGAAATACTTCCTAGATATCTTTAATTATTGATTATATAATATTTTCTAATCTATTCACCCACACCTTTGTTAAAGTTTTAGTACACAAAAATTTAAGGCTTATTGGGTATATTGTTGTACCAGCAGTAAAGTAAATAAGTAGATTCCTTGTTGATCAGGACTGTTCTATGGCCTATGTATGAAACATATATTATTGTGTAGTCTTTTTGTTTTCCCTTTAAAACGATAGCTTTTTTACTCCCATAAAAAAAAGGTAAAAACATAAAAGCAACTTTGTGGGTTATACATCATAAATAAATAAATAAAAATCGTTTTGTTTTTGTCATCAGTATAACTTTTATATTATATATACTTAATTTATGTTGGCCCAAACACTAGTACTCGAGAAATGGTTCATCCAATAGTAACTTGAATCACTATTATGCTGTTAGAGAGTATGAATTGTAGAGGTGAGGAGTATGTGCCGAGAAAGGTGAATCATGTAGCTTATTTTCTTGCAAAACTGGCGTTATCGAGTAGTGAGGATCTGTTCTGGATAGAGGGCAATCCTCCTTGTGTGAGTCGTTTCTTATTGGAAGATTTTTGAGGCCGTTTGTAATGTTTGTTTTGTTATTAAATGTCCTTTTGTCAAAAAAAAAAAACATGAATCACTATTTTTAATCCCCTATGTACGTGGCTTATTTTCTAATTAACATCTATTTATATAGATTTAGGCTAAATCAACTTAAAATTTTAAATTAAATTTGTGACTGCAATATCTATATATATATTCTTTTGCTTTTAATCCAACTGTAGAGAAAAAGATCGAGTAAATATATTTATACACTAATGTAAAAATTTTGATCAATGGATTATCTAATACAATTTCCCCCTCCTCCCACATTTCTTAAATCATCTCAATTCTTCATTTTTCAAAAGCTTCCTTTGTCAAAATCAATTCCGTTTATAAGTGTCTTTAGGACATTCCGAAATTAAATTCTGAATACTATAAGTAACGGTCTAGTTCAATATTAGGCAAAACTAGTCAAGGTTATGCTGGTAATCAATTAATAAAAGTTGCATAAACAACCTCTTTGAAAAATATAGTGAGTTATTAAGGATTTTTAATTAAGTACTGGTTAATTACTCAAAGTTAACATTGTTGCAGTAATTGTTTAATTTCGGAAAGTGTTTTTCTCTGTTTTTAACCAGATTATGAAAACAAAAATAAAACTAATATATATGTTTACTTATTTAAAAACGATTTTCACATATCAAAACCATTTTCAAAATTCTCTCTCTCTCACACCGAAAGCATAAGTAACAGAAATGGTACATATTGAAACAGAGTACTTAAAACAAGTGCCAGAAGAGAACTTAAATGCCCGTGACAGTATATATATATATATATATATATATATATATATATATGAGCAACAAGCAGGCAAACAGGCAAACAGCCATGGATAGCAAACACACGAAAACTCTGAAAATAATAGTAGTAGTAGTAGTAATAATAATAATAATAATAATAATAATAATAATAATAATAATAATATTTATAAAAGATCAAAAAAGTACTTGAATTGTTTTCTGATGAAAAGCACTACACAGATGGTTTAATGTTTCACTTGAAAGTAAGTAAAACAACTTTTTCAGATAAGAAACTTTTTGGATACATTTGTTATATATATGATAGAGAGACATGTTGCTACATGATTTATTATAAATATAGATTCTATTAATACTAGTAACTTGATATAGTTAAAGCATCCCCAATAAGGTTACTATAGTTAAAGCATCCTCAATAAGGCTCCTAAATTTTCTTTATATTTAGGGAGCCAGTTGTACTTTTTAAAGATAATGAGTCATATAAGGAATCAATATTCCAACAAACCTCCCTAAAAATGGCTCATTATTATTATTTTTTCTAATTTTTAATTTATAAAAATATAATTATTTCAAGTAAATGTAAACTAAAACAATACATGAATAAAATTACAATGGTATAAAATAATTAATATTTTACCAAAAAATAATTTGTATAAGTACCCAATAAAACTAACTTAAAAATAAAATAGGTTACAAAATATGATAATACCTTGATAAATTGGCAAAGGAGAGTTGGATAGATGAAATATAATAATGTTTAATAAATAAAACAGAATTTTTGTTAAAATAAAAAAGGATTTGGGTTAAATAAAAAGAATTTGTTGAATAAATATATACCATTGAAAATAAAGGATATGGACTCATCTTAGTCACTCATGTTATTTGGGGAGTGAAAAAATAAAAATAGGGAGGGAGGATTCAAAAAATAAAAATAGGGAGGGAGGCTTCACTCCTTATTTTTATGGAGCCTTTAGCCTGAAAAATATTTAGGGAGCGAGATAGGGAGTCTGTTGGAGCAAATTCCGATCAAGCCTCTCTAAATATAGTCAATAAGTAACTGTGTAGTTAAATATTAGGCAAAACTAGTCGAGATTATGCTGGTACTCAATTAATAAAAGTTGCATAAACAACCTCTATGAAAAATATAGTGAGTTATTAAGGATTTTTAATTAAGTATTGGTTAATTACTCAAAGTTAGCATCCCCAAAAGGCCGGAAATAGGGATGTCTTTGACTATATTTAGGGAGGCTTGATCGGAATTTGCTCCAACAGCCTCCCTATCTCGCTCCCTAAATATTTTTCTGGCCAAAGGCTCTCTAAATATAAGGAGTGAAGCCTCCCTCCCTATTTTTGTTTTTTCACTCCCCAAATAACATGAGTGGCTAAAATGGGTCCACATCCTTCATTTTCAATGGTCCATATTTATTCAACAATTTTTTTTATTTAACCCAAATTCTTTTTTATTTTAACGAAAATTATGTTTTATTTATTAAACATTATTATATTTCATCTATCCAATTCTCCTTTGCCAATTTATCAAGGTATTAATATATTTTGTAACCTATTTTATGTTTAAGTTAGTTTTATTGTGTACTTATACTAATTATTTTTTGGTAAAATATTAATTATTTTATACCATTGTAATTTTATTCAGACATTGTTTTAGTTTACATTTACTTGAAATAATTATATATTTTTTAAATTAAAAATTAGAAGAAAAATAATAATAAGGAGCCATTTTTAGAGAGGCTTGTTGGAGTGTTGACTCCTTATATGACTCTCTATCTTTAAAAAGTACAACTGGCTCCCTAAATATAAGAAAAACTTAGGGAGCCTTATTAGGATGCTTTACTGTCTTTCTTTTTGGAGAATTCACCAATTAATAATATATATTTTTTTTAGTTTTTACGTATTTATAAAAGTACTTTCTAGCTCTTTTGAATTTAATGTTACGGTCTTATTTTTATTAATTTGCATATTTAATTTTTAATTAGATTATAATTTATTTATTTATAATTTAGATTTGTATTAACCACCATTATCAATTAATTGATGTGGTTTGTTATGTGATTGATGGATCCCTAGTTTTTAGTGAGTGAATAGTTGGTCATAAATTGTAATTATAGTTATCTGTAACTTTTACTATTTACTTATTTGCTCAAGTACGTTAATGAGATTATCATCAAAATATAATTTTTGCTGCTCAAATGAGTATTCATTTTCTTTGGAAAGTCATTGGAGAGTGATTTTCTCGAATTAACTATCTTTCTTTTTAATTTATCCAAAATTATATTTTTAGACTTTTTGTGTTCGTAACAATTGGCATACAACAAACTCATTTGGTCCGCCTATTCAACTTTCTCAAGTTGCTGTAATTGAAGATACCGCAAAGTCTATTCAACATTATCATTTATTTAGATTATAATTTATTTATTTATAATTTAGATTTGTATTAACCACCATTATCAATTAATTGATGTGGTTTGTTATGTGATTGATGGATCCCTAGTTTTTAGTGAGTGAATAGTTGGTCATAAATTGTAATTATAGTTATCTGTAACTTTTACTATTTACTTATTTGCTCAAGTACGTTAATGAGATTATCATCAAAATATAATTTTTGCTGCTCAAATGAGTATTCATTTTCTTTGGAAAGTCATTGGAGAGTGATTTTCTCGAATTAACTATCTTTCTTTTTAATTTATCCAAAATTATATTTTTAGACTTTTTGTGTTCGTAACAATTGGCATACAACAAACTCATTTGGTCCGTCTATTCAACTTTCTCAAGTTGCTGTAATTGAAGATACCGCAAAGTCTATTCAACATTATCAATTGCAATTGAAGTTACTACAAAGTCTATTCAACTTTATCAAGTTGATAGAGAACACATTGGTGTTGAAACTTCTAAGCAGAACAAATTTGCATCATCTCTGGGTTCCTTTTTTATGCCCGTAAAAAGATGACAAAAGAAATTGGACCAAAGCATTGTAGTCAAAAGTGTTTCTTGATTCAGGCAGGTGAAAATGATGTAGAATTCGATCTCGGTGATGGTATCGACAAATTCTTTACTGCATCAAATGTTAAGCTAACCTCTTGTTGCTTTCCGGATGCAACAATCCTCTTCAAACGAAACGCACCAAGAATTCAATTTCAAATTAATCCCGTTTTAAAAATCCTTGAGGACAAGGATTGATTTAAGGATAGAGACATGTTACGGCGGTCACATATTTATTAATTTGCATATTTAGTTTTTAATTAGATTATAATTTATTTATTTTAATTTAGATTTGTATTAACCACAATTATCGGTAATTGATGTGGTTTGTTATGTGAGTGATGGATCCCTAGATTTTCGTGAGTGGATAGTTGGTCCTGAATTGTAGTTACAGTTATCTATAACTTTTACTATTTATTTGCTCAAATGCGTTAATGAGATTATCATCGGAATATAATTTTTACTCAATTGAGTATTGATTTTCTTTGGAAAGTAGAGTGGTTCTCTCGAATTAACCATTTTTCTTCTTAATTAATCCGGAATTCTATTTTAGAATTTGTGTGTTCGTAGCAGCATGATTGGAAGGAATCTTATGAAACCATAACCTGAGTACTAAGTAGAATATTACTAGATTTGTATCGTTCTATGAAAACCTGATCAACTCATTGATATATCATATATGGGTATTATGGGCTTTAGGAGAAATGTTAACATATATAGTTATATATTTTTCTTTAAAATCTTATCAATAGTCATTCATTCATAATGCAATGAATAATGTTACATTCAAAACCGTGTGTATAATTTTTATGGAATCATATAATTTGGACCGAGATGGCTTATTTTATAACCTAAACAACTATGATGCGACTAGGATAAGTAAATTTGAGATCTGAATACTCCAATAAAAAATAAAGTAAGAACATCAACACCAGAAACTGACGAGGACTAGTCATCATCATAAATTCATAATAACATAATTTTAGTAGTACGTGCATGTGTGTGGGCAAAGTCAATAATATACGTTTCTTTTTCTTTTAGATGATCTTTTCTTTTGTTTTTCTTACTTTGTTTCTGAAAAGGAATATATTGGAGAATGAAAGTCTCCGTTGATTCTGCTTCTGCATATCTTTTTGACTCTCTCTAGAGAGAGAAAGAGAGAAAGAGAGCGATCGAGTATTATATATATAAAAATTTCAACATTCTTGTGGTGGGTCAGAAGCAGAAGCAATTATGGTCTCATCAACCAGCTATCTACTTTAATGGTATATTGAGCTATATTTTGCTTTAAGAGTTGGACCCACTAATGTGAGAAGCTCTTATACAACTTTGGCAATCATCTTCCAATCCAACTGAGAAAGAGAAAGAGAAAGAGAAATGAGAATGAACAAACATATCATCTTCCACCTTTCCTCATTCCCAAAACCCTAAACAGCTTTTTCGGAAGCTCTTTTTCTTTATTAATAATATTATTATGGAGTTGACCTTTTTTATATTAATAAAATTAGATTGATCTAAAGTAAAAAACATTATAAATACTCATAATTTAACCGTTGTTGTGTAATCATATCTAGCAACCTAGGTAATGAAATCAATCAATCAAATATATATATATATATATATATATATATATATATATAGTTTGGATATTAATCGAAGTCATATATTCATTCTCTAATTTATGCGTCATGGTCTGTCCTAATTTTTTTAAATTTATTTAATTAAAAAACTTATAAAATTGTTACTAAATTATAAATTCTTTTCAATTTGGCCCTCCTGAAAATTTTGTTTGATATAATGACCCCCAAACTTGAATTTATGGTTCCTCCTGTGAACCCTTCTGATGTTGTACCAACTATATATATATATATATATATTATATGTTATTTTTTCAAGGAGTATATTATATGTTATTCGAACACTTAAGATAACCTATAAAATAACCCTCAAATGTGTAGTTCAGCTAGTAAATGGATGAGCTTGGGGTTTGGATAAATAACTTCCAAGTTAGCGGTTCGAATCCTACCGATGACAAAATATTCAAAAAATAAATATATCTGGTCTAGATATGTGGATAGATAAATACCGTAAAAAAAACCTATAAAATATAACCGGATCACATATGCAATTTCAAAATTCATAATAGATCTCTCATTAGATCTAGGCATTTGTTAAATGGGGCCAAAAAATAAATAGCACTATTTGGGGTGCGTGTTGTGTAAATATCATCACATTACTAATTCATGTTTAAAAGGCACCAATATAAGTGTCTAGACAAAAATACCTCTTGCAAGTACTTTTTGTCGTTTTCAAACCTAGAGAGAAAAACGAGAGAGAGAAAACATCGGCTGAAAAAGACGGCGAAGAGTAACAGGGGGTGGGAAAAAAGACAGCGAAGTAGAACGGCGGTCTGACAACATTGGTTTTTCGAGTGTTCAGACTAGCATCTTCAATCGATTTTTGTAAGGTAAGTTGAGTTAGATTTTGTTTTTGTTTTAATTTTTTATAAGTTGATGTGCATGTTGATGTTGTGTGTTGATTAAACTTGTAGATTAGGTTTGATTTGTCGATCTGAGTATGGTTGTGGGTTAGGTTAAGGTTTGTAAATCTGTTGAAGATCTAGGTTTCTGAGCTTTTTAAAACTGTTTCCGAGCTTTTTCTGGGTTTCTAAGCTATTTCAAACTGTTTCCAAGCTTTTTAAAACTGTGTCCAAGCTTTTTCAAACTGTGTCCGAGATTTTTTAAACTGTTTTCCAGCTTATTTAAACTATTTTCGAGCTTTTTGAAAGTGTTTCCGAGCTTTTTTAAACTGTTTTCGAGTTTTTTAAAACTATTTTCGAGTTTTTTCTGGGTTTCCGAGCTTTTTCAAAGTGTTTCCTGAGCTTTTTGAAACTGTTTCTGAGCTTTTTGAAACTGTTTCTGAGCTTTCTGAAACTGTTTTCGAGCATTTTTAAACTATTTCTGATCTTTTTTAAACTGTGTCCGAGCTTTTTCAAACTGTTTTTAAGCAATTTTTGAAATGCCCTAGCCATTTGAAACTATTTCTGAGCTTTTTCAAAGTGTTTCCGAGCTTTTTTAAACTGTGTCCGAGCTTTTTTAAACTGTGTTCGAGTATTTTTAAACTATGTTCAAGCATTTTTTGAAATGCCTGAGCCATTTGAAACTGTTTCCGAGCTTTTTCTTGCAAAGCCCGAGCATTTTTAAACTGAGTCCGAGACTTTTTATATTATATCCGAACCTTTTACAGTTTACTGATGCATTATTTCTATAAAAATATAGATGGGGAATCAGCTAAAGGATTTGCTTACAACTCTAGAGGGGAAATAATACGATGGAAAAATCACTCGGCATGACCATTTCGGTGACCTTTGAGATATCAACGTTGCACTGGACAGGATACCAGAACAATTAGTGGTCGAAGACCGACATTGGTATAAGGAGTCTTGTTTTGGCCATTTGATGGATCGGGGGATGAAGTTTTCGGCTAGCGTAGTCCATCGGCTGCTTTTGCACGAGCTATATCATGATGGGTCGGAGGATGAGATGTGATTTATGTAAGGTCGTCATTCTGTCCGGTTCTCTAAGGTTGAATTATGTCTCATCACCGGATTGAAGTTTGGAGTGATTCCCGACACAACAAGATTATGAGATGGTCCGGAACGGGATACGCCAATGGTATTTCGATGGTGTAGATGAGGTGGATTATGAACAGCTGAGGGATGTTCTGCGGATCGGTATATTTGAGCAGCAGTACGATGCTGTGAAGCTGTGCCTCCTTTATATGCTGAACTGGATATTGATAGGGTTGGACGAGAGAGAGAAAATTTCAGTATGACAGATCCAGCTAGTCGAGGACTTGGACGCTTTTGATGCGTTCCTGTGAAGTGCCTACGTGTATAGGCAGCCCATTTACAGTTTCAAGCATGCCTTAGACGGTCGACGTGAGCGGTTGGAGAGACGACATCAGGAAAATGGCGTCGACTTTCACACGGTGGAGATGTACAACATTTACGGTGTACCTCACGCATTGTTGGTGAGAATTTAGAATTTCAATCCTTTTGAAAACCTGAATTGTATTTTATATGAGTTATGGATAAATGATTGGATTCTGATTTTATTTTGTACGCAGATATTTGCTTTTGAGGTTATCCTTGAACTTGGGACCCAATTTGGGACCCGTATGGATATTGACTTGTCCCATCGTATTCTTAAATGGGAGTTGAATAAGCAACCAAGGTCGGAGAAGCTAGATAAGATTTTCACATGATCTATTGTGTTGAAGTTTATACATATTAGGACGTATACAAATACAATGGTCTAACAACTATTTCAGATGTTAGCGAGGACTGAACTGGTGCCGACGACAACTGTGAGGGTTTCACTATACTACGAGGGCACATACGAGGGAGGCAGTCTGTATACGGCCAGTCGATAAAGACGACGTCTCGGTACCGGATCACGTAGATCATACGACTTGTTGGACCAAGTTATACAGACACTTTGGAGCTCGAGTTTGGCGGTGGGAGTCCCCTCAGGCACATGCGGGATACAAAAGGATCAGAGCCGGAGGTTGGCGGTGGGAGTCCCCGGAGGCACAGGCAGGTTCGATTTGCAATGCCCCGGATATACTAGTGGATTTCATTCACGAGGAGACGTTGGAAGGCATCGCTAGGTACGTTAAAAATTTTGTAATGCATTATTTTATTTGAAACGAGTGTATGGTTTCAGTACTGACAATTTTGATTTTCTTTCAGGACGGTTTGGAACGTTAAGTCCAAGATGTGATGGATTTCATCGCTGCTTTACAGGAGGATCTCCGGAAGAGTGATGAGGAGCGAGATAGGCAGCATAGGGAGGTGATGGACTTTCTCCGTGGGCTGTATGGTTTGACATCACAGCCAGACAGGGATGGTCCACAATCCTATGACTGAGACTTTACACGCTGAGACAGAGATGGGCATGATAGTCCTGACGAGAGGACATACCCAATCACCGGACCTGAGATGCAAGGTATAGGAACTTAGACGCAGGGTACCGGGGCTGGAGTTACTGGACGAGAGCAGCAGACAGAAGTCCTTGGTGGCACAGATACATCACTATTAGAGGAGACACCTACTTAGGGTTTATGGGAGTTTCCGCTGCTTATGAAGGTCCAGCATGTGGATACTCATATTCATACCCAGGACCACACAGCGGACATGTCCGGTCCACGGGGACAGAGTCCCTCCTGCCCTCCGGTCCACACTCCGGACTTGTCCAGGCAATCCATACAGCGCACTCCTCGGGTCCATCCAAGAGTACCACTCTCGTCAGTTAGATCCCGTCGCACCCCATCCTCCAGTGACACCTCCAGTCCATCCCGTCGCAGCTGGGGCAGGAGGTTAATCAGGCCCCACCGGAGCCCAAGCAACAGGTCGATCGGGCCCTACTGCAGCCATCTACCCAATCTACTAGGACAGAGTTCCTCATGCCAACACACCCCAGCAGTCCATGTTCAGCATAGGCAGCAGGTCCGCAAGCGTGGCAGACAGTTGCTGAGCCCATACACTGACCCCTGTCGGCAGAAAAGGCTAAAAACACTGCCCCAGTCATCAGCACATACATTCAGGACCTAAGATTTGGTAAACGCTGACCAGCTTGCGGCTTACCAAGCCTACAAGAGGAACGTGACGGGGGAATTGTAAGTATAATTTTCTAAAATGTATTTTCAAACACCTTAGTTAAATTACTTTTTTATCTAAATAATTCAACAATTACGTAAACGTGATGTGGACTACTGGCGCCCGTGCCAGTCACTTGTTCCACCGGTTGCAAACCAACTTCACAGAGTTGGAGGACACGGTACGTTCCTTACTTCAATTGTCTTTTAAGTTTGATTATGTTATGGTAGAATACTAACAATGTTTAATGTTTATATTGTCAAGATATCGACGCGTACCTGCTTATTTTACGGAAGTATCAGCTAGCATACCTCAATGTCTACAGTCAGAGGATGAACGTACTAGATTCTCAGTTCTACGTAAGTGTTTATAATGTATTGTTTTTGCAGCTGTGTTTTCGTGTTTCATCTTGTTCTTAACATATCGGTTCATTATCTATTTACAGTCATTTCTGAAGATTCAGTGTGGGAGAATCATGTCTAGCGATGCTGTGGGCAAAGCCTCGAAGGACTGGTCTATGTAGAAGTATATGTGGTCCCTTGTGGACCTTATGATGGTACGTGGATCGCTCCCGTCAGGGAACCGGCCATGGCACGAGGTTGACGTGGTGAGTGTCATACATTTATGGTTCTAATGTGTTTAATTAATAAATATTATTTGTATCATAACAGTATCTTCAAAAACCTACAGGTTCTGATTCCGTGCAACATTGGCAGGCAGTATTGGCTCGTGGCCAGAGTCGACCTCACTGTCGGGGAGATCCAACTGCTAGACTCGTTCAGACAGGAAGTCCCCATATAGATCAGGAAAGAGCAGGTTGCTCTATCATGATGGTTTCTGCCCTCCATGTTGCATCAGGTGGGGTTTCACGATGCCAGGCAGAGGGACGAGCTGAAGTTCGACAAGGGGAATAGGCCCTTTGATGTGAGCATGGTGTCTACAACACATGTGCCCTAACAGAGTATAGGGTATGACTGTTTGAACATCATATTAACTTAAAGTTGGTTTTGATTAACATTATATTGTAACGGTTGTTCATGTGATGCATTGCAGGGGTAACTGTGGTGCCCATACTTTGAGACAAATTGAGTACTTACTGGCGAACAGAAAGCCTTTTGACTGGTCAGAAAAGGATATAGGCACCATCTGAGAGAAGATGGCTATGGAGGTTTTTTGTAACTCCAGGCCCCAATAGATGTTGTATTTTTTCATGTACATGTACAAAAGTGTTATAGTAATGAAATTATTAATTTTTTAAAAAATTGCTTGTGAATGCGATGCGGTCGGTCAGTCTTTCCGCTTTTAAGCTAATGGTTGCATACTTCCTCCGTTCAGACAACATGGAGAAGAGAAAGGTTACTAATCTCAATACGATGAGTTATATGCCACCTTCTTAGTTCTAGCATCTGCGTATGTATAAAACTCATTCCACTTGGATCAAGGAACATATATGTAGATGGTTGAAAGGCTAGTGAATACCATTCCATTCTTTCAGGAATTAGGCTTAGGAGACCAGCTAGCAAGATTAGCCGGGCAAGGAGCATACTTATACCACTATCTATGCTATTCCTTTCAAGTGTTTTCAATTAAAAGTACAACAAACTTTTCACACCTTCAACAATAACAAAACTGATAATTACCAGCCCCATTTAATTTAACAATAAGTTAAAGAAAAAGTTATACAATTTCAAGTAATTATAATTACATCAATATCAACGGCTCCATTCATTCCACGATAGAGTCCTTATCAGGGCACGTTTTTTTGTTATGTCCAACTGAATGACATATACTACACTTGCGACGGTATTCCTCAGGAACAATTCTGCTCGGACCTTCATTAATCAAAGGCAGATTAGAACACCTCCAGATATTATGACCTGATTGTCCATAGCTTCTACACAATTGGGTGGTTGTCCTATTCGAAGACGAGGCATGTCGACCCTCCATCGGGCAACTGATACACGCTTTTTGTGTCGTTACCAAATTGCAATTATCAAAAGATATTTATATTAATTCCTACGCAATGTGCTCTAAAGTTTGAAAACAAGTAAAGCGGTAATCGAGGGTATCGTCCACAGGAAGGTGGAGTCCGTCTAATTGTCTCTAGCTAAAGCGTTATTGAAAGCGATGTAAATAGAACATGGGACTGGTGAGAATGGTGTGTGTGAAGTGTATGCATAATGCAGAAGATGTGTGAGGTATGAATAAACTAAACTAAATTAAATTACACTAAAGATAGAAATGTAACCAGGTGCTTGCCTTTCTAAATCTAACTAAATGGAAATCAATTATACTACAAAGCAATTAAAAGAGGCAAAGCAATTAAACTACAAAGCAATATAAGTTAGTCTACTCCTAAAGGCAAAGCACCCTAGCTACGAAAATAAATGTGGCTTGGAGAGATGCAAGATAGTGGTTACAATAGGTACATAAGTTCACCAAACACACAAGCTAGTCATGTTGATTATAAACATTCAAGCACCATTCAAACGGATTCAAGGGATAGTTCTCTTGATTAAGGATTCTGAAACCAAATCATCTATTATTACGAATCATTTGTTGATAAAGGAATATCGAAATCAATTCTCATCACTCAACCAAAGGCATGGAATGAGCAATTGTGTCTAGGTCTAGACCTATTAAGCACATGAACAATACACCAAACAACCTAATCTAGCATAATCATGCATAAATCAAGTTACCTATATTTAAGAGTTAACAATAAAGATCCATTCACAGTTTGATCAACCGGAACACGGATGTGCTCTTTCACTCGAATCAATCCATACATATCGATTCTCTTTCATCACCAACATGAAAACAAGAGTTAGACTATACTTTTACACTACATCATTTGTTTGTACTAAGTTACACTACATCATTATTTTAATCTACAGTCTCACTTATGCAAACATATCAATTTCTATTCATTCACCAACATACATGTTAAGAAAAGAGAGATATAGCAATACTCAACGAATATAGTCAAGATCTAAGTTGAATCTAAGTAAATACCATATATAACAAGCTCACGTGTTGGTTTACAAATATTCCCTAATGGGGATTACACATCAAAGAAATAGAAAATAAAATAAAGAGAAGAGTTTAGAGATAACCAAGATCTCTATTTCGTTTTCCTCTCCTTTCTCCTTGGATCTACTTCAAAGATGGATGGAAGAAGTTTAGAGGTGGTGGTGGTGAGACATCCATGGAGGAAAACCTCCATGGAAGCCTTTGAAGCCCCTCTCTCTATTTTGTGGTGTAAGATCTAGGATCTAGGATATTTGAGAGATATTGTAAGATTTGGATATTTGAGATATCTTTAAAGACCAACAAGGTGGGATATTTATAGTGCTTGAAGGTTAGGGCATTAATTGGGTGTGAAAAGTCAAGTTTACCCTTAAAAATATCTTGATCCGCAAGTGGATAAAGTTCTGTCGACTTAATCTGAGAGTTGGAACTCGTAGATCCATCTAGCAGATTGATTTTGCTGGTCGTAACTCGCAGATCTAGATGGCAAAAGGTTCTGGGAAAGTTTTGCGAGTGAAATTTACGAGTTCAATCTCTCAGTTCCAACTCGTAGTACAGCTGCTACTTCATTCTGCGAGGTCTAACTCGCAGTTCCATCTAGCGGTAGGTTCTGGGAAACTTTTGCGAGCGATTTCTGCAACTTCATTCTCGTAGTTCCAACTCGCAGTACACTGCTACTTCATTCTACTAGGTCTAACTCACAGTTCCATTTAGCGGTAGGCTCTGGAATGGATCTGCTACTTAAATTTGTGAGTTGGAACTAGCAGTGCCATCTAGCAGATTTTTCTACTTCACGCAGCAGTTGTTGAAATGGGCATAACTTCTTCTAGAATAGCAGAAATCGTGATCTGTAAAGTTCACTGAAAACTAGACTCCTAGGGCTTTCTGAAAACATGTGGTTCGACACTTAGTTCAATCCGAGGAGGGAGATATGGCTTCGGCAATTTAGACATTCTGCACAAGCCATCTCAATTTCAGCTCTTTTCCCTCCTCTTTGCCTTCAAACCTTCACTTTAAGCTCAAACACCTAGCTTATGGGAAAATAAACCTATACAAGGCTAAAACACATATCATATACACAAAAACACTCAAAACAAGAACAAAAGCTAGGAATAAAAAGCCTAAAATAGGTACATAAATGTACTGATCAGCGACCTGATTGCCTTTTGGACTTTGGATTTAAAACCACCCGCTCAGCGATGTCGGATGTCACTACCCATGAAGAAGGATGTCCAATAGGCATAATTGGAACTGGGTATGTATCAATAAGTGTCTGTCTCTTATAGTAGTCCGCACATAGAGATGTGAAATCCAAGTTTCGCTCCTTGCAAGAACAATGACAACAGTGACAGGCAACCTTTTGGTTAATTTAGCGACTGTAACCTTTTAATGTACCTTGCCGCTGCGAGTGCGTGAGAACACAGAAAATGGTTCATTTGGAATTTGTTGCATGTTCAAGTCTTCCGGGCTAAGTCAACAGTCCACTGTTTTTCAGACCGTTTGAAGGAGAATATGTTCCAGTCAACTAGATTGACGGTCATATAACCGCACTTCTCGACACGTTTCAGCATCACAAGATGTGCTGCATCGGTCAACTGATGACACATGGACTGTGCAGCTCGATAGCGATCATGAAACCAGTGCTGTAACATATTCCTAATGAACTCTGCCAATGTCAACATAAGGAGTTGCCGTGTGACTTTTAAGCATGAGGTTTTGCACTCTGCAACATTTATTGTCATCACCCTGTACCTTCGTTAGGGACAGTGTACACGAGACCATTTATGTGGACCGGTAACTTCAACATAATCGAATGCGCTCTTATGAAGGTTACGTAACTCGCCCATGTACCGGTAATATTTCAATTCAGTGTACGCTTTAGCTACTTTTCCATTATGGCAGCAACATTCTTTCTGTGAAATCGCTTCTTAACATTTTCAGTAAAGTGCCAGAAACATATAGTATGAGTTGCATAAGGGAACACTTTATAAATCCCTGCTTCAATGCTTGCATGTCGATCGAAAATGAAAACCAGATCATCTATATGACTAAGGGCACCCTTCAAGCAATCCAAAAACCATTCCCATGAAAGGTTGTTTTCGAAGTCGCCATACCCAAAAGCAATTGGATACACCTGTTCATTTCCATCTTGTGTAGTTGCAACAAACATTTTACCCCATAATCTTCTCATCAAATGGGTACCATCAACTGCAAAACAAGACGCATGCGCCTTCGGAAACCTCTAAGTGAGGCCCCTAACGACATGAAAAAGTAAAGAAATTTACTATCGTCAGCGCACTGTAAGTCAGTGATTGTGCCAGGATTTTGTTGTTCCAGCACATAACCAAAAGACGGCAGTAGTTGGAAAGTTTCTTCATGAGTCCCATAGGTCTATGACAACTCATAATGCAGGGCTTGATGTGCCTTACTGTTCATGATTTGGATGCCATACATTGTTTTCATATCGGCGATAATATCCTTGGGACGCATGAGACGACCATCTTGTTGTTGAAGTCTAGGTGCAACCACTTCTCCAATTATGACTGCACTAGCTTGTCAGTGGCGACGGTGAATCTCCTCCAAGGGACAACTATTTTCGTTGACAAAACTTCTTACTTGGAAGTACATCCCTTCATCTCTCCTCACCGCTCGTAATTTACATGTACAGTTGTCAATCAAACAAACCAGATGTAACATTGTCTTGTTAGACCTTTTCACATTCCATTCGAAGTTCTGCCGCATTGCAAAAAGGCCAACTAGTCTCTTCAAATCCTTTTTAGTCGAAAAGAATTGACCTTTATAAATCATGCTTATAGGTTCTTCTGCCACCAAGGTTCTGCTTCTACCAATCCTAAACGAGTATGAATCTGCTCCGGGAATAACCTACGTTGTGGTATTATCAGAATTATCAGCAGATACATTATGCCGGACCTCGGAAGTAACAGGCCTATCTGCTCCTATGCAACTAACTCCTTGTACACGTCTTCCATGTCTTTGGATTTTGACGGGCTCTTCATCATTGTCCTCTACATGATTTGCTGGATCAATATTTGCCTCATTATCCACCTCCTGGTTCGGCCCAAGGTTCGATTAACTGTTCTGCTCATTGTACATCTCATTATATTGCTCATTGTACTGCACATCATTCATCTTAATTCGACAACCAAACACATTTTCGAATTGAGGTTCAACTATATCTGCATGGTCGACCACTATCGGTGGGACATCATGGTCGACCAATACCGGTGGGACAACATGGTCGACCATTACCAGTGGGACAGCACATATGTTTTCCCCACCTTCGGTGGCACTCTTTTGTGTGACCACTTGGTTGCTACCGCTAGCGGATCCAAATTGTTGGGTATTTTCAGGAGGAGGAATATCATTCCCTATCACATCTCCAACTGCCCTCTCAGTTAGACTAACATATACTTGAGAGATCACCTGATCTTCCCCTAGCATAAACTGAACATCATCGTCATTTTTTAAAAATGTGTGACATATAACACCAGGAACGATTGATATTGACTGTAGATCAACACTGTATTTGTTTACATCATACTTCACAACGTTATGTACGATCGACACCAATTCTTCGTAAGTCATATTCTTTGACACATACATCCCTTGGTTATCGGATCCAACAAACCTCTGACTTCCATAGAGTAAATGCTCCCATCGACCGTTGTAAGATATTATTATTCTCACCCGATTCATTCTCATGTATAATTCATCATCACAAAATCATCATTAAAAAAAATTATTTTAATATTTTCAAAGATGTCTAAATAAGATGTTAACAATAGGCTCAGGAAAAGGTTTATACAAAATGCTCAGGTTAGGTATTTAAAAGTCTCGGAGACTATTTAAAAAGTCTCGGAGACTAATCTAAAAGTCCCGGACACTTCACCAAAAGGCTCGAACACTTAACCAATTAAAAGTCTGAGAGACTTATGTAAAAGTCTTGGAAATTTATGACAAACATAAAGGCTATGGAAAAGGCTCGAAGCCTTTCTAAAAGGCTCCGAGCCAGGCTCCGAGCCTTTTAGTAAAGCCTCCGAGCCTTTACTAAAAAGCTCCGAGCCTTTTGTAAAAGCCTCAGAGCCTATTTTAAAATGCTCAGAGACTATATTAAAAGTCTCGGAGATTCAAAATTCACAAATTCAAACTTCACAAAACCAGCTTCATGTTTACAAAAGGAACGGCTAAAGTGTTACAAGACTCAGACTCAGAAATGCAGGATAAAAAAGAAGTATTGCAGCAATATATTACCTTGTTGTGCTGAAGAACGTCGAGAAGTTTATTCTCAGACAAGTTTATTGTAGAGAGAGAAAGAGAGGAGGTACTGAGTTCAGTGTTCCAAGTGTGGAGATGGAAGTACAAAGACAATAAAAAAATGATTATTTAAGGGCAATTTTGGTAGTTCACCATAATAGGTGCATTTTAAACATAACTTATTAAAGCAGTGACGTGGGTGCAATGCACCTCTAAAAAGGTGACATTTCTCACCATTTCCACTTTGTTAAATTATATATAAAAACATGCGGGGTCAACTTTGAGAGAGTGACCAATCAACCTGTAACATTATAAGTTCCATCCTACAACAAAAAATGTGTGAAAGTAATCTCATAGTTTCTTTAAGATCGAGATTTCTCTATAATAATAATAATAATAATAATAATAATAATAATAAACAGTAGAAGTA
The DNA here is from genome assembly GCA_033220585.1 of Dipteronia sinensis. Taxonomy (NCBI): domain Eukaryota; kingdom Viridiplantae; phylum Streptophyta; class Magnoliopsida; order Sapindales; family Sapindaceae; genus Dipteronia; species Dipteronia sinensis. The sequence goes on along the minus strand of CM065639.1, from coordinate 33,920,800 downwards.
TCTTTTAGGAGTTCAATTTTGCTCACCCCTCTGAAGGGGGTAAGCATTACCCTCTCCCATAAACATGACATGTGTTCATAGAAGGGTAAATTTGTCCAAATCCTATTATCTTTTTAGACAATTTTACCCCTCCATGAACACATATCATGTTTTTAGAAGAGGGGTAATGCTCACCTCCTCTTCAAGGGGCTGAGCAAAAATGGACTCATTTTTATTTTATTTTAGAAAACGTTTCTACAAAATAATTTCCAAACATCTCTTCATTTAATTTGGAAACGTATGAATGAAATGATGGAAGAGCTTTGGTGACTTCCCAAAAACCAAAAATAGCTTTTAAGGAAGCTCCGTATTTCTTTCTTCTTCTTCTTCTTCTTCTGTTTCATTTTCAACAAAAGCAAACTTAATTATCTTTCTCTAAAGTGATTCATGTCCCCCTCCTTTTCTTTCATTTTTTTAATTTTTTTCTTACTTGCATTTCATTAACTAATATTAATTAGTGAACTCCATGAGCATAGCTCATCAGGTAGATGGACGAGTTTGGAGTTTGGGTAAGTAACTCCCAAGTTAAGGCTCGAATCCTACCAAAGGTAAAAATCTTCAAAAAAAAAATACATGATCTTAAATAGATAAATACTGTAAAAATAAAAAAAGAGAAGAGAATATTAATTGGCTTAAACTATTCCATTAGATTCTATTGAAATTGAAAAAATAATTAATTTATAGCTAGGTTTTAATTAAATGTAACCTAAAAGACTAGTTTTTGGGTAATATTAGAGGGTTTTATCTGCTTACCAAAATTCTATGGGCTGTTTTTCCATTCATGGTCAAAAACTCAAGTCAAAATTTTATATGAAAAAAAAATCATTTTTTAATTTGAAGATAGAAAAAAAAAACTAAGAATACAATTCTAGTTTTTTGGATTAGAGATCACCAACATGTAAGTTAGATAAGATAAAAGAATGATATTAACTTATATAGTAAGAAATGTTACAACCCAACAAACTAGGCTCTCCAATAAATTTCAAAATATGACAAGATGAAGTAGGTAAATCTTTCACAACTATATTTAAGAGTAACTCCAATCAACACACAGAATGCACTTAAAACACCAATTTGGTGTAAAAATCAAGTCCAATGAACATGCTAAATTTCAACTCTCCAAAATGAAAAATTTGGTGTAACTATGGTGACTCACTAAATTTGGTGCATCCTACACAGAAACTAATTTTTGTATGAAAAAAATTTAAGTGTCACATCATTCATTTTTATTTTTAAAAGTTACTAATTTAACTCTCTCAAACTTAATTATAACAATATGTATTATAAAAAAATATACCGTTAAAAAGATCTCGTTGAAATCTTCAAAATGACATAAATATCGATATACATATTTAATTTAATTAATGTACTTATTAATTATATATTTAACCAATTTTAAATTTTATAATAATTTAAGGATTTATTAAAGGAATATTCTTTAAAGATGTTTTTTAGTATAAAATTTGATATGAAACATTAGAGTTGGAAAAAATTGGTGTAAACATACACGGAGAAATTCGGAAGGAGTACTTGTTAGTAGTGTTGGCTTTTTCTCATGAAAGAGTGAGGGTGAGATGATAAGTTAACATCCTGATACGCCTTTCTATTCTATTTTAATAATAAAAAAGCGCCCGCACATATATATATATATATATATATATATATATATATATATATATATATTGTGATAGGTGTGTATTCATTAAACCAATTGTTTTTTTTTTTTGACATTAGGACAAAGAACATAATTAAATTGACTGATCATAAGTATACAAGATATTTTGAATGACATCTTGCACAATATATGTGGAATATTGGCACATACTTGAATGTCATATACTAGTAAAGAACATATTTGGTGGTAAAGAATTGGATATATATATATATATATATATATATATATATATATATATAGAGAGAGAGAGAGAGAGAGAGATATTACGCCTCATCTAACTTGGATGAATGAGATAAATTAATAATTTCAATGAAATTATAAAATAATATATTTATGAAATTTCTTTATAAGAATATGTTATATGTGGTCTCTCATATCATAAATAAATAATATACTAAAAAGTATGCGATTGATTGTGACGTTTTCTTGAAGGGTGTCATTATTGTCCACTCATTATAAGTACATATATATTTAAAATTTTGAAAATTAAAGCATTATCATAGAGCACATATTTAAATGCCAATAATATTGTAATTAAAATAAAAATATTTATTTTAATAAATTTTATTTATAAACTCTCTTAAATTATTAATAAGCGAATGTAATCCTTGCATCAGCATGTTAGTTGGAAAATGTATAAATATCCATTATACTTCATATATATATATATATATATATATATATATAGGGAATTAAACATATTTTTTTCAAAAAGTAGTTACAACAAACAACATAATTAATTTCTTTTCTTGAATTATGGAAGAGACTTTTTGAAAATAAATTAAAAAGTCACAAAATTTTGATCATTGCATCAACTTTGTAAGAATTAAGCTTTCAAAGAAAAAACCTGTAATAATTAATAAGTTATATCATTGGTAGTAACAGCAAATATCACCATCCTTATTTCTCTTTAAAGAAAAAAACCTTACACATCACTTTTTGTTTATCGATAAATTTCGTAGCTAAAAAAAATAAAAAGTACAAATTAAAATTTAAAGAATTACATATCATTGTATGATGAAATCCCTCTTAAAGTTATTTTTCCATTATTTTGTCATATGATAATTATATATTTTATGGGAAATTTTGATATTTGAAATAGAATTATGGTTTATCTAGACCCGTCCACGGTTCCGGTTCGGGCCGGTTTCGGTTCGAAACCGGCGGTTCCGGTTCCGTGGAGAGGGCGAACAGAAACCGAACCGAAAAATTTCGGTTTTGGTTCGGTTTTTAATCGACGGTTTGGCGGTTTTGGACGGTTTTGGACGGTTATGGGGCTGTTTTGGACGGTTTTGGACGGTTTTTTTTTTATATAAACCGGCGGTTAAACCGCCGGTTTTGGACGGTTTTTGGACGGTTTTTCCAAAGCCTAAACCGAAACCGAACCGGCTTCAACCGGTTTCCAACCGGTTTTGTAACCACCGGTTTCGGTTTCGGTTTCGGTTTTAGTTTTCCAATTTTGGTTTCGGTTTTTAACCACCGGTTTAATCAAACCGTGGACACCTCTAGGTTTATCATTGTTTATATTATTATTATTTGTTTATAATAAAGAGTTTAATATATTTGAAGATATGACGGGTAAAGTCAATGGCCGTACATAAAATTTAATTTATTTTTAATTAAAATAATTTGTTCTTATGTGTCAATTTGTGCTAAGATATTTTTGTAATTAAAATTATTAATAAAATATGGATGTGTAGCTTATATTTATGGGTGTCAATATCATCACATTTTCTTGAAATATGGATTTATTTATTATTATTTAAAAAAAAATTAAATATAGTTGCATCTCATCTCTAATTTTAATTGATTGATTAATTTATATCTTCATTAATTAATATATTTAATATAATCTATATATATACACCTTTTTTTTAACTATTATAATATTTCGGGATTGGGGGAGATGGCAAGGCTCGAACCAACAATCTCTCGGATGTAGGTGTGAACGTCTTACCATTGAGTCAACTTCATCTTATCTATGTACACACTTTTAATCCATTCATAAAGGTATGAAATCTATTTAGATTCTATGATAACAATTAGCTAGCGAGGGCATGTTTAACATGTTTGATTGTAATATTAGATATGTTGATTGGATTGAATTGCACTGTAATAAATATTCTTAAATTAAATTTAAGAGTTAGACTAATTAACTTAATTTGTAACTTAATTTTTTGTCTCCGACATTCAATGATTGATGTGCTATTAGTCGATGTGCTAGTAGTCCAATGATTGAGATAATTATTGAATTGACATGTATTTACTACTTTTATATTAAATGTAAATTGATGGTTAATAAAAATATTGATATTTCTTTTTTCTTTTTTTCGTTTTGAAAAAGAAAAAGACCTTTACCTCATTGAAACATGGAGGATGCAAGTTCTATTGAGGAGGCCCCTCTTCCTCACTACTTATACATTAAAATTTAATAGCTATTCCCGATAGTTTTTGACTTTTTTCTTAACTTGTGTTTCGTTATAACACATTTATATAATACATTTACTTAATAATAGAAATAGCTTTTTTACTTGTAATGATTCAATTGTAATTAGTTATCAAAATTGTGGATACACTACAAGAAAATAGAGCTATTGGGACGAAATTTTATTGGGACAAATTTTATTCGTTCCAATAGAACGTCTATTGGGACGCAATAACATATTCGTCCCTAAAAATTTCAAACCTAAAGAAACCTTTAGGGACGAAAAAACCCGTCCCAATAGAACGTCTATTGGGACGAAACAAATTATCCGTCCCTAAAAAGGACAAACCCGACAAGACCTTTAGGGAGGAAAAATATTTATCCCGAAAGATTGTCTATTGGGACGAAAATAATTATTCGTCCCTAACAAGTGCAGAAATAACTAGACATTTAGGGACGAAAATAATTTGTCTCAATAGAATGTTTATTGGGACGAAATAAATCATTTGTCCCAATAGAAATCCTATTGGGACGAAAATTATTCATCCCTAAAAAGTTTGACATTTTTTTTTTGAAAAAAAAAAAGAAATTTTAGACTTGAGGACTTATTCAAACATAATATTTGTTGCTGATAATGATTTACGGGATTTAATTTTTCTTTTTTCTTTATCATTATTTTTTTTAAGTTTTTCCTAAGAGACATATTAATAATTAAATTTTCTTCACTTTTATATTAATTCAAAAAATTAAGAAAAATTATATATATATATATATATATATATTTCCATATACGATTAACGATAGACCCTTTGATCTAACAATATATGTTTTTAAAAAATAGTTTAATTGCACATCACTTCTTAGTAAAGGTGACAGTGCGCCTCCATTCCACATAAGTGGTGATGGGTTCAAATCTCACTAAGCGCATTTTACAAGCATGTGTGGGGAGTTTTCTTCTCGGGTTGTGGGAAGAAGTTATCTCCCATTATAGGAGTAGATAGTTCTTGTAATATTTCAAAAAAAAAAGTTTAATTAAATGCCACAATAAAAGTTTTTAAATATCAATTTGTTTATTATATAAAAATAAAATTTAAATTATTGGAATTAATTTACAATAAAATGTTAATAACATATAGAGTTTATATATAAATAGTATGCTATTATTGATAAATTCGAATCTTTAGCAAAGCGGGTAAGCTTTGTTTAAGTGTTGGTGTTGGTCACGAGTTCAACTCTGGCTGAAAACCAAACATTTAATGTGAAGCTGTGGGAGGGTTAATGGATAGTGGGTTTTGTAATTTTTTTTTTCAAAATTCGTCCCTACATGTTATTAAAGGGACGAAATATTTCGTCCCTATAGATACTCTTAAGGAACGAAAACAAATCGTCTCAATAGCCCCTTTTTCTTGTAGTGATACGTTTACATCTAGCGAAATAGTTTTGCTTCTTTTTTAAGGGTTTGAATCTCATATTTAATTATTAAATCATAAATTGTGAAGAGACTTATCTTATCTGTAGTGAGAGTTGCATATTAGAGTGTAATTATAGCGGTTAATATTGTGATGTCCCAATAGACCCTTGACACAATCAATATAATTTTTTTTTAAAGGTTATCAAAACCTTATGTATTTACATGTCATTATGTCACTAATGCCAAAGACTTAGAAAAATAAGAGGAAAAAGCTACAGATAGCCAATAATAATAATAATAATAATAATAATAATAATAATAATAAAAATAAAAATAATAATAATAATAATAATAATAATAATATAGTTTTCTATTTTTATCCACATCTAAAAAAATTTATATTGTTGTTAACTTTAACCCCTAAAGTGAGAAAACTACCCCTATATGTTGTTTTGAATTATTTGAGTTTTATTTATTTTAATGCATTTAAAATCAAAAATAGTTCTTTTTGGAAATATTGGAGGTCACATATCTCCATTGCTGTAAAATGATGAAATTTTAAACTTAGCATTTATAATTGTGAAAAAAAAAAAGAACTTAGCTTGTTTAATAATAAAAAAAAACTTCACGTATATAATAATAATAAAAAAAAATTTCACGTGTATAATCTCCAACAACGAAGGTCAAACAACTCCATTGTTGGACACTCGTGGTATGTGTACGGACCTCTATAGAAGGAGGGTTGTTGCAAACCTCCACTGTTAAAGGTGTTACAAACCTCCAGCAAGCCTCTAACAAGGTAAATCTATAAAACAATTGTTTTTTTTTTTAGATTAATTTTACTTTTCAAAAATTTAAAATTCGTTAAAGTTATTTTCTTTTTGTCAAAAAAGTGGAAAAATTGGCAAGAACAAAAAACCTTTCAGGAATTGATAAATTTAAAATTTCATATATTTTTATGGGTATTTTTGAAAAGACGCTAAGAAATAAAACACAATTATCTTATATATATATATATATTCCCTTTCACTGATGGAAAGAAATTTTAGGACATTCAACTGTAAACGTTGGTTTCATCCAATGTTAGATTTGGTTCTTTAAAAAATATATATTTATAAAAAATATATTTATACATTAAAGAAAAAGATTGTATTTAAAAATTATTTTTTATATTATTAACAAATTAAAATCTTATCTTTCTATAAAAAAAACAAACTAAAATCTTTACTTTACATATTTTCTTCCCTCTTCAACAACAAAACTACTTCTCTCTCCATGTCGATTTTCTTCAGCAACAACCAGAAAAAAAAAATAACAAAACTTTGATGAACCAATGAATAAATTAATTAAGCAAATGAAGATCATGAACACTCCAAATTTTTTCTATAACAAACTAAAAAAAATTTGACAAAACTTTGATAAACCAATTATCAGAGACAAAACATGGTCGATCGATGATAAAAATAAAAAAAACACACATATATAAAAGAAAACTTCAATATGATATTTTCCAGCTATAAAGGAAATTGTAATTGTTCATTGGTTCCATGTAAAAGGCATATATCTAGTAATTTTTTTTTTCTGAAATGCATATATATCATGAGTAAACGGTTCCCAAATTGTTTACCATTTTTCTTTTACATGTATTGTGGGTCTTTTTGAAGACAAAAAAAAAAAGTGTCGGTCATGTTGTGTCTTCGGTCTTCAGACATGATTGGTTCATCAAAGTTTTGCCAATATATTTTTCACCTTTTTCGTGGAAGAAAATTGATGAGAAGAGAATTAATTTCATTGTTAGAGAGAGAGAGAGAGAGAATTGAACGTTTGAAAAATTTTGTCGTTAGAGAGAGTTGAACGTTTGAAAGAAGAAAATACATAGAGATAATATTTTTGTTTGTTTTTTTTTATAGAAAGAGAATATTTTATTTTGTTGATAATGTAAATATATATGTTATCTGAAAAATCAGGTATGACCTATTGGGGTTTATGCCCTAAAGCTGTAATTTGTAAATGGATTTATAAAATAAATAAAAAAGAAAAGTTCAATTCATTCTTGTTGTGTTGTTTATTTTATAACTTGTGCATATAAACATCCTAGATTGCCGGATATAATCTCGGACTGTGTATATGAGTGTAATATACGGATGGATACAGTAAGAGACGTGCAATCAAAAGAGTCCATAGATAGCAAATAAAGCTAGGTACTTTATTTGTGGTTAATCTATAGCTGCGGTCCATTCCATAATGTACGGCGATTCTATCCTGAATCATTCATATGAGATATGGGAATGGAGTAACCTTGTATGATGTGATCATATAGGATTGGGCCATGATCTATATGAATCTCTCACCAAGATCCGTTTACTGATGAGATTCATATATTTAACTAATGATGGCTATATGTGGGTGATCTTAATCTTGAGTGTCATATCGACTCCCTCAGGTTGGATTGTGGTCTTTGATATACCATGGGTGAGATTGGATGCAGTTCCTGATCAATATACTCTGTATGTTGGGATTGCAATTTGGCTTGTGGCTGGGAAGGTATGTACACAATAGTGGAATCCACTCCTTCTTGTGAGAAGTAGATGGTAGTTCCCTTAAGGGTTGATTCGGGGCTTGGACAATATGAGCGCTCTCCTAATTCCGTGAGGAAATATGATTTATTGTCCGTTGGAGAATCAACGGTACTTAAAGGATATATGTAATTAGAGGGGTATAACGGACATTATGACTCAGCTCTAACTATGAACTACTGTGGAGGATCACATCATGTGTAATAGCTATATCGATGGACACCGAGTTGTATCGGTCATGTGTAAAAGCGTCTGCAGTTGAGAGAGTGTAGCTTCTGGTTTTTAGTGGAATAACACCGGAGTTAATAATCAAGGAATATTAATTAAAGAGTTTAATTAATGATTCCAAGGATTATTGGAGCTCAAAATACTGTAAGTCCATTAGGTCCCCTTGCTAGCCCGATCGATTTAAGTAACAAGAGTCATGGTTAATTGATTGGATTGTCAAATTAATCGTGTTACGAAAGTGACACGTATTTATTCGGGAATTAATTGAAAAATGAGATTATTTAATTAATGAATAATGGTGATTAAATAAATTAAATAATAAGATTATTTAATTATTTTATTAATCACTAAATGGAGGGTGTTAGTTGATATTTGATTTTAAATATAATAAGATAATATGATTATTTTATTAAATTAAATATTTGAAATTGAATTTAAAATGTTTAAATTTAAAATAAATATTTAATTATCATTTAAAATGAAAGATATAAGATATCATTTTAAAAGATTTAGTTTTAAAATTGAAAAGATATCGATTAAAAGAGTTTTAGTTATAATAATATATATGTGATATATATTTAGATAACAAAAACAAGAAGCACAAAAAAAAAAACTAATATACTGGTGTTTGTATTCAATACAAAAAGAGGTGTGCATGCACGAGAGAAAAAAAAACAGAGAAACAAAAAGAGAAGCAAGTGTGTACAATTGGTGCGTGAATTAAAGAGAGGAAAAGAATTGGTGCTAGACATGTCGCCGGTTTCGGTTCGGAACCGGCGGTTCCGGTTCTGAGGAAACCAGAACCGAGACCGGAATCTCCCTAAGTCCGGTTCCGGTTCCACAGCTCCGGTCTGGTTCCACCTGTTTGGAACCGGTTTTTTTTTTTTTTTTAATTTTAAAAACTACCCAAAATCCCAAATACTCAATCAAAACCTAAACTGAAAATACCCAATCAAACCCGTCTGAAATACCCAAAATCCATACTCAGTACTCACCCACATAACCTAACCCAAAATTCCCAATCCCTAATCACCTTCATGGCTTCATCATTTCAAACACACACACAACCACCACTACCCAAAATCACACACACACAACTACCATACCACCGATCAAAACTCAAAGACACACACCACCGGTCAAAACCCAAAATCCACCAAAATATACACTCAATCAACCATTCACACGTATCCAACAATTTCTATTTGAACTTACAAACCTTGAAGGACATCAGAGGGAAGAGATCGGAGACAGAGAGAGAGAGAGAAAGAAATAAGAGATCAGACTTCAGAGATTGAACTTCGAAGATGATGAAGAGGAGGCGACGGGATGAAGAGAAGGTCGGCGTACCGGCGTAGGGATCGGTCGTCGGTGATGGGAAGAAGAAAGAAGAGAGAGAGAGAGAGAGAGAGAGAGAGAGAGAGAGAGAGAGAGAGAGAAATGAAAAACTGATCTGAGAACAGAGAAAAAAAAGAAAGAAAATGAGGTTGTGAGTCGTGGGAGAGAAAGAAAAGGTGGGGTGGCCGGTGGCCCACGTGGGTTTAAAAAAAAATTTAATTTTTTTTTAATATATGTTGGAACTGCCGGTTCGAACTGGAACCGGAACCGCCGGTTCCAGTCTGGTTCGAACCGCCGGTTCCTCAAAATTTAGAACCTGAAACGGAACCGACCGGACCAGTTCCCGGTCCAGTTCAAGAACCAGAACCGGTTTTTCCGGTTCTGGTTCCGGTTTTCTGACGCCGGTTCCAGTTCGGTTCGGTTCTCCGGTTCGAACCGAACCGGCGTCATGTCTAATTGGTGTTGTCATGTACCATTAAAAACAAAAGAAAAAAATATATTTTATATTTATTATATTTTTTCTTTGAACAACTAGAATGGTTCTAGTTTTTTTTTTCTCTTGGAAGAAATTGTTTCTTATTTTTTTCTCTATATCCTCCTAAGTTCCTGAGTACGTGACGTGCCCACACGCAGTTACCTGTTCCGGGAATAGCTAGGAAGATCGGTGGTACAGATCAAGGGCATATCGTAAAGTGAATGAGCCTCCAAACGTTGGTAAGGTTCTAAATTTTTTGCATATATATTGATTACAATTCCCTGTGTTTACATATTGTATTTATTAGTTCTGACAAAATAATTACGATTTCAAGTTCACTGGTTCCAGGTCGTTTACGATCTGTATAAAATTTTTAAACTTATTTCCGCTGCGTTACAAGTAAACGGGGTTCCAACATGACCTTTGGGATACCAGTTGACCATGGAGTACTGGTGCTCCGCAGTTAGTTTGGACCGAGTAGGAGATTCGTTCGGTTCGATTGGGGTACGTCAAGTATAGTACCAAGTCTCCTCCGATCAAGTGTAGTACCAAGTCTCCTCCGGTCAAGTTAACCGGGACCGATGCTAGGGGTACCAGGACCGGTCCTGACAGTGATATGAGATGGTAGAAGAGGTGATATAATCGAGTTCAATAAGTTTTCATTAATCGTACATGTAAAATTACATCATAAATTGCCCGCAGGCTTACAATTCTCTTTTTCACTTGGAGGTGTGATAGAATAACGTAGGGAAGCAGTAGCCAATCAGAATGACCAAGATGGGTAGGAGGGTAGAAGCCAACTAGGATAACCAAAATGTAGGTGGGAGTAAAAGGGTAGTAGCCAAGTAGGACTCTCTCTTTGATGCTGAAAATTGTTGGAACCCCGTTCACTAGTAACGCAGCGGAAATAGGTTTTAAAAATTTTATACAGATCGTTACGATCTGTAACCAGTGAACTTAGGATCGTAATTCTTTTTCCGGAACTAATACATACAATATGTAAACAAGGGAAATTGTAATCAATATAAAAAAAAAATTAAGAACCTTACCAACGTTTGGAGGCTCCTTCACTTTACGATATGCTCCTGGTCTGTACCACTGATCTTCCTCGCTATATCTCGGGACTGGTAACTGCGTGTGGGACGTGTCACGTACTCAGGAACTTAGGAGGATGTAGAGAGAATGAAAAAGAAACTTGTTCTTCCTATACACCGTACAACACTTGCAGCACACACTACCAAAAAAAAAGATTTGATTTGTGTTGATCAATGTATATCTCTACTACACTTGATTTGCGCGGATTAATATATATATATATATATATATATATCATGCACAGTACTGATTGCAATCTCATGCAATTTGACTTCACAGATTAAAAACAACCTTTTTTTTGTCTCTTTGTGCGTAAAATATATCTCTCATAGCAGGTTAGGTTTTTCAAAAAAAATTAGAAAACCCTTTTAAAACCTTTTCAAAATAACCTATTGATTAATGCACCACAATATGTATCCCATACAAATTGAAATACGGATCATGCGTGTGTGTGTTACTCTCTTACTTGTGTGTTACTCTCTTACTTGTTGCATGTATCAAGTTCAACAAAAATAAATAACTGATTGCATTATCGGTTTATTTATTTATTTATTATCTAGTTATATTAAATATATCTCTATATATTTTTCAAACTAGACCATTATCTCTTTCCAAATATATCTCCATTTATTCAAAGATAATTATTATTAAGTATTTTAGGTAGAGTAGGATTCTAACTCCCACATAACCCTAGTTAACTTAAACTTAAATACTATACCTAACTAAGAATAAAATAATCTAATTATTTTGTGTCTCAGTTATGATTTGAACCTGCAACCTCCAATTAATAATTCATAATTATTAATTCATTAATTAAATAATTAGATATTTAATTAATTTAATTATTAATATATTAATTAAATAATCTCATTATTCAATTAATCCATAAATGAATACGTGTCACTTTCGTAACACAATTAATTGGACAATCCAATTAATTATCCGTGACCCTTGTTACCTAAATCGATCGGGCTAGCAAGGAGACCTAATGGACCCACAGTATTTTGAGCTCCAATAATTTTTGGAATCATTAATTAAACTCTTTAATTAATATTCCTTGATTATTAACTCCGGTGTTATTCCACTAAAAACCCTGAAGCTGCACTCTCTCAACTGCAGACGTTTTTACACAGACCGATACAACTCGGTGTCCATCGATATAACTATTACACATGGTGTGATCCTCCACAGTAGTTCATAATTACTGGGTCATAATGTCCATTATACCCCTCTAATTACATATATCCTTTAAGTACCGTTGATTCTCTAATGGACAATAAATCCTATTTCCTCACGGAATTAGGAGAGCGCTCATATTGTCCAAGCCCCGAATCAACCCTTAAGGGAACTACCATCTACTTCTTCACAAGAAGGAGTGGATTCCACTATTGTGTACATACCTTCCCAGCCACAAGCCAACCGTAATCCCAACATACGGAGTATATTGATCAGGAACTGCATCTGACCTCACCCATGGTATATCAAAGACCACGATCTAACCTGAAGGAGTCGATAAGACACTCAGGATTAAGATCACCCACATATAGCCATCATTAGTTGATATATATGAATCTCATCAGTAAACGGATCTTGGTGAGAGATTCATATAGATCATGGCCCAGTCCTATATGATCACATCATACAAGGTGCCTCCATTCCCATATCTCATATGAATGATTCAGGATAGAATCATCATACATTACGGAATGGACCGCAGCTATAGATTAACCACAAATAAAGTACCCAGCTTTATTTGTTATCTATGGACTCTTTAGATTGCACAGTCTCTTACTGTATCCATCTGTATATGACACTCATATACACAGTTCGAGATTACATCCGGCAATCTAGGATGTTAATATATGCACAAGTTATAAAATAAACAACACAACAAGAATGAATTGAACTTTTCTTTTTATTTATTTCATAAATCCATTTACAAATTACATCTTTAGGGCATAAATCCTAACAATCTCCCACTTGCACTAAAGCATGTGAGGCATGTCTCGTAACCCTAGACCATCTAGGTGACCAGAAAACACTTTAGCCGGTAAGGTCTTCGTAAATGGATCAGCATGATTGTCTTGTGAGGCTATCTTGGTGACGATCACATCTCCTCTCTGCACTATCTCTCTAATGAGATGATACTTTCTCTCTATATGCTTCCTTCACAAGCTTCTTGGTTCTTTGGAATTAGCCACGGCACCACTATTATCACAATAAAGTGTGATGGGCTTATCCAGATCTGGAACAACTTCCAGATCACTCAAGAATTTACGGAGCCAAACATCCTCTTTAGCAGCTTCACAAGCGGCTACATATTCAGCTTCCATGGTGGAGTCAGCAATGCAAGATTGCTTTATACTTCTTCACACAATAGCTCCACCACCTAGGGTGAAAACTGATCCAAACGTGGATTTTCTAGAATCCCTGTTTGACTAAAAATCAGAATCTGTGTATCCTAACGAGATCAAATCCTGTTCGGAATACACTAGCATATAGTTTCTCGTTCTCCGAAGATACTTGAGAATAGTCTTGACAGCAACCCATGATCCAATCCTGGGTTGGACTGGTACCTGCTGACTACTCCCACTGCATAGCAGATGTCCGATCTCGTGCATAACATAGCATACATGAGACTACCCACTGTTGATGCATAGGGTACATGTCTCATATCCTCAACTTCTTGAGGTGTCTTAGGACACTGTTCCTTAGACAAGTGAACTCTATGCCTAGAAGGTAAATTACCTTTCTTAGAGTTCTGCATAGAAAAACGCACAAGAATCTTGTCGATATACGATGCCTGAGACAGTGCTATGAGTTTGTTCTTACGATCCCTTATAAGTTGGATTCCTAGAACATAACTCGCCTCTCTCAAATCTTTCATTTGGAATTGGCTAGCCAGCCAGCCATTTACATCAGATAACACTCCTACATCATTCCCAATGAGTAGGATGTCGTCCACATATAGGACTAAGAAAACTATCTTTTTGTCAATGACGCGCTTGTAAACACAAGGCTCATCTACGTTCTGCTCAAAGCCATTGGTTTTGATCATATCATCAAACCTGATGTTTCAAGATCTAGATGCTTGCTTAAGTCCATATATGGACCTTTGTAACTTGCAAACCTTTTGCTCTTGATCTGGAGACACGAATCCCGCTGGTTGCATCATATAGATGCTCTCGTCAAGATTGACATTCAAGAATGCAGTCTTGACGTCCATTTGCCAAATTTCATAATCGAAATAGCCAGCAATGGATAAGAGAATCCTAATAGACTTAAACATGGCTACTAGCGAGAAGGTCTCTTCATAATCAACCCCCTATTTCTAGGTATAACCCTTAGCCACTAGTCCTTGCTTTGAAGGTCTCTACTTTCTCGTCTACCCATCTCTTTCTCTTGTAGATCCACTTACATCCTATGGGTTTTATCCCATCCGGTAAGTCTACAAGATCCCAGACTGAGTTAGAGTACATGGACTCCATCTCGAGATTCATGGCTTTAAGCCATTCCTCTTTATCAGGATCTTCCATTGCATTCTTAAATGTCAATGGATCATCCACACTATCAGCAGAGACAACACTTTGTCCCTCACCTATACCTAAATAGCGTTCAGGTTATCTTACAACCATCCAACTACGTCTAGGTGATAGTGTATCCTGATCAGGAACCATCTGACTCTCAGATGTTTGTGGATCAACAACTCTTGTTGATGAAGCACTAGTCTCACCAGGCTCCAACTCATTCAATAAAATCTTAGAACGAGGTTTATGGTCACTAATATAATTGTCCTCAAGAAACGTTGCATTTGACGATACAAATACTTTGTTATCTTCGGGACTATAGAAGTGTCCACCTCTGGTCTCCTTAGGAGTATCCTACAAACAGGCAGACCACAGACTTGGAGTCTAACTTTCCACTTCTGTTCTTTAGGCACGTGTGCTGGACACCCTCATACGCGAAAATGTCGTAAACTAGCTTTACGACCATTCCACAACTCTAGGGGAGTCTTATGAACAGATTTGGATAGCACTAAATTCAAAATGTATGTCGCTGTTTGTAACGCATATCCCCAAAGGAATTTGGTAATGATGAGAAACTAATCATAGATCTCACCATTTCCATCAGGGTTCTATTTCTCATCTCCGCTACACCATTTTACTGAGGTGTATCGGGAGCTGTGAGTTGGGAAACTATCACATGCTCGACCATGAAGTCTTCAAACTCTTGGTCAAGGTACTCACCTCCACGATCTGATCATAGTGACTTGATAGTCCTACCTAATTGATTCTCAACTTCAGTTCGGAATTCTTTAAACTTTTCAAATGTTTCCGACTTTCATTGCATCAGGTAGACATATCTATATCTTGAGTAGTCATCTATAAAGGTGACATAATACTTATAGCCGCCCCTAGCTCTAACATTCATCGGTCCGCAGACATCTGTATGTATGAGTTCTAGTGGCTCTATAGCTCTATGCCCTTTTCCAGTAAAAGGCCTCTTAGTCATCTTATCTTCTAAACATGATTCACGGACAGGTAAGGTGCCAACCTTTAACTCACTTAAAGGTCCGATTTTTACTAGTCTGTCTATCCGATCAAGGTTGATATGACCAAGCCTTAGATGCCAGAGATACGTGTCATTATCTGGAGAAATCTTATGTCGTTTAGTTTTTGGTTTTTCAACCTTAAACATTTCAGTGTTAAGTAGTGTAGTATGTATTAACGATCTTAACACATACAAATTGTTTTCATTAATTCCTGAACAAATATTCAGACTATTCTTTCCAATAATAACAAACTTATTATTAAAAGAAACAGAATATGATTGTTCTAACAACTTAGAAACGGAAACCAAATTCCGTGCAAATCCAGGAATATAAAAAACATTGTTCAATAATAAAAAAACTATTATTATTACAAAATTGCAATCTTATTGCTCCCACTGCTTTGGCCGACACGACATCCCCCGACCCCACACGCATTGAGAAGGCTCCCTCCTCTAGCTGTGTCCAAGAATCAGTCCACTGCAAAGAAGAACAAACATGGTTAGTGGCCCCCGAATCACCAATCCAAGGTGAAGAATCATTTTCCACTAAACAAGATTCAGGAACAAGTAAATCATATTTACCTTTCTTCTTTTTCTTGGCTACCTCATCCAGGTACTGAAGACAGTTCCTCTTCCAGTGCCCGACCTTGTCGCAATGGAAACATTTTCCTTTGCCTTGGTCAGTGGAGGTGCCCTTCTTTTTGCTCTGAGCTTTCTTGGGTTTGGGCTTACCCTTCGCCTTCCCAGCAGACCTCTTCCTCTTCTTATTATTGGAGGAAGATGGTTCGGCAACATTTGCCTCACCTGTCTTACTTTTGTTGTCCTTAGTCAAGGACTCAAAAGTAGTGAGCTCATTGAGCAACTGTGTGAGACTAAACCTTAACTTGTTCATCCTGTAGTTGTTCTTAAATTGATCGAAACTCTTCCGAAGAGTCGTCAGTATGATGCTCACTTGACTGGGTTCATCAATGGCCCTGCCATTGACTTCTACTGTGTTGAAGTAGGACATCATGCTCAGGACATGTTCCCGAATTGATGTACCTTCCTTCATGCGAGCGAGCATAGCGGAACGAATAGCTTCGTGTCGCTTTTGCTCGGAGGGCTGCCCGAACATAGCTTGCAATGACTCCATGATTTCGAATGCTGAAGTCATTGCTTCGTGCTTTGTGACAAGCACGTCTGTCATAGAAGCCAGCAGATATGTTCGAGCCTTCTCATCAGATGAGACCCATCGCTGGTATGCCTCACGAATAGTTCGTGTGGCATTGGCAGTAGGCACCGGAGGACATTCCTCCGTAAGCACAAACTTGAGGTCTTTGGTGACCAATATTTCATTAATATTAAGTTTCCACTTAGTGTAGTTATCACCAGTTAATTTGTCGTTTCCGAGAATTTGAAGTAATGCAGAAGACATAATTACTGAGATAATTAAAACATTCATTCAGTCATTTATTAAAATAAGTGCGAGTGTTTTGGCATAAATTTAAACATGATGCATGAACATGTTTAACGAACTAGAAATACCCAAAAAATAGTTACTATACCACGACAATCCAACATACCACAAAGAAGTGCCGCCTTAGGGTCGGTCAAGTCTTTGCATGTTAGACCGAGACATTCTCAATCAAATGATATTCTAGAATAACTCTTATTCCATATCATTCAACCATTGTTTATTCAGTCAGGTTTTTAATTAACAAAACTTAATCAAAACCTTCGTGAGTTTAACCCACCATTTCAGATCTCACGAGCTTAACTCGAGAATTGCCGCCTTAGGGTCGATCAATCCCGAAATACCCTCAGAAATCCTATCCGTTAGGAAGTCAACCTTGGTATTGATCTTTGTGGAAACCCTCCTTAGGGAGGACGAAAGCAAAGCCGTCACGAGGCCCCTACTCGGATCTCACGGTGTTGAACTAATGATGGAGACTGTGGGATATATATGTCATATATCCCTCTCCCACTCACTATATAAAAATTAGGCTTTTCTATTATCCGTTAATGCACCTAGACTCTATAGGATCAAACGGCTAACTTTAATCAAGTTATCTAGCGCATTAACAAATTCATTATTAGAAAGAAAAATTCTAATTAACTAATAAATTATTAATGATTTTTAACAATTAAAAATCTAATCTATTAGTGAATAATCTAATTCTTTGTAAACTTTTTACTAAGGTCAGATTATTATGTAAGCGTTTACCAAGTTTTAACTATTAAAACTCTAACACTTTATGCGGTCCATTTATTATTAGGTTATTAATCATATTAATCCTAATTACAATAAATGACCCTATTAATCTAACTTATTAAACACTTTAATAACTAGATTAATATAAATGAGAATTAACAAGTTTTCTAATAATTAAAAAACTAATCTCATTTTCATAGCCAATAATGTATTTACTGATTTTAATCATATTAAAAAAAATACATAAAAAATAGGTTATGATGCATGTATGACATATCAAATATATTTATGTAGGCAAATCTAATCTAAATGACATACGTATGCATGACAATACTTTTATCATCACATAATATAAAGCATACATGAATTGACCGAGTACTGTGGATTATTTAACCTAAAAAAAAAAAAGAATCTAAAATCACAGAAATATCCCCAAGGCATTCCTTGGTCTTCTTGTAATTTTCGAGTCTTCCAGTCTCTTAAGGTCACTCCAGATTCATCTCATGAATCCGAAATAGGAAATTCGAACGGAACGCACTAGGCAACACTTGCCAACTGAACCGTGCAAAAAATGTGAACAGTGCCCAACAACGTCCGCGTGAACAGTACCCCCGCGTGAACAGTACCGCGTGAACAATACCGTGTGAACAGTACCTATCAAGCGTATTTCCGATTTCGCCCTTCCGACTTCTCGATTTTTCCAGGTCTTCAATATAGGTTACATTTTTTTTTATAATACAATAACAGAAAAAAAAAATTATACAACCCATGAACCCTAAATCCACAGTACCATATAATTAACGATCATTCATGTTTTTGTAAATTAACAAATTTAATATACATACAAAAACAACATACAGTCAATTTAAATAGTGCCTACACAATCATACATACAGGAGCATCGAAAACAATTTCCTGGTCCGAAAAAAAAAATGGCTCTGATACCAATTGTTGGAATCCCGTTCACTGGTAATGCAGCAGAAATAGGTTTTAAGAAGTTTATACAAATCATAAACGATAACCAGTGAACTTAGGATCGCAATTCTTTTTCCGGAACTAATACATACAATATGTTAACACAGGAAATTGTAATCAATATAAAAAAAAAAATTAAGAACCTTACCAACGTTTGGAGGCTCCTTCACTTTACGATATGCTCCTAGTCTGTACCACTGATCTTCCTCGCTATATCCCGGGACTGGTAACTGCGTGTGGGCGCGTCACGTACTCAGGAACTTAGGAGGAAGTATAGAGAATGAATAAGAAACTTTTTCTTCCTATACACCGTACAACACTTGCAGCACACACACTACCAAAATAAAGATTTGATATGCGTTGATCAATGTATATCTCTACTACACTTGATTTGCGTGGATTAATATATATATATATATATATATATATATATATATATATATTTATCATGCACAGCACCTGATTGCAATCTCATGCAATTTGACTTCACAGATTAAAAACAACCTTTTTTTTTTGTCTCTTTGTGCGTAAAATATATCTCTCATAACAGGTTAGGTTTTTCAAAAAAAATTAAAAAACCCCTTTAAAACGTTTTGAAAAATAACCTATTGATTATTGCACCACAATATGTATCCCATACAAATTGAAATACTGATCATGCGTGTGTGTGTTACTCTCTTACTTGTTGCATGTATCAAGTTCAACAAAAATAAATAACTGATTGCATTATCAGTTTATTTATTTATTTATTATCTAGTTATATTAAATATATCTCTATATATTTTTCAAACTAGACCATTATCTCTTTCCAAATATATCTCCACATATTCAAAGATAATTATTATTTAAGTATTCTAGGTAGAGTAGGATTCTAACTCCCACATAACCCTAGTTAACTTAAACTTAAATACTATACCTAACTAAGAATAAAATAATCTAATTATTTTATATCTCAGTTATGATTTGAACCTGCAACCTCCAATTAATAATTAATAATTATTAATTCATTAATTAAATAATCTAATTATTTAATTAATTTAATTATTAATATATTAATTAAATAATCTCATTATTCAATTAATCCCTAAATGAATACGTGTCACTTTCGTAACACAATTAATTGGACAATCCAATTAATTATCCGTGACCCTTGTTACCTAAATCGATCGAGCTAGCAAGGGGACCTAATGGACCCATAGTATTTTGAGCTCCAATAATTTTTGGAATCATTAATTAAACTCTTTAATTAATATTCTTTGATTATTAACTCTGGTGTTATTCCACTAAAAACCCGAAGCTGCACTCTCTCAACAGCAGACGTTTTTACACAGACCGATACAACTCGGTGTCCATCGATATAGCTATTACACATGGTGTGATCCTCCACATTAGTTCATAATTAAAACTGGGTCATAATGTCTGTTATACCCCTCTAATTACATATATCCTTTAAGTACCGTTGATTCTCTAATGGACAATAAATCCTATTTCCTCACGGAATTAGGAGAGCGCTCATATTGTCCAAACCCCGAATCAACCCTTAAGGGAACTACCATCTACTTCTCACAAGAAGGAGTGGATTCCACTATTGTGTACATACCTTCCCAGCCACAAGCCAAACCGTAATCCCAACATACGGAGTATATTGATCAGGAACTGCATCTGACCTCACCCATGGTATATCAAAGACCACGATCTAACCTGAAGGAGTCGATAAGACACTCAGGATTAAGATCACCCATATATAGCCATCATTAGTTGATATATATGAATCTCATCAGTAAACGGATCTTGGTGAGAGATTCATATAGATCATGGCCCAGTTCTATATGATCACATCATACAAGGTGCCTCTATTCCCATATCTCATATGAATGATTCAGGATAGAATCACCATATATTACGGAATGGACCGCAGCTATAGATTAACCACAAATAAAGTACCCAGCTTTATTTGTTATCTATGGACTCTTTAGATTGCACGTCTCTTACTATATCCATCCGTATATGACACTCATATACACAGTTCGAGATTACATCCGGCAATCTAGGATGTTAATATATGCACAAGTTATAAAATAAACAACACAACAAGAATGAATTGAACTTTTCTTTTTATTTATTTCATAAATTCATTTACAAATTACATCTTTAAGGCATAAACCCTAACAATTGTGACCATTTTCTCGTCTTGAGTTAGGATATATATAGCCATATAAGGTGAACTTTTTGTTATAGGTAAGAGATATCCTCTTAGGAGGGAAAGGCATGGCATGATCCTTACCGTCCCTTTGAATTAGGTGTACATATAGCGTGCTTTAAAGTGTCGAGATTGATCCAGCGAGATCCACTTTGCTAACTAGACACTTCAGTGAGTAGGTAAGGATCTTGGCTTTCGGGTTGAAAGACTGCCAATGAATCCTCACTGATCCAACGGATTGGGTCCGTGAGTGGCACACGCTTCGGACGGTTGTGATTGATCCACCTATGCTCTACGGTGTTTTATGCGCTTTAATAGCATCAATGTGGTGCTTTGATAGTGGTTTGCATCGCTCTGGGTGGCTAAAGCCGCTCCTAGCTGGCGAGACCTGTCACTTTGACTTTTTTACCCAGCAGGAGACAACGTCAACGTCTGTCTTGCTGCACTTGTCAGGCGCTCTTCGCCAAGCTTTCCTTTCTTCTCTTAGAGACATTCTGCAACCCTTTTGTTGGAAAAATGCAGCTTCATTCTTCATGTATAGGGCGGTTGACATCGAGTAGGGCTTATTTGGGATGGGATCAGACAGTTGGGTAAGTGGGGCTATTGAGGGATCCCGGTCATTGGTCCCTTATCTTTCTCTCTTCATGTCTTTTTTCCTAGCATTAATTTCCTAACCACCCACTACAGGCTGCCCTGGTTTCCCCTTCTCCCATGTGACCTTGCTTTAGGGTTGGCATTAGCCCTGATTGTGGTCCGAGAACTGGTGAGTAAGTTTAAATTTTTCTAGAAGGTTCCTTGAGGATCTGGAGGTCTATAGAGGTTTCGGGTGTTGGTTGATGCTTGAGAGGGGGAGGGGGTGGACTCGAAATGTGTCTTTTCGTTTATTGGCGGCAGATTCCAGACATGGGTAACCACGCCCTAATTGGTTCGGGTCTGATTGTTGAGGCTTGCTACTCTTAGAGACTAGGTATCAGTGCAGGTCGGGTCCTCTTGGATCTCTAATGGTATCGGAGCCAAATTTTATCGGGACCGAGTTCTCAAAAGACTGGGTCATGCTGGGCACTGGGTTCTAAAAGGACCGGGTCTCGTTGAGGACCGAATCTTGTCGTGGTTCTAGTCTTTAATAGCAGGGATAATATCTTTGGATTCGTCGTTTAGTTTGGTATTTAACAATATGTTTTAAAGAACCAAATCTAACCATTGGATGAAACCGCTTATATTCTAGAAATGGTGGGAAATATCACTATTTTTATGTTGAATTTTGAAAGTATTACTAATTTAATAACTTAAGTTTAATTGGCACCAATTGACTAAAATACACTAATCTCCTTCTTTTATTACGTTTGTGCTATTTTAAGTTTTTTTTTTCTTTTCAAAAACCTTCATTGATGGAGGATCAATAGAGGTCCTCCATCAATGGATATGAAAGACCTCCATTGGAGGTCGAAATCGGCCTCCAATGAAGGTCTAGATGAAAAAGATGACTAATATATTTTTGAAAAATTTCATTCTGCCCAATAAGTCTTGAAAATTGCAAATATACCTAATAAGTCTCGAAAACTACCTTATAAGTCTCGAAAACAACAAAACAAGTCTCGAAAATTAGAAAATAGGTCTCGGAAACAAAAAAAAATAAGTCTCGGAAACACAAAAGGCACGAGAATTATTTTTGTGAGTGTGTTTTAAGGGTATTTTTGTTAGATCCACACTTTAGGTGCTATTAAAACCTAAGTTATTAAGTTGGTGATAGTTTTAAAACTCACTCGTTAAAGAGTGTTATTAAATTTTTGAACCCTGTTTAGATTTGGATGTCCTAAGATTTCTTTCCATCAATGCGCATTGAGGACAATTCAATAATAACTCTTTAAGTTAATCTATATCTATATAATATATAAAAGTTGACTCTCACAGCGCCACGTGTCACTATGAGGAAGCTTTGGACTTAAATGCTATACATTCATTTATATTTATATATTGTTATAAATCAAAGCATAAAAGTATAGAAAGTAATACTAGCAGAAAAGAGAAAGAATGAGAGCAAACCAATTGTATCAGTTTATTTCTCTCTGTATTGAAAGCTTATACAATGAGCCTATATATAGGTATAAGAAGAATTGAATCTACAATGAAATAGGAAATAAGATCAAGAGAGGTAATTGCCCTATATTGAAATAGGAAATGAGATCAAGAGAATTAATTACAAACTATTTTCTAGGTGGTGAAAGTCAATTATTTCACAACACTCCCTCTTGGACGTACGCCACATAGATACTAAATTTATGAGATTCTTCTAAAAAAATATTGGACGTGCTTAAATACTGCCTCATTAAAAACCTTGCCAGAAAAACCCAGTGGGACAAAACCCGATCAAGGGAAAAAAAGTGCAGTGCACAAATGTCCAAATGAAGAATGCTCTCCCCCTGAAAAATGCTTCATTCTTAATCTTGTAGTTTGCTAAGTAGACGCATCCCAATGCCATATATCAATTTCTCTAATGTTGCAGTTGGTAAGGTCTTCGTAAATAAATCTGCAAGGTTATTTGTAGACCTTATCTGCTTAATATCAATTTGTCGAATTTCTTGAAGTTCATGAGTGTAGAAGAACTTTGGTGATATATGCTTGGTTCTGTCTCCCTTGATGTAACATCCTCTGACTTGTGTAATACAAGTAGCATTATCTTCATATATTGAGATAATGAACTCCTGCATTGTGTTAAATATAATACAACAGTAATAGAATACGGTACTTTTGGACCAAGTATCATTCCATCATTATCTTTAGATCGAAATTGATCTTTCTTAAGATCTAAAGATCAAACAACCATGGGGATGCTCAAAGAATGAGACGCGTCCATATTGAGACTGAAACAAGTAATCCATTTAAAATATGTTCGATCTTCAGGCCGAAACAATATTTTGTTTTCCCCAAAACTTTCATCACAAATTCTTATTTCAAATGATCAGTAGTTTTAGAAGCTCTTCAAGAGCTCTAAATAAATTCATGTCATCGACATATATTGCTTCAATTGCAAATTCGTATTCTGATGTCTTTATGAATACACATGAGGCATATAAGAACTTTAATTTATATGCCCATTTTATGATGTTTTCTCTAAGTCAATCATATCACATTCTTCTGAATTGCTTCAAACCATATTAAAATCGTTGTAACTTTATTGAACATAAGTTACGAGAATTTGAATTATATGCTTCCAGCATTTTGAATCCTTCAGGGATTATTATGATCACATAAGTGTAATAAAATATTTGCATATGATCAATATTGGGTTTCTGCAGTAAACCCTTCTTTTCGAGATATAAGTTATATCTCGCTATTTTAATTTTCGTACGAATAATCCTTTTAATAAAAAAAACGTTTAACGTCTTCAAGCGTTTACACTATATGCCCATGAATATGGCTCTGTCTATTGGACAATAGTATTATGTCGATATTCATCCACAATTTTGTGGTTCAAGATCCTCATCAGTTCGTAATGTGCAGAGCAACACTATAGAAGATCTCAATTTTTATTTACAGTACATATGCCTCTTAAAGAGCTACTGTAAAATTTTACAATGGGGAACTGTAATACTTATATACTTCCAGTATATGTGCCTTTGCATGGGCAATTGAGATCCCTTTAATTTATGAGTCTCAGAGGGGGAGATCACATTTCATTACTTTGTACCTCTTCAAAAAGGTTTTTGTCTCTTCAAAGACATTTAACTCTTCGGGAGTCATGATAAGGATTACATATAGCTCGAGCATTAGTCTTAACTATCATGATCATGATCTTTCATATTCGCTTCAGGGAATAATAACTTTTAAATAAAAGTCGAATTTCACACTTCTAGTGTGCCACGAATAATTTATTTGTTGCCATTTGCATAAATTGTTCTTCAGAAACAATCATCCGGGTTAATATATTGGCAATTAATAAATTCATTCGAATAAGCAATCTGCAAGCAAATGATCCTTTGAACTTCAAAGAAGGATCAATATAAGATAAATATGATGCATGCCAACTGTAATTTCACGTCGTTGATTTTTCTAATTGTATTTTTCTCCCCCTAACGACGTGAATTTATTTGTTTGTTGGCCTTATTTTGTTATCCTTCATGGATTTATTTTTATCATTAAAATGTCATTTTCAAACATATTGATACCGTCATACCATTCTTCATGAATATATGTTGTACTATCATATTGTCCTTCATGGACTTTTACTAAAGAATCTGCAGATTCTATATGACAAACTCAATTATAAGAATGGAATGTCATGCTTCTGGCATGAGACAATATAAAATAATACAACACATATTTATGATGTATATATTTATAACTAAATAGATTCTTCCGAATTTATTAAAATAACAAAGTGTCACGTATATATCATTTTGTTTTTCACTTTGTACCATACAATTAGCTCTCCCAGAGCATTGACCAAAAATTTCCACCATGACAATTAGATGACTTAACATTCACTTCAGGGAATGATATCAATCAATCTAATCAGACAAGTTAAATGATTTTGTTCGGGAACAAAAGAAAAAAAAACATAATTTCCCCACATAATCATTTTCAAGAGCAAAAACCATAGCAAATTTAAAAAACCTCAAGTAAACAATGAATATATGATAATTAACCAAGGTGATATGTATAATGCATAAAACAAAGTATTTCTCGGATTACATACCGTTCACCGAGAATTCAAATTTTACCGCTGAAGAAGAATCATCTACTGGTTGTATCATTGGTCGTAAGGTGATCATGAATTTGGAAATAATCCACAAATACAAAACCTTGCAATAAGTATTTCTTTGTATTTTTTTTTCACTATATTTCTTTCATACGTACACAACCCACATATTCACTATGTGTTTCTGTTGGCATCAAACATACTGCCACCGACACAACAAAAAGCATTATTCCTCGTATGGTTTTGATTGGATAAACCGAAAATGTGCTCAAAATCTAATAACATGCGTCAACAATCTAGAAAAATACAGTATTACATGTAGACAATAAGCTAATATGTGACCATCATGCAGATGCGTCAATTAATACCATAAAGTATCTAAATGGTTCACTCTCTCGGTGGATGGACACTCATATGTCTCTTTGAATTCGTTGTAAGAAAGATGGGGATTCAAAATCAACCTTTGTAATGGATCGTCTGATCACTAACTTTCCTTGTGAACAAGCAGTACACATATTTTCATTGGACAGTAGAATCTTCTGGTTCTTTAGTGGATGTCCATGAGAATTCTCAATTATCCTACGCATCATTGTAGATCCTGGATGACCGAGACGATCATGCCAAAGCAAAAAGGTTTTTGGATTTGTGAACTTCCGGTTCATAATCGCGTAGGTTTCAACTGGTTTTATATTTATATAATATAATCCAGATGAATAAGCATTGATCTTTTCTAAGATGAGCTTCTGGCTCGAGACCTGTGATGTAATATAGAGATACTCTCTATTATTCTCACTTATAGTCTCAATATGATATCCATTGTTGCGAATATCTTTAAAACTAAGTAGATTCCTTCTGGATCCACTAGAATATAAAGCAACATTTATGCTTATCTGTGTACCATTTGTCAATATAATCGTGGCTCTTCCAAAGCCTTCTATTAGTTCTACAGGACCAGATATAGTGTTTACCTTGGCTTTCACCAAGGTTAAATCCAAGAAGTATTTCCTATCTCGAAGAATAGTATGCGTCGTTCCACTGTCGACCAAGCATATATCCCCAATTTCCTTTTTGAAACTAGATTGTTCATCTATTTTCCCAGAAAAAGAAATCTAATTTAGAACTTCAGGTTCTAAATAATTTCAAGGATTTAGAACTTCAAGTTCTAAATAATTTTCAAGAGTTAGAACTTCAGGTTCTAAATAATTTCAAGATTTAGAACTTCAGGTTCTAAATAATGTTTAGAATTTTTGAACTTCAGGTTCAAGATTTAAATTGAAATCTAGAACTTCGGGTTCTGATTAATTAAATTGGAATACAGAACTTCGAGTTCTGATCGATTAACTTGGAATCTAGAACTTCAGGTTCTGATCGATTAAATTGAAATACAGAACTTCGGGTTCTGATGGAATTGGAATTCAGAACTTCATGTTCTGATTAATTATATTATAATCAAGAACGTCAGATTCTGATTTTTTTTTTCGAATCAAGAACTTTATGTTCTGATTTTTTTTTTCGAATCAAGAACTTTAGGTTCTAATTTTTTTTTTCGAATCAAGAACTTTAGGTTCTAATTTTTTTTTTCGAATCAAGAACTTTAGAATCTGATTTTTTTTTCGAATCAAGAACTTCAGGTTCTGATTTTTTTTCCGAATCAAGAACTTCAGGTTCTGATTTTTTTTTTTGACTCAAGAACTTCAGGTTCTGATTTTCCTAATCAAGAACTTCTGGTTTTTTTAATGATTCAAGAACTTCTGGTTCTTTTTTTTTTTCTATTCAAGAACTTCTGGTTCTTATTTTCGAATCAAGAACTTTTGGTTCTTATTTTTGAATCAAGAACTTCTAGTTCTTATTTTGAATGCAATCTTCTTGTTGCAAACCTTTATTATTAATAATAAGAAAGGAAGAAGAAGAGATAATAAAAGATAAACATTCGTGCTGATAACGTGTTATAAATCAAAACATAAAAGTACAGAAAGTAATACTAGCGGAAAAGAGAAAGAATGAGAGCAAACCAATTGTATCAGTTTATTTCTCTCTGTATTGAAAGCTTATACAATGAGCCTATATATATGCATAAGAAGAATTGAATCTACAATGAAATAGGAAATAAGATCAAGGGAGGTAATTGCCCTATATTGAAATAGGAAATGAGATCAAGAGAATTAATTGCAAACTATTTTCTAGGTGGTGAAAGTCAATTATTTCACAACATATATCGATTATAAATCTCCTATAATTGAGCCATTAATTAGGTTTTTTTTTAATATAATCATTAATTAGTTGTTTGGTCTATTATTATTATTTTTATTATTATTATTATTATTATTATTATTATTATTATTATTATATCTAATCAACCTTGACAATTTTATACTCCTTAATTTCAATATTTCAAGTCTTGCATTAATTTCCTTATTAGTTTCGTAATTGGAATTAGAAATAATGAGCAATAATAAAAACCAAAACCCCATCATATTCTCAAGTTTTGTCAATTAAACCACCTAATCATAATAAGCCTGTCACAATTTTTACTCAAAAGCCCTCTCCACTTCCTGATCAATCTTCTCTATAAAAACCATCCAAAATCTCACAATTTTTTCCATCCCATTCTATTGACCCTCTCTCACATACAAACTTGAAACACCCAAACAGTAGGGAATTAGATGGTGTTGGGTGATGATAGTAATTTCTACATAGCTTTATTTATATTTGGTTGAATGACTTTAATCTTTTAGTTTTTTTTCCAATTCGTGATGATGCTAAAAGCCTCTCTCAAACACCATTTTCAGGTATTATTTTCTTATCAATATGAAGCATCTCTATTTTTTTTTTTGATTTAAACATTTTAGAAGTTTTTGGTTTTTTTGTTTATTTTTATGATACAATATATAATATATCTATATAATAAATAGTAGGAGCTTTGTCATTAAATTCCTATGAATTATAACCTATCAAATAATATAATATATAGAATATTGCTATATAATCAATAGGTAATCAAGACGTAATCCTATAATTAATGGGATAGTGAATAAATTTTCTAACCAATCTCATAATTGATTTTAATTATTAAGTATTATTATTAATTTTTTTTGAAGTATTACATTATTTGGTAAGTTTAAAATACAAGCCATAATTTCTTCTTTTGCCAATATTTTTTTCGTAAATCACAGATCAACGGGTAATCAGAAAGCAATCCCGTAAACAATGAGATAGTGAATAAATTCTTTTAACCAATCTTGCTAATTGATTTTTAATTATTAAGTATTATTATTAATATTATTTTTGTTGAAGTATTATATTAATATTATTTTTGTTGAAGTATTATATTAATTGGTAAGTTTAAAAGACAAGTCATAAATTCTTTTTTTTTTTGCCAAAACTATTAAGTAGTTATTAATTATAATAATTTTTAATGATATATATTTTTTTATCCTAAATCAAAAAATCTATAGGTAATTAAGAGGCGATCATACAATTAATGGGATAGTGAATATATTATTTTAATCAATCTCATAACTGATTTTTAATTATTAAGTTTTTTTTTAAAGTATTACATTATTTGTTAAGTTTAAAAGACAAGCCATAATTTATATTTTTATTTTTTTGTCAACAAACAATAAATTCGTGTTAATTAGTTTTTTTAAGTATTTTAATTAGTTATAATATTTCAAAAAAGAGTATTATTAATTAGTTATCTATATAGTATATAGTATAATATTTGGTATTGTAATAAGGCTAATTGGCACTTAGGCCCCCTAAACTCTTCAGAAATTTGCACCATGCCCCATGTACTTTTTTTTTGGCACTAAAACCCCTGAACTCTCGTTTTGTTGGCAAACACTTAGGTTTATTGCCCCCTGCGAGGGGACATCTACAGTCGGCTTCTGCCAACAAAACGAGAGTTCAGGGGGTTTGGTGCCGAAAAAAATACAGGGAAAATAGTGCAAATTTCTGAAGAGTTTAGGGTGCATCAGTGCCAATTAGTCTTGTAATAATTTCTTTCTTAAATGAAAATCCTATAGGTAATCATGAGTCACTCACGTAATTAATGGGATAGTGAATAAATTCTCTTAACCAATCTAATAATTGATTTTTAATCTAATAATTGATTTTTAATTATTTAGTATTTTTTGAAGTATTATATTATTTCATAAGTATAAAAGACAAGACATAATTTCTGTTTTTGCCAGCAAACCATAAATTTTGTATTAATCATAATTTTTTAAAGTATTGTTAAATAGTTTTAATATTTCAAAATAAAAGTATTGTTAATTAGTTATCTATATAATTTATATTATAATATTTAGTGAGTTATTAATTGTAATAATTTTTGATAATATATATATTTTTTCCTAAATAAAAAATCTATAGGTAATTAAGAGTCAATCACGTAATTAATGGGATAGTGAATAAATTCTCTTAACTAATATCATAATTGATTTTTAATTATTAAAATTTTTTTGAAGCATTACATTATTTGGTAAGTTCAAAAGACAAGCCATAATTTTATTTTTATTTTTGCTAACAAACCATAAATTCATATTAATTTGTTTTTTAGTATTGTTAATTAGTTGAAATATTTCAAATATATATATATATATATTGTTATTTAGTTATCT
The DNA here is from genome assembly GCA_033220585.1 of Dipteronia sinensis. Taxonomy (NCBI): domain Eukaryota; kingdom Viridiplantae; phylum Streptophyta; class Magnoliopsida; order Sapindales; family Sapindaceae; genus Dipteronia; species Dipteronia sinensis. Next base: position 33,890,300 of record CM065639.1, on the reverse strand, counting down.
ATATAATATATAAATTGTAATATTTGGTAAGTTATTTTAGTTTATTTTATTGGTTCATTAAGAGAATTTAATTATTATCTCATTTGTTACGTAATTGACTCTTCATTTTTATTCATTATCTTATTAATTAATTAATGGTTAAAAAATCACAAGCTAACCTTTTGTATAAAATTTAGTAAAAAATAAAACCTTTCCTATTATGTTATCTCATTTTTATTACCTTTTGTATAATTTTAGTTGGGTTTGAAAAGCATACTAATTTCTACCCAAAATAAAAGGTCAAAAACTCTCTTTCTCTGTTTCTATGTTTATTTCATTATTTGTTTATCACTCAATAGACACCCCGACACCAATATTTATCCGCATTACAAGGTTCTTCCTCTTCTAGTCACCACCTGTCCAAATCAGCACAACCCGCCAAATCCACCAATGTTCATTTCTGATTTCATGTTTTTTATTTCATTTTTTTAAAACACTTACATTTTGATGTGTTATATTTCATTGTATCCTTTTTAGTGCATATTTAGTATTAATAGATCTCCATTGTAGGTTCTAAACGTAAATGAACATGTGATTTGATTTGGGTATTCGAGTTTTTTTATTTTATATATCCGCATATAGTTTATGTAATACAAATTGCTAGACATTGTCACGCATCTTTGCGTACTATCTTATATTTGTTTTGTACTGAATCATATTCGTTTGACTTCATATTTAAAATTTCAAATTCAAGTCAGTCAGAGCAATCAAAGAAATGATTTTAGGTATTGCTCATCGCAAAATCACCTTGGTATTTTTTTTAATTTTTTTATAATTTTTTTTTCGGATTTAGTTAAAACTATAATGTTAATGTATGTATTCAGAGGGAAAAGGTGATTGGTCGATCAATCTCTAAGATTAAGCTGTGAGTTTACGTGATCGCGTAAAAAGAGGTAATAATAATGAACTTTTTTTAATAAAATTATTTTACAATTAAATCTTGAATTTTAGTGTTTATTTTTGGTATCTAAATCTGTACATTTTGTGCTTGCTTGCCAAGGCTTTGATCATGTTTAAAGCTCTATCTACCACTGTTTTTAGGTATTTTTACAAATAAGATAGGTTTTAACCTATACAACTCTTATTTATTATTATTATTATTATTATTATTATTATTATTATTATTAAGTTGTGATAGATTTGTTTAACTAGATTTTCTTTGCAGTCTTATTTCGTTAGAGATCAGGGATTCAATATCAATTTAGAGAGTATGAAGCTATGGTTTGGAATTATTTGAATTTGAAATTTCTGAAAATTGTTAAATTTGTGGTTGAAAGCTTTATTTTGTATATTTCAAATGTAATTACAGAAATTTGTAGTCAATTGATTTTTTAGTGTCTTTTTTCTTACTAATATATGTTAATTTGAATCGTAAAATTACACACGAAAGTAAAAATTATCTAATCAATTTGGACATTATTATACTCCTTAATTTTAATATTTTAAGTCTTGCATTAATTTCCTTATCAGTTTTGCAATTGGAATCTTTATCAGTATTGACTTGTTTTTTCTATTAATTTATCCATGAGGGAGTTTTGGATTTAAATGTTATAATGATCAATAATAAAACACAAAAACCTCATCATATTCTCCTTTAAATCAGACTTTAAGTTTTGCCAATTAAACCACCTAATCATAATATGCCTATCATAATAGCCCTCTCCTCTTCTCACATTTTTTTCCCATCCCATTCCATCGACTTTCTACATATTTTTATTTATATTTAGTTGAATGATTTTAATCTTTTAGTTTTTTTTTCAATTTACGATGATTGCCAAAGGTCTCACTCAAACACCATTCTCATGTATCATTTTCTTATCAAAACTTATATGTTTTTTGATTCAAACACTTTAGAAGTTTTTGTTTTTTTTTGTTTTTTGTTTTTTTAGGAACCACTTAGTAGTTGTAAAGGTAATTATGGATTGATTATCGTTTTGATGTATTTTGGAATCTTTAATAAGGTGTTTACTATATTGTTCGCTATGCAACCCTCTGGTAAGGCTAACATCATGCTCATCACCACTAACGTAGAAAATCAATGGGACTGGTTGAGAATTGTGAGGTGCTCTGTACTTATGGATGATGGATTCAATAAACAGATTACTACTACAAATAAATAAATATTAGTGTTGTAGTCTTTGGTTCTAAGTCTAACACTGTATGCACCCGGGTTTTGGTATCCAATACCCGGATTTACTTTTAAAGGAAATTTTCACAGGGTTTTTTTTCTTACTATTTTTAGCCTTTTTGTTTTCTTTTCTTTTTGGCTATTTGTATTATATTAAATATGCATTAAATACACTATGAGTATTACCAAAAATAAATGTTTTTGAATTTAATTTGATCATTCTTATAAATGATAATAAATAAATAATTTAAAAAATAAATTAAAATATCAATTGTAATACTAAATTAGTGGTAATCCGTTTTATTATGGAATTAATGGTAAATTTTAAGAACATATCAATAGAAACATATTAATGATAACATAACAAAAAATTAAAATAATAATTTTTATTCAAATATTAATGGTATTACATTAAAACAGTAATTATTGCATTCAATTCAATAAATTCTTTTTCCAAATATATAAAATTCAATTGTAATTTTTTTATAAATGGTAATAAATAATTTTTTTGTAAGATAATAAAAAATCAATAATGCTACTTTGTCCAAATTGAGTGTCCAAATTTGGTGCCCAAATGATGTAGTATCATTGTAACCAATTCATTTAAATTGTATTTAAATTTGCATGATTTAAATAAATAGATTATGGTGTTGCCACGTCATTTGGGCACCAGATTTTGGACAAAGTAGCATTACTCTAAAAACAATATCTCCACTACTATTTGTATCTCCATTAAAGTCTTCACCTTTATATTTTTTTTTATTGATCATCTAAGAGAAGAACGCGTGAAAAAAAAAAATCAATATATAATATATCTATATAATCAATAGTATGAGCTTTGTCATTAAATTCCTATTAATTATAATCTATAAAATAATATAATATATATAATATTTCTATATAAACTATAGGTAATTAAGAGACAATCTCGTAATTATTGAGAAAGTGAATTAATTCTCTTAACCAATCTCATAATTGATTTTAATTATTAAGTATTATTATTAATTTTTTTCTTTGAAGTATTACATTATTGGTTAGTTTAAAAGCCAAGCCAAAAAAGCCAATTTTTTTCCGTAAATCATAGATCAATAGGTAATCATAAGGTAATTCTGTAATCAATAAGATAGTGAATAAATTCTCTTAACCAATCTTGATAATTTATTTTTAATTATTAAGTATTATTACTATTATTATTATTATTATTATTATTATTATTATTATTATTATTATTATTATTATTATTATTATTTTGAAGTATTACATTATTTGGTAAATTTAAAAGACAAGCCATAAATTCTTTTTTTTTTGCCAAAGTTATTAAGTAGTTATTAATTATAATAATTTTTAATAATATATTTTTTATCCTAAATAAAAAAATCTATAGGTAATTGAGAGGCAATCACGTAAATAATGGGCTAGTGAATATATTCTTTTAACCGATCTCATAATTGATTTTTAATTTTAAATATTTTGTTTTTAAAGTATTACATTATTTAATAAGTTTAAAAGATAAACCATAATTCTTTTTTTTGCCAACATGCCATAAATTCGTATTAATTATTTTTTTAAGTATTATTAATTAGTTGTAATATTTTAATATATATATATATTGTTAATTAGGTATCTATACAATATATATTATAATATTTGGTAAGTTATAATTGTAGTAATATTTAATAATATAGTTTTTTTCCTAAATAAAAACTCTATTAGTAATCAAGAGTCAATCAAGTAATTAATAAGATAGTAAATAAATTTTCTTAACCAATTTCATAATTTATATTTAATCATTAAGTTTTTTTTCTTCGAAGTATTACATTATAGACAAGCCATAATTGTTTTTTGCCAACGAGCCATACATTTCGTATTAATTAGTTTTTTTTTGAAGTATTGTTAATTATTTGTAACATTTTAAAAAAAATATTGTTAGTTATCTACACAATATATATATAAATATTTGGTAAGTCATTAATTAATTGTAATAATTTTTAATATTATATTTTTTTCCTAAATAAAAAATCTATAGGTAATCAAAAGGTAATCACGTAATTAATGGAATAAATTCTCTTAACCAATCTCATAATTGATTTTAATTATTAAGTTTTTTTTAAAGTATTACATTATTTGGTAAGTTTAAAAGACATGCCATTATTTTCTTTCCAAACAAGCCATAAATTCATACTAATCAGTTTTTTTTTTCCAGTATTGTTAATTGGTTATAATATTTCAAGCAAAATATTGTTAATTAGTTATCTATATAATTTATAATTAATTGTAATAATTTTTAGTAATATAATATTTGTTTCTATATCAAAAATCTATAGGTAATCAAGAGGACAATCACACAATTAATGAGATAGTGAATAAATTCTCATAACTAGTCTCATACTTGATTTTTAATTATTAAGTTTTTTTTTTGAAGTATTACATTATTTGGTAAGTTTAAAAGACATACCATAATTTTTATTATTTATTTTTGCCAACAAACAATAAATTCATATTAATTAGTTTGTTTTTTTTAATATAATTAGTATTTTTTTTTTGAAGTATTGTTAATCAGTTGTGTGTCACTAGTTAGAAACCCAAAAATGTATATGCTGAATACTGATCCACTTTCTCATTTTTGAAGTTGAGAATATGCATTTCTTAACATTTTTTTTTGACAAAATGAATCCATATTCATATATATGCTGACGTGTCACTAGTTAGAAACCTAAAAATGTATATTTGCATCAGAGGTGCTCGAATCAGGTTTTTTTTAAAAAATATTGTTAATTAGTTTAATATTTTAAAAAAAGAGTATTGTTAATTAGTTATCTATATATTTTATATTATCATATTTGGTAAGTTATTAATTGTAATAATTTTTAATAATATTTTTTTTCCTAAATAAAAAATCTATAGGTAATCAAGAGTCAAACACGCAATTAATGGGATAGTGTATAAATTCTTATAACTAATCTTATAATTGATTTTTAATTATTAATTTTTTTAAAGTATTACATTATTTGGTAAGTTTAAAAGATAAGACACAATATTTTTTACCAACAAACCATAAATTTGTATTAATAAGTTTATTATTATTATTTTTTAAGTATTGATAATTAGTTGTGATATTTCAAAAAAAAAGTATTGTTAATTAGTTATCTATATAATATATAAATTATAATATTCGGTAAGTTATTTTATGTTATTTTTGATTCATTAAGAGAATTTATTTGTTAACTCAATTGTTATGAAATTGACTCCTCATTTTTATTCATGACCCATTAATTAATTAAAAGTAAAAAAAATCACAAGCTAACCTTTCACTGGTGCACAAATGAACCAGTGATGACCGATCTTATCAGAGTAGCACGATCGACCAGCGAAAGGGACTTGCCCTTCCATTTAGAGAATTTAGACACGATCTTATCCGCAATAGGCCGTAACACCGCTTTTCGACACTTACCCCGAAACAAAGAGATTCCCAAATAAGAAAACGGAAGCTGCCTAATATGTATTCTCATGATATTCTTCAGATTCTTTTAAGTGCATCTGCAAAAGATCAGAACATCATCTACATAGAGAAAATGAGTTGGAGCTAAAAAACCCTTGGGGAAGAAATCGTCAAAATCTAAGAAGAACATACTATTCTTATCAATAATCTACTAAGGAAGTCCTCTTCAATACCAAACAGAAGCGGAGAGAGCGGATCTCCTTGATGAACCCTTCTAAAGCAACAGAAATAACCCTCTAGGACCCCATTCAATAGAACCAAAAGCCTAGACGAATGAAAAATGCCGTCTATCCAATCCACAAAACAGAAGAAAACTCAAAAGCCTGAAGCACTCTACAAAGGAAAGACCAATCTATAGTGTCAAAACCCTTGCAAATATCAATCTTCATGGCCAAGTTACTCCTATAGCACTTCTTCTACAAAACATTCACACAGTCAGAAGCCAAAGCAATACAATCCTCGATATGCCAGTCTCAAATGAATCTGAACTACTGAGAAGAAATAATCCTGGCCGCAACCCGAGCTAATTAAACAATCAGCCAAAATCTTCGAAGAAATTTTGAACAAAAAGTTACTAAGTACAATTGGCTGAAACTGATCAATCGAAATCAAGTCCCTTTGCTTCGAAAGAAGAATAATAAAGATGGAATTGAGATCCAGAAAAATAACTCCAGTGATGAAAAAATCATGAACAGTGAGGACCACATCACTACCTACAACATCCCAACATCTCTGATAAAATCTACCAGAAAACCCATCTGGCCTAGGGGAAGAAGCATCATCCATAACAAAGACCGCGTCATGGATAACATCTGCAAATGGAATGCTAGTCAAGAAAGCGTTCTCTACGGCAGTCACCAAGGAAGGAATCACATCATTTACAATAGATAAATCTCTCCCAACTCGAGAGACATCCAAGGAAAAAAGGTCAGAATAATAACCGATGATATAATCCATGATGGCAGGCCGATCCTCCGAGAGAACCTCATTAATGGAAATAGCTGATATAGTGTTACGATAATGCCTACTTCTAATAGAGGCATGAAAGAAAGATATTTTATGATCCCCATCATAAAGCCACCTAACTCTGGACCAGTCTCGAAAAAAGTACTCGTGTCTGTGTAACAAAACATCAAGCTCAGAAAGAACACTCACCTTGGCCATAAAAAGATCTGTTGAAAAAACTCGGTTAGATAGATCCAGTTGAATAGAATGAAGCTCTGCAGACTTCCCTGTAATGGCAGAGTTAAGATCCCTGAAAACCTCCCAATTCCAAGTCTTGAGAGCATTCTTCAAGCTTCTCAGCTTATTGATAACAACTTGATGAGGCCTACCCACAACAAGAGAGCTCCAAATCTTGTGAAAAATAGCTATAAAATCAGGAACAATAGCTCTAACCACATGCTTTGAAAAAGAAATGACCTATGACTAGAAACCTCAAAATCTGATAACCGAACCAATAACGGACAGTGATCAGAATAAATACGGGGAAGAGCCATACACGAAATTTCTAGCCAATAGGAAATGCAACAATCTGAAACCAAAACTCTATAAAATTGTCTCTCAACTCTAGTACGGGTACTGCGACCTCTAACCCAAGTGCATCGGGTGCTTTGGGAACGAATACCAGCCAAATCACAATCCTCAATCATCGACCTGAAATCCTCACAAGAACCACGGGTAAGAGAATGAGAACCCAAAGCCTAATGAGCACCCATAACCTTATTAAAATTCCCAACAACCAACCAAGAAGAAGAAACCAAACTAACAATATCCCGACCTACGAACCACTACAGAAGTGCTCACACAAACAAAAGCGTACCAGTACACTCGAGAACCTATCGAGAGCGAAACAGTAAGCTGCTGATCATGACAGTGAACTATCTAAGCATCAAGAAATGAAGTACAAGCGAAAACCCAAATAGTTAGAATCAACCCACCTCTATCGTTCATGCCTACCAGATGAAGACCAAACGAAAACTAGAAACCTGAAAAGATAGAGGAAAAATCAACCATAGGCTCCGTAATACAAACCAAAGCATGTCTAAGTAAATGACACAACTAACTAAAAACCCACCACGTGGGCCCACCCCGGATCCCATGACAGTTCTAAAAGAGAACATTAATCATCAAAAACCATCGGAGGAGTTCGGTATCCGAAATTTAAAGAAGCCAGACTATGTTCAACCCTCAAAGCTCTTTGCATAATATCAGCATCGGTTAACTCACTCTCCTCCACTTGGAAAGCCTATGAAGAATCTACAATGAGGCGAAGCTCGACTGAAGATTCTGGCAACGGACCCGAGCTCCGAATCCGCACCATAGGATCCATAACCAAAGAACAAGAAAAACGAGATCCATCTCGTAAACTACTTTGATCCATATTGACATTCGGAGCTAAAGACACAGCTGCCTCCTCAGATGACTGATTGCTTGAGACCTCCTGAACCCTAACTTACCGACGAGCCGTATGACCTAGACGAGAAGATGGCCTAGACGTATGACCTGAAGTATGGACAACCACCGAATCTTGACCATCTAGATCATGGTGAGTAGCTAAAAAATCATTGGATAACGGGACCTCCTCCTGAGGTGCAATATCATGGCAATAAACTGATTTAGAAGAACGGGCCAAATAGGTTGAAAACCATCTTCCTCAAAAACTCTAGAATCCCTAATTTTTTCCTAGGTCGATTTTATAGAACTAGTCAGAGGAACCTTAGAAGACTTGTTCCAACGATAAGAACTGAACAAATGACCTATAGAAGAGCAAGTGGAGCAAAAAGCCGGGAGATTCTTATACTCAACAACTATAAAAGAACTATGAAATTCATCTCTCTCCAGCAACACTGAAGTAAGCAGCACCGATGACACATCCATAACAACTAGAACTCTAGCATAATGACTAAAATCCTCATCACTAGTAGCCTTTTCCAACCGCAATGGCACCCTAATCCCTCTAGCCAACTCAAAAATAATTTTCGGATGCCAGTATTCCCACGATAGATCAAAGAACCTAACCTAAACCTAAGCATTGGTGGACTTCTATAGCAATGGGTTAAAATCCTGGACCCAAGGCTGAAGGTGAAGAATACCTTGCTTCAGATGAACTGAACCTAACCCCTAAACAAGATTCTTCTCAATAGAAGACTTCAAAAGAATCTGATAATAGCCTCTCCCTAGAGATATAAGGCGCTAATTAGAATTCAACATCCAAAACTTGCTAAATCTTGCCTTAAGATCCACAAGCTTCCAAGACCGCTTACCATTAGAAAGCACCCCACGACCAATAAGAGCATTCCTACATAACTCAAGACGGGCCTGATAAGGGCACAGATGACACTGGTAAAGTCTCAACATGAGAAGATTTGAAGAGACCCGCAAAAGACTTACCACCATGGACTATAGGCTCTGAACTTTGAATAAGACCCGTACCCAAATCTAGAACAATCACTGAGACACCCCCATCAGGCTGAGGAGGAATCGGCTCACCAACTAATGAACACACCCTACCAGATGCGAGAGGAACAACCCGAGAAGAGAAAGTTACTCCACTCACCATACTCAGACCAACCTGACCAGCCGATGAGGAAGACACCGCCACCGGAGACGAAAGAGACAAAGCAGCCTTTATGCACTTAGGATCCATAGAGCTCGATATTGGCCAAAACCCTAATTTCGTGAACCTAAGCAGTTACTAAAATCCTAGTAGAAAGGGACAGCACTATAGCAGCGATAGAATTACTGTAGCGGATACTACAGCGGCAATGTAACAGTGACGAAAATACTGTAGCGGGGGCATATAACAGCGACGAAAATAGTGTGGGGAGCACTGTAGCAGTGATGGAAATACTATAGCAGGGGCACTGTAGCAGCGACAAGAATACTGTAGCGGCACTGTAGCATGATGGAATTAATGAAGTGGTGACGGAATCACTGTAGTGGCACTGTATCAGCGATAGAATTACTGTAGAAGCATTGTAGCATCACCGAAATTACTGTAGCAGCGACTATTATTCATTTTTTTCCTAGGGTTCCCTCATCTTTTCTCCAATCTTCGCGTCTTTTTTCTTACTAATATATGTTAATTTGAACTGTAAAATTACACACGAAAGTAAAAATAGAAAAAGACACACGAAAAAATTTTTAAATTAAAAATTTGGTAAAGATTACATTATGTTTTATCGTGCCCGCACATCGTGCGGCCTGCATACTAGTTCTAATAAAAACCACATCCACACTCACAATTTGTTTACTTGATTTAAAAAAAAAAAAGCATTTGAACCCCTACTTTTTTTTATACATACCACTCTTATTATCTTTTCTCTGATCTTCATATCTTTTTTCTTACTAATATATGTTAATTTGAACTGACACGAAAGTAAAAATAGAAAAATATATAAGAAACAAATTTTATAATAAAAATTCGGATAACGATTACATTATGTTTTATCGTGCCTGCACATTGCGCGGGGTGCATACTAGTTCTTATAAAAACCACATCCACACTCACAATTTGTTTACTGAATTTTTTTTAAACATTTGACTTTTCTTTTTACATACAACCTCTTATTATCAAAGAAACTAAGAATGACATCATGCAAAAAAAATTTATCAAAACAATTTCTTATCAGAAAGTAAGTACTTTAAAATTACTTTATATATATATATATATATATATATATATATATATTATTTTCATTGTCATTAAGAATTTTTTTTGTCTTTCGAGTTCACACAATATTAAAATTTTGATTTGGTTGTGTTGAATAAAAACACAAATTTAGGTTCAAGCATATAAAGTGATGGAGAGAGATTTTTTTTTCTTTCTTTCCGTTCTTTAATTTGATATAATAAAATGAGAAAAAAAAGAGGAAGGAAGGATAGATCAAGGAGAAGAAGCTATTATGATTTATGAAGGCTGCACTGGAGCCTGGACAAACAGTAAAGAAAGTTATGGAAGAAAACAATAAAGAAAAGAAAATGCTATTTTAGAGGTGCTGGTGTATGACGTATGGAGTGCCAAAAGTAGTTGAAATACGGGGGTTTTGACACTCTTTTGATTTTGTGTTGCATTAGTGGCACTACTTTAATAACTTAAGTTTTAAAAACATCAAAGTAAGTGGACTTCCAAAAATTCCTTTACTTTATATAAATATTTTTTTATTTACTTTTCAGTTTTTCAGTTTTTGATTTATTTTTTTTATCTTCTTCATTGGCTTCCATTGGAGGTCTCTTTAATAGATTTCCAATGGTGGTCGAAATCGACCTCAAGTGGAGGTCGAAGTCGTTCGACCTCTGTTGGAAGTCTATTGAACCTCCATGGAGGTTGAAATCCACCTTCTAATGGAGGTCGATAAAGAGGAAGATGAAAAAAAAAATTAATTTGGAAAACAAAAATTTGTCCAATAAGTCTCTGAAATATTGGAGACTTTTCAGGTATTTTCGAGACTGTTCATATTTTTCCGAGACGTTTTATGTATTTTCGAGACTTTTTAGGTAATTTCTGAGACTTTTTCAGGTATTTTTCGAGACTTTTCATATTTTTTTCAAGATTTTTCAGATATTTTCTGAGACTTTTCATATTTTTTTCGAGACTTTTCATGTATTTTTAGGGACTTTTCATGTATTTCCGAGACTTTTCTGGTAATTCGCTCGACCGAAGTTTTCACAAGGTGAATCCCCAATGACAAAGGAATTTTCGAGCCTTTTCATGTATTTTCGAGATTTTTCGGGTAGTTTCCGTGACTTTTGGTAATTTTCGAGAATTTTTGGGTAAAAATGAAATTTTCTGAAATTTTTGGTAATTTTCGAGACTTTCTGGTTAATTTTTTTTTCACCTTCTTCGTTGAAACCTACATTGGAGGTTTTTCACCTCCGTTGATGGAGGATTTTGAAGGAAATAAAAAAACAAAATAGTGAAGAAGCCAAGAAGGTTTATGTGGGAAGTATTTTTAGAAGGAACCCATTTTAGGTGCCATTTAAACTCAACTTATTAAAAGAGTGATAGTCTTAAAATGCAACCTCAAAAAAGTGTCATTTAATTTTCGAACTCACCTAAAGTATGGATTCTTTGGAAGAGATAAAGGCAATTTGGAAAATAAATATATAAAAATTTATAAATCTCTGAATTCTTGAAAATGAGGTATTATTAGATTTTTTGAAGGGTGGCAATAACATCGTTTGTAATTTGTAACATAAAAGTATATTTTATAAACAACCAAATAAAAAAATTGGCTTTCAATGTTTCTAATTAAAACATAATTTATTAATTGTCTTTCCGGTGATTTTCTTCTTTCTGTTTTTTTATCTTATTTTTTACAAAATAATTTTTTTAACAAATTTTAATTTTTTTCTCCGATGTTAACTCAACCTATAATATGTCCATCACACTCTGAAAATAGAAAATCATCTTTATATTGTCTATAATTATTTCTTTTGTCATCTCAGTTTGAGACTGTACAGTCTATTTGACCAGGTTGACATCTAATTTTTTTTTTTTTTACAATATACAGTAGCATAAGAGATTCTCTAATAATTTTGCTCTGCTACTCTCTAAAAATAAATTTTGTTTTTATCGCAACCGTTAACTGTTCTCATTTTCAGGCGAGGTCGACAGGACAAAGTTAAAGGGAGTTTAGGTAACAAATTAATGGCCAAATATAATAAGAAAAAAAAATGAAGAAATTCGGCTAGACCTTACTTAATTACTATAAAGAATATAAAAAAGAATGTCATGAATAATAATATATATTTTTGAAAATGAAAAATTAACAATAAAACCCAACTGATTGCTTATGCTTTTTACGGGGAGTCATGAGGGCTGCTTTCAGAGAGAGACATCTTCATTGACAAATAAGTGCCACAACGTACTGGTGGTTTATGATCTGTCACTCTCGTATTAATTCAACTTCTAGTACAAAAACATTTTATCTTCTTTTTTAAGTCTAGTACAAAAACAATTCATTGCATTTGTATTATATTGCTTTTGGTAATATTTTTCTGTCATTAATATTTTATAGTAAAAAAAATGCTTTTTACATAACCATTTAAAAGTACTTCTATTAAGTAGGTATTAACTGCTTCAATTAGTTGTGTAACCAAATCATGAATCCAAGGCTCTAGCAAGGTTTTAGTTGTGCAGCCTAATTAGAGATCTCTCCGATCTTGTAGAGAGATCAAACATTACATCTGGGGAACCTACCCCTAACTGTAACACAACCCTGATAGCGAGTCTTTATGATTTTACAAGTAAACCGAAACTTAAAGGTTTGGTTTCAATCATATTATAAGTTTTATCAAAACTTTTCATAATCTAATGACACATTTGGATTTGAGCATCTCTTACAAATGTGGAAGGAAATGTACAAAATCACACTAGTTAAAGTATATTTAGTACTCCCTCAAAAATATTATAACAGATGTATTTAATCTAAAACCAAACATAGATTAAAAAAAAGTATATAAAACAAATATTTATTATTATTATTGCAATTGCCAAATAAGTTCAGGATTTTTTTTCTGGATTCAACGTAGTTCAGGACTTTTATAAAATTGACCAAATTGGTCCTTCATTTTTTTTTAAATAATTGAACCATTCGCATCCTCTAACCAAATTACAATTAGTTAGCCATAGCAGTCGAAATGTTATTTTATATGAAAGTACAAAAATACCATTCAAAAATTAAATTAAAACTGAAAAAAACAAAACAAAAAAATGGCCACTTCTACCAATGGACTCCTCATCCCCTGACGGTGAAGGTAGCCCTCGTTTCAGTTGCAAGGAGATCCCCAGACTCCTCATTATCTAACGACCTCCTCATAGTTGGAGGAGATCGAATCTCCTCCCATAGCGGGAGGAGTTCTGATGGATCTTTTCATGTTGCGGAAGGAGATTGAACAATAATCTCCTCTTGGCTTATGCAGCGAAAGCATGTCAAATTGAAATCTCATCCCCTATGGAAGGAGATTGGATGATGATCCCCTCCTCTTGCAGAATGAGATTGTTGGGGCCGACGACTCCTACTGACGGTGGAGGTGGACTTTTTTTTTTGAATCTTTTTAATATTTTATTAACTTTTTTCTGTTTGTTTTTAAAGAAAATATTTTTTTTTCATTAGTTACTTAATAATAATTTTTATTATGTCATTTAATTATTTCTTTCATATAAATATTTTAAGTTTTTTTAAAAAAAATTGTTGCTTTTTTTACGGTTTTTCAATTTATTTGATTTTTCAAGGTTAAAGATGGAAATTGCTTTTGAATATTAATCCCTTTATGCAATTTTTTTGAAGGAAGAATATGATACGGTTTTGAAAAATCAAAGACCTGTTTGGTCACTTTTGTAAAAGTTGAAACTAATTAGAATTAAAATAATTAATTTTTCTTTAAAAATAATAATTAATTTCTAGACTTATTAGGTAATTGCATGGCCTTATTATTATAATATAATGCAAACCCATATATGTTTTTTATTTAGTGCAAAACTAGAAAGTTATTTTTAAAAAAGTCTCGACTATATGATATATATATATATATATATATATAGTTTTAACTGTACTTTTAAAATTAAGACGAGACTTGTGAATTATTGATTAAGTTTAAGAAGATTTTGACTAAGCTGAAGTATGTGAATCCAATGGTTGATAATTGTTGAACTGATATAAATAAAATCAGTTCGTCATGAGGAGAGAAAAATATATCAATTTCGAGGTAATATGTATAAAACAACAAATGTCTACTCCAACGGTTAATACATTTATTTCACATATTCATGAGTAACTCTATAAAAAGAAACTGCACTTTTTCAACATAAATTAAAGAAACAAGAAACAGTTGGATCGATGAGATTAAGGGAGAGATATAGCAACAAGTATTTATAGGACTCAACGAGGGAATGAACCTTGAATAACTTTTATGTTCAATTGCTAACACTATTCTTTTTCGTTCTTTAAAAAAAATACTATTCTTTTTCGATGTCGGAAGAATAAAAATAAACATAATTATGATTATAAAATAACATATAAAATTCTGATGTGTACCCAAAAAAAAGGGAAAATTTCAATACAGTCCTTAATTTTTTGTTGTTGTTGTGAATTTTTGGGTTAAAATTGAAACTGACCATGTAATTAGTAGAGTTTTTATTTTTACTCATCAATAGTGTTTTGATTGTTCTACCAAATTAGAAATACCATTAATGATTTCTGAAATAATATATGTATATATATATATAAATATATTTTAAAAACTTTTTTTATTTTTTTACTGGAGGTCTGCAAACCTCCATCAAGATCGAGAAGAAGAATACTATTTTTTTCAAATCAGAAAAAAATATATATATATATTTCAGATATGGAATTTTTTTTCTAAGATTTCTTCAATTAAATAGACTAGTAATATTCTTCAATTAAAAACACTAGTTTTATTCAATTAAACACACCAT